>OX638313.1:104731802-105331802 GCA_951812415.1 Beris morrisii | reverse complement strand
CCACGACTTGGGCTGTCGCGATGATGTGGATACAGTCTGTAAACCGGGGCATAATAACAAAACCGAATGGCTGAAATCGTCCAATTGAAGAGCGAAAAAACAAAAAGTCTACAAATTACGTACCACCATTTATCAAAATCTGATCCAAATCGAAATTACCGTAAGCGACAAATTCATTGCCCAAATTCCGTTCGTGTTCGGGCCGATACTCGTACTTCTTCAATCCCAAAAACCGTGTAATCCAAGGCTCGACAATTTCGCCCGAACAGAAAACTATTTTTCCGTTCTCTTTGACGACCTTTCGGACAATTTTCGACATCTTCTCGATACATTCTTCGGACAAGAACGGCGGATCGACAATAATCAAATCGAAATGCTGTTCGAACGTCGAAAGGCAATTCGGATCGCTGGACTCGTTCAAATCATAGAAAACAAAATCGTCACCGTACGATTCGAAGCGCCGATCGTATTCGAATATTTTCACTGCGGACAAGGAGACGGAAGTGTTAAGTTCTTATTTAGAAAACAAAAAAAAATCCTTACCGTTGTTGTGAACGGCTTTTATCGACGTGTACAGTGACGGGCAGGACAACAGCCCGATTCGAAAGTTTTCGCTGGTTTTCAGGCACTGGCAGATTTTTGTTAGATCGGCTTTTGTTTTTGCACTGTACCAGAATTGGCTGAGTTGCTGAAAAAAGCAGGAAAATTGGATTAAACTGCTTCGGGACGGGGCGCGTAAACTTCTTACCCAGTTCTCTTCGAAGTCAACATTCTTGCCGCCCGTTTCTTCCAGCTGTTCGCGTTCCGCCTTTTCCTTTAGGAATTCCTGTAGTATTTGAAGAGTGTCGGCTGGTAATTCGGGAATTTCATCCGCAACGTTCGTCATTTTAACAGAGTTGTAATTTTTTTAAGAAAAACAAAATAATCAAGTCGCGTTTTGTTGTGGGGTGGTGTGGAACGTGTTTACATGCGGCGGAATTGAATGGAAGCGCGAAAACTTTACTGCACTAAGGTTATGAGCGGCAAAATGTTATTTTATGAATTAAAATAGCCAAGTTGCAACCGTTTTTACAAAGCTTCACAAATTTCCAAACCAAAAATACTTTTCTTTTAATAAATTTCTTCCAAACAAAAATAAAACGCAACCTTTAAATTTTTATGGCATTACACAAAATCCATCAAATCCGTTAAGTTGGTAGCACATACGTCAGTCATAAAAAGTCTACGGGAAAGGCCAATTGGTCCACATCGGTTTTTTCTTTGCGATCATATCGTGTCGTGTGGGTCAAATTAAAGAATTTTCACAAAAAGTTTTATCGTATTTGCACAGTTCGGGAACTTCTAAACGCAATTATCCAGTGATTTTTGCAATTAAAACTCAACCCCGACCAACTTTTCACTAATCGAAACGGAGGAACATTTTTCATATTTTGCAAACTTCACCGCCGAACAGTTTTTCCACTTTGAGTTTTTTTCTTTTTCTTGATTGTTGCACGGAAACGATTTCACGTAAGTATTAAAGCGTCGTCGAAACGCTGAACCCTTTATTGTTTGCCCATAGAAAGCGAAAATTTAATGCCAACGGGCACAGCAGAAAAAAAAATATTCTCGGTGGTTCTATCCGGGCAGTGTTCCACCTGTTTCTATATCGGCCCCTTGCCCTCCCGGTGGCAAACCACATTCCCGAACTTCGTGCTTTGAACGTTTCGAAAAATTTTAATCATTTTCACCAATTTCGTGTACCGATAAGATTCTGATAAATTGTTTGCAATTTGATTAGCAGTTTCGGAGAGAAATCGCTACTTGTTCAGTTCGTCGTCATTCCGCCGTTTGTTTAATGCTTCGAGCGATTGGGGAAGTGTGTCAGCTCATAGTCGGTCTGTTCATCCACTTTCCAAAATCAATTGACCAGTTTTACTTGTCGCCGAGTGGAAATAATGAGCCCTCTTTCAAAAGGGCGCCACTACTCGCTCGGACTATCGAAGGATCTCATCATGTTTTCGATTTATCAATAAACGACTTGCAAATTGCAACTATTCAATGATTACAGAGTCGATAAATCAACGGTTGTAATTATTTGTTAACTCCTATCGTCTCCTGCACTTACCCCAACTGACTATTGCGTGTGCTTCAACATTGCGGCCCACATTTTGACGATGATTTTCGCAAGTTTTATGCGCTTTTGAGGTATAATTGGTGCCTTTCGTACGGCTGTACGACGTACAAAAAAGCCAATGTTTGTTTTAGTTGATGTTTACAGCAGAGAAAGTTTTATCACATAGTTTTTATACCTACAACGGCAACGGCTTAATGGGTTTAATGTTGAGCATTACGGCAGTTACGTTGTTTTTGCGTAATTTTAAAGTTAATGAGTCATAAAACATGACTAAATTCGTTGTAGCGAAACTTTTTTTCTTTTCCAAGTAAATTAAACACGTTTAGCCCTCTTTTTTTACGACATTACAATTGCTACGACGATCTTTTTAGAGTCGAAATAAATAATTTAGAGGTGATAAGGTCTGCGAACTACATCCTGACCCGACTCATCTTGCACATACAGTAGGCTCCGCGTGATGAGATCATGACTGGGTGGAATTCGAATACGTTTTACGCGCTAACTAATATTAGCATTTTCACAGACAGCCAAGCGGCAACAAAATCCTTGGAATCATCGGCCTCGACAACATCAAAGGTCGCCGTAGAATGTCGATCATCTCTTAAGGAGATGGCTGAACAGTTCAATATTCTTCTGTGCTGGGTGCCAGGACACAGGGATATTTTAGGGAACTGCATGGCTGACGAACTCGCTCGGTGCGGTACTACCCTTCAGATTATGCCGGAATATCTGAATCTGGGTGTGCCACTCTCTACATACTACAAACTGCTGCCGGAATTGGACTCAATTGAGAAAACCAACTCAAGATGGGCAGACGGTATTACATGCCACACTGCGAGACAAATCTGGCCAAAGCTGGATCTAAAACGCTCTAAAAGGCTGAATTTGCTCAAAAGGGCGAGTATCAGCACCACAGTCGGTGTCCTGATCGGACACTGTCTTATAGGTCGACATGCGAAAAGACGGCCTCTTTTCGAACGACTTTTGTAGAAGCTGCCTTGATGAGGAAAAGGAGGAGACAGTTAGGTAGTCCATTTCATGTTTTTAAGGCAGCAGGACAGACTGTAGGCCAGCGGATTAGCGCGTAGGTAGGTACGCGTGGCTGCCCGCGAGAACACGCACACACTTAGACCCGACAAAACGGTCCGTTGTGTTCCCACAGGATCATCGAATCCGGTCCTACTGGTCAAACCATTTAGAGCTTGCAATGAAGCGTTGGATTCTCGCGACCTCCAAGTAAGGTATAAGAAAATATTTTGGAAACGACTGTTACGCGCCTTTTTGCTTTCTCAGAGTAGGCGCGAGATTACGAGAAGGCGCCAACCGAAACGAAATTTTCTTTGATTTGGGCGCCATATATTTTTATCAAACCTGCGGTGGGGGAAAAAGAAAGCACAAAAAAAATCGGACAGTTTTTTCAAAATACGACCTTTACAATTGAAGCCCTTGGAGCAACAAGGGGTCAACTCATTTTCCCAAAAACATGAGAAAACTTTACTTTTCTGGCCCCTTATTACATTAAAATTATTTTGCTTTTTTTTTTAAATTTTGTTAAATTTCTTAAGGATATTATTTTTTTTTCTTAAATTAAGAGGGTCAGAGGCTGTAGCCATATTGAAGCCGTGGAAATGTTTATTTAAAATAATATTAAAAACGTATATTGTTTGCTTTGGCGAAGTTAAACAGCACTAAAAGAGGTTTGTCGTTATTTTGCATGATAGAGACTGCGATGATGTCCCGTATAAACAGAGGAAAAGTGAAGCCTAAAGTCGCCAGAGATGCAAGAAGTGTAATTCTAAAGGGGTATTTGGAACTTGACCAAAAGACATGATCGGCAGTCTCATATTGGTTGTAATAGGCGCACAGTGGGCTTGCAGTAATTCCTAGTCGGTTCAAGTTGGAGGCCATTGTGATTAGCCATGAGTCGAGAAAAAAGAATTACCATTGAGCGGCTAGGTTCTACCAGCAGCCTTTCGAACCATGCATGTAATGAGATCATTGGAATTATGGAGAGACTGTATCTACCCATGTCGGGCCTTGCCAGTGTTTTTGCCACCTATATAAAAGCCGATTCGGGAAGAGCCTCTGTGTGAGCGGTAAGGACGCCCTTCGCACGCTAGCTTGTCTACTAGTTCGTTTCCTCGGATGCCGCAATGTGCTGGAAACCAGCCCAGTGTTACTTTGTATCCAACACTTACGAGTTGTAAGAAGACCTTCTTGCATTTATGGTAAACACGTATGTATGGGAAGGCTTGCCAATGTTGCTTATGGCAAGTATTGTTGACAGACTGTCGGATAAAATTAAGTAGTTTCCCAGAGAGTGATACAGTTGAATATTGCTGCACGCCATATATACAGCGATTACTTCTGCCGAGAATACTGATGCCGGTTCTGGCAGTTTGAAGCTCATCTGGCAGGATTCATTAAGATAGAAAGCTCCACCTGTCCCCTCTACTGATTTCGAGCCGTCTGTGTAGAAAATTATTGGCTTTTCTTCCAAGGATCCAATGAAAGACGCGAATAGATTGCTCGCTACATGAGGGAGCATGGTCCTAGGGACTCCTTTAACTATTTCGACCTTTCCCAATCGGGTTGTAGGTGTGTACTGAACTACTTTCAGGTCGTGATGAAATCGGTGTGGCATTTGGGGATATTGATGTAACCTTTGATCAGAAGTGCAAGTTCGACACCCACTATTACATTACTGCTAGCACTGCATCCTTAGATCTTCTCATATGTTCTCTACCACCCGCACCTTCGTCCCACTTTGTATCTCATTTGTACGTTGTGACTTGAAGCAGTGGTCTTCTCTTTGGTCTCCGTTCTACAACTGCCAGATACAGTCCCTTGAGTCTGTTCAACGTAAGTTTTCCCGTCCGTGCAACTTCTTAATATTCCTTCTCCAGAGCAGTGTATTTTGTGTAAATGTTTTTTCAGCGGCATCCTGGATTCACCTCTGCGTCTGGAGCTTGTGGTTCGCCGCACCTCGCGCCCGAGTATTGCCGAAACCTGAAAATAAAATACAATTTGTCGTTTGTCTTTCATCTTCCTGGAAAAATGCCATTCACCCGTCAAAGGGCAGCATAATACATTGCAATTGGGTGATGGAAGTCGCAATGCAACGTTCAAACGTCGCTGAAAAGTAATGAGAATATTACGTCGTGCCAGCGTTTTCCAGGCGGAAATTTGGGGACCCAGAGTCCTATCAGACATTGGAGCAGAAATATAACTTTTTTCAAATAAGTATTTGTCGTCATGTGTAAGTTTTCGATGTTGCCTCTTTACGTAACGCATCAAGCAATGTCCTTCTGTAAATGGATTCATATTATGAGCAACCGAAGCGATAGGGCTTACATGGCCAAGGAAATTTAAAAAAAAAAGTCGCTGCTACACGTTTTTAACTTTATCGAAGATTTTAGATTTTTATTTCTTATATTGCAACTCGAATCTTTTTTACCCACACCGAAAAAGTATTTTTATCTGAATTACAAATTTCGTATAATTCGTCAGAGCTAAATTTTCGCGTCAGCCGCTACTAATTGAAACTTCAAATGTTCACGTTTTCGACAATTATAAACGTTCTAAACACAAATTTCTTTGAAGTCTGCACTTTTTATACGTAAAACACTAAAAAAAAACTCAATTAGTATTAACTTCGCTCTTTGTAGAGTTGTTTAAACTGAACAGAGACTGAGAGTCGTCTTATCATTTCCATTATTCTTTATATTGTTTACATAAGAGACTGACACGATTAATCTATTCGGCATTATCTTGAACGCTTTTGTTTGATGGGCTAATGTAAAATTTATTTGTTTAAAATTTTTCAAAAAAAAAGTTAGTACAGAGTTCACGGATAGGAGGAAGAGAGCCCGCATTTTTTATTGTAAAAACCATCAAAATTAATATTGTAAATTAATGTTTTTTCCAGAAAAATGAGCGACGAACTTCCGACTCCTCCAGACAGTAATACATCGTCTTCATCGCCGCCGAATCAACTACCTCCACAGGCGCGACTAATCGAACATGTAAAACAAAACAAAATAGATGTTGCCCTATGGGCAACACGAGTATTAACTATTGTTTTTGCTATCGGATATATTCTACCATTATTCGGGTAATTACCATTTCTCTTTAATTGAAAATTTTCGAATTGGTTTTATTCCATGTCTCGATATTGCAGGAACTCACAAAGCAGTTATAACAAGGTTTTATTGGCGAACGCAGCTACCAGTGCATTACGATTGCATCAACGCATACCAACGTTTGCATTCAATCGTGAATTCTTTTCGCGACTGCTTCTCGAAGACTCGTGTCACTATTTACTATATGCCTTAATATTTTTCTATGTTAATCCGGTCTTTATTATTTTATGCCCGGTTGTATTATTTGCTGTACTGCATGCTTCGAGTTATTCCCTGAAGTTGTTAGATGTGAGTAAAACCATTTTACATAAATTTTCGGAGCACCGAAGATTAATTTGCTGTTGTATTTTACAGATCCTCGGACAAAATTCGTGGTGGGGTGCAAGATTTTTCATATCAATTGTCGAATTCCAGACAAGCAATATTTTGCGATTAGCATCTTTTTCGGAAATCTTCATTATGCCGGTTGCAGTTGTTCTAGTATTCATGTAAGTTTTTCATCGTCTTCCGTTTTTATTTTATTCATAATTTAATCGAAATTTTAGGGGTCGAGCTGGTCTAATGACACCATTTGTTTATTATCATTTCCTCGTGATGCGATACATGTCACGACGAAATCCCTACACTCGTAACATGTTCACCGAACTTCGGATGGCTACCGAATCATTAGCATATCGTTCGCCAGCAATTATTGCGAAAATCTTACGTACCGGTATTTCATTCGTGTCGCGTTTAGCACCACAAGCTCAAGCAGCACCAACACCAAACTAGAGTAATTTCTTTTTAATACAGTAAAATATCTAAATTTAATCTTAGGCGTTATTTTTGGTTCGGTCAAAACAAAAAGACTAATAATTTCGTTGGTCTAGCCGGCATTTACCGGGTAATCTGGCGGTTTTTTTAATGCACTTCACGAGAAGTTTTTCGAGGTCGTCGATATTCGTTGCGAAGAAGCGCATCATCGTTTCGTGTTTTTTTTATGCATTTCGTCGTAAATATATTTTAGTTTATTATATTAGAAAGATGCATTTTTGTTATGATCACTTCTTTTAATGTTTACATTTTTCTTGTTATTTACTGTAGCTATTAAGTAACGTTCTGTTTAGGTGGAATTTTGTACCAAGATGGATAGAAATTAAACAGAACAATATAAACATATTTCGTATAAAAGATAATTGTATTGTGGTAGATAGTTTATGATGTGTAAGATTTAACTTTGTAATGAAAAAAATAATAATTTAATTATTTTCTTTTTATGAAAATGGTTTTTCGTATCGCAAAAGGAATAGGTTTTTTTTTTTGTAGTTTTGTTAAGACAAATTTGATAATTTTTTATCATTTATGTCAGTGTTTTTAAAGACTTCAAGCTTGTCAATTCAAACGGCGATTTATTTAGGGCCATTATTACGATCGTCAGTTAAACTCTAACTGGAAGTTTAACGGAAAGTTTTGTATGAAAATCTGTCAGTTAAAGTTCCAGTTAGAACGTAATTGAACATTGTAGGAACGGGCCTTAAAGAAAATCGGGTGATACGCAAAGCATATCTCTAGCTGCGAACCCGTACGAATTGCCACTTGCTTAGGTACGATAGGGGGCATTATTCTTTTTGTAGCCGAGTTCATGAAATTGGATACCTTTTGCTTTTACAAAATCTAACTGAAGGTTCAGTGCGCAAACGAACGCTGAGAAACTGAACGAAAATATTAGTCCAGAGCATCTAGAGCAGACCGGAAAATTTACCATTCTACAGTCTATGATGTTTTAAATCTGTTAATATGACTTTGTAATCGTCCTTTGTTTTCCATTGCCTTCAATATCAAATGAATACTTTAGCTTAGCTAAAATGTGAGCACTGGTGGTATAAAAAGCCTTAAAATTCCTTCAGAGCACATTAATTAAAATGTCTGTAATTTTCACTTCATTTTATAAGAATTTTAAGGTCTGGAAGGTTTACAAAGTACTGTCGGAACATTGAAATATTTAAGAAATAAAAAATTACGCATTCTTCCACCTCTTTCGTCTTTTGAGTGTATACCACCCCTAAATACACCACTTGGTGGGTCTCATGCATCCTTAATTTTTACATTTGTTTTGAAGGTATGAAATAGCAGCTCTAAAGGTTTTGCATACACCAAACCTCGCTTTGCTTGGGTTCCGTTTACGTGCTGAGGGAAAAACCCTTAATTTACCTGCAACAACGCACAATTTGTAGTCGTGATGTTGAGAAGACTAAAGCTGCTGCTATAGCTTCATCTTCAAAATTGATGACGAGTATCAGAGTACCTGTAAGCCCAAAAGAGATGCCATTGAGCCAAATGGTTATTGGGGAAAACGCTAAAATTTGTTTCAAAATCTAGCGAAGACTTCGACTTCTAATGCGGGTGCTTCTTCTAGTGACGGTCAGCACTCCACCTGATGCCGGATATAATGTAGATCCAAGAATTGAAATCCGTTTTTATGTTTATTTATAAATATTAAAAGCCTTCTGTTTATTACCTTTTCAAATATTTTGCTAACCGCGCCGGTTAAAGCTATAAAGTAGATAGTTTTTGGGAACCACATTTATGAATGGGAGAAATCAGTGCTTGTTTCAAGTAAGGTGTTGAAATTGTTATTTATGGCAATGCCAAAGTGAGCTGTGTTGTACCTTGGACTCCTTCCTGGGTAGCAATTACGTCGTCCCGGTACATATAAATCATCTAACGCTCATTTAACCACGTCACATTAGTCGAATTTCCACACACAGTATTTTCCGCATTGTAAATAAACATAGACTCGTATTCGTATGTTAGGCTACCCTCGGCTGTTTGTACTCCGTTGTAGTGAATAACGTTTCCTCGTATGGCAGCCTCAACTCCCTGTTGCTGAGTTCGCAGGGTTGTAACAATTTCAAAAAACCCAATCTAGTCAGGTTCGCGGTGTAATGCTCACCCTGATGTTCGACTGACAGGATAAGTGTATTCTTCATTTTGTAAAGCCACTGGTTACTGACCTCCATTTTCATCAACACTCCTTCAGTCGCCGGTACCGCCGTATATGTGCAACTTGTTGCTGCTGACGTGGAATGTTGCAATAGTTCAACCAGGAAATCTGAATTCCCGTTGGTGAGTACGGGTCCATTGTGGTAACATATATTTACTGACGTGGTGGCATTGTAGGTTGCACTTGTGCACTGCGAGTAATCCCTCTGGGACATTGTAATGAAGGCGCTGTGTGACTCTGTCTTCGCTATGTATGGTATTCATGTTTGCAGCATCAGATCCCATTGAGCGTTGAGTTTTTTCGGCAGATAATAGATTTTGTGTATCGAATAGATTGCTGGGTCGGGTAGTGGAATCTCTATTTTGACTAAGAGATCGGAACCATCTATTTGCGATGTCAGTACCGAGTTTCAAGAATACAGCGCAGGAATATCGGTCGCGACACACTTTTATATTCTTAAAAATGCATTCGACCCATAACTCTGACCTTGTTACGATATATCGATAAACATTAGGTCAAAACATTATGAGTCAATTGCATTTCTGGTCATTACGTCATCCGGTAGTATTATTGTATTGTCATCTTGTACGTAATTCAAGCCGGCATTCCCTATGTACTGCTGCCGAGTTGATTGTCTTTAGTCTTTTCAGGTCATTTGTTGTTATGCCATCGATAACAGGGGCTATGTTGGATTTGGTTTCCTCTATAATGTTTTCTATTTCATTAGAATCTGTTGGAAAAAGAACATTGCATTCGATACCACAGGACAGCAGGTCCTTCAAAAATTCTCCCCATTAATACAATTTTTAAGATTCTCCGCAAGAGTTGTGCTAATCGAGCTGATCTAATGAAGTGTTCATTTAAAACATGATCTCTAATTGGACCGGCTGGAGAATCTGACCCGTCAATTCTCTTTTTTGTCGTCGTACCTGTCGTGTTTGCCGATTGATTCTCTAATTACCATCCATAGCTTTCTTGGATATCCATCCGTCGGTAATTGTCATTCAAAACAAAAATGTTTCCTTCCTGTTTTCCATATTAAACAAATATTTTTGCATCTTTCCACCTGTTTGTCGTGACGTCATCATCTCTTCCATCAACCCTCGGTTTTTTAAATCTTTCCGCCCAACCAAATACCGAACGCAGCCAGTTCTTGTTTTCGAAAATTTCCGAAGTGTGAGTTGTAAACTTTACGAACAGCTGAAAATTTTTTGACATCTCGTACGTTAAAAGTGTCTGTGCGAAGAAAAGTCCACTGCGAGTTTATTTTTATTTATTTTTGTTCGCGTAACTAGGAAAAAAATATTAGAAAAATATTTTGCAATAACACAATCAGAAAGAAGACAAGAAATATTTTTGCAAACCAAGCCGAGATAGTGGAAAATAGCGACGGGCGAAATTTCACAGCAACAATAACTCGAAGCTGACGACAATGGCCCAATTGTAAAAGTTTCTAATAAAAAAAAAAATATTTATTCCGTTGTCGTTCGGATATTTATTAGTCGTACTAACAAAAACAAATTGTGCAACGTGAAAAACAATTCCGTAGCACGGCAGTCGTGTAAAAATAGAAAAGACAAGAAAACGGAAAATCACCAAAAATCATGACGCCCCTGTGATTCGACGTTTTTTACGTATCACGAAACCGAAGAAAACATCCGAATTTTTCGTTGTGTCGAATGTTGTCCGAACGGAAAACAGTTGTGTTAAGACTTTGCGCTAAATTTGGACGGAGAAATGGACCCAAAACAAATCTCGTCGCTGGCAAAGCTGCTACGAGATAGCGGCGATAAAATTCTCAGCTCAGAGTTCACGTTCACACTATCAGGTACAAGTTTACCGTTGTTGTTGACGACTTTCCGATGTGCATTCTGCTAAAACTTCTCGTTTTTTTAGGCCACCTACTTCGAGCGCTGAACGATTCGTTTACGCTGATCGCCGATCAGAATGAACTTTGCTCGCCGATGTCCTTTCAGGTCGTCAAGCCAAACAATTCCAAATCGGAAGTGTTTCGGGATTTGCAGCTCGTTCATGATTTCGTTCAGAAAACATTGATTTTGTGTGTGGCCCGGTTTCCGACCGATGATCACTTCGAGGGAATGATCGATATCGCCAAGTTTCGAAGCTTGCGACGGCTCGAAGTGCAGAAGTTCAACGTAAAACAAATAACAGGCATTCAACCGCTCCGGGCACAATTGCAGCATTTGTCGTGCGTGCAGAGCATTGAATCCATCGAGGATATTATCACGAATTGTGGCGGCGATCGTTCCAACGGGTTTGTCTGGAACGAGTTAAAGTCGGCCAATTTCAGTTACAACAATCTTCGAACTGTTGACTCGTCGCTGGAATTCGCGCAATGGTTACAAACTCTGAACCTTAGCCATAATCAGCTCGTCAGTGTAGACGCAATCAAGTGGCTGCCCAACTTGAAAATACTCGACCTGAGCTACAACCAACTCACGCATGTGCCGCCCTTCAACAACGAAGCATCGCGTCGCCTACAAGTCATAGTCCTTAGTAATAACTTCGTCGAGGATTTGAACGGTATATCGCGACTCGACACACTCGGCGAATTAGACCTTTCCGACAATTGTCTGCTCGATCACTCGTATCTGCTACCGATCAGCAGTCTAGTAGCACTGCGCTACTTAAATCTGTACGGCAATCCATTGTTTTGCCATCCGAAACACCGACAAACCGCAGTCCGATATTTAAACAAAAATACCGTCAGCATGAAGTTCGTTCTCGACTCGTCGCCGCTATCGAAAAGCGAAAAGGAACTAGTCGGCGGCTTTCAAACTTACAATGCAACTCTTTCGTCGCGCCTATCGCTACACAATCGTACCAGCGTTCAGTCGACACCGGGTCGAACGCCGCAATCGCAAACTCCAGCTTCAAGTATCGGTTCGATTCAAAGTTTTCGTTTTGCCGATCAGAACAGTGCGAACGAAATGACCGCTTCGATGAGCGAACGACAGAGAAAGATACGAGTACGAACTGTCGTTATCGAGGATGCGAACACTGCAACGCCAACCAGCCATCCGAAATTGCTCGCGAGCAAAGAACCCGAAGGCAATAAAGACCATCTCGAAACGAAACGACAAATCGATGATTTGCGAGAAAAATTCGGATCGGGTTGGTTGCAGAGCGAAAATGCCCATATGGTTCAAAGCGTCATGGGCATAGAAGAGTCGGTCCCATCGAATCGATTATCGTCGCAACAAATCATCGACGATCTTCTCGGCAACATAAATGCATCGACTACATCGAATAGTTCGGCGGCTACCTGTTCCGACAAAGATTCAACGACGACAGTCGTCCACACTTCAACTCCCGAACCGATGGATCAAAATTTCGTTGAACCAGAATTTACGTCGCCCGTTAAATCAATCGATACGACAGTTACATCGAATGCAGACACGGACTACGAGAGTGACGTTACCAGAACTTCGATTGCGGATCGGAACAACAGCACTTTCTATCATTCGATCAAAGACGACAGTGGCGAAGCAAATTTGGATAGTATTTACGGAATCGGAAGTGACGAATCGCAAAGTAGGTCGAGTGGAATTTTACCATCTGTATTTTATTTATAAATAATTAATTTCTCTGATAGTGTCCGAACCTGATGATAGCGAAGTCACTTACATTGTCCATCAGTTTGATCATAACGATGAGCTGTTCCTAGCAGTTTCAGATGCTTATATCAAGGAACGTGATATTCTAACACGCCGGTATAGTTGAACTTTTTTTCGGAATCCAAATTTTCAGATAGGCTAGACTTATTTTACTCTTTTCATTTATAGGACTAAAACGAAATGGAGCTTGAAAATTTTAGAGAGCTGCGAACGAGTCAAAGCGAATACAATTCGAATAAACTTTGATACGATTAAGAAAGATAAGAAGGAACGGACATACACGGTTGAGGAGGGATTGTGTCAGGTTAGTATTAAGAGAACTTTTCAAAAAAAAAAATTATGAAGGAAGCTCTTTGTTTCAATTTTCAAAATCATGAAAGAAATGATATTGCAAAGAGAAAATTAACTCGGTAGCGCAGTGGCGTTCGTTTGAATTCCCCTAGCCCATGGGCCTAATCACCCGTGGTCTAAGTATGAGTTCGATTTCCACCTAGTTCAAATAGACTAAGTAAAAAAAATTGTGCCTCAGAAGAGCGCCGTTACTGCCATATGCCCACCCCAGAAGGAGGCATATATAGGCACTGAATAAGCCGAGAAATAAAAATTATGTTAATATGTAACGTTAAGAGGAATCAAGCTAGCCAGCAGAGCACTATCCGAAAAATCCAACCCACTGAACCTTATTTTGTGGAGTGAAATATAAAAACCTATCACCAGTAGCCCGACACCCACTCCTAAATCAGGGATATCTCACATAGCCAGACTGATACTGCTACACAGACTCCCTCTTCCAAATACTACAGACATTGCGGATGAAGTCCCGCCCTGGAAAATGCCCAATGTCATCGACTTACGATTAGCCAGGTTCCCTAAAAATTCAACCCCGCCCCAGATATACCAATCCGCACACCTCGCCTCCATCAATGACGGAAACCATACATACTATATGTTTACGGATGGCTCCTATGCGAACGAGTCTACAACATGCGCTGTGGTTGGTTGTTTTCCGACAACTCACTTGGAAGTTCTCCACCAAGGCCTAGTTCTCCGAGGTTCGGGTAGCTACTTTGGAGAAATAGCTGCTATTTATCATGCCCTATCAATCGCAAAGACCAATAATCATGTCATAAAGATATGAACGGACAATCTGGGAGTCCTTCAGGTAATAGGAAACTCATCCAATAAATGCCCTGCAGTCAAAACTCATGCTCTATGCGACCGAAAATACCTTCTGTACATGGGTACCAGGCCACGTTGGTATTAGTGGTAATGAAGCTGCAGATACAGCAGCCAAAGCGGCACATGCCCTTCCTTTGGTAGTTGAAACTCCGAACCTACATCTCCCCCGTTCATTTCTTTGAGGCGCGAAGCCCAAACAATGCCTGGAATAGTAGTGATTCATTCCTACGATCACATAATGCAACCACTTCAAGATTACCATACAACAGCCAGCTGACTAGGGCAGAATGCATATTTATCCTCCGAATAAGACTAGGCAAACCTCTTTTCGCTATATTACACTTTTTTCAACAGGGACAACCGTAGATTGCTCAACATGTAGAGTACAGCTCACAGTAAAACATATTCTGGTAGAATATCCAATGTCTAGGCTGGTCCAATTGGGACCAATGGCCATCGGCCTGGATCCCACAAACCGAGCAACACTGAATAAGCTTCGTGCGGCGTTTCTGGCTCACAGAATGTGGGATAAAATCTAGCTACTAAACATAAGTTAGTTTTCGATCAATACATATAAAAAAGACGGCATCATATAGCCCAGTAGCTAAGATGCCTTCAAACTTGTTACCTGCGAAATTTATTTCCAGGCAACAATAACAATAATAATAATAAAAATTATGTTCGAGAAGAGGGCGAGCGAAAGTTGCTTAAAGTCTTGAAAATAATCATTAAATTGATTGAACAAAATGCTTTGTATTTATAGAGAAATCTAAACCAATTCGTGATGCCATTGCTACGTAGTCAAGCAACTCTTACATGGGGAAATTGCCGACTACAGCGTTGAGGGTGTTCTTTAAAGACAGGATATTAGGGTGTTCAGTAGAGCAAACCATAGCCTCGGAAAAAAAGGATCATAGTTTGCATTTCAGTGAATTAAACTCTGGACTACCAAAATGGTCTATCATCTGTTGAAATTTAAATCCAGCATTTTTTTAGGCACTCTTGCGACCGGGTGAAAATTTATGTTAGGCTGGACGCACACTGATTAGTCGCGTGCCTTGAAGCTAGCTCGACTAATCAGTGTGCTCTGATCATTGAATTGCTATTGAAACAGTGACATAGTCATGCTTAGTCAAAAACGTTTTTGACTAAAACTGTTTTTGCTCTTTCAGTGTGCGGCCAGGCTTAGGGTGTCAACAGGTTTTTTGCGAGTAATGATCTGCTAAGAGGCTGTAAAACGTATACACTCAATCGTTTTGTTTGTTGAACAATTCTTCCACAGTGAAAATTTTCTCATCAGTAAAAAGAATTTCTCTGTAAGCCTACCGGCGATCTTTCGCGTTTCTTGTGTTTCTGCTTCAATGCCACTATGGAGTACAGGCTGGTGCCTTTTATTATAAGGTTTTTTACGAGATTTGCATCTCTCGTAACAAGGTTTTCTGCTTTCGCAGAGAGATCGGCTCTTCACGACTTTGATCTTGTTCGAAGTTCTAACAGTGGACGGTCGTCCGATGCTATGATGTAAAAACACCACCTCAATGTTGGGAGTGTCCAGACAGCTATGAGACATGTCTAATATCAACTTTATATTGTAAGGCGTGCTAGAAGAAGAAAAAATTCCACTCGGTCTACAATCCACGCAAGGAACAGACTTGCCATCTCTTCAATATTTTCAAGGAAGGACTTTATCTTTTTTTGTGAAACGGCCCAATATTTTCTTCTGTAAAACAAAATGAATTCTTCTTACTAATTCCTTTAATTTCATTTTAGGAACTAGAAAAATACCTACGTGACATTCTATCGAAACGTCTTCTCTCTGAAATGAACCAGACACTGTACAAATGTGTAAAATGCTCAATGCAATTTTCGCGCGAGAATTCCTACAAAAAAGCGCGAGTTGGTAAGTAAAATAAATTAACTTTAAAAACTCGGGAAAATCTTTTACCACAGTAACGTATCGCCCACCTATACAGATGTACACTGTCCGGAATGTAAAAGTATTTTTGTTGTTGAATTGCACGAAAAGTCGAATTCATTGCCGAAAACTTCTCTGGAAAAATACGAAGAACGTCCGGTTGTTGTGAGCAATGTTGTTGCGACCGTTTCGACAACTAGCGCTACAACAGCTCCGGCAACAGCAACGGCAGGAACACAAAGTTCTGGTGAGAAATATGTAATTGAAGAAAGTGCTTCACATAGCAGTATAGGTAAATTATGTTGAAATTTATTACTAGAGTATTGTATAAAAATTTTGAAAACGGAATGATTTTTTTCTGCTCTTTGTTTTCTTTTTTTTTGTTTTTATACATGAAACCCATTGGGTTTTCTTGTTGATTTTTTTTAGTTTTTGATTTATAATTTATTTCATACTTTCATTTGATTGGATTTATTTTGAAGCACTTTTATCGAGTTGTTCTAGGAGAAAGTTTGACGCAAAGAGCACTTTCTCTTCGAAAAATTCGAACGTTTTTTTGGGTTGGTGATTTAGTTGTTAAAACATAAGTTTGGTTTTTATTATCTTGAATAATATACTAACTGTTTTTACCACGTGTTACGTTTTTGCGTACTTTTAAAACAAAACATATTAGAAAACCCTAACAGACTTATCTAGAGTATTCGCAAACTACTAACATTACAATAATTGTATAATTGCTTGCTAGCGTCGCAGAAAGGAGCATGGAGGTCTTCTACTAATCAAAATCCAAGTAGATAATTACTAAACTCCAAGAATTGAATAATTAATTTAAAGTAAATAAATAAAATAAAATGTATTTTTCTTTCCATACGCGCGCGTTCCATCCAAAAGGTTCGGCCGGATCGCTCAACGAATCGTCATCGTGTTCGAAAATATCCAATTCGGATAATTCATTCGATTCGAATCAAAGTGTTGCGGGCAGTTCGACAAACGATCGTGATCTTGATTTTAATTTTAGTAAAAACGGTGAAAGTGATATTGAAATTTTAAGTAATCCCAGCCAAAGTAGTATAGAGGTCTTAGATAATGCGTACGCGAGTCGAAAAACGTCCGAAGAACGACGAATCTCGCAGGTTCCGTCGTTGGAAACGATCGAAGATAATAGCTATAATAGTGCGGCCGGTTTACCGGTCGCAAGCAAAGAAACATCGACCGATTTTCAACTGGAAATAACGAAACCGACCAATGAAAGTGCAACGATTGGCGAAAAGAAATCACTTTTGGGACATTTAAATTTAACGGAAAGTAGTTCGTCCGGTTCGGTTACTGATAGCATTTGTACGGCGTACGAACAAGACGAGAAAAATCCGGCTATTGTAAATACGCCCGAACATAAATCGCCGAAGATTAAGTCACCATCAGATAAGGAACTGAAAAAGGAAGACTCAATCATATCGTCAATGTTTGGTGGTAAATTATTGTTGTTTTATTTTTTTTTTTGTACAATGTAAACTTTACCAAAATTTCGATTGCAGGACTCTTTCAATCGACCAACATCCTAATGGCTCGGTCACAAAAACAAAACGATACAATCGCATGCGATAAATTCAAATTTTCGTACACGGACTTTAGCGATGCCGATCATCGACTCAAATTGCATTTCTATCAGAACGTCTTTGAGGATACAAACGAGCACTTCAAGTGGCTTGTCAAGGGTAAAATTTACAACGAGACTACCGGTGATTTTTTCGAAGGCGTTATGGTAATGTCGTCAACACGATTCTATATTATGGAAATATACGGAGCTGAACGTGACGAAATTACGAAATGGTTGAAACGAACGGCAAGCGTGACAGTCGATCGAATCGAAACCGTTGAACTGTTGCCGTGGAAAATTGGTTTATCGTTTACGTTAAAAAATCTATCGACATTCTTGATTCTATTGCAGGATATTTTGCGTACCGATAGCTTATTGTTGTTTTTTGCAAGTAAGTTAAATATTAGTTGCGCAAAGAAGAGAATACTAACGAAACGAATTTTTTTTTTCAATCCAGACAATCCGTTGCCGGACGAATGCCAATTGGGCTATCAAATTTCCGAAAAACTTCTCAAGAAAATTTCCTATTTTACCAACGACGAACAGTTGAAAATGATTTCAATACTGAACAAGTGCGAAATAACATCGGATAATTTACAGAAAACAATTACACCGACCGGTTTCTTTGCGACCGATACTCATCTGTACTTGACGACATCGAATTTTTCGTGGTTGCTTAGCAATTCGGAAGCAAATTTAGAACTGGGACATATGCAAATGATGAGCAATTTGGTCGAAGTCGATCGTCCCGAAAAGCATATTTTCGCAATAAATTTTCTCGACGAGGATCAGGACAAGTGCGAATTGTGGAAGTGCAATTTCGAAACGGACGACAATGCCGAGAGTTGTTTCAATTCAATCGGACAATCGTGGGAGAAATTGTTTGGTGTGCCTTTAATTACGAATTGAAAGAGTCGAAAATAATTTCGTATTTATTGTAAATGGCGATGAGGGCGGGCGGTGTGTTCGGGGCCAGACGAAAACTTTGGAAAATTTTGTGCTCTCAGCGGGACGGGATTATAGTTAGGATTAGTATTACTTAGGTAGCGTTTTTAAATAATCTTTCTATACCTGATAAGTTTTATTTTATGACGATATTAATTAATTACATAAAATTAACACGTTCTTTTGCAATACATACAACTAATTTTTAGTATTTTAAGGAATTTTTAAAATAGCTGAATAGCGTATTTAAACTACTTACTAACAAATTCGAATGACAAATAATTCAAGGTCGTGTATATTGAAGTGTTCTAACGTTTAATTGAAATTTTTATCGATTTTTAAACAATAAATTAAACGCACATCATCCTGCACTTCCATAATTATGATGTAAATATTCAATTAGATTTTTTTTAGAATATTGTGTAATATGAGTTCCATTATGTAGTCCTTTGTTGTAGATAGACTTGCCGTTAATCAACTCAAAAGGTGTCAAAACATATCGGAACGGACCATAGATAAATAAATTGTATTATTTTTTTTATTCGATATTTAATTACACTATTTTTTTTATTAAAAAATAAAGATATGATAGAAATATCTTAACAATTCTTATGATTAGTTTGTGTAACGTTACAGCTTAGTTTTTTATCGTGTTGACTATTTCCGGAATGCATTCAAGTAGTTGTACACAGATTAAATAATTTACATACAACTGAGCTATTTTATATAATTGTGTTTTATTTTTAGACAGTTGTAAATTGATTATATTTAGCAGACAGAATAGATATGTTTAACATTTAAAATAACGAAGAAAATATAATGCAAATAATGTGCAAAACTATGATTAATTTTTACACAATTCGTGGCAGATACTTTCCATGCGGTTATAATTCCGACTTAACGTTCGATTGTGCACAAATGAACTTAAAAACTATCGCACTTTTGTAGTTAGGTTTGATGATTTCACTTGATTGATAAATGCTCAGCGACCCAGTCCATATTTTCATAGAACCGTGGATCGCTCATACGAAGTGCTGACCTTTTGTAAAGATAGTAGTAGACTGGCGAAACTAGTTTTAACAGAATAGTAATTTTAAAAGGTTAATCTTTATAGTTACTAAACGCTTAAGAATAATGTAAAAGAAATCGAGATTGATTTTCAGCCACAAGTTCGGAAGTTAACCTTAACGCTTCTTGTGTGATTTTATCTTTTCAAGACCAAAGAATAACTCATTGGAGTCAGTTCACAACAGAGATAACACTTGATCTAAATCAGCCCCAGTCCCCCCACTGGTCTCTATTTAATTTTGCGAATGCCTGAAACCCTGGTGTAAGTTTTAGTCAATTTATTGGGTAGAGTTCATTCCAGGTTCGTCCCATAAAATTTGTTAAACGGCTAGAAGAGCCTTTACAGTCCTTCGCGGATAGGTATCTTATTCTTGAACTTCTAAGCCGCAAAATTTTTTGATTTAATTCCAAGTTAATGAAGACTAACTACAAAAATAGTCCTGTTAGGTATTAAAAGCGGCTACAGTTATGGTAGTTCCTAGCGGATAAATCTTTTACTTCTGAATCTTATTGGGGCAACGTCGAGACTTATTTTGAGGAATATCGCGGTCTTAGAAGGCCAAGAAAAAAGGTGCTAAACATAAAGCGTCCAAACAAACCACGAAGTTACGCAAAACAACGCTTCTCCAATTTTGTATGACCTTATTGTCGAGTGACGTTTCCTCCATCACCGTAGCTGGACGCCGACGCCAAGAAGTGCGCCGATCTTCAAGCATCATATCGAATGTGGGCGAAATAGGAGCATTGTTTCCCACCTTACCTTTCCTTGGATTTTTTAAAAAATTTTAAGTCAAAATAATCACTCCTTGGTCTCTAACCTAGAGGTGGATCGTTCAGGAGTGAACTGTTCCAAAAGAACACTTCATTGAAGTGAGTGAGTGAAGTAACTCACTCCTTTTGGTGAACTGCAGTTCCATTGGACACGTGACAAAAAACTTGAGAGACCATTTTGTTTTCATCATCTTTTAGATGTACTGACCTTTTTTTTGGTCCTCATCTTCTAGATCTACTGACGAAACGAAGGAACGATGGAACGAAGAGTTCCGGAACTACTTCACTGAACTCTACTGACCTTTTTTCTTTTTTTGTTTGGTCCTCATCTTCTAGATCTACTGACGAAACGAAGGAACGATGGAACGAAGGGGTCCAGAACTACTTCACTGAACTCTACTGACCTTTTTTCTTTTTTTTTTGGTCCTCATCTTCTAGATCTACTGATGAAAAGAAGGAAGGATGGAACGAAGAGTTCCGGAACTACTTCACTGAACTTGTTCCTTAAAGTGAGTGACTCATTATCAAGTCTCAATAAAAATTTCTGAATCTGGATCTGAGTGAGTGACTCGGAGTGAAGTACTTCACTGAAAGGAACTGCTTTGTCCATCTCTACTCCAACCACAACATAAACAAGACTAGAAGAGCCAATATAGTTTTTTGTATACTCTGGCCATCTCTTTTTTGGCTAGACGTATTTTAAGGAATGGCATAGGTAACGGAAGATAAAAGAGTGCTAAAAATAAAAGGAACAATTTGCAAATCGGTGCTTCTTGGTCTTTCATGATCTGTCGGGTATTTTATCTCAAACTATTACATCCAGAGTAAGCAGGCATGATTAGTTTTGTTGTACAGGTCTAGGGTTGATGGTCTGTTTGCGGCTAGCTGAGACGCCAGCAACCATAAGTCTTTTCTTACCGGGTTAATCCCATAAAAAAAAATATTTTTTAGAACTTACACAATCGTTGCACAATGAATAGAGCCATCAGTCCAGCTGGCCATTGGAAAGTAAAAGGTCCTTTATTGTGATTAATTACGATCCAGACATGATGACCCACGGACAGAATAAAATACGTGGTAAGAGCCAAGAGCGGAATCCGAAACTTCTTGTACAGTAGCTCGGCGACACCAGCCTATAAAATGAACCAGAAAAAAACTTAATTCTTATTGTACTTCATTGAGACAAGAAAGTTACCTACCTGATAGACATACGTCGAGTACATGCTGAAGACAAGAGCCGTAAACGAAAGGATCAGACAGATATCTTGAGTCCTGAAATATATAAAAAAAAATCATCAGCTTCAAATCTACTTTTTAATCTACAAAAAAAAACTTACAAAAAGACAAAAATGATGGACAGCTTATCGCCTCTTGCCAAGTACGAGAAACTGTTCAGGATCAAATCAACGAAAAGAAATAAAAATTGAAAGAATAAAATAAACGAGTAACGTCTCAGTGATAAATTCATGGCTTTTTGTGTATTGAACAACGCAAGTTTTAATTGTTTTTCACACAAATAGTCACTTTACATTTGACATTTTGCGCGAAAATTGTCAACCTACGCGCGCACAAATGAAGGTCCTTTTCGTTTTCCTTCAGCCGTCCGAAGTGTGACGTAAATTTGCAAAACGAAAATTTGTTTTGAGTTGCCCGATTGCGAAATGAACGGGTTGTCTTTTAAGAATCAATTCAATTAATTGGTTTCAATTCATTAAATAGTTTACGATTAATAAACTTTTAATTTAAAAAACTTTTAGAAATAGCAACAATTTCTTTATTTTAATTGAAAACATTGTTCGAATTTGATAGCCAGATGTCGCGTCGATATCTTTCGTTCAGTTGAGCTGAAGTGTCAAAAAGAAAAGTAGTTCCGGTTCTTTTTGGTACAAAAACAACGGCAAGATGAAGTATGTCAAATTATAGTTTCAGTAAAATTTAAATTTTTCCGTAGCATCGCAATGTTTTTTTCGATTGCATTACGAAATTTGAATACGATGGCAAATTGTGGAAATGTTTTAATCGGAATTTTTCCCATTCCAGGATTGGTATGTGTCAATTCAGCGGGTATAAAATCTACCCAGGTCATGGCAAAACCATGGTCAAAATCGATGGAAAGGTAAGCCCTAAGCCGTGTAAACTAAGTGCAATTTAATCGTAACAAACTTGTTTGTTTTAGTCGTTGACTTTCTTGGACAAGAAATGCGAACGTTCGTATCTGATGAAGCGAAACCCACGCAAAGTGACATGGACCGTACTGTACAGACGTAAACACAAGAAGGGTATCGAGGAGGAGCTGCAAAAGAAGCGTACCCGCCGTACACAGAAATTCCAACGTGCCATCGTTGGTGCTTCACTTGCTGAAATTATGGCCAAGCGTAACATGAAGCCCGAGGTACGAAAGGCACAACGCGAACAGGCTATCAAAGTTGCCAAGGATCAAAAGCGTGCAACCAAGGCTGCTAAGAAGGCAACAGCTCCACCGGCAGCCAAGGCCAAGCAAGCACCCAAACAGAAGGCAACGAAAATCAGTCAGAAGGCTGCTCCTCGCGTCGGCGGTAAACGATAAAGGAATTTTTTATGCTTCACACATTTTTAAGCTCCTTTAAGATAAATACACAAAAAATCCGACAGAAACGTTGTGAAATTGAAAGTGTTTCATTTACGGAAAGGCAAGCAAGTGAAATGCAAGGTTTGTTCAGTGAAGAATCGGTTCTACCAAAATTTTTAGTTTCTTAGAGGCGAGGTAGTCCGATGGTCGAAAATTTCTTTGGCTGTTTGTCAATTTAAATTTGAAGTGAGGTTTTTAGATCCGTGAAAATCTGTGCTCTTTTAAATTGACCGTCGTGCGATTCAAACTTTGCTTAAAATTGATTTTCAGAGTGTTCTGTGATTGAAAAGTTCGTAGTTCCACTCTTGCAACCCAACTTTGTTAGAGCACAACATTTTGCTGCAGGAACTTCCAACCGTTTAAAAGAAATTTACCGTCTGGAAAGTGGCAATCAATCGGCCCTACTTCGAGGAAATCAGGCTCGCAAGGAAGACACCTTGGAATACGTTGTGGTGACATATTGTCGTAAGCGGAGCCTCAATTAGTGACTATTCTAACGTGAAAAAGACGGAGGTAAGGTGTTTTTAATAATAATAGATTTAGCCCCTTCATGCAAAATGGGCGATTCCTTCCCAACTAGAGTTGGAGAAGAATTCCCCATTTGGGCACACTTTCTCAGCTTAGAGAACTGGTGAAGGAAGACAGTCGATCAGTTCCTTCAACATCACCAAACTGGTGGCTGAAAATCGTGCAGTCGCTTGCTGTGGCCCAGGCTAGCTGCGTCTTTGGGAGGTACATTACTCGATAGACAGGCCTCCGCTGGCTCTTAAATTCTTTAACTTTCGTCGTCTCTTGAATTCTTTAACCTCCGCCCAGTGCCTACCACTGATTTTGTACACGGTTTTAATTTAATCGAGTTTCTTTGCCAGCTCGTTTCTTCAGATTGTTCGTATCGAACTTGTCGTTAGATTTTTTTAATTTTAATTTTTTCTTTGCCCATTTAGTTTTTGTGGTATATTGTGGGCGAATTTTTTTTATTTGATTATTTCAATTTTTAGTTTGTGAAATTAAATTAAATCGGTTGGAATAGCCATGTGCCTTCCTCCTTGGACCTCTATTCCACGACGGAATATTTTTTCAGACGGAATCTCATGGCTTAGAGAGGGCATATAGGGCGCTAAACCTTCAACCGCCCTGCCTGCTTCTCGGACTCTCATGAGCAATTCCTCATTTTTACATTCGGATAAGTCGGCGAGACTAATTTTTGTTGTTCAGGCCCAGAGTTGATTAGGGCAACAAGCTTGTTGATGAAGTCGCTCG
The DNA here is from genome assembly GCA_951812415.1 of Beris morrisii. Classification (NCBI taxonomy): domain Eukaryota; kingdom Metazoa; phylum Arthropoda; class Insecta; order Diptera; family Stratiomyidae; genus Beris; species Beris morrisii. The sequence continues at coordinate 105,307,580 of OX638313.1, read as the reverse complement.
AGCAGACTCCAGCCTAAGCTAATCGGTAGAAGTCCAGCCAGTAGATATTCCAATTGGATCCCTAAAACGGTTTATCGACTCACTTGCAGTGTGCAATCAACAGATGGTCCAACCTAACTACATGCTCAATATCAAGAACTCTTTGGCCAGAATATGATCACGAAAAAATCAAGTTTGCCTTGAGCCTGAGCAGGAAAGAAGCTTGCACACTAATTGGAGTTCTGATAGGGCACTGCCTGATCAGAAGACACGCTAGACGATTGATCTTTGTCGTAGCTGCGGTGGCTCAGAAGTGGAAGAGTCAATTTTCGCCGTCCTATGCGAGTGTCCGGACCTATCGGGAACGAGAAGACGGAATCTCGGCGCATATTTCCTCGTTAACCTTGGTGATATCGATAAGGAAAAGCTGTACGTAGGTTGCCTTTTATATTTCGGGATTAGAGAAGAAAAACAAATATTAATCATCGAAAGCCACTTTATTGTTTTTCAAAATATTCCCCATGAAAATCTAGACACTTTTGCATGCGTTTGAACCAATTGTCGAAGCACTTTTGCCACTCTGATTGAGGTATCTCCAAAACATGCATTCTGAATGCGGCAACCGCTTCTTCAGGTGTCGAAAAACGTTGACCTCTCAGTTTGTTTTTTACGTACGGGAATAAAAAGAAGTCATTCGGTGCCAAGTCAGGACTATACGGTGGATGACTCATCAAATCGATGTTTCGAGTGCTCAAAAATGCAGTTGTTTCAGCCGATGTGTGAGAGCTCGCATTGTCGTGGTAAAGAGTGATCCGTCTTCGGCGGTTGGTTTTCCTGATTTCTTCGAAGACAACTGGCAAACAAATGGTTGTGTACCACTCAGAATTGACTGTTCTGCGTTGTTCTAGTGGTATGGTTGCGACATGTCCCGTTTTTCCGAAAAAACAGGCGACCATTTGCTTGGAAGTGCTTCGTGCGCGAACAATTTTTGTTGTATTCGGCTCATCTTGAAACACCCATACAGTCGACTGCTGTTTACTTTCGGGCTCATACGCGTAAATCCACGATTCATCGCCTGTCACGATGTCATAGACGTGTTTGGAAGCACCGCGATCGTATTTTTTGAGCATTTCTTTGGACCAATTGACACGAGCATCTTTTTGAGCTTTTGTCAAATTATGCGGGATCCAACGCGAACAAATTTTTTTGACAATCAAATGATCATGCAATATTGAATGTATGCTGGTCCCACTAATGCCTAAGGTTGTCTCAATCTCACGATAGGTCACATGACGATCTTCCAATATCAGTTTGCGCACAGCATCAATGGTTTCCGGAACAACAACTGATTTTGGACGACCTTCACGAAATTCGTCTTGAAGTGAACTCCGACCACGATTGAATTCACCATACCATCGATAAACACTGGTCCTTGATGGAGCTTCATCGCCCAAAATTGAATTAAGTTCATCTATACACTGTTGCTGAGTTAATCCACGTCGAAAGTTGTAAAAAATAATCGCACGAAAATGTTCACGATTTAATTCCATTTTTGAGCTGAGATAAATCTTTTAACTTACTGCAAACAACACAAATAGCGCTCGTATGTCAAAACGTTCTGAGTACGTATAACCTCAAAAATGTCCAACTTTACGATAGAGCTGTCAGTTACCAGATTGCACCACCAGGGTTGCCAAATCCCGAAACATAAAAGGCAGCCTATGTATAACAAATTTTATAAAATCCGCAAAATGTTTTTAGGTTCCATGAGTAATAATACTGAAACGGGGAGCACACGGACGAACACTAACGTCTAAGTGAAGGTGAATGACAGCATTTCACATACCGTACCATGTTTCTAATAATTCAAGGCTTTTTCTTGCAGTTACTGGTCCTAACATCGCCATTTGAATGAAATCCGATTTAAGATAGTGTTAATCATTTAGCGACGAGCTTGTGGATTTTATTGAAATAAACTTCTTAATTCTGAAGCGCATCGTTCGAGGTAAGTTCATCGTAAAACAATTCTTTGCATTTTGCATTGAATTTATAAATAAAACTAGGCTCATACTGCAAGTAGGTGATAGCATCAAGTTGATCAAACAAATTGAATTAAGGGGGTACATCCGAGTAGAAAGCAGAAAAAATAGGTGAATTTTAGAAACTATTATCTCAAAAACTATTTGCTCGATTTTATCCGGGTTGGTTTTATTCGAAAGTATATATGTTGAGGTACGCTCATAATTTTTTTTTATAAATATATATCAATCAGGGGCGCTGCTGTCAGGGTCGGCGTAAAGAAAGTCCGTCGCTCGCACGCTCTGCGGTTCCCAAGATTACATGAATCAACCGCCTGATTCAAAACAAAAATTTCAAAAAGATTCTGAAAATGTAAGGTATGATGCTCTTCGCTACGTAGGGGTTTTTGAAAAAAAAAATTTTTTCACAAAATGGCGGCCGATTGAACTTGATTTTCAGTTTTAAACCTCAATTATCGACCTTTCTGGCTTGATAAAAAAAAAAGTAAATAAGTTAAAAAAAAAATCCTACGTAGCGAAGTAGAAAACCTATCCAAAAATATTATGTGAAATTTTGGAAGCAATCGGTCAATCCGTTTTCCGAAAATTTTGGGGACCGTCTTTGAAAAGTATGTTTCGAGATAATCGCTTTTGAATGCCGCTCTATATAGAGAATTCATGAAGGTCCCATTCCGGTGAACTGCCCATAACTTTCACAACTCTTGGAATTTCAATATGAAATTTACACACAATATTCTTAAGACTGCAAACTTTAAAATGAGTGAAAAAAAAATTTTTGAAAAAAAAATAAATTTCTACTCGGATGTACCCCTTTAAGTCTGCACAATGTTATGGGCTTATCCTACAACAAACTCAAAACAGGAACAATACCTTGGCTTTTTTGGATGACTGCTTTTGTTGCCCGATACGCCCACTGAGCGTATCATACAGACTTTCGGTATGTTCAGCAATCATTTTACTCCCGATTTCTTTGTTATTTTTCGTTCTTCTTTTAGTTACTTAGTTACAACTCTATCAATTCGAACATTTCGATAATATTTCTCAGAGTACAGGAGTACTCGGAGAAATATTATCGAAATCTGATGATGAATAGTTGACAATCTCTATCTGGAGCATTACGTCCATAAAAGATCAATAACGAAGTACATAATTGGTTGGTGTTCGAACACGAGACAAAGCGCTATAGCATTTATATCGTCTTTACTAGTCCTAAAACGTGTAAATACAAAATTTCAGGGTAGCAAATTTTTTTTAAATTTCATGTCGATCACAATACTTTATTATTAAAAAATAATAAAGTAAAATTGATATCAAGACATAATAAATAAGTTTTTCTTCTTTAAAAGAATTTATGAAAAAAAAGAAAAGAATTAAAACTTAAATGAAAATCAACAGCGTATACATGAGGCATGGTAAAAATTAATATAGTTCGGATGATAGTGTTTTAATATTCTAACAATTCAGTAATCCAGCGACCATTCGTTTTCCGTTATGAAAGCATCGACAACCTCTTTCATTGAGAAATTCTGTATTAGTTGATCTTGCGTCAGTTTAACTCGTGTTACCGGATCGAAATGACCGACACGTTGTAAATGCTCTTCGATATCTTTACGTTCGTACGTAATACCCGACGGTGTTATCACAGGATCTGTAAGTATTTCGAAACTAATTTTACCGCACAAGAAGTCAGGTACGTCACGTTTCTGCAAAAATTGAAATGAACAGAAATTAATCGATCGGTTAAATTTATTTCGGTTAAACTCACCCGTCTTCGGTCGTCAATTTTAGCAAAAATCTTGTTCAGTTCAGTGATATTACTCTCCTGGTGAAAAAAATTAATTTGAAATAGAACTAAAACTCCCCCAATTGCTACGCTACTACTTACACATTCTTGCTCAATTTCTTGTGACTTGTCTTTTATCGAGTCTTCATTAACGCGTTCATCTAACTTCAATTTTGCTATTCGATTTTGCATATCGTCTTGAATTAATCTGAAACAAACGAGATCGAGTTGTAAAACGTTGAGCGACAGAAATAAAATTTGTTTACCTATTCAAATAAAATTGTAATTCAATCTCCTGGCATATTCGTTTCTCTTCCTGCACATTCCAGCGTTTCTTTCGTGCTAATCGTAACTGTGACGCGATATCATCGCCAAAATTTTGTTTTTGTTCCTTGGCAAGATCGTAGGCTGTAGGAAAAAAAATTATGACGATGAAAGAAGATTTTTAATTCAATGTCAAAAACTATCACCTACCTCTTTGAAGATGTTTTATTGATTCATCGTAGAGTTCCAGTTCCATCAGACTTTGACCGAGATAGAAAAGGGCGTTTACTAAGTTCGGATCGATACCGAGAGCACGACGACAATCTTGGCACGATTGATCCCATTGTTTCATTTTTAAATGGGATAGAGCACGATTTGTAAAATATGTGGTATTTGAGGGATTTGTTATCTTAAAATCGTTGGTTGGTTGGTTTAAATGAAAATCGGAGACGATAATTTTTTGAATTTCTTCATTTTTAGTGAAGAATAATTTTTTCGAATTTTTTTTCTCGTGACTGATAACTTTTTCTATCGGGAATTCAGTCTTTTTCTCCATTTTGTTGTTCATTACTCGGTCCTTTTTTGAATGATTAATTCAATTTAAAAGTAGACACTATTTGTGGAATATGCAAATAAATAGTTGGAACTACAGAAACTTTACGTCTACCTGAACGTGATCAATGCAACTAAAGAAAAATCGGATAACAGACAGAAAGTAAAGTAAGGCCGATAACTAGATATATTTATTTACTGTAGATAACAAAGCTAATTTTTCTAGAACTTGTTTTAATGGAAATGGTTGATCGTACCGTCCACCTTTTTTTAACTTAAATGGGTTTTTTACGATCCCAAGAACCCAGAGGTTTATTTCGGACCATCCAGTACGGTGCAACAGGAAGTAAACAAGAAGATTGTAGTGCCATGTACGTAAACATAAACAGATAAAATTTAATAAAAATAAAAAAAGTAAGAGCAAACATGAAAGACTTTCACGGCATGTGATTTCAATGAGTAAGGAACTTATGAAGCAGCCTCCATCAATCAACTTAGGTATTATCTGATGATATTGTCCGCAAGATTTTTGTCCAAAATTTTTTTTTGGTCGGAGCTTGGTGGAACCATCGGAGTTTGTGGCCATTTCTCTTCGAAAAATACTAAGCTAGGATTCAAAAAGAACTATTAGATAATTCAGGGAGCCGTCACAACAGGCACGATTGAGGCTTTAGTGACAGAGGAAACTAGACCAACCCCAATCCGAAATCTATCTCCATTTATTTCGTCAACATTTTTTAGGACGCACAGAACAGTGAGATGCCTATGCAGTTTACGGAGCAGAGTTTATCTAATTTTTTGTTTATATTGGACATATTACACTTTTGGCCAAACGTTGGGTATCTTTTAGTCAGTCTAATTATTGCATGAAGAAAATTACTCACACATGATTCACCTTTCTTCAGTAGTTCCGCCGGAATTCCATCTATTCCAGGAACGGTATTAAATTTAAGTAGCGCAAGGATCATTCAACTTCCCCAAAAGATCAAGGGAAATTTAAAGTAGAATGGGACCTAAGACTGTACCTCCGGGTCAGAGTGGGATACCGGGCAACGAGGCTGCGGATGAATTCGCAAGGAGAGGTTCGGCGCTGAATCAAGCGCTAGCTCTTCCAGTGAGGAGGCCAATCGAGTACATTAAACAAGCTATCGACGTGACGGCCATATCGGAGGCTAACCCAAGGTGGTCAGGCCTCACATCGTGTCTTGTGGCCAGGCATCTCTGGCCGACCCTAAATGCGAGCAGGACAAAGTTTATCCCACTCGGAGATAGGAATACTCTTCGTATTCTAATTGATGTACTGAGGGGGCCATTGCCTGGTCGGCCGGCACGCCAGAAGACTAGGTGTTGCGGACGTTGCAGATCTGTGCCGCAGCTGTGGTAAACCCAATGCCGAGGAATGTATTTGCCATATGCTTTGCGAATGCCCCGGTCTGGCTTGGAGTCGCTGCTATTTGAAAATTTAATTAACTTAAGTAGGAATTTCAAATTTTATTGTTTTTTTCTACGAGGATGAGTTTACAGTGTCGAAGGCCTTTTGTAGGTCCACAAAAACGACAGCCGAAACCATATTTTTATCATTCTGATTATTTATTTCAATAACGACATTGTAGCAAGGTCGAATGTAGTCCAATTGTAGCAAGTCGGTTTTAAAATATCAGCCAGTATTTGATTTGTTTATCAGAAACTGCCCGTTGACACCAAGGGAACACTATGCTTCAAATCCACACAACTAGTAGCACATGCCGACGACATAAATATACTTGCAAGATCCCTGGAGAGTGACAAAGAAATATTTGTAAACCTTGACTCGGTAGCAAGGGAAGTTGGACTACGTATTAACGAAAACAAAACCAAAATCATGACACAAACTAGGAAAAACACGCCAATCAGACAAAACATTACAGTAGGAGACTTCATCCTAGAAAATGTAGACAACTTTGTATATCTCGTGGCAAATATATCAAAGGATGGAAGCGAACCCATCGAAATTAAAAGACGAATAATGATGGCAAATAAGACGTATTATTTGGTACTCCTAATAATTAAAAACAAAAATGTGCACAGAAAAACAAAGCTTAAACTATACAAAACAATAATAAGACCTGTGCTATGCTATGGCAGCGAAACGTGGACATTGATTGATTCAGGCGTCCGAAAAATTAGTTAACGCATTTGAAAGAAAAGTCCTCAGAAGAATCATCGGACCTGTGGGGGAAGACTCAATCTGGAGAATACGATACAATAGAGAATTGTATGCCATCTTTGATAATCCGGAAGTATCGATCGATGGAGCGGATGGATGAAGGAAGAATACAAAAACCCACACTAAGGGGAAAAGTTTATGGGAGGACTCTATTGACGCAGACAGCAAATCACTGATAAGATTCAGAAACTGGAGGACGCCGTCACTGAACTGAGAAGGCTGGTGGCGGCACATTCTGGAGGCCAAGGTCCGATTTGGACTGTAGCGCCATCGTAAGTAAGTAAGTTCATCGTAAAACAATTCGTTGCAGCACTTGAATTTATAAATAAAGCTGGGCTCATATTGAAAGCAGGTGATAGCATCAAGTATATTAAACAAATTGATTTAAGGCTACACTAAGGGCTTATCCTACAACAAAATAAGACTCGAAACAGAAACAATACCTTGGCTCTTTTGGATGAATGCTTTTGTTGCCCAATACGCCCACTGAGCGTGTCATACAAGCTTTTGGTAGTTTGGCTGGTTCAGCAATTATTGTACTCTCAATTTCTTTGTTGTCTTTCGTTCTTCTTTTAATAGTTACATCTTAATCAATTCGAACATTTTGATAATATTTCTCTAAGTACTCCTGGATGAATAGTTGACAATCTCAATCTGGAACATTACGTATATAAAGGATCAACAACGAAGCAATTGGTTGGTGTTCGAACACGAGACGAAGCGCTATAACATTTAGAGCGTCTTAGCAGCACTTTCAAACACATCCAAATAAATCGGTGGAAATATCAAAACAGAAGAGCTCCATTTTATTGAATAAACCTATTTATAAATTCTTAAAAAATAAACTTTAAGACTAAACAAATATTCCATAAAAAAAAATATAAATCGAAGCACCACCGACCTTGGCTTCCTTCAAAAAGGATTTTTTTTCCCATAATTTCTAGGAATAAATAATTTCGTAAAGTTGCATTCATCATGTTTTTTATTGAACACCTAACAAATTTAATTACACTTTGTTTCCATCATTTCTATAAAAAAAAAGTGAACGAAGAATTTATCATAAGAATTTTGTTTTCTTTTCGAATTATTAAATAACGGTTGTTTGTTTGGTTTCGTTTGTACCAAGGAAAACTGTACATTATTTACATGATTCTTATATAATAATAAAAATTGATACAAGACATAATAAATAAGTTTTTCTTCTTTAAAAGAATTTATGAAGAAATAAGAAAAGAATTAAACTTAAAGTTAACAAATATAATGAAAATCAACAGCGTATACATGAGGGATGGTAAAAATAAATGTAATTCGGATGATATATCTAACAATTCAGTAATCCAGCGACCATTCGTTTTCCGTTATGAAAGCATCGACAACCTCTTTCATTGAGAAATTCTGTATTAGTTGATCTTGCGTGAGTTTAACTCGTGTTACCGGATCGAAATGACCGACACGTTGTAAATGCTCTTCGATATCTTTACGTTCGTACGTAATACCCGACGGTGTTATCACAGGATCTGTAAGTATTTCGAAACTAATTTTACCGCACAAGAAGTCAGGTACGTCACGTTTCTGCAAAAATTGAAATGAATAGAAATTAATCGATCGGTTAAATTTATTTTGGTTAAACTCACCCGTCTTCGGTCGTCAATTTTAGCAAAAATGTTGTTCAGTTCAGTCATATTATCCTCCTGGTGAAAAAAATGGATTTGAAATAGAATTAAAACTCCCTAATTGCTACGCTACTACTTACACATTCTTGCTCAATTTCTTGTGACTTGTCTTTTATCGAGTCTTCATTAACGCGTTCATCTAATTTCAATTTTGCTATTCGATTTTGCATATCGTCTTGAATTAATCTGAAACAAACGAGATCACTTTGTAAAACGTTGAACGTCAGGAATAAATATTGTTTACCTATTCAAATAGCTTTGTAATTCAATCTCCTGGCATATTCGTTTCTCTTCCTGCACGTTCCAGCGTTTCTTTCGTGCTAATCGTAACTGTGATGCGATATCATCGCCAAAATTTTGTTTTTGTTCCTTGGCAAGATCGTAGGCTGTAGGAAAAAAATTATGACGATGAAAGAAGATTTTTAATTCAATGTCAAAAACTATCACCTACCTCTTTGAAGATGTTTTATTGATTCATCGTAGAGTTCCAGTTCCATCAGACTTTGACCGAGAAAGAAATGGGCTTTTACTAAGTTCGGATCGATGTCGAGAGCACGACGACAATCTTGGCACGATTGATCCCATCGTTTCATTTTTAAATGGCATAGAGCACGATTTGTAAAATATGTGGCATTTGTTGGATTTTTTATCTGAAAATCGGAGACGATAATTTTTTGAATTTCTTTTTTTTTAGTGACGGATAATTTTTTCGAGTTTTTTTTCTCGTGGCGGATAATTTTTTCTATCGAGAATTCAGTCTTTATCTGCATTTTGTTGTTCATTACTCGGTCCTCTTTTGAATGATTAATTCAATTTAAAAGTATACACTATTTATGGAATATGCAAATAAATAGTTGGAACGACAGAAACTTTACGTCTACCATTACGTGATCAATGTAACTAAAGAAAAATCGGATTGTAGACAGAGAGTAATGTAAGGCCGATAACTAGATTTATTTATTTACATTTTACTCTACTGTAGATAACAAATCTAATTTTTCTAGAACTTGTTTTAATGGAAACATTTGATCAGTTGTATTGTATCGTCCACTTTTTTTAACTTAAAAGATTTTATTTCGATTCTAAGAACCCAGAGGTTTATTTCGGACCATCCAGTACGGTGCAACAGGAAATAAAAAAGAAGATTATAGTGCCATGGACGTAAAAAAAAAAAAAAATAAAAGCGTAAACATGAAAGACTTTCACGGCATGTGATTTCAATGAGTAAGGAACTGAACTTATGAAGTAGATTTTTTTTAATAAAAATAGATTTAATCCCTTCATGTAAAATAGGCAACTCCTTCCAACTCAAAAAGTCGGAGAAGAATTCCCCATTCGGGTACACTTTTGCATCTTAAAGAACTGGAGACAATATTGTCACACAGCTCAATGAGCTGGAATTTTTTTTTACCGTATCAACATACGACAATGGGCTCAATGTCTAAAAATATGTATACCTTAAACCCAAGAGCACTCCCCAATCTGTGCAACGCACTGGTATAAGGGTTAGTAGAAATAAAATAAAAAAAAATATATAAAAAATAAGAAATAAAAAAATAAATAAATAAACAAAAACTTGAAGTTATCAGAAAAATAAAAATAAAATAAAATAAGAAGAACCTGAATTTTATTCAAAAAGGAAAAACCAATTATTAATAAATGCAAAGAAATAAAAGTGGAAACAAAAGAAAAAAAAGTTAAAATTATAAAGATTAACAAAAATAAAAATAATTAATTATAGTTATACTTAAATAAGCAATTCGCAAAACATGCAACAACAACACAAACCACAACCATACGTTTAGGCGTCAGTCTCGTCTCGAGGGCCAGGTCTTCGATAAGTAGGTGAAGCCGCCTGACTAAATTATCTGATTTAGGTCGTCTATAATTGCAACAATTCAAAAATCACATTCGTAGCTTCGGCAAAGAAGATGCTTCTTTGCAAGGTGCTTTAGCTGAAAGACATTCTTTGCCATTTGTATTATCGAAGGTAAAGAGTTTTATTCACAAATTGCCTCAAATACAGGATCTTTTCTAAGTCGGTCAGTTCTAGGACAACCTTGTTGTCTAATATCTGCACTTCTTGTGTTAAAGTTGTGTATATCGTGATTGTGGATCAATTTGATTGAGGATTTTAGTCTATTGTTTTTAATATTATAAATAAGTTTAATTCGTTCCACTACTATTGTAAGGTAAGTTTTCAATAAGTATAATAAAGTTCCTCCGATGGTGTTAAATAGGACTTTAGTGCCCCTATTCATAAGTCTCGCAATTTTGTCTAAGTTTCTTTTTAAGGTTTGGCTCCATAGAAGAAGTCCATAACTTATGTTGGATAGAATAAATGCATTATAGAGCATATTCTTTATTGGTACGTGTAGATAGTCGTTACATCTTATTACTCCAATAATGGGGACAATTTTGTTTCTAAGTTTAGTAATGTGAGGAGTCCAAGTAAGTCTATCGTCAATTATCAGCCCTAAATATTTTGTTTCGTGTGCTCTCGTTAGTTGAACTCCATCAATTTCTAGTTTCAAGTCAATATTCAGTTTGTTAATTTGTCTAAAGATCATATAATTTGTCTTCAATGTATTTAATGTCAAGATATTACCTAAGAGCCAATGTTGAAATAGTTTTAGATCAGAATTAATGACAACTACAGTTGATCAGGATATTTACCTTTATAAAGAAGTAACGTGTCGTTAGCAAAGGTAATACAGTGGATGCTGCTTATTGTAATCACTTTGGGACCGGCCATAATCAATAACATTAAACGGATGATAACAATAGCCGAAGGGGATAATTTTTCTCATTTATTTTCCTACGCTTGAATATAGATTGCTCGAAGCATCTAATATTATTTTTTTTATTCATTAAGTGTTATTTACAACTCTAGCTTCAATGTTTCACAAAGTTACAGAGAATATGAAATACTGTTTCCTCTTCCTCCTCATTTAGGCATTTTCTACAGAAAGTCGTTTGAAAAGAATCACCGTCTTTTAGCATGCCGGATTATAAGACAGTGTCTGGTCAGGACACTTACTGTGGTACTGATTCTCTCCATTTTTAGCAAATTCAGCCTTGTACAGCGTTTTAGATCCAGCTTCGGTCATGTCTGTCAGCTCAGCGCGCCACTTCTATTAAACTGTCTCGAAAACTTACTAGAAGTTGAGCTCATTCTGTTGAACGAGATCAACATCAATAGCTTTCAGAAGCTACGAAAAGAATGAAATTTCTCATAGTAATCTATAATATGTATCGCGTTGTGTTTACATAAATGTTAAACCAAGAGCAATCATTTTTAATTTTGAGATTGTTTTTATTTTGCCTTTTTGATCACATTCACATGAAGAAAAAAGAGGAGCGATTAAGAATACAGTCACAAAACTTGTAATGTTGTATGGAAATCTGGCCCGAATAATAACATAAAGCGAATTTTTATTCCAATAAGCGATGAATTTCGTTTGTGGAAAATGGAACTAACTTGTTTTGATAACAAATTGCGGCTTATAACATTATCCGCGATTACTATAAGCAGCATCTACTGTATATTTCTCTTTAAGGCCCGACCTGTATGATGTGTATATGTATATGGCAGATATAAAGTAGGCCCGAGAATCGAACCTTGAGGGACTCCTATACTGACGTGTCATAGGAGAGCTTAGTTCGTCGAAATTTTTAGTAATGTACTGTCGATCAACTAAAAAGTTTTTTATTAAGTCATTGGCCTTTCCCCCAATTCCAATTTCCTTCAATCGATCGAGCAACAATATATGGTTTACTGTGTCGAAAGCTTTTTTTAAGTTCACAAAAATCGTAGCGACATAAGAACTCTTGTCGAGGCTTTTATTTATAAACTTTATTGCATCCAATAAGGCTGATGTCGTATTACTTCTTGAAATCCGTATTGCTGTTTATCAAAACCAATGTTGCTTTATAAAATTCAGTAACCTCCTGTTAATTACTTTTTCCAATATTTTGCTAACTGCGCTAGTTAAAGCTATTGGTCAATAGTTACTCGGATCTTTTATTGACCCTCTTTTATGAATGGGAGAAATCAGTGCTGTTTTCAAACAAGGGGGAAATGTACCACAGTTTAGGTGGTTATTTATGGCAGTGCTTAGTGATGAAGTGATGATTGCCTTCAGATCATTTGTTAAAATGCCATCGATACCGGGGGCTATGTTGAATTTCAGTTCCTCTACAGGGTGGGCCAAATACAAGTTTCTTTTTAAAAATGCAATAAAATGAACAAAATTAAATTTTTTTCCATGTATTATGGCTTTATTAGTAAGAGTAAACATTTCCATTAATGATGGAACACAACTTCGTTCAAGTGGCTGTCTCGGCTGGCTGCGCAGTAGCGCATTCTGTCACTCCAATTTTCCAAGACCTTGTCGATAGTTTCGGGCTGTAGCTCACGGATTGCTTGGATGATATTAGGCTTAAGTGCTTGAATTGTTGGCATAACATCGGTTCTTCACGGTTCCCCACAAAAAAAAAATCCAAAGGAGTCAAATCGCAGCTCCGAGGCGGCCAATTGACATCGCCAAGACGGCTGATAACACGATTTGGGAATTTGGTGCGTAAAAGATCGATTGTGGCATGGTCTGTGTGGCATGGTGCGCCATCCTGCATGAACCAGAGGTCGTCAAAATCCTTGTCTTCAATTTCAGTAAAAAAAAAAGTCGGATAACATGGCTCTGTAACGTTCACCGTTGACCGAAACGTTGTTCCCAGCCTCATTTTTGAAGAAAAATGGTCCAATGATGCCACCACTCCACAATCCGCACCAAACTGTCACTCTCTGTGGATGCATTGGCTTCTCGACAATAACGTGCGAGTTTTCCGAGCCCCAGATGCGGCAATTTTGTTTGTTAACGCAGCCGCCGAGATGAAAATGCGCCTCGTCAGAAAAGATGATTTTTCGCCCAAAATCGTTGTCCAATTCAAGCTGCTCTAAGCCCTAAATTGCGAAGCGATAACGAAGCGGATGGTCGTGCGCCTGCAATTGCTGAGTCAATTGGACCTTGTAAGCGAATAATCCGAGATCTTTGTGCAGAATTCTCCTCAGGCTAGTGCGTGAAATGTTGAGCTGTTGAGATCGACGGCGAGTTGATGTTCGTGGAGTGAGTCTCACACTTTCGGCTACAGCAGCCACATTCTCGTCTATGCGCACCGTACGACGACGGGGGCCATGACTGTTGTCCACTAGCGTGCCAGTCTCACGAACTTTTTGCACAAACTTGCGTACAGCAGGCGCGGTGGGTGCTTCATTTCGGCCAAAACTTCTTTTCAAAAAACGCACTGTTTGAGCTACACAGCACTCACTTTGGAAATAAGTTTTCAATATTTCCCAACGTTCTTCAAGCGTAAAGCGACTCATTTCGTTCCGCGGAGGTATGATAATGACTTTCTGTCAAGATTTCGAGCGGGAAACAGCTTTCAATGTCAAAATAACCTATTATTTAAAAAGAAACCACTAGATGGCCCACCCTGTTAATATTTTCAATTTCAATATAATCTGTTGGAAAAAGAAACATAGCCTCTGTTACTGAAGGACAGCAGAACTTTTGAAACTTGTCCGCATTACTATGGTTTATTAGATTCTCCGCAAGAGTGGAGCCAATCGTTCCGAAGTGTTCATTTAAATCATTGGCGATTAACGCATGATTTTTAATCGGACCATCTCGGGAAGCTAACTCATCAATTTCCTTTTTTTTAACATCGTAATTATCGCTTTTGCCGATAGATTCTCTAATTACTGTCCAAAGCTTTCTCGAATTTCCACCCGTCGTAGCGAATCGGAAATTATAGTACTGCTCCTTAGCCATTCGGATCATATTTGTTATCTGGTTTTTTATCCGCTTATAATCTTCACATAGTTTCTGGTCATTGGGATTTATCAACATTTTTTTGTAGCCTTTTTTTATTATCAATTTGCTTTAATATGCCATATGAAATCCAAGTATTACTTTTTGATCGTCTCATTTTAGATGTTGTCGCTACTAATTTGGCGGATTTTATTATATCAATAAAAGATTCAATTGTTTGAATTTCATGACCTGTTATCTTTGCCTTTGTTTCTTTTATTAAGATCTCTCTGTCGAGAAATTGGACCTTTTCTTAGCATTTTTGTAGTCTTGACTCTGGCATTATCAATCGTAATACTTTATGATCTAGATCTGGCCAGACATCTAATTCAATACTAAACTATTTCTCTTCCAAATTTATGTTTGTTGTAACGTGAACAATTAATGATGATGCCTGTCCGTTAATTCCAGTAGCTTTAAGTTTGTTTAGTACCTCGATTGATAGCGTGAAGTTAAGATCTGACCACCGATCGAACGGGTCATGTTAATAAAGTACATAACTTGAATATGAAAGGTAGTAAAGTAAAATTACTAAGTTAAGTGTGTAATATCAGGGTTTAAGTGGAATAAAGTATTAAGTGTATAAATAAAAGTGTAATCAATAAAGAGCTCCTAAAAGGGACACCAAAATGAGAGCCCTGCCAACAAGGACCAAAATTCGACTACAAAATTACCTCCACTTCCATTCCTCGCCCATAAAAAACCACCGCATTAAAATAATTTCCCGAATCACAATTATAAATTATTCTTCCCATTGCCCAGTGAACACAGCCTTCGCATAAATAATAGAAAACATTCACAACCTTCTCCTCAACTTTTCTAATTTTTCCAAGAATTTAAACGTGCCCGCTTACAACACCAGGGGTGGCGCCCATAATCGTCGCCGGGAGTTTTCAATTTGAATATGCGGCACGAAGATAAAGGCGATATAATTTCGCATAAGTTATGAATGTGCGGGGGCGGAACATAAGTGACCGAAAAGAAAGCAATTTTCCGTAGGGAAATGAGAGAAAATAATCAAATAATTTAGCAGCCAATTGCGACGGCATCGGATCGAAGATAAGAACTTCTCTGACTAGTTTGAACGTTGACCAGGGCACGGCGGCTGTAAAGTTTGTAAAAGTCTTTTTCGGTAATGTTGCGGTAGGTCGAAGCGTGTGGGATGAGAGGTCATCGCCTGACCGATTTAGGACAATTCGCCTGCCGCCAGTGGGAGGGTATCGAAGGACATGTCTAGATTTTCGGCACGATTGCCAGTGCCCTAATTTCAATAATCAGTCGTCTGGTTGTTGGTTGGATGTACTAATGCCGCAGTGTTGGGGCAACACACCGCCGCACAACTATAATTAAATTAAAAAAAAATCCGACGCCACAGACTGGCGATTTTCTTTTTCTCGTCGCTGACTAAGACTGGGACCCACGAATTGTTTTATAATTAGACCCGCCGTCGTGTGAATGACCGCACGGCGGACACTTAAACAACCCCGGAAGCGGCACAGGACATCGAGTAAGGTTTATCCCAAAAAAAAAATTCAAAATTTCAACTTACGATCGCCTTTGTGTAGCAATTGATTGCATCCTCGTATTTCCGGGCGGAAAACATTTGATTGCCCTGCTCCTTGAGTTGAGCATCGGTCAAGTTTGCCGTCGAGTACATGTGCTTGCTCATTTTTCACACTGTTTCTTTTCTAATTCGGCAATCGGGAAGGAAGTTTTCGAAGCGAAAACTGCGGAAAATACACGCGAAAAAAAAACTGTACAAACAAAAACAAATTTCCAATCGGAAACACACGCACTAAACCGACTCAGAACTTGCACCACCGCCCCCACCCAATTACTTTTGCATTTTTCGCAATGGATTTTCCCGTGCAAAATTAGTGAAATTTGATGGCCGTTATCGCGAATAAAATCGCCAATAATTGGAAAAGATATTTGGGGAAAAAAATTTCACACAAGATTCACAAGTGACTTTGGGTCGTCGGATCAGGAAAACTTCGCGTAGCCCAGTTGCACACGGTTGCCAGATTTTCTGCGATTGACAAGTGGCAAGTCTTGTTTGAGTTCGGTACAGTAACGTGAAAAAGTTAGAACAATTTTCCGAATTGCAATAAGCGATTAATTTATCTTGTTTAGATAAAACTGGTTGAGTGTAAATAAAAACAAAACGGTCCGAGCGTAAATAAAACAAAACACAAACTAGAATTTTATTCTTAATTGTTATCAGCTGAAAAAAAAAATTTAAATAGCAAGCTCTATAGACAATCTAGAATTTACACAGCCCTGCGGAATATTGACATGTTTACATTCTCTTTTACGTTGTCAACTTGACATGTGCGTTTGATGTTTTGAAACGTGCTAAAGTTATCGGCACCAAAACATTGAATTTCTCCCGTTTTAATTAAATATAATCGACAATGCGGCGTCCCAAGAAGGTAACTATTTTAAACAATTCAATTTCCGCAGTTCCATGAAAGTAATCCGTAGAAATTTCGATCGAAATTGTGAGGTTATGTTTATCGCACGAGGGGAGCCTCCACAGTCCACTATAAAAATTGTGAAATTTTACTGAAATCTTTTTTTTCTTTCCGCAACAGTTTCAAAAGGGTGAAGGAGCGCAGTTCGTGACGCGAAAACAAGCGTTGAGGAAATTGCAATTGTCGCTGAATGATTTTCGTCGGCTGTGCATTGTGAAGGGAATTTATCCGCGCGAACCGAAGAACCGGAGACGCGCTCAACGTGGATCGACCGACATAAAAATCCTGTATCATGCCAAGGATATTAAGTTTTTGCTGCACGAGCCGGTCGTTTGGACACTGCGTGATTATAAGGTATGTAGGCGTTTTTATTTACTTGTAAGGAGTTGGTGGCTTGTGTGGGATGGGGCCGTGAATGGGACTGCCCTACAGAGTGCAAATGTCGTTTGTTTGTTTTTTTGAGACACTACCGTTTATTTCTGGTCCCAATTGAGTGTTCTATCCAAATGAGTGTTCTCTAAAATTATGGCACCTAAGTTTCTGGACCGCAACACCGATGTTCAAAGTCATCATCAATGGCGCGGCAGCCCAAGTCGGGACCTGGCATCCTGAAGTCGTCGCCTCCAATCGTCTCGACCCAAAGGCCGCGTCCTCCAGCTGCTAATTTTTAAGATGGCTTTGCTGTCTTTATCAACCGAGTCTTCCCATCGCTTGCGTGGTTTGCCTACTGGCCTGTTAGCACTCGCTTGGCTTTTAATAGCACGATTGGTGATTCTTCTGTCTTCCATCCGCTCTACATGGCCAGCCCATTGCAGTTTACGTAGTTTGATGAACGTTGAGGCTTATGGCTCCTTGAAGAGTTGATACAGCTCATTGTTGTATCTTATTCGCCAGTCCGTTCCTTCCTTTACGGGTCCAAAAATTTTTCGGAGGACCTTTCGAATGTGTTAACTGCTTTTTCGGAAGTTCGCGTTAATGTCCACGTTTCGCTGCCATAACAGAGCACAGGTCGTATAATAGTTTTATATATTCGCAGCTTATTGTTCCTGTGCACTTTCTTGGATTTAATTATTGGAAGTACCGAATAATACGTTTTATTTGCTTGTGTGATCCGTCGTTTGATTTCGTTCGTTTCGTTGCCGTCT
Organism: Beris morrisii; assembly: GCA_951812415.1. Classification (NCBI taxonomy): domain Eukaryota; kingdom Metazoa; phylum Arthropoda; class Insecta; order Diptera; family Stratiomyidae; genus Beris; species Beris morrisii. Next base: position 105,289,595 of record OX638313.1, on the reverse strand, counting down.
TTTGCTAGATTAGCCCCAAGATATATGAAGTTGTCCACACTCTCCAAATTATACTCCGCAATTGTTACATTCTGTCTGATTGGCGTTCTCTTTCTTGTTTGCGTCATTATTTTTGTTTTACTTTCGTTTATGCGTAACCCGACTTCTTTTGCGGTGGAGTCAAGAATGACAAATACCTCCTTAGCACTAGGGAAGGATCTTGCGAGGATATTTATGTCGTCAGCGTATTCTAGCAGTTGGGTCGACTGGGGTTTTTCGGATGACATGACTCTAGTGCCAGGTAGAGAAGAATGGGGGCTAGACTATCTCCCTGCTTTAAACCACATTCCGTTCGAAAGCTGGTTGTTGAATCGGTTTGTATTCTTACTTGGGATTCAGGGTTCGTCATTGTGAGTCTCGTTAGTCGAACTAATTTTGGTGGAATTCCAAAATCAAGCATGATTTGGTACAGAACCCACCTGTTTGTCGTTACTGTCATATGCTTGTTTAAAATCTAAGAAGATTTGGTGCACATCTGTGGTATATTCCCAGCATTTTTCAAGCACCTGTTTCACCGAGAATATCTGGTCTGTTGTAGATCGTCCGGTTCTGAAACCACCGTGGTATTCTTCAATTGTTTCGTTAGTATAGGACTTAATACGACGTTCAATTATTTTTGTTAATATTTTGTAGGACGTACACAACAATGATATTCCTCTGTAGTTCTCACAGCAGAGTTTGTCTCCTTTCTTATAAATTGGACATATAATGCTTTTTCGCCAATCGTCGGGTATATTTTCCTCTGTCCAAATTTTACATATCATTTTGTGTAGTATTTCCACGACACAGTTTCCTCCGCTCTTCAGAAGTTCAACTGGTATTTCGTCAATTCCCGGCGCTTTGTTTAGTTTCTGGTCACATAGGGCTGCTTTGATTTCATCGAGTGTGGGTAGTGTCGATGATGGTTTTTCTTTGTCAGTTGAAACCTCAATTGAGATGTTATCGGTCGTAATCGGTGCTGATGGAGTGGGATTGAGAAAATGTTCGAAGTAGGAAGCCCATCTCCTTTTAATTGTGTGTCGCTGATGATGTTGCCCTCTACGTCTTTGCAAAGACTAGTTTTGGGCTTATATCCCCTTTTTAGGTCTTTTACTATTGCGTATGCGTCCCGGATTTTATTTTGTTTCATATTGTCGTCCATTGTTTCTAACTTGTCATTATAGTACTTCCTTTGCTTTCGTCTGCAGGTCTTTTTTGCAAATTGCCTAAGCTCGTCATATCTATCTTTTTTGGCTCGTGTTGGTCGTTCAGTAAACATTTTGTAAGCCTCGTTCTTTCTATCTATTGCATCGCGACATTCTTGGTCGAACCAGTCATTATTTTTTCGCCGGGTTTTATATCCTAATGTCTCTTCTGCCGAAGATTTGAGTCCATCTCGTATTTTCGCTCACATATTCTCCACTGGCATACTCTGGACGTTTTCGTATATTGGTGTCAAATGTTGATCCAGTTTTGACATGTATGCCTATGCCACCGTTTCGTCTTTGAGCTTGTCGATATCGAATTTATGAGCTCTACTCGATTTCGTATATCCACGACAAGCTATTCGGCATCGATATTTAGCTCTGAATAGATAGTGATCAGAGTCACAATTGGCATCGCGGAGGGTTCGTACATCAAGTATACTAGAAGCATCGCTTTTCTTAATGAGGATGTGGTCTATTTGATTGAAGTTGTGACCATCTGGTGATGCCCACGTTCGTTTGTGAATATTTGGATGAGGGAAGCATGTAGAGCTTACTATGATATTTTTGCTGCTTGCAAAATCAATAAGACGTTGGCCATTGTCGTTGGTTATTTCTTGGAGACTGTGCCTTCCTGTTGTTCCTCTATGAGTCTCCTCCTTTCCGACTTTTGCATTAATATCCCCTAAGACAATTTTTAGGTCATAGGTTGTCTCTAGGGTGGTATAAAAGTCGTTTTTAGTTATCTCGTCCTTGTCTTCTGTTAGTGCGTGGACGTTGATTAGCCAAACGTTAAAAAATTTAGTTCTTATTCGGATTGCACACACACAAATTTTTTGTCAACGACAAAAGCAACTCCAAATTCTCTGCTTCCCGACAGTTTTCCACTTGTAAAGATTGTGTGCGATCTCATGTCCATGTTACCGAGCCATTTCGTTTCTTGGAGGGCAGTTATGTTGATGTTTTGTTTTGCCACTTCTTCGAGGAATTCTTTCAGAGCTCCTGTCCTATATAGCGATCGAACATTTGAAGATCCAAAAGAGTAGTCCATTTTTTGTTTGCGGGGTCGTTACCGTTTAGTCAATCCTTTCCGAGGCTGTTCTTCAGGTTTCTGGACAGTGGTCTTTTTTTCCGGTGATGCGTTGTCGGCGCCTCGCCCAACCCCCGACTTACAGGACCAGTCCTACTTATTTATTACACCCCGGTAGAAAAAGGGTGGGAGTTTTCAGCTAACTATGACATGTTGGAGTTCTCCTAGCTATGCTGCGAGTCCAACTATGTCATACTTTTTGCCAACTTCCTGAGACGCACAGGTTACTGGCCATTCAAATTAACTCCATGTTCCCTCCTCCTTTCTCTCCGTTCATTCGTTCGGAACGCAGATATAGATCTGATCTAAGTTTACAGGATGATTCAACCGTGTAGACTTTTCCAGAGTCACGGCGGCAGCACGGGTCACTGGCCAATCGGAGACTGTTACCCATCTTCTTTGCGGGTGGCTTGCTCTAGCCAGAGGCTGACTTCGTGCATTAGGCAAACCTTTGATAATCTTGATGAGATCTCGAAAAATAAGTTTGGAGAACTGATTCCGCTTATAATCCATTCCAGCTCTCTGTAACACTCTGTATCTTCTTATTGAGAGGTCAACGACCAGATTAAGCTAGTTGTAACACGCTTTCTGTGCTAATTGTGCTCTGTTCGACTAGCGGGCCACCACGTAAACCAACCAATCTGTACCGAAAGACCATAGTTTCCCCATTACAATAATTTCACGGAATTTTTTTCTTTCAGATCTTCGCGCGAAAATCGGGTCGTGATCGTGCCATTCGCGATTTCAAAAATATGAAGCGCCGCATAAATACCTTTCCCGAAATGAAACTCGATCATATCGTCAAGGAACGCTATCCAACTTTCATAGATGCCATCAAGGATCTTGACGATTGTCTGACTCTCTTGTTTCTGTTTAGTACTTTTCCGTCATTGAAGTTGATTCCTCGCAGTCAGTCGGCTCTGTGTCGTCGTTTAACAATTGAATTTTTGCACGCAATCATCGCGTCGAAATGCGTCCGAAAAGTCTTCATTTCGATCAAAGGTTACTACATTCAGGCCGAGATCAAGGGACAAAAAGTCACATGGATAATACCACATTATTATCCGTTCCAGCCGCAATCAAAAACCGAAGTCGACTTTAAAATTATGTCGATTTTTGTGGAATTCTACACGATTATGTTGGGTTTTGTGAACTTCCGTTTGTATCACTCGTTGAATTTAGTCTATCCGCCACAATTCCCGACCGGATTACTGCAGGACAGCGAAGAGACTTTAAGCAGTGAACAATCGTTCGTCTCAGATCGTCTGGCTGCGTTAAATGTCGATCTGTTAAGGACGGGCTCGTCCGCTCCCGAAGAGGAAGACGAGAACGATATCGACTTGGATTTACTGAACGAGGACGGAAACTCGGCTAAGATGCAGAAATTGCGCGAAGAGGCGATGGAAGTGAAAAGGCTGAAAACCCTATTCAAAGGATTGAAATTTTTCATAAACCGTGAAGTACCGCGCGAACCTCTCATCATAATTATTCGGTCGTTTGGTGGTAAAGTGTCGTGGGATAAGAATATCTATCCGGGCGCGACATTCGACGAAACCGACGAGACTATCACGCACCAGATCGTCGATCGACCCAGTCTGGAAAAACAGTATATTTCGCGCGATTATATTCAGCCGCAATGGATTTTCGATTCGGTGAATCAGAGGACTTTGTTGCCCACGAATAAGTTCTTTATCGGAGCAATCCTGCCGCCACATCTTTCGCCGTTTGTGGACCCTACACGTGACACTTACATTCCTCTCGAAGAGAAGGCACTACAGGACCCGACGTTGATCGAGACAAAAGGTTTGATCTGATTTTTTCGTAATTTGGCTTTTACTTGATTATTAAATTTTTTTTTTTTTTTAGAAAACAGTGAGGATGAAGAGGTGTCCGACGAAGAAGAAAAGCCCAAGGAAGATCTCGACTTGCAGCTGGAAAAGGCATATCGAGCGGAAAAGGCCGACGATTCAGAAGAAGATATGGAGGACGAAGAGGATGAAACAGCCGATACGCCCGAAAAGAAACGAGATCAAGAGGTAGAATATTTTTTATTTATCCATTTTGGCTTCATGCTAATCATTTCCTTTTTGATTGGCAGAAAAAGAAAATGGCTGTAGTGTCGGGTAAAGTACACAAAGAAAATTTCCGCTTAAAACACAAAGCCGACATGGAAGAACACAAGCTCCAGGCGCGTATGGTGAAATCGAAACATAGAAATCTTTTCAGAAAATTAATTCGTGACAAGCAATCGAAAGAGAAGGAGGCATGGCTGCTTAAGAAGAAACGACGAACTATCGAAACAACAGATAAGGAGGAAAAGAAGCAGAAGAAACGTGATGAACGTAGGAAGAATTTAGCGTAGAGAATCAATTCTTTTCTTTTTAAATATTGTTTTTAATGACGGGGCGAACGGCGGGAGAAATAAATAAGATTATATTAATTAAATTTGTCTTTTTAAAAATTTAAAATAACGCCCATCGGAGGATAGACTCCACAAAACATTGCAACTTCTTGGTAGGTGTCTTTGGTCGCGTTTACGTGCGGACCAGACCAGTCTGAATAGACCAAAAAAAAACCAGTCTGGTCGTACGCATAAACGCAAACCGAACCAGTCCATTTGGACTGATTTTGGTGCGGACCAAATGAAACCAAACCAGTCTCGTACTGTAAAAATGCGCACATAAATGCAAGACCGAAAAATACCAAAAGCGGTCCATGTGGACTGGTCTGGTCTGCACGTAAACGCGACCTTTAAGAACCGAATCTAGAGAAGGTAATCACAAGGGTCTAGGTTTCGACTGTAGAGGATGGTTGATCTCTCGAAACCCTGGTTCTCTCAGGGCACAACTCACAGAAACACGTTGGCTTGCTGATTTCCTTGTCAGAATGATAACTGCTGATGAGAGGATAGAAAAAGACAATCAATCAGCAGAATTATTTTAATAGCTGAACAAACTATCCATGAAGTTCGAGACCGACCGTTGCCGCTTGAATTTCTTTGTATCCACTGCATTAACTCCTGTTGGCTTGACAGGATTGCCGAGTTTGGCTGCATGAGCCCCAATTGGCCAGTAACTTGCAATGATCGCCGTGATACTGGGTCTTGCTCCGGCTATACAATGGCCACATCTCCCTAGTTATGGCACAAATTGCTCTATCTGAAGTTAGCCGCTGATAGAAAATGCGAGAGTATGTCCCCCTGGACGACTCCTAGTGGAATATGAACTTTCTTCCACGCGTGATCTGGAAGGAGCTGGAACCTTCGTTGCCAGTTCATTTCCTATGACCATGGACACAGTGCAGTGAAAATAGCGATAAGGCGTTAAATTATTTTTCAGAGACCGATATGGCACTTGAATCCCCAGTACTTTAGCCTGGTTGGCGATTGGATTTAGCGAGATTGTGGGTATTTGGAAAAATTCCAGTTACGACCTCGCAGGCCATTTTCGAATCGTCGGTAAATATTGTGTCAAAGTTCATTCCTACCGCATCGTTTCGCCATGATCGGGAAACTAACCGCGAAACCTTTCGTGAAGCTCAGCTTGGGGTTGATGTAGTCAGCCGTTGACGCAAGCCTAGAAAGCGATGCGGGCTTTTTACATCCGTTCTGTTCTATGTTCTGTTTCCAGCTTCGAATCAAGGATATCACCTGGGCGCTTTCGGTTGGAGGAAGATGTAGAAGTTGATTTTTGAGGCGAGGGAGATTAAATTTGGGTATTGTGGTATTTTTTCCGGTAAAGAACATCAGTTCAGTTTTATCTGGATTTACACCCAGGCCACAGCCAGCAGCTTACTCTCTCCATGATCTAATCACGGAAGAAAACTATGCTGAGATGAAAATTACAATTAGGTCGAAGTGAAGCCAGTTGCGATTTTCATGTCTAAAACTGCCTCCAGGTGGCACAAGTGATATTTGGTATTGAAGTATAAATACCCCTACATTTACTCAAGGAGTCATTTCAGTTTTGGACTTCATTGAGATCGGACAGAAAAAAAAGAAAAAAAATGGATTCGTGTCAAAAACGGGTAATTTTCCTTTATGAATTTAAGCTTGGCCACAGCGTAACCGAAAACATCAACAGGGCATTTGGAACTGATACGGTAAACAAACGAACCACACAGCGATGGTTCCAAAAATTCCAATCAGGAGATTTGACCCTTGAAAGTGAGCCATGTTTTCACCCAGGACCTTCGATCGACAACGATAAGCTGAACTTTTTAGTGGAATCTGATTCATGCCAAACTGTAAAGGACATTGCAGAGAAATTGGGCGTACACTATTCGACCGTTTCCCGGCACTTTCAACAGCTTGGAAAAATCAAAAAGCTTAATAAGTGGGTTCCGCATGAACGTACTAAGCAAAACATGACGTGTTGACGGGAAATTTGCAATTCCCTGCTCTCCCGGAATAGAAACGATCCGTTTTTTAACAGAATAGTGACATGTGATGAAAAGTGGATACTGTACGACAATCGTCGCCGATCGGGACAATGGTTGGATGCTGATGAGACCCCAAAACACATGCCGAAACCAGGCCTTCATCCGAAGAAGATAATGGTGACTGTTTGGTGGTCTGCAGCAGAGTTAGTTAGAGCGTGGTGAAACTATTAATGCAGAGAAGCATTGTGCCCAACTCGATGAAATGCATCAGAAATTGCGTATTCAACGGCCTAGATGGGTCAACAGAGATGGAGTTATACTGCTTCATGACAACGCACGGCCTCATGATTCAAGAACAACGGTCCAAAAATTAAACGAATTGCAGTATGGGACTCTTCCTCATCCACCATACTCACCAGACCTTTCGCCAACCGACTACCACTTTTTAAACATTTGGAATTCGATAATGAAGCAGCCATCAAAAGTGCCTTTGAGAACTTTCTTCGCTCTAGAAAGTCGGACTTCTACGAAACTGGCATAAATGCACTTGTATCTCGTTGGGAGAAGTGTATTTCATATGCTGGTGCCTAGTTTGATTAATAAAATTGACGGGCTTAGAACTAGAGGGGTACAAGTGACAATTTCGCGAAAATTAAGTTAATAGCAAGAAATGTCTCTTTAGAGTGTCTGCTGTCTATTACCAGTGATGCACAGGTGCAAGAGTAGCTTAAGGCTGCTATATGTTAGGAAATAAATCCAATACTAAACGGAAAAGCACCAATGATACGAGCCAGAGGGGTACAAGTACGACTAGCACTCCTTTTTAACGAGCGCAAATCAAAATACTCTCCGTTTTTTACATTTCAGACAGATGAGCCGACCGGGTACGAGTCGGACTACGAGTAACCGTACTTAGTTTCATTATTCAGCCCTTATGTTCAATATATTAGTTAGATTTTTTTTGCGTAGTAGTTTTATTAATAAAGACTAAATAAATTATAAGGTAACTAACATACTGTGTTACAAAAGTTGTCTTTCCTTGAAACCTTAAAGAACACTTCATCATCTCGTTATATTGCGGCGAAGAAGTGCTTTTAGTGACAAAAATTCTGCCATCAGTCTGGGCACAACTTTATTATTTTCCAAGTTTCAGCCTCCTAGCGTAAGCGGTTCCTGAGATCTAGAAACCAAAATTTTTCATCTAAAACACACACCTACCCCTCACACCTCAACTCCCCAAAAAAGATACGACTTGCAGGGGTTTACTAAATATACCCACCATACAAATTTCAACTTAATATCTCAACGGGTTTGTGAGCTACGCACCTTCAAACGGTTTTGCGATCGGCAGACAGACATTTTGTTTTTTTTTGAGTTTACTAGTCCTAAAACGTGAAAATACAATTTTTTTTAAATTTCATGTCGATCACACTACTTTATTATTAAAAAATAATAATGTAAAAATGTGCCAAGTATATACACGAACGAAGTTTAATCTTTACTGAATAATTGGTACGCGAGATATCATAAACCAAAGTTTTTTACGAGGCAAAACTTTTTCTTAGAAAACATCTCCCCCATCTCCTCCTAACACTCTTCCCCAAGGGTACCACTCGTAGGAGTTCACCCAATCTACCTATAAAATTTCAAAAATAATAAAGTAAAATATATGGAAATATGTCAAAGTTCAGTGCCAGAGGGGTACAAGTGCAATGCCAGAGGGGTACAAGTGCAATGTTTCCCGAGTTCAGACCACGTTAAACAGTATATCTCGGGAAATTATATATATTTCTTTTTGGCGCCGCTTTGGAATTTAGAATACTAAGTCCCTAAGAGGAAAACCGATCAACCCGGTCGGTAGGTCTTAGCCATAATTATTGACACTTAAAAGACTTTGATATGATTTTACTCGAAACTACTTGAATTGCACTTGTACCCCTCTGGTTTTAAGCCCGTCAATTAAGTTTTATAAAAGTTACAGTTGTTTGAAATTGCATTACCAAAAACGACATTTCATCTGCAACAACCTAATAGTAGTATAATATACGCTTATAGTATAATAGTATACGCTTTCACTCTAATCCCTTCCATGTCTGAAGGACCTTATTCACAACCTCAAAGTAGAGGTGAGACAACAACCCGCAGTGGTGTTCCCAGCATGATTGGTCAAATTGCTGTTTCCTAAGTTTGATTGGATGATTCTGGTTCATCGCATAGATACTATGAAATCACGGAAAAATTTCTCAACACTACTCAGACACTTCTCCAACTAAAATTTAATCCAACAAGTTTCTCAGAACCCACACGTTTTTATGAACTAAACCAAAACAAGGTTTTAATTTAAATAAATAAAATGTAATGCCTTATTTACTTTATTTTACTCCTTTACTTTATTTACTCCTTTTCGTTTCTTTTATTATAAATTACGACAATTTTCTACGTCTGTTGTGTGCTTTCTTTCTTTTTATTACAACTATTGTTTTTTTATTATTATTATTATTTTTCATTTCAATTAATTCTTCGACATATTGGTATAATAATTGTAGGCAATAAACAAATCAAATATAAACCGCAAGAAAATAACACGAAACGAAAGAAAAAATTGAAAAATAATCGGAAATCGGCTTTAATTTTGGGAAAGAGCATTTGTTTTTAAATAAAAATAATTATTCTATACAAAATATATTTATAAATATTATAAACAGTGGCAGAGACAAAGTTCAAGGGAAATTTGCTCCAGATATTCTTGTACATATTTTTGAATATGCACATAATATAAAAATTTACATTGTTTATCAGTTTAGACGATTTTATTTATTTAGTTTTGTTTTTAGTTCTTAGTCACTGTCAGAGTCATCATCATCATCAGCCTCGCTGTCCTCCAATTCAGGCATCGGGAAACGTAAAATTGCAGCGACACCTGTTAGTTGCGATAATTCTACAAAAAGAACCAGAGCAAAAATAAATAAAAGGATTACACAAATTTCATAGATCTAAAGACGATTTTCTATGAGAAAGAAGTCATTCATCTACGGTGGGCTCGTTTATGACGAAAATAGAAATTGCCTAGTCGTGCTAAGTTTTGATGATGAAATTTATATGCGTTTAGACCATGGCGTCGATGAACGATGATGATAGGGATTTTATGAAGGGTTTCAGACATTTAGCGCTAGAAGACTTGGAAAAGTTTTTCTATTGTTAGACTATTCTGTCAGTCTAAATTTAGTAGGGCACAGAGTGTTCGTTCGGTTCCAAGAAATTCCGAAGTTTGTTTACGTACAGTATTTGGACAGATTTTTTTGTATGGGCTTTCAAGCATTGCAACGTTCACGTTAAGTAGCATTTTCGCATACGGGCGGATACAATACAAAAATATTTACTATGTAATTTTTATGGTCTGGTGTCGAAAGATACTTTCAATGGGAATTTTAGATTTAGCAGTTACCGACAGTCTCGATATTGAACATATTGTAGTTGTCTTCGAGACCCAGACTTCGGTCCGCTGAAGAATACGACGGGTGGTTCAAAATAGTCTGGGCATATTTTTCGAATTTTTGGACTATTTTTTGTAATTTACTGGTACATTGTGTATCATTTTTTATCAAACATAGTAGGCTCACTGTTTTGAGGCTAATATCTTCTATGATTGCCATGACCTCTACGGTGGTCTAGTGGTAAGCGTGGAATCTATCTAAATAAATTTCTGGCAACTGCTCTGACCTGCTTTGCTCCAAAAAATTACAAATTGACTCTAGGTTTAGGTTTTAGGTAAGGTGGGTGGTCGCTTCGCGACCAAGCACATCGACCCGTGTGCCCAAGGCAACATCTTAGGTAAACCACCCCGCCAGCCTGACAAACTGCAGCAGCTTGTCCAGCTTAATGCTTGCGAATTCGCCCAAGTCTATGGCGAAGCGCGTACCTAAAGTACATTCGCGCCTCCAAGCCAGACCCGGGCATTCGCAAAGCAAGTGGAAAATACTTTCCTCGGCATCGGGTTCACTACAACTGCGGCACAGATCTGTAACATCCGAAACACCTAGTCTTCTGGCGTGCCGGCCGATCAGGCAATGGCCCGTCAGTACACCAATTATGATACGAAGAGTATTCCTATCTCCGAGTAGGATAATCTTTGTCCTGCTCGCATTTAGGGTCGGCCAGAGCTGCCTGGCCACGAGACACGATGTGAGGCCTGACCATCTTGTGTTAGAGTCTGATATGCCCGTCACGTCGATAGCAGGTTTAATTTTCTCTATGGGCCTCCTCACTGGAAGAGCTAGCACTTGATTCAGCGCCGAACCTCTCCTTGCGAATTTCATCCGCAGCCTCGTTGCCCGGAATCCCTGCATAGCCTCACGAGGCGGGATTTGATCAAGTGTGAGTCAAGCGCCTTGATCGCCGCCTGACTATCTGTTAGGATGACGACGGATTTATTTCGCATTACACAAGCCTCTAGCAGATTTCAAGCCTGAACGATTCCCATCCTCTCTGCCTGAAATACGCTACAGCAGTCCGGTATTCTGAATGCCTCGCTATGGTTCAAGTCGGCGGAGAATACCCCTACACCTGTACCCGGGTCTGTCTTCGAACCGTCCGTGTAGATATGGAAGACCCCTTCGTGGGGCTCATCCACATTCCACCTCTCTCTGCTAGGGATCCTCGTTGAGAATCTTCTAGAGAATTCGAGCTGCGGAATCAAGTAGTCTGTATCATCTAACGGGTTACATTCACTAAACCGTCCGAGTATGCTGCTGTGCCCCCAGGTCTAGATACCCAGCTGCCTGACTGTCTTAGGCGCACGGCACTTTTTGCTGCTACACTTTTCCCCATAAATATCCAGCGGAAGAAGATGAAGGATCATCTCTAGTGCCGCTGCAGGTGTGGTGCTAAGTACGCCCGTTGCTCCTGTGGAAGCAAGACGTTGAACCTTGGTGAGTTTATTGAGGTAGGTGGATTTCTCCAGCGCTCCCGAACATCTTTTTGCAAGCGTAGAGAGCCCCTAAAGCCTTCCTTAGTCGCTCGTCGATGTTCTGACTCCAGGTAAGTTTCCGGTCCAGGATTATACCTAAGTACCTAGCATTGTTTCTAAGCTGTAGGGTGAGACCCTCCAGTTTAGAGAGTGTGAACTCTGTGACTTTGGTTCTACGCGTGAACGCGCTCACTAGTGTGAGTGCCCTTTCGAGCAGGTCACTTATAGTGGGTGGAAACCTACCCGATATCAGAATTGCTAAGTCGTCCGCGTATGCGACCACCTTCGCACCCTGGCGGGTTAGCGAAGTTAAAATCGTGTTGAATACCAAGAGTCACATTAGTGGTGAAATCACACCTCCCTGTGGCATACCCCGGGCCGTGTACCTGCGTACCCTGCTACTGCCCAGTGTCGATTCAATGACACGGTTGCTCAGCATTGCTGACTCTAGGTTTTAACGCAGTAGGAACAGTATCACGGTTTCGGAGAAATTTTAAAGTAACATCTTTTAGATACGAGCAATGAGACTGAAGCACAGATTCTTGACTTGCGGATTAGCACTGTTGCCGCCTCTAATCGGCAGTCATATAAGAACTGAAGAAGAAACCTACAAATAGAAAACAAATTAGAACGTACAGGTGTTTTGAATCAAGCGTCCACAGTCTCATTTAGATTTGCTTTTAACACTCAATTATATAATTCCCTCACAGCAGTTGCTATTTTTAGTCCACAAACACCGCAGAGCTCACCCTTAAGGTAGACATTAAGCCAGGCAACGACGACTGGCTAAAAATACTAAAAGGATAAATTTAAATCTGTACCGGAAAGAATTTCATCAAAGCATTGCTGGTGTGGTGTGTGTGGTGTGCGTGCATTTTATCTAGTCCCGCGACACTTACCACTGAACCTCAACAGAGTCTCATATAACACATGGCATGTATCACTGTGACGATAATTAAGATATCTGACATACTTAACTCTTCTCCTATCTTTCTTCTAATTGGAGTCGATTTTTTCGATTACATTAACAAAACCGGGGAGAAAAAATACTCGAGGTCAGATAAAAGAAGGAAAAAACAAGTCTACGAGAGAAGAAAAACACAAGACTTGCATCTCCAAATTCCGATTGGTAGCAGGTTCAAGTTTACGTGTGCATAACATTTATGTACGGTACACTAAATATAGAAATAAACCTTGTAGGACGCGTTTTATTGTAAGTACCCCATATAACCATAAGTTGGTATCTGGTCGAAAGAGGGATCACGTATTCGATTTTAAATTCAAAACACGTTTCATACGATCGCGACCTATCAAAAAGAACTTGGAAACATGCTGAGTAGCTGCTAGATAAACATGGCAATGTCGGGGCTTTGGAGATCAAGACAAGAATGTATGGTGTTTTTTCTGTAGTCGATATCGGAATTGTTTGGGGATAATGTAATTGATCGTTGGTTTCTCTGCCATCGAATATGTGACAAACAGGAAAACTTGAATTCAGGAAAATGTGAAAATAGTTCACCAAACCACAGTAGAGAATTATCAAATTTTTCTTCTACATCTGGACCAGGTTTCATTCAATGCACAAAAACATTGACAAAATCAAACAAAATTAGTAACCAATTCTTGGCAAAGTTAGGGGCTTCGGTGGCGTGGAGGCTAAGGATCGAATCTAATCTTGGTATGGGCTTAACAACCACCAAAAAAAGATTATATATATTTTGAAGCAATAGTAATGTCTCAGAAGAGCGCTGTTACCGCCCCATGCCCTAAGAGTGATCATGTAAGAAACTGGAGAGACTGAGTGCCCATTGAAACAGGCAACAATATTGATCAAGTGTACGCTCGCTGATCGTCAGGCACAGTTGGGCTTGGTGACCATCCAATGTAACCCCACAAGATTGAGGACGCGCGGCATATCTTACTGCACTGTCCGCGCTTCGACGTCGACCGAGCCGAGGTTGCGGAGGCCTTCGGAGAAGCTCCGACCGTAGAAAACTTCGTTAGACACATTTGTGACACAGCCCTCAAGTGACAAGTTTTCCAGACTGCAACAGCACGGATTATGTCGACATTTCGCCGCTTTGAGCGAATAAGAAACATCCAACGCGACGCACCACAGGAGACGACTGACTAGACTAGACAGACAATAACTGACGATTTTAGCAATATTGCTATGACGGCCTCCCGACGCAATACCTAACGGTGGTTCCGGGAGGATCCATCCGTACGACTGAGGAGATGTTTAGCGGATTAAAGTCCCGCACTGACTTAGGCTTTCGATACTTTTACTCCTCGTTAAAAAAAAAAACCATCCAATGTAATATCGCACAATGTTCGGTTACAGTTCTATTCGAAGAACCAATCGATTTGCCAAGATTACAAAAAATTAGGCTCATGGTTTAAGATTCCTACCTATGTCTCGAGCCTTCGCAACGTACATAAAGATTGATCAACAATTTTTTAAAGAGTTTAAGCACTGATGTCTTCAATCAATTCAAATTTTTAAAAAATGACTCATTGAGTCATGAAGCATTAAATAAATGCCTTTTTTTTGGAACACTGTATTGTGCAGAAGTTATACTTACGTTCTCCTGATATGTGCATGCTTGAGAAAAGCTTAACTTCACCGCCTGAATCCCGAACGGCATCCACTAGATTTACGTATTCCTTTCTCGTATTTATTTCCTGACACCTGAAACAAAAAGAGATGTAATTAATTAATAAATAAAAGGTTGTTTTTTTTGTATTCGAAAAGTCGGTCGTGTCTATTCTGGTGCTTCTTTGGGATTGGTATAACAAAAGTAGAGTGATGACGAGTACGTCTTATGGGCCATATTCAATACTGCATAGTCTAGACTAGAGTGGTTCTCGGTGGTGTAGTGGCTAAGGGCGCTACTCTACAAATATTGAGGTCGTGAGGCTTATCACCCGTAGTCTAATTACAAAAAAATAATATTTGAAGCAGTAGCAGTAGCAGTACCACAAAAGGAGCAGTGCTAAAGAGAGCATAACTGGAAATTGCTTCAATCTTTTTTCTGCAATTTTAAACCGATTTTTATCTGCCAGGTGGAATTTTTTTTAGGACAACGTAGTTTTTCTTTGGCCACAACCTGCACTGAAAAAATGGAAAACGAAGAAAGAGGAATGACGACAGGATGCGATACAATTCAGATACAACATCTAAAAAAAATAGAAGCCTTGAATAACCGGAAACATTTGAGAGCCATCGACGAAAGGACGTCAGTCCTACAAAACATAAAAATTGATACAAGTCGTGTGCATTTTATCGTAAGACTCTAGTTTGTAAACATATTCGTAGTGTGTACTGTAAAGAAGCAGAACAAAAAATACTTCATTGTATCAGTGAAATACGAAACCCTTCACTTTCAATTTTCTATGAAGGGAATCTGTGGTTTTATTTTTATGAATGGGATATTCGATACGCTTATAAAACAATAAGTAAATTTTTTAGAGTACACACTCCATACACAGATTGAATTCATCTTATATAGAATATTAGAAGAATTAAGACATAAGCGCAATCACGACAGGGGTTTAGAATTTTAAACCACTTGAGGTGTGGGTCTTCCATATGGAAACAAGCTGAAAGAGTCGTAGAGATTTCGATACTTTGGGATTTAGGGTGGTTCAAATACGAGCCTAAGCGAATTAAATTAAAAAAAAATTAAATTGGACACCACGTTCACTGGACTTGGATGATATTTTTTGTGGGAATAGACTAAAAGCCAATAAGAATGAAACTACCTACCTAATGAATGTAAATATATTTGTCAGGAATTAAAAGAGTGTTTCTATTAAATTCGTTTAATCAAAATAAGAACACCGCGTTACTCGACCGTTTGTCCGCACCTTTCGACCTTTAGGTAAATTAAAAAATCTGCCAATGGTCTGGGCAAAACTTTATTATTTTTCGGGTCAAAGTTCGGGAGCGGTCAAAGTCGGAGCGTATCATCAGTTGTTCCGAGATTATGAAGTTTCTTGGAAAGTCAATTTTGTTCTTAAAATAAAATTATTTGAAATAGAGATTTTTAGCCAATTAAACATTGAAAAAGCCCCTGTAGACTATACGAATTTCGGTATATTATGTACACTAAAAGCCTATAGAAGTAAAAACGAATTTGTTGCCTTATCAGACTTAAGAGATATGACGAATTGTTACAACGTATACAAACCCATTTCTTTCACTTGGGGTTTGCATTTCGAAAAAATTGTGAAACAGGTTTACGATTTCATAAGAACCAACTTGATATCTCATGAGACACGAGGGATTTTGAAAAATATGTGAAAACGTAAGCAAACTCTTCACACCCCATCAAATGCCGTAATAACCAATTTTATATCTCATCAGAACTAAGGGATGGCAAAATTTGTGAAAACATATGCAAACCATTGGGGGCTGAATATCCAAAAATTGAGAAATGGGTTTGTAGGCGATTATATAAAAAGTCTGTGGAAATGTAAAGCGATCTAATATCTCATCAAACCTAAGAAATATGTCGATCCTTTGAAGAGCATACAACCCCTTTACACAAATTTTAAAATACTGAAATTGACTTTTTGGTTCTTATATGGGAAACCTTAGGAAGTAAAAATGAATTTGATATATCATCAGATCTAAGCAATATGTAGGAATCTTTGAAAACATATGCAACCTCCTTACACCCACTTGGAGGTTGACTATCCAATAATCCTAAAAAGAGTTAATAGATAAATATGAAAACAGCACGAGAAAGTAAAAACAATTGAATTAGTTATCACTTCTAAAGGATATGACGGAATTTGTGAAAACTCGTTCAACCCTTTTATATCCTCTTAGGGGCTGAAAAAGGAAAAAACTTAAAAACAAGTTTTAGGCGATTATTACGCAAGCCCATGAAAGTGAAAAGATATTCGATATTTGATCAGACCTGGGGGATATGGCATAATTCGTGAATAAGTATACAACCCCTTGGGGTCGAATTTCAAAAAATCCTGAAAACACTTTTTAGGTATTCATATGAAGAAGCCGTAGAATAAAAATGAATTAAATATTTGGAAAAACCTAATAGATATGACGAAAACCGTGAAAATATATGCATTCCATTTTCACTGATACATTTTTTTGCCCCCCCTTCCGAACGCCAATGGATATTTGAAATTTTTTTTTATCTAAATTACATTTCTAGTTGATTTACATATACATACCAAGTTTCAACTTTGTAGCATAAGCCGTTCTATAGATAGGAAAAACATCCCTCCCCCCCCCGTACCAAACTACCCTTATAAAAAATTATATTTTTCCAATATGCTACTACTATAGTTCTATCTAAATACAATGTTTCAGCTTTATATCATTTTAGGTTTTCGAGATATAAAAATCGAAACTTTTCCTTTTCACCCTCCCCCACCCTCATCCTCTACACCCACCCACCCAAAATTTTTTTTTCTGGTGATTTTTTAGAAAAATTCGCATCCCTTACAAAATTTTACTTTCAGCAAACTTCATTTGTCAACCTTTATAACAAACTGAATTTTATTTGTCTAGTGCAATTGGTTCGTGAGATATCATAATCTAAAGTTTTTCACCCCCACTCTCGGACACCACTGCCCCAACTCAAAAATTTGTTTGCGATCTATTCTCCTAGTATAGCTACAGATATTAATTAAGTTTCAATTTTGTAACTTTAACCGTTTAGGAGATATGGATTTTAGAATGTGTCGATCTCGGCTTTTTTGCTTTTCAGACGCATTATTTTTCCCCCCTCCTACACCCCTTCACTCATATTGACAATTTTTATGCAAATGGGTCCACTACCAAAGTTCTATATAAATTCAAAATTTCAGCCTCCTAGCATAAGCGGTTGCTGAGATCTAAAAACCAAAATTTTCCGTCTAAAACGCTTCCCCCTCCTCCCCTCACACCCCCCATACCACAGAATTTGGTCACTTCAAGGGGCCTACCCACTCTATTCATAAAAAAAAATTCAATTTAATATCTCAAACCGTTTGGGAGCTACGTGCCTTCAAACGATTTTGCGTACGGCGGACGCCGTACGGCGGACAGACGGACTGAATTTTTTTTTGCCTTTTTCGTGCCTACGAGTCATGAAACGCGAAAAAAAATTTTCAGGGTAGCAAATTTTTTGTTTTTAAAAATGATCACAATACTGTTTTATTAGAAAATAATAAAGTAAAATGGATGATTGAAAAAAAAGTTTAAATTAGCCGAAAAGGAGAATGTATTAGAAAAGTCATATGGGCGGACCCTCGCAAATGAAGACCTGCCCCGGAACCTCTATATGAGGCCACGACAGCAACTTATCCTAGGAATTTCGTGGCCCTGACAAGTCGCGAAGCCGCGCAAATTCATCGCTTCTCGGACCCTCATAACCCAAAATTCTAACCTCGAGGAAGTTGACGCGAAATATTTTTTGGTGTAGCTAGGGTATATGGCCTCATCTTCGTGGTGTGTACCCCGTCACAGCTGCAGTTTTCCCTGACACCAGTAAGCTCGTCGCGCCCGCTTGAATTACCGCTACCAGTTCGGACGTAGGAGGAACTGGCCCTCTGAATCCTAGCACTATAGTTTCCCTTCGATTATTTTTGCTTTTGAAGTCACCACAACATAGTCTTATATAATTCATCATTCAGATCTTCAGTAACATGAGGAAGAGCATAACAAGCCATTTACAATACAATACAATGCCAAACACAGAGAACTAGTAAATAGCTTAGCAGGAAAGCGATTCAGATGCTTCCAATAAATCCCTCGCTACTACCTATGCAATTGTAGAGCATAGCTCCACAGAAAACTTATTTCTTATTCTTAAATCTACGTACTTACCATATACCTAAATAGAGCAGCAGATGTCCAAACAGCTGAATTATGAGCTATCTCCCGAACAATCTTAATCCTTTTGAACTCACCAGGATCGGCTATAATTATTTTACAGACTCAACATCTTCCATTGATGCCAATATCCATTCAAAAAGTCGGAGCTTTGCTGAATTTCACGCTATACTGGGCAACGCCATCGCAGACCATGTTGCTAGCAGTCTATAAAGGCATCATCAAAATAGTGGTTGGAATCATTCCTCTTTCAGAACATTTTTTGATTGGATGAATTGGAGCAATCATCCGTGAAGCCAATATGGAAATCTGGACTATAGTACGACCTTTCTTAGATCACTGGAACCTGAAGATTAGTTGTATTCCCGGTCACAGTGACTTCCCTGGAAATGAAAAGGCAGACGAGCTCGCCAGAAGGGGGTCGAAGATGAGCATAGAGCTGGCCGACGAGTCGGTTCTATGTCCCATTGAATGTGTAAAGGGAATGATTGATATTGAAGCGCTCAGACAGATGGAGGGGACCTGGGTGAATCTCTCGGGATGCTGGCCGAAACTTGATAGGAGGAACTCTAGCTTCATTTTGTCTCTAAGCAGGGACATTTGCAGACAACTTATAGGGGTCCTAACGGGACACTGTCCCTTTAAAAGGCATGGAGAAAGGCAGGGAATACCCATGGCTGATCTGTGTCGCTGTGGAGATGAGAATGTTGAGCCAACACTGGAGCATCTAGTGTGTAAACGTGAAAGCCTGGTACGTACCAGGTATCGATCGGTACTTGGGGAAATTCTCCTTGATCGATCTATCAGAACTTGCGATGTTTCCTTTATGGAGAACTACTCTCTTCATAAGAAAGAGCAATATTTGGAATCAGTAGTCTAGAGCCCGGTTTTATACGAGGGGACCACAATGGATCCACAGTGATCTCTCGTGATTGCTTCAGTCCACCCTTCTCAACCTAACCTAACCTAGATCAATGGCTTTGTCCCAAATTATTTGGCAGTAACTCGAAAAATAATTAGGCTCTGGAGATATAAAAATAAGAATGTTCTGCTTTTTACCCTTCCGCCTCATACCCTCTACAAAATTTCTTCTGGTAGGGGTTTATTGGGTGATCATTTACACAGCGTAAATGATCTAAGGCCTTCTGTAAACTAGTTATTGAGATATGCGATGTGATGTTCGAAATAAATTGTTATTTCTACACTTTCGATATACCTTCCCCTTAGAAATCCGCCAATTAAAAAAAATGAACTTAATGCCTCAAAGGGTTGAAGAGTTAAAAGTCGTTAAAGGCGTTTGCGTACAGCGGCCAAACAGACTTTCTTTTTGGGTGTTCAACAGTCCTAAAAATTACATGTCAAAAAATTTTTTTGAGATTACCGATTTTTTTTTAAATCTTTTATAATACATAGCTTATTATTAAAATAACAAAGTAAAACAGAATACTCCAATCAATAATAAAAAAGCAATTAATTACAATGCGCATACAGCAAAAAGTACAATTACTCATTTTTCGATCAAAGCCTACACATTTTAACCAAATTAGTAACTACGATATAAACAGAGCCAGCCTCTTAATAGTTCAATACTCCAACCCCTTCCTTTAGCCTAGAGACCGATACTTAATTCACCGTGTATATCGTCTTGAATTACAACAATTTTAATTCACACAATAAAAAAATTGTTGTTTTTTTTTTAAAGAAAAACAACAATAACCAAAAACCAGTCCTGAAGCAACAGAGTTCATTATTTTTCTTTGGGAAAAAATACCTCTTACATGGCAGAAAAGGGTACCGCCTGTTAAAGATATCATCGGGGCTTCAAGAAATTTGAAATCTTCAATGGGTCTTTGCTGTTACGACGGTATCTTGGGGTCTTGGCTGCTATGCACTGACGAAGAACAACAACTCCGTCGACGAGATTACTCAAGGGAAAAAGCACCGAAGAATAACCGACAAGTTTATTAGCCACAAAGTCAGATAGTCTCTAGCCTAGCCGCCAGTCAGCCAGCCTCAAAATTGTCTTCTAAACCAGAAAGAAGAAACGGCGCGCGCACCGATTTACAGAATGTTGCAGAGAAAACTTTCAGCTTTTTTCAGTCTAGATTTGTACTACAAGTGAATAAGTTCGGACAGTGTACGCATACGCGGTACGATTGTTCGTTCGGATCGTTGGTTTTGATCTTGTCAACAAAAATTCTGATTTGTTTTAAATTCTACGCCGAATAAATAAAATAAAAACTTTTATTGTTCGTTGTCGATTTCAACAAAAAAACAGAAGCATAGTAGAAATGCTGGAGAAAGTTTCAAACAAATCGTCTGTGAAAGTAAGTGATTCGAAAAAAAAAAGAGTTTCAATTAAAATTTGTTGAAAATAGTGCAATCCATTTAACCCCCGGCTCTCAATGCATTTTTTATTTGGTGATATCGAAAATAAATTTTATTATTGTTTCAATTGTGCCACGTGAGCCGCATACAAAAAAAACCGATATTTTTAAAGTGTACACAATTTGTGAAAGTTTGTTCGCGCGATCACCAATTTGCATAACTGATCAATAGACTGCTGTGGAAATACTGAATAATAAAACGACATTCCTAACTGTTAATAATAAACTTAATAGTGCAAAAAATTGTATAAAAAAAAAATGATCATAATCATTTACCGGTAAATGATCGTACTTCACCGATCAGTAGAAAAATTTATACAATAAATTTTAATGATTTAGTAGACAGTACTGCATTCCAAATAACCCGTGATATTAATTTTTGGCCTTATCTAATCGTTTGGCCAGTTAGATATTAAGACACAGTTGCATATTTTCGACTAGTTTTTTTTTTGATGAACTCAATGATAACAAAATGCGGTGTTTTAAAAGGTTTATAAAACTGGCACACTGTACATTGAGGTAATTAAAGCCCCAAGTACGTTACTACGGGGTTGAACACAACTTTAGTCGTTATTTTTAGGTAATACAGAGGCTACAGGGAATAGGGGTATGTCGTAATCTAGATTTTTGTTCGTAACACAATAAATGGTTAATGTTAATATTTAAGCTGTGCAATCGTAATTCAAATTTCCCATGGTTTTATGAATATTTTGTGTGATTTCCCTCTTGAAAGGTTATTCACTTTTTACTCAACTGTAAGATTGAGATAATCGTTAGCATAATTTACAGGTCTTGTGTAATATTCTTGCTGAGAACTACACGACTTGACGATGCAATTACTGATTGCTTTTGAAGATTATTTCACGCACCTTGCCCTGATTGATTCAGCAGTCGAGACTATGTCCATAAAAAAAAGGGAAACTTAATTAAGCTAAGATTAAAAAACCCAGTCGTCTGTGACGACAATGTCGTCTACCAGGTTTCATAGTCTTACATTGAAAATCTTGTTGGAAATTGACGCTTGAACCGTGATCCATGACCATGAAGAAAAAAAAAACACGAAATGGAAATTATTGTGAAAGAGACAGTTTTAGAATACACTTGGATTCATTCAGCAAGTGGTTGAATCATATTAACCAAATTTTTTTACCCCTTTAAATCGTCTAATTTCCTGAATTTAAACTGGCTAAAATATCGAAAACTATGGATATTGATACTTTTACGGTTGTCGCTGCACAGTCACTGCGACTGATAACTCAAGGCGTCCATAGTCGCCTATGCAACATTTTGTGGGGACGAGCAAAACTATTGCTTAGAACCTGTTCCAATAGTCAACGTCGTCTACGTCAGTCATAGGAAAGACCCATACTGTCCCAATTATATTTGGTTGGTGTCTTGACTTCGTAGCTTGCCCAATTTTATGACGGACGGCTGACGAAGTCAACGAGACAGTATGCTTCATAACGTTTTTGGGGGTAAAATTTAAATTTTTCTGCTGTAAATATGGTCTTTATTATCGACAAGATTGTGATTTCCATTTTGACTTATTATGAAGTTTACTATGCTATTGAGAGTACAATAAAATCTTTCCCTTACTTTCAGTTTAAACTGTGTTAGACTTGGTCTATTCTTTCAGTTTTCACTTCCATTTCTAATTGACGGGCTTAGAACTAGAGGGGTACAAGTGCGATTCAAGTAGTTTCGAGTAAAGTCATATCAAAGTCTTTTAAGTGTCAATAATTATGACTAAGACCTACCGACCTGGTTGGTCGGTTTTCTTAGGGACTTAGTACTCTAAAGCCTGCAGTGGTACGAAAAAGGAATATATATAATTTCCCGAGATATACTGTTCAACGTGGTCTGAGCTCGTGAAACATTGCACTTGTACCCCTCTGGCACTGAACTTTAACGTATTTCCATGTATCCCATGTTATTATTTTTGAAATTTTTTTGGTAGGTAAATTGAGTGAACCCCTACGAGTGGTACTCCTGGAGAAGGGTTGTTAGGGGGAGGTGGGGGAGGCGTTTTAGACGAAAAATTTTGGCTCATAAAAAACGTTGTACTATAACATCTCGCGTACCAATTACGCAGTAGAGATGAAATGTGGTTCGTGTATATACGAGGGTGGTCCGATAAGTACTTAGCCTACAAAAGAAAAACGAAAATTTTGGAAAAGTGGCGATTTATTTATGAACATAGCTTTTTAGCCTTTTAGCTCGATACACTTGACCCAGCGATGCTCCAACTTCTTTAGCCCGTCTGAAAAATACGTTTTCTCGAGGTCTGCAAAGTAGGCCTCCGTGGCGGCGATGACCTCCTCATTCGACTCAAATTTCTGCCCAGCGAGTGACTTTTTCAAGTTTGGAAACAAAAAGAAATCGCACGGGGCCAAATCTGGAGAATACGGTGGATGGCGCAGCAGTTCGTAGCCCAATTTGACCAATTTAGCGGAGATGTGAGCCGGTGCGTTGTCATGGTGGAAGAGCACTTTTTTCTTCGAAAAATGGGGCCGTTTTTCTGCAATTCGGCCTCGAATCGGCCCAATAATTCGACATAGTAGAGCCCTGTGACCGTTTTGCCCTTCTCCAGGTAGTCGATGTAGATTACACCTTGTGAATCACAGAAAACGGTGGCCATCACCTTTCCGGCCGATAGGACAGTCTTCGCCTTCTTCGGAGCACGTTCGCCGGGTGAAGTCCACTGTTTCGACTGTTCCTTGGTCTCTGGTGTGTACCAGTGGATCCATCCAACGACGCAGAAACTCCTTCGGATTGCGCTTAAACAGCGTCAAACACTGCTCTGAAGTGGTCTCACGGTTGCGCTTGTTGTCCGGAGTGAGCAAACGCGGCACCCATCGCGCCGACAGCTTTCTCATGCCCAAAATGTCACGCAGGATATGACCCACGCGGTCTTTTGAGATGCCTACTGTCTCAGCTATCTCGCGCACCTTCAATCGGCAGTCTGCCAATACGATATCGTGGATTTTTGTCACGTTATCCTCCGTGGTAGCCGTTTTCGGGGCACCTGGGCGTGGCTCATCAAAAACCGACGTGCGACCACGTTGAAACTCGTTAAACCAATTTTTGACGGTCGCCATTGAAGGAGAAGAGTCACCGTACACAGCATCCAAGCGCTCTTTGATTTTTACTTTTAGATGAACAATTTTGCGTTTTAGATGAACAATTTTGGTTTATGGACCTCAGGAACCGCTTACGCTAGGAGACTGAAACTTGGAACTTACGGAGTACTGAGATAGTGGAACCATTTGCGAAATGGTTGAGTGGGGTTGAGGGGTGTGGAAGTGAGGAGCAAAATAATGCGTCCGAAACGCTTCAAAGCTGGAATTGAAACATTCTAAAATCCATATCTCCTGAACGGTTGATGTCAGAAGGTGGTGGAGTGGGGCTGTACTAAGGGATACTACGAGCCTAGACAAGTTTAATTTTAAAAGGAGAAAGGGATTGGGTGGAGAAGGTTTGGAAAGTTTGGATTACAATATCTTTCGAAGCAATTGTACCAGAATAGCACAATAGACCACTGGTCGCGGTGCTTGGAGGAATCCCTCCGCCTCCGATGAAATCTAATGAATTGTACCAGAAAGATATAATTTGGTTTCTGTATATAGTATTACCAGTGGATTCTACTGAATCTAAAAATTTTGAGTGTAGAGGTGGAGCGTGGAACCCTCCATTTCCACAGCCATTTTTCAAAAAATTAAATTTTTGTATCCTATGAGCCGTACCAGGTATGATCTTTACAGGAGTTAGGACCAGTAGGCTTCTAGGAGAGAAAAACATTTTGAAGATGCGGGTGTAAGGGGTGATGGTGGGAGGGAGTGGAAATAAATAAATTCTGATTTTTATTTCTCGAAAACTGCAAAGGAAAGAAAGCTAAAAAAATTACCAGCTGTATGACCATAGTGACACCTCATAAAAATAAAATTTTTGATAGGGGTAGAAAGGAACGGGGGTTGGGGGTGGCTCTTTGTATCTCAGACACGGCTTACGCTAGAAAGTTGAAACCTTACTTATATTAAAATGTGCTACTAGAATAATTAAAGCAAAAAAAAGTTGAGATTTTCATTGGCGTACAAATTTACAGCAAGAAAAATGTCAGTGAAAAAGGTTGTTTCACATTTTCACTAATTTCGTTAAATCTTTTAGATATACCGAGCTATCAAATTAAGTTTACTTCTGCATCTCTTTATACATATAAACGCCTAGAAATGTTTTCCCAATTTTTTTTCTTATCAAACCTCTAAGGGGATGTAAAGTGGTTGTGTACATATTCACGAATTCCGATATATTTCTTAGGTCTAATGAGATAGCGAATTCACTTTCATTTCTCAAACCTTTAAATATAATTGAGGAAAATCCAATTTAAGTATTATATCATATTTTTACGATATTAAACCCCCTGGTGGTGTACTATATTGTTCAAGTTTTCTCGAATTCCGAAATTCTTTTAGGTTTAATGAGATGGAATTCGCAAATAAAATAAAATTAGCTATGCTCGTTACCAAGTATAGTA
The DNA here is from genome assembly GCA_951812415.1 of Beris morrisii. Classification (NCBI taxonomy): domain Eukaryota; kingdom Metazoa; phylum Arthropoda; class Insecta; order Diptera; family Stratiomyidae; genus Beris; species Beris morrisii. The sequence continues at coordinate 105,264,168 of OX638313.1, read as the reverse complement.
AATACGAATAAGTCCAAGGGAACTAAGGCTTGAAAATTTACCCATTACGAGATTTTGAAAATTAAATATTGGCTTTAACAGAAACCAAATCGTAATATCAAGTAACAAAACTTAACAGTAACAAAGCTTATCATGATCGCTTAATATAACTAAGTGCAAAAAACCCAAGAATAATTTGATTAGGCTCGTTAAAAAGGAGCCCTAGTTGCACTTGTACCCCTCTTACTCGTATCATTGGCGCTTTTTCGTTTAGTATTGAATTTGTTTTTTTTAACAGATAGCAGCCTTAAGCTACTCTTGCACCTGTGCACCACTGGTAGAGGACAGCAGACAGTCTAAAGAGACATTTCTTGCTATCAACTCAATTTCTGCGAATTTGTCACTTGGACCCCTCTGGTTCTAAGCCCGTCAATTATATAAAGTTTCCTTCCATTTCCAAATTTTGAATTTAATTTTACTATTCTTGTTCGTTATCAAAAAATACCGGTTTCTTGATTTTGTCAATTTTGGTGACTGCTACTTTTGACAATTTTGGCAGCTTAGGGATTACGATTTTATTTCTGGGCATTAGATTCAACGGGAAACACCGTAAGAGCATAAGTAAAAATTTGTATGATGCGGCATTTAATGAAAATCTATATAGACGTCGTTAAGCGAATAGCTATATATTAACAAATTTGATGATGACTATAAATTTCGACTATAGTTTTAAATAGCCGGATTTGAATGGCTTCCAGTTTACGATGCATTTATTCTTAGTCACTTAACAAAACCTGGATAACTTGTTAGTCATTAACCACGAACTTAAGATGCCTGCGGTACAGTGCGACCAAAACTCAAAAGAAAATGTTTACCACTAGGTTTGTTCTTTTTGGCTACACTTTCTACACTTTTCTGCAAACCTAATAGGTTTGTTCTTTTTTCATTCACTTTCTACACTTTTCTGCACTCGCTCAAGAGTTAGTGCAGAAAAGTGTAGAAAGTGTAGCCAAAAAGAACAAACCTATTAGCTGGAGAATTTTCAAGAGTACACAAGTTGTTTTGATGTAAACGAAAAATTTCCAGCCCCGTGAAAAGGCTCGATCTGCTGCTTTTTATAACTTTCTCTGCACCTATCAGAAAAATGTATGCAGTTTCAAAGAAACTACAGGTCAGCACCACTGCCACCACCCAGTTAGAAAAAAATGGGGGCTTAAATGATCAGAAGAAAAAATCTCACTCTTTGGACAGCAATTTTGAAGATCAGAATTTGATCGCACTAATAGCAAATCTTGCAAGGTCTCAGTATTTTGCATTGGCGATTTCCTGATTTGTCTGTCTAGCAGTAGAATAGGGCAAAAAAATATATCAGAAGAAAAACAACTCCGTAAAGAAGCCCTGATAAAGCCAGTTACAGCTTCATTAATTGACTTATCTGAAAACAAATCGGTCGTTATCAGCAGCCAGTATACCATAAGCTCGTAAATTCACGGATTATTTGTTAAATATTTAACTTGAAATTAGTTTTAAGATTAAATTAAACGTTCAACGCACAGTTGAATTTCGTCAGTGCACTAGTAGTAACAGTTTAAATTGTGATTAAATTTTTTTTTTTCGTTGCGTAGTAATCGCCTTGGAAAAATACCACCGACAAGGAAGTAAGATTCGAATGTCGTTAACAAGAAGTCCAAGATGTATATTTATTTATAGATATAGTGCCAGAAACTAACAAAGACATGCTCCGACGTTCAAAAACTATCGAACCATAGGCTCATCTATTTTTAATTAAATTCTAAAATCGTACATCAAAAACGAATTTCGTTTTATGTGAACATTCAACTATTAAGCAAGACCTTTTAAATGCATAAAAAAAATGATTTATGATATTTTGTAACTATAAAATCCCCGGGATATTTAGTCAAGCGCTGTAATTTCAGCAGTGGTATTTATCCAGATCATTTACGCGAATAATAATGATCAATTTGTGGTTATCTTCGTACAACATGCGATCATCGATCGGAAGTATTAAAACTTAACGTGTAAATCACAAAGAATCGACGTAACATGATACTGGATAGTTTTTTTTCCGTTAAAAGGTCCATTCGTCACAAAATCTGTGAGATCATACGAACAAAATTCCCAAATGATCGCACAAAGATCACGATCTACGGATGTCTTTAGAAACAGGGGACGTTATATCTTTTTTTTTTATTATTCATTGTTTGTAAATTATTCAATAATCCGATCAGTCATTCGTAGCAGCATGTATTTCAGGAATACACCTCGATATTGCCATTAAAATTTTTCCCCGGTGTGTTGTCTGTCTGACACGATCGCACATTATCCATTAACAGAATAATAAACTAATATCGATTCTTATTGTTTCAGGTGATCTAGAAGAAAAAAATAAAGAGTATAATTTTGTTGACTGGAGGTCGATCTGAATAAAAACGTCGAAGTTCTTTGGAAAAGCTTTAGAAGGTCGATCGGAAAAAGAAGACGTGGTAAGATCGTATAACAATTTCCTACGAAAAATTGAGTAAAAAGCCCGCGATCCGACAACAACATTCCAACCTTCACAAGGTGCTGGAATGGTAAGAATGTCTCCGACCCCGGACTACTTTATAACGAGCTGCGGTCGCTCGAAATTAAATCGTGAAAAATTCAAATTGTATCAGAACGAAACTAAAAAACCGGAATGGTGTAAGAATGAAACAAATCCAACGCAACAGCCACAAAAGAAATTGTTCGTAGCTCAAGTGCCTTATAGCGATAATAAGAAGCTTCTATCGAATCGCGAAAGTGTGAAAACTGTTGTCGTGGCTATCAGCCATCCGCGTAATAATAACAACAGACGTGGTAAATTGCTGGTTTGCGATAAAGACATCAAATGTGCAATCAATCAAAAAATCAAAATTTCACAAGAATCGTCCAGGAAACACGAAATCAGGTTGGTTTCGAATTTTATCAATAGAACCGATAAGCAATCGCAGTATACAAACTTAATTTACAATTATACTTTTTTTTTGTTCAAATTACAGCAATAGCAACGAAACTCTTGATAACCGGCTCACATACCAGAGAAAATATTCCAATGAAATTTTTGGACACAATCAGACTGATTTGATAGTTTTACCACCGCTAGATTTTTAATTTTAATAGTGCTAATTTTTAAAACAACTTATTTATTATAGATTTTATGAAATAAACATGTCTTAGACTAGATTCTCGTTGATCATATTACGACTATCAGGCGATATCCATTATATTGTGGGTGTATCTTATACGCCATTTGAACAGATAAAGGCATAGATCCGTTAACGGGTCAGCTATCATCCCACATTATAGTCGGTATACACAATGAACAACGACATTCGGACCAATTATAAAATATCCTATCTAGGAATGGACGCAGTTTACTTGGCTTTTATTATTAACAACATCAAAAGATTACAGACGTAGAATATGGTCAAATGATATTAAACTGGTTTCTGGTGCGTTTTGCATACATTTATTAAGACGCCCTCTCATCAGTGAAAGTAAAAAAGCCAGATTGCTGTTGCTGCTGCTGGTAATATGGGCCGATCAGATTGTTATGGTAAGTAGATTTGTGCAATCGTTGTAGCAATATGGGACGACTGTTATTCAATACCCTTATGGTATTTATTACTTTAGAATTTATGATGCTAATCTCTACATCGAAAGCCTGATTGGGAGTTAAACATGAATTGCCTATAGCACTATGTAAACTTGTTCTAAAATGGATCGCTGATTTGGAATGTGGGAATTGATATTCATCAGGTTCGATTAGTTGCACAATCGAGATGACAAGAATTATAATTTTTCAAATATTTGTACAAACCAGTTCCAAGTGTTGTATGTTGAACAAAAGCTATCGTCCTCGGTTTAAACAGTGTCACTCTACACGATACGGTCTTGTATCTGTCGTTAGAACTTATTCACTCCTTCAATTCCCTTCTCGATTTTTCATACCCATGGCTGTCTTCGGCGATCTGCACGTCTTTCTTGTGCATTCAAATCCATGTGCTTCTTGGACACTTCACTGTTTGTACAAATCAAGACAAGGGTATTTCAAGTTTTGTATTCTGAGCAAAAGCTATTATTTTCAGTTCCAACAGTGTTACTCCACAAGATACGGTCCTGGGTGAAAGGCTGTATCTGTCGCCAGAATTAATTCACTTCTTCAATTCCCTTCGCGGTTTTTTATATCCATGTGTTTCTTGGACGATCTACTGCATGTCTTTTTCCGCATTCAAATCCATGTGCTTCTTATACGTTCCACTACAGGTCTTCTTTGCGAACTCCAATCTAAACCTTTGCTGAGATGACTTTCACCTCTGCTTACTTCCAGCACCCTGTCAATTCATTTAAATAGTTTACCTTCTTCTCTAATATTATCTAAAAGCCGCTTACGCCCTCCCATAGTGTCAATATTTTCATAATCGATTAAGTGGTGTAATTTGAGAGAAACCAATTCCTCAATTATAGCAAGGTAAACTTGGTTAAAAGTTATTAAATTATTTTGGAAATTTGATCTAACCAAGAACCGGTTATTATGATTTGACTGATTTCAGACTTTACCCAAATAATTAAAGCTCAATGTCTCGTGTAGAATATCTGGTACAATTTTAATTGAATCACCCACAGAGCTCAGATTACTAAACCAAATTGCTTATCTTGTAAGTTCTGTAGCCTTATCGCTTCAGGAAATTAAAATACCGAACAATTAACTTTGTTAGATTTTGTTTTAAAATAACCCGATAAAAATTATGTTCATTTTCTGAACACAACCTAACACCATGAAAAACAAGACTTCTTTGTTAATAGACAAAAATATTTCCAACCATTATTCTCATAGTCGAGTCATGAATAGATGCTAATTGAAAGAACGACCACGACCACCAACTACGAATAGATCTGAATTCATCTCAACAATGATTCTACTGTTCGGACTATTCCATACTGTGCGTGTACAATAAAATTGCATGACTAAAAACTAAAAAAAAATAAAATTGTATGCTTTCATTATCTGTTCAGAAATTCATTCCACTAGTGCACTAGCTGATAAATTTGCATAAAAAAACCAGTTGCACTGATAGCCAATAAGCAATTTTCGTTTCCCCGGCACTCCGGCAGCACGATAACAATTTAATTGGATTAAGGAGACATGCAATTGGCATAATAAGTCCATGCTATTTATAATAAAATATCGAGAAATGAATCAAGTCGTAAACAACTTGTGATATAATTATTCTTAAGTACGCTATAAGTGATCTGTGATTTTCCAGTTACTACACTACCGCGCTAACAGCGCTCTTCTGCTGCACTGGTACTGTATTCCAACCAATTCATAGATCACAGGTGACAAAAACCCACGATTAGGACAAATTCCAAATTATGATCCCAGTTACGGAGTAATTTATATTGTAACTTTTTACTTTGCATGTCAACTCATTTCCAAACTGCACTAATCCACTGTAAGGTCAATAATAAATTAATTCAAAAGCGAAATTAATCATCTCTTCTTTTTTCAACGTCCGAGTTCTGTTTTGGACGATTAACATTTTTGTTCATGGATTAACTTTCTTAAAATATGGACATCAATGTCAACCTTTCCAAATAAAATGCAAAAAAAAACAAACAAATAAAATTGAGGAGGGCAGACCATTTCTGTCATCGGCTTATAACAAACTAGTTTTTAAGTTTGTGGGGTTTCGCTTGTTTCAAGTTTTAATTAATCTGCTTGCGGGGTTTCATTTTGTTTAGACAGTCACACATAAAATAAAGTGTTAGTGCCTCTTTTATTTCAAGAAAAAAATAAATAAATCAACTACACCCATACAGATTTTTGTCAAAATCTATGCTAATGAGGTCTTGCCTTAAATGCAATTCAGTGGCCGAGAAAAGACTAGTGGATTCAAAATAATAATTACTGCAGTTCTTCCGAGTACTTCCTGTACTCTAATTTAAGATTACATGATTGAATTTAACTCAGCCTATGTACCGTCGACGTTTAAACAAGGTACTTAAGATTGAGACATCGCGTGATTTCGTTTGTAGCTTCATTGAGTCGGAAAGATGTTATATATTTAAAGATTGAGATAATTTCTTGATTTCAATTTGATTAAGAGAAATTAATTAATTTATTGTTCTGCATTTTAAGAAGCAAATTTTGGCAGAGCCGCCAATGATTTCAAATTTGTTCTTTAGTTTCTGTGTGACTTCTCTTTTTCATAGGACAGAAAAAAAGAGTTATTTCTCTAGTCGTGATCCTGTGTCAGGGCAATTCAATTTTCCGGGACTAGAACTTGACTTAGTTTCCCTGTTTCATGCAGTCGGCAAGGCGTGGGATGCCTGTCCTTAAGAGTTCCACTCCGGAGCCAGTATAGAAATATTTTGATCGGATTCAAATGGGAGTGGATTTGAAAAATTGATAGTTTTTAGTTTTAGTTTTAAGAAGGGGCGAAGCGCTGAGCCACCGCGCACACTAGGCACCAAAAGGGCCCATAGCGATCCCTTCAGAACCTCGTAGGTCACTAAACATCCCCTAAACAACCCAGATCCCTAACAAACTTGACTAGCCTATCATGCCCTATTAACCTCAGGTCCTCCAAATTGTCAAAGAAAAGACTTCCCAGCCACCTCAGTCGCCTCCTTGCAACCGCCTGACACTCGCACAAAATGTGGGTGATGTCCTCCTCAGCACATATGTCCAGGCAATACCTGCACACGTCAGAGTCAGCGATCCCCATACGCATAGCGTGCTTCCCTAGCAAGCAGTGCCCTGTCAGTATTCCGACAAGTAGCCGCAGACTTCCCCTACTCCATGTTAATATCTCCCTAGTCTTTCGTCTGTCCAACCTTGGCCAGAGTGCCCTAGAGGTCCTACAGCTCGTTAGCGCCTCCCATCTAGAGTTCGCTGCGTCCACTGCACAATCCCGGATACGTGCTTTAATTCCGTTTAAAGGTGGATTAACCACCTCCTCTACCATCCCGTCCGACGCCGATCCTAGTCTCGCCAGCTCATCGGCCTGTTCGTTGCCTGGTACGTCACTATGCCCTGGTACCCAGCATAGTCGTACTCTATTCTGACTACAAAGTACCTTGAGCACTTCTCGACAGCGCTTTACTAGCTGGGATTTAATAGTCCCTGATTCCAATGCATTCAAAGCCGCCTGGCTGTCAATGTAGAGTGAGATATCCCGACCGAATAACCCCTCCATCAACATGATGTTACCTGCCTGGAGCACTGCCAGAATTTCCGCTTGGAATACACTACAGGCATCCGGCAGCTTAAAGGACTCCCTTGCACTCAACTGCTCAGAGAAGACTCTAGCGCCAGTGCCGCATTCCATGAAAAATTGATAACTTTGTCGTTTCTACTTTTTTAATTTTATTTGCCGCGATACAGATAAGATTCACAATGGCAACCCCATAAAAACACCATTCCAAACTTCATCACCGGGTTTCAAAACTCAGATCAATGTCAGATCTACCAGGAAAGCTACTCGCCGTCCTATGCACCCAGTACCGCAACCCTGTAAGCCTACACAAAAACGGAAAACTAAACATTTCCATTCATTCATAAGAACTATTATCGTAGCTGTGGATAAAACCAAACATTTACAACAAACGGAACACATGGAACATTGGATGGAACCCATTCGGCCACAGTTATATCGACAATGCAACTCCTCCGCAAACTTTTGAAAATTGAAAATTCTGAAGAAGTTATGTTATTTTTTGTCCTATCGTTCGCCGAATTTAACGGTCACATGGTACTGCAGATCTAAGTCACAGATCACCGTAACAATCGTAAAGCCAATAGTTTTAGCGTAAGGCTAGAAATAAACAGCTAACGGTATTTTCTTTAAAAGAACGGATGCATGGTTAAATCCCAACCCACTGACCAACGTAAGGGTGATAAGAATACCATTTTTGTCGAAATAAGAAATTACAGGCCCCATTTTTTTTAATTGTAGTAGAAAATGTTGTAGAAATAATCCGCAAAGATGTTTGACCTAACGGCCTTCTTTAAACTCCGGATAAACTCCAAGAAGTGAACGATCGAGCTCGATCGATGCGAGGTGATGTGTCGGATTTCGTTGACGAGTTTACGAAGGGAAATTGCAGCCAAATGTATTATTTGCTTGACTTGTTTTAGTCGTTTTGATAGTATATATGCTCGCCTTTGATCGGAGGGAGTGAGGTTGGAGTTGATACCGCGATCGAGAAACTTGCTCGTGGAAGCGTATTACTTTTGAAAGAAGTCCCCAGTGAAAGCAGCGTAAGGGCTAATCTCAAGAGTTTCCGCTATTGATTGCTGATAATAGTTACCTTTTTTTCTTCGTTTAATCAAATCGCTGAAACAGCTTGACTGCGAATCGCACTCTAGAAATGATTTTTGGAAGTTGGATATTATTACGAGAGCGAATTAAAGACGGACGCGCCTTTTATTGGGCCGTGTAGCTTTGACTACCGTTGTTTGGTCAAGCTACACAGTCAACGTCGTCAGAATGGCTTCACAGTCCAGCCCCTAAAATTGGACTGTGGTGAAAATTTAAATTTAAAATTGTGTTTGAAGTTCAAACATTGATCAACGTAATGGTCGCAATGCAAGAAATTTTCAGGCAGCGATATTTTCTACTATAGTAGAAAATGCTCTAGAAATTGCCCTCGAGGATATTTTAGCCATTCGCGTATTCTTTAAAAGAACGGGTGCGTTCGGATAAACTTTTAGCCACAGTTCAACGTATTTTACAGGGAATACTTTTTTCAACTATAATAGTAAATGATCTAGAAAGAAACCGTCAGGATATTACAGTTAAAATTTCCACAATTTAAAGGCCGGTTTACATGACGATTGCAAACAATTTTTACTGAGATTGTGAGGGAGAAGGATTATCTCTAATGAGAAACTGATCAGGATTGAAACGAACAGATATTATATCCAGGAAAAAATATTGACGATATTTTTGTGAATGTGTTTGTGCCAACATTTTTTGCTGCGGTTGCTTCTACTCCATTGAAAATTCGATAAGCTAGCTTCCTCACAATCTCAGTAAAAATTTTTTGCAGCCGCCATGTAAACCGTCCTTTAGTTTGATAAAAAGTAATTACGTGCTACAGTCCTTAGACAGTTTTAGGCCACCGTGACCAATCCACTTAAACTTTACGTCCCGCAATCTAACTAATTATTCAGCCTTGCTTCAAAGATTTTTGAGTGCAAAGATGTCTGGACAGATAGCGTTCTTTAGATACAATTGACCATCACCATCAACGGTGAAACCACGCGATTGTGTGCGAAACTATTTTTATCCAGAAAAATGAAAGTACTCCGAATGCCTGACGTCCTAATTAATATTAGACTCTGCAACTTTATGAGCCGCAGCAAACATCCTGATTGGTCTTTCAAACAAAAATCTCGTGTCTTTATCATATTTTTTCTGTTCTACCTTCTTGCAGCACAGTCGTCGAGTGGCTCAGAATCTTGACGAGCCTCCATCGAATGTGTTTATTAGTCATCACTTGCATTTGCGGCCTGTAGGCGGCTATTAATTACAACAACAAAACGGGTGTTGTTCTGGCATCACGTGTGCTCTGCTCACACCGACCAGCCTGACTGATGCAAATTGACGCAATTGATTTTTTTTTAAAGTAATATATATTTTTTTTCAGTTGCTTTAAGATCACTTCTGGCACAACAGTACTCAAGACACTACTGCTGTTTCTTTATAAAACATGTACGCCAATCAACAATTTCTTTTCCCATAGACTGACTAAGGCAATTATCACTAGCCTTCTTATCGTACAGCTTTTTTTTATCATTTGTGGTTTAAGAGGATCATATTAGATATCGGCGATAAATAAGTAGTATTCAAACCATCAATCTATGATTCGATAGACTAGAACAATTGCCAATGCTATTTGTATTTCTATGCGATACAAAATCACAAAAATTCTAAAAACCAAAACCAAATAAAATTGTTCACTTACCGGAATAAATTATCAGAAATCAAAAGCGTTTCAATAGCTTGAGCATCAGCAGCAGCCATCACATGTTTTTTGCCATAAAAAGCCTTAGCCGGTTCGCATTGTAAAACTGTATAAAAATTTTCGAGTGCTTTAACTTCACCAGCAGCCTTGGTATCGGACATTTTTGCCGTGACCGCAGGATCTTGTAAAACCTCTGCAACATTAAAAAAAAATGGTAAGCAATCAGATTTTATTTTGAAATCGATTCGAATCAGAATTGGAAAATTACCTTTGAGAGAATGTTTGAAACCTGACGATGCATGTACCAGCACAAATTTGCTCTTATTCTCCAATAAAATCTGTTGAATTCAATAAAATAATATTAGAAATGAGTCTTCCGACGAACGGTCAAAATCTTTCTTTACCTTATTATCTAATTTCACGGCTTGTTGAAACATATAATCGAAAAATTGGTCTTTAACGAAACCGGGCGATGCAATCAAAATACATTTAACTACTGAGAAATTTATGTGACGTAGAATGCCCTGCATTACGGCCTCATAGAATTTACCCAAGCCTTTTTCATGCTGTTGTACGCTTCCTTTACGTTTACGTGGTATACCAACTTCGATTTTACTTCGTACTAGGGTCATGCTAGACGTTATCAGGCACACATGGGCTAAACCTTCTTGCATTATAACGGCACCTACATCGGCACTTTGTGTAACATCACAGGACATATCGATACGCTCGAGAGCGATTGTGTCCCATTCGATTTTGTATAGTTCGAATTTACGATTCAGTTCCAAATCGAGTGTATGGTAGGCTCCCATCTGTAAAGTGAGAAATTTATGAAATTAAAAAAGTGCAATTTTGTAACAAATGAAAAAAGGTCAAGGCCGTTTGATCTTGAAATTTAAAATATACCAATCCGATTTTTGTTAAGTTTGGAAACATACAAGAAGTAGATGTGATGGTAGCACACTAGAACAAATCTCGAAAAAGGTACAGAGAACTGTAAAAGTCTGCGGAACTCAAGGACACGGTTCTCACACAAACAAAGACAAGGTTTAGGTCTCCTCAACAAAATAGCTCTAAAGACTAGGCAATGATAGCAAAAGGAAAGCCGGTGGAAGGATACAGATTACTTAACCCAACGCCAAGCACATCCAAAGCTTCCTACACAAACGTGGCTATTGTGTATTGAAAGTACACTAAGATTACTCTCACCAGGCTCATCTATGCTAAAGCCCCGAAAGGATGCGCAGCTCATTGCAGTAGTCAAGTCCTACCAACCAGAAGCAACTACCTCCGTAGCTTATGTCCCACTAGTATTTTAACTAACGGGTGACAAGTTCAAGCTCCGTCCAGGCAAACAGAATCCAGACGTAAGGACCGATTCCTGGCGGATTCTCCGCATAGCAAAACAAAAAAAATTAGCGGACAGACCTTTATCTTCTCTGTGGACGACGCTCCTAGTAGTAGAGCTAGAATCACTGAAATGTCGCTCATTCCTGATATCCAATTGAAGATCAAAAAGGTAGGAACAGAGAAAAGTAACACTGTAACAATAGAACGAAACTGGGAAGTACATAGATGCCCAGGACATAGGCACCTCCACCTAAAACATCTCAATCAGCAGTGGAAGCTTATGTCCAGGACATAGTAAGTAACCCTCAACCTGCAACATCACAAGGTGTTATACCTATGAATACAGAGACTAGAACTGATACTGAAGATTTGCAGGACCACTAAAATATTCCCCAACACGGATCGTCACAAGGGTCGCGTGCGGACCGGACCAGTCTACATAGACCGGTTTAGTATTTTTCGGTTTTGCATTTATGTGCGCACTTTCACAGTACTAGACTGGTTTGGTTTGGTTCATACCAAAATCAAGATCGAAATAAGTCCAAATGGACTGGTTCGGTTTACGTTTAGGCGTACGACCAGACTGTTTTTTTTTTGCTCTATTCAGACTGGTCTGGTCTGCAGAGAGATGGGTAACTCAAATCTGAGCCGACTCAATGAACCGGCTCAAGCAGAAGATCCAACTGAGCCATATCTTCTTCACGAATCTTTACGGTTCACGGATCTCGACGGTTCAACAGATCTTTCCGGTTCGCGGATCTTGACGGCTCAACAGATCTTTGCAGTTCGCGGATCTCAACGGCTCAACAGAATTTTACGGATCTTTGCGGTTCGCAGATCTTTGTGGTTTGCAGATCTTTGCGGTTCGCAGATCTACACGGCACACAGATCTTTACGGATCTTTGCGGTTCGCGGATCATCACGGTTCGTGGATCTTTAAGGTTCGCGGACAGAAATAGATCTTTACAAATCGCGGATCTTTGAGGTGATGATGATGGAGGATAGAAGATGGAAAATGGTGGATGGAGGATTGAAGGCTGGAGGATGGAGCATGGAAGATGGAGGAATCAAGATTGAGGATGGAGGATGGATGATAGATGATGGAGGATGGTGGATGTAGGATGGAGGAGGATAGAGGATGGAGGATGAAGGATAGAGGATGAAAGATGAAGATGAAAGATTTAAGATGAAAGATGAAGATTAAAGATGTAGGATGGAAGATGGAGGACGAAGTATGGAGGATGGAGGATGAAAGATGGAAAATGGAGGATGGAAAGAGGATAGAAGATGGATGATAGAGGAAGGTGGGTGGAAGATTAAAGATTAAATATTAAAGAATAAAGATAAAATATTAAAGATTTAATATTAAAGATTAAATATTAAATATAAAAGATTAAAGACTAAGGATTGACGCTTGAAAATTGAAAATGGATGATAGAATCACAAATCTTTACAGACCGTGGATCTTGATGAATCGCAGATCTTTGATAAGAAGTCTTTGCAAACTATGAGGTTGTACATTATACCTATACTATACATGCTACTTATGAAGCATCCGCGAAGAATAGGAAAGTATCACCAAAGTACATCGTAATGGAAAGTGGCTCTATTGCTATGTGTATTGTTAATTATAAAATATTTGGATCTATCCCCTAGCCGGTGATCTAGTTATATATCCAGATGCAATAAACATTATTTGTTCCCTTTATCTAACGAGGAGCTAATTAATTTATTTAACGGAGCTATTTCGTCATGTGTCCTGCACGAAAACCGAAATTATTTTCGTTTAATATTTCATGTGTTTCAAAGTACTCTGCAACCATTTCCATTATTTTTCCAACAATAGACATTAAGGAAATAAGTCACTCTTCAAAAGGTTAAGATTAATTAGGTCTATAACAGTCTTCGAGAAAAAGTCGTTTAACCCACATTCAATTGTGAAGTCGTCAAATCCGCGACTAGAGCCACCATTTTTTCAAACTAGTTTCCCATTATTTCCCGCATTACCCAGCATTGCCTTAAAATAATCAACTATGACATTTTTCATTAAAGTACATAGTTTATTTTAAATTAGTTTTCGGTTTGTCGTAAAGGGTTATTCAATAGGTACAATAACAATTTTATATTTTAATACAAACACACCCTGAAACTTTTTTGCTGGTCTTTCAATGCCAAAACGTCAGTCAAGGTTTATATTTTTATTACGGTGAAGTTTATAATTGAGTAACGTTTGATTATTATTTTAATTTTTCTGTGTTTTATTTAAATACAAATTTGTTGTGCCTCTATTGAAATTTTCTATGTAAGTAGCTAAGGGCTATTCAATAGGGACAACAATTCCGTATATAAATTAAACACAGAAAAAATTAAAGTTTTGAATATTTCCAAACGTTGCTCGTTCGTTAACTTCACCATGATAAAAATGTAAACGTTGACTGACAAACTAGCAAAAAAGTTTAACCCCCAAGTCACAACGACAACGCAATCCGAGGCAGACAAGCTGTCAAAAAGTTGAGCACAGTGTATTTCCATTGTGGTAGTTAGAACGAACGTAGACGAAGGCAGCCTAACGCAGTCATCCAGAAATGTTTGTGAACTCTGAACTTTAAAATCGACAAGTGACTTTTTTATCTTTAAAACATCGAATCGTTACTTGATATGACCGAACTGAACTAAAATTAGCTTAAAAACCGTTTTTAGTTAGTTCGCTGCTTCGTATGCACGAATACGAACGCTTTTTGGAAAATTTGAAATTTATTTAAAACCCAAACTGACGCAGACAGTGAATAGTTATCTGACTTGCTGTTTTATTGGCGGCATCAAGCTGCCTCATTCTACAGTCCCTGTTCATTGAATTAGGACCACTCTTATTTTTTCTCATTTTTTAAAAGAAATTAACTTCACAAAAAAGTGGTTTTTCCCAAGAAGATTCATTTTACTTTGCGGCTGTAAAAATTGTGAATATAATATACCCTAAATGGAAAATCACATCCTTCTACCCTTTTTTCAGGAGAGTGCTTTTTACCTAGCCCTCCCTTTACGTGTTCAAGGCGATAGTAGGTATGTATATAAAATAGTGAAATTATCCCGAACTTCTCATTCTTTTTCAAATATTTGGAAAAATTTGTCAAGTAGTGAAGAAAATATTGTGTTTAAGCAGTTTTTAGAAATTCCTGTGGTTTTAGTTTACATAGTTTCAGACATTTAAAAGTACGTGTGTTTTTTTGAGACATTTTGGTCAAAACAATAAAAATGGGAAAGTGTAAAGACATTTAGCGCGGACAAAAAGTCAGCAATAATTTCTTTATTGAACACCAAAAAGTTTTCCTTTCGAGAAATAGCAAGAAAAGAGAATGTTTCTCATCAAACTGTGATGAGAATCAATAAAGGAGCCCAGGAAACTCAAGGCCAAGTCAGCAACAAACGGCGGAATTGTCGCGGGAAAAGGAAGACAACGCCTCGAACGGATCGTAGGATTATTTGAAAGACCTGCGAAAACCGTTTTCAATCAACGAGAAGCTTGCATCAAGATCTGCTGGGCGAAGGGATAGAGATATCCGGTATGACCTTAAGAAGGCGTTTATATGAAGCTAACCTTACGTCGAGGCGACCAGCAAAAAAGCCTAAGCTAACAGCTAGAGCTCATCAAAATTATACCGTAGCTGATTGGCAAAATGTAATTAATATTTAATATGGATGAATAAAAATTGCATTGCCTTTATTTTTTGCTTGGAAATATAATTTTAAAAAATTGGTTTTATTTTGTTTTTTTAGGTGGTATTTAGTAATGAGTGTAGACTAGAGTCTATGACGGAGAGACATCAATATGTTCGAAGAAGGCCATCAGAGAAATATGACGAAGCTTGCGTCGTGAAAACTATCAAACAGCCACCAGCCACAATGATATGGTCCTGCATCTCAGGCGATGGACCTGGACCGATCTTTTTCGTCGAAATAACTATGAACAGTACCCAGTACTACGACGTGACGGACAACATTTTAATTCCATATTTCAACTTCTTGAAGTGCTGTGGAATAGGAAATATATTTATGCAGGATAGTGCACCCTGTCATCGTGCCCAAATTATAAAAAACCTGTTCTCTATCTCCAATATCCCAATTCTTCCTTGGCCAGACAATTCTTCCGACCTTAACCCTATCGAGAATGTCTGCAATCTCTTTAAATCTGAAGTTTATTCCTCTTCTCATCCTACTCTTGATATCCTAAAAGAAAATATTGAAAATATATGGCAAAACAGCGAAGGAATCAAAAAAAATGATACAGCGATGCATTGAAAGCATGCCAGAAAGAATTAAAGCTGTAATTAATTCTAAGGGTGGCCCTACAAAATATTAACACCAAATCAAATTTTTAATACATAAAATATCATAAAATGAATAAAAAATCTAAAAAACAAAAAATTTATTTTTTATTTCCTTTCTACAAAGAGTTTTAGCTTAAACAAAGAGAAAATATTAAAAAAATCTTAGTGGTCATAATTCGTTGAACAGGAACTGTACTTTGTATCTGACTCAAGCATAAGGTGCGTTTGTATTATAAATACAAAATTGTTATGTACCTATTGAATAACCCTTTAGTACGGCAGTGCAAAAGATCCACCCGGATCTTTGAAAAGAGCGAGATCCGGTGAGCCGGTTCACTGAATTTCCCATCTCTAGTCTGCACGTAATCGCGACCAAGGTCACTTGGATTGAGGAAGACTTCAGCTCAGAGATAAGCATCAAGCTTGCTCTTCCAAAGGCCTAACATCTAATCCAAAAACTGCAGCAAGAAATCACCACGGCACAACGTAACACCGCCAAAAGTCTAAAAGCTTGAGGGAATTCGGCAACTAAAGGATCAGAACCAGAACATCATAGATGCTGACCAAATCTGTAGGAAGCTGAAGCAAAAAACCCCTTTAAACAGCTTTTGGACAATAGTCCATATGGAAGATGTGTAGAGGCGGGAAGGGCACGAAACAAATAGAAGAAACATGTAAAAATAACCTGATGGCAGAGACAACTTGTTCTGATGCTCAGGAACTGAGAAGGATGCTTTAACGGAACACACTTTGCTTGGGGACAACATCCCCTAAGTAGAAATTATGGAAAGCACCCAATGAAACTGCGATCTTACCTTGACATACTGATTTTCCTCGACGTTACGGCCCTTAAGTCTAAGAACACAAGCTTGGGTATCGAAATCGATCGATTCGACGGAAATTGTGAGCGTAGTCCGGACCCGGCTGCTAGTCGATGAGCCCGTCGCCGTTTCATTTTGAACCTGAAAAGCAGAAACCATCGAGAATCAGTCAAACACTTCCGACAATCTCAACACCACAAAACACTCACCTTTCGTATTGTAGTGCTCCGGACGCGGTCACCTTCGGCAATTAAATTGTACGCATGCCACATATCTTCCGGATCCTCGGGCATCAGGACTACCGAGCTGCAAGTGCATCCAAAACATAACCTCAAAACGGATGCTCCTCAACAAAAAAGAATTTAGAACCTTACCCCTGGTATCCTTTATCGACGTTCTTGCTCACAAGCTTCATCTTTAATTCAACGTTTCAACTTGCGTCACTTGTAATTGCTTTGCCGTAAACTAATTCGCGATGAAATCATTTTTACAGACGGACATGACATTTTATTTTCCCTGCGACCTGTCCAACAGAATGAAACCCTCCTCCCTCCACGACGAAGCGATGACAGAAGCAGCACGCGAACGAATGCCGAATGCAAACGAACGCGATGGGGTTGAAAAAATTCGCGAACGAATCGACACGTTACAAAAAATGTGCACACACGCACACATCAACATGACCGCAATGTCATTTTTAGTGGGATTGAATATTGGCTAAATTTCGGTGCGAATACGCGGAAAACTGGGCGCAAATTTTTCAAAACGAACTCCACCCGAATCGAGTCTTGGTTTTTTCCATTTAAAACACAAAATTTACACAAAGTAGAGATATTTTATTGATTATTTTGTTAAAATTATTTTATTCGCTTAAAATCTAAACGAGAAGCCGCTCGATTTCCAGCTGAATCGCTTGAATCTGCGACTTAAGCTGAGATCCTTCGTTTACGGTCACCGAACAAGCGATAATCGGGCGAGAGACTCCACAAGCACGTCCCAGCGTTTGCTTGGACCGCACAAAAACGTACGGTACGTTCTTATCCTCGCACAGAAGCGGTAAATGCAATAAAATCTCAATCGGCTGGGTGTCGGCTGCCATCACAATGAATTCGGAGAGGCCGCGATTCAGGGTTTTAGTTGCTTCGTTCGCGCCCTTTCGCAACTGATTGTAGTTGAGCGCCTGCTGCAACAAATTCATAATTTTCGTTGTGAGCTGAGCGTCAGCCAACGGGAATGCTTTCGGGTTGATTTCTTCAGTCTGTACGAATTGAAAACGATTTCAGAGGTTAGGAAATGCGATGACGAGAAATAAAGTCGGCGTAGAAGCACTACTTACCATTTTGTTAAACTTAGGGTTGATTCTTTAAATTTTTTATTTAAAAAAAAAATACTGCAACCTCTCGGCGGTCTGCTTCACTGAGGGCAAAATACTTTTATGAAAAAGGCGGAGTGGACTGGAAAACACGTTTGGCTTGCAGCAAATAATACGGCGTATGTCAGAAAATTGACAACCGGTTGAGCACGTGTATGACAATGCGTACGTTCAAAACCACCAAATAACGCAATAAGGCTGCTTTCCAATTCAGAAGAAATGTGGCTAGCTGCTGAACGGTTTCCGGTAGTTGAATTTTTAATGTTCACAAATTTTTGATTTTTAAAAATGGAAAAAATCAACTGAAACTACTTACTACAGTCACTCTCAGCTTAAATGATGCAGTCAAGAATTTTTGTAAGTTTCCTATACAAAAAAGGATAGGAATAAAGTTTCGATTAACGTCTTCAAATAGTCACATTGTTGTATGAGTTTCTTTTAATTCCACTGACATCAAAACAATTTTGCAGCTGAATTTAGATGAAACATAAACAATTCGGTGAATACTCTTTAAAATAGCGTCACAGCTTAAATGATGTAGGCAGAAAATTTCCGAGAATATAACGGTAAGACTCCACTCCATGTTTACAGACGTTGATTTCTTACTACAATAGAGATTTCTAGTCGCAAAATGAAGTTCATTATTTTAGTGTCCTCCCGATCGTATTGCTGATCGAAAATGGGCCGTCGTACAATCATTGAAGAACGCGAATTAATAATACACCATTTTATTTCGGGAAAAAGTCAAAGGTGCATCGCGAAAATTGTTAACAAAAGTGCATCTACTGTACAACATATTGTTACGTGTAAGCCTGGCAACCGCGCAACCGTACAACTCGATCATTTCACATAATGAAAACAACAACAACCGAATACCTAGTTGCAAAATAACCCAATCAGAAACCTAGCTGAAGATAAGGCGAAACAACACGATTGTATCTCTCTTCTTATCGAATGCTCTCCAATATACTAGAATCCTCTGCACACACCTTGAACGAAGATCGAAATCGAAGGCTCTGAAGCTTTCGAGAAGATTCCACAACTGAACAAACGTTCAAGTACATCCTAGACTGCAACCGGGTAGTATATAAGCAGGTGAAGCGTTCAGCGAAGACACAGTAATTCTGATTACGTCGACTGTGACAGCCAGCGGGTACACGCGACCGTGTTGAGAGAGAACGAAAGTGAACGAGTCAAGCGATATATGGTATAAGCGGGCGGTATTGCCATACAGTGCGAATTATTGTGCGATTATAATTCTGTGAATTTAAAGTGCGATTAATAAATAATCACTTATTTTTATTTTAACCGAATTGTGTTTTACTTGAAATCCCGGCGAACCCCTAGCTCGCAACAATATTATTGAACGATATGCACGCAAAAACCGAATTGAAAATAAAGGGAGGAAAGCCCCGAACAAAATTTTCACAGACCACAATGAACGATGGATTACCAGGAAATCCTGGAAAGAACCGTTACTCAGTGCTCCAAAGCTCACGTCTGAAGTGGAGAAATGGTTGGAAAAGAAGTGTCATCCAGAAACAGTGCGAAGAATATTGCGAAAAGAAAATTTACATGGACGAGTAGCGAGAAACAAGCCCCTAATTAGTTCGAAGAACGTGCGTCTTCGAATGGAGTTTGCCCGTACATATCGAAACAGCTCCCAGGACTTTTGGAAAAGGGTAATTTTTGCAGATGAGAGTAAATTCAATATTTTTGCATCAGATGGGAAGGTTTCTGTTTGGAGAAACTAAAACTTAAGAATTTGCGGCCTACTGTTAAGCATAGTGGAGGTTATGTTATGGTTTGGGGCTACATGTCCTCTGCAGGCGTCGGAAAACTCCACTTTATAGAAGGCAATATGGACAAACACATGTACATGAACATCTTTAAGCAGAATTTGAAAACCAATGCCGAAAATATGGGAATAAAGGACAATTTAGCTTATTCCATGATAATGATACAAAGCATTCATCCTATCTTGTTAGGGAATGGATGCTATACAACTGCCCTCATATCATTAAAACGGCACCACAATCACCCGATATAAATGTAATTGAGCATATATGGGCAAAACTAAAACTCAAAATCAAAAAGCACCCCATGAATAACAAAAACGGTTTAAAAAACACGATGTTGGAAGAGTGGAGTAAAATATCCCTAAACTATACGAGGACATTAGTAGAATCTATGCCAAAACGACTTCAGGCAGTATTAGATCATAAAGGTGGTCCTACAAAATATTATAAATCCAAGAAAACAGTAAATTCATTAAATATTCTACATTTTTTAAATGATGCATCATTTAAGCTGTGACGTAGTTTTTTGTTCAGATTTCAATTTTTGTTTTTGTATAGATGAAGAAATATATTTTGTTTTTTGTGGATTTGAAATAAAATTATTAAATGTAAAAAACGGTTTTTCGGAATTTTCGATATTTCGTTATATGAGCTTGCATTCCATCAAAATTAAGTATTTTTTCAAGTGTATCATTTAAGCTGTGAGTGAATGAAACTATTTCTGATCGAGAAATAATAATTAAGCTTATTTGTGAAGGAAAATCTGCGAGAAACAAGGTCTGTTAAAGCCAAGATATTAGAATCTCTTTATATAAGATGTCCCAACCAATATAAAATAAATCAATAAAAGCTTTACGATTGGCGACCAATCTCCGGTGGCTATTAGAGCTTTTTATGCTAAAATTTGTAGTCCACTGTAAACATTAATCTGAAAGCTCTGTTTTTAGAAAGTCAACGTCACCGATTCCGAAATCGGTAAATTTGAATAAAATAGGATCAGGATTTGTGATTATTGTCTATATAATATATCAGTAATTTTGATTTTATTGTTTTGCACATTGTAGTGAATTCATTATTATGGAGAAACATAATGTTGAAAAAACAGACTTGAGTTGCAAACTAACGCGAATAGGCCGTTTCCACTTACGCATACGCGCTAATTCGCATCATCCAATGCACATGAAGGCGATAGTGGAAACACGGCACATGATTATTACGCCTCATATTCACATATGTATATATGTAGCTAAAAATGATGTCCCATTGACAATCCGATAAAAAAAACCTGCCTTTGACTGATTATTTGTTGTTAGTTGGCGAGCTTTCACTCCAACATACAGTGGGTTACAACATAAATTCTAAAACTTTTCAATAGCCACCGGAGTTGGGTCGCCAATCGTAAAGCTTTTCAAATTGATATTGACATGCTTGGGACATTTTATAGTTTCTACTGTCTTTGGTTAAAGGTAGGAGTCATACAACAATCGAAAAACGAAGGAGCACTTCTATGGCTCTTTCAACAAGGACGTTCAATTTTTAAATGTAAATAAAACAAGTTGTGTGTGAGATATCCACCCAATTTTTCTTCTTCTCTTCTCTTTTTTATTTGAAACAAAATGTTATGGCAATAAGTATGAAATGTAACGTTGTTCAAATGTCTGCCCCAGCTTTGCTTTGTGGCACGTATTCGAGAGGTCCAATTTTCGACGACTTTGTCCCATAAATCTGGCTGAATTTGCTGGATGGCGTTCGTTATGTTGATTTAAAGGTCAAAAATTGTTTGCGGATTATACGCATCGACCTGCGATTTAAGATAGCTCCAAAGGAATAAGTCTAAAGGCGATAAATCGCACGATCACGGCAGCCATTTAACATCGCCGCCGAGCGAGATAACGATGCCCTCAATTCGCCCGTGTAGAATGTCCATCGTGACATGCGCTGTGTGGCACATAGCGCCGTCCTGTTGGAACCACATGTCGTCGGTATCCATATCATCCAGTTTAGGCCACAAGAAGTTGCTTATCATCGATCGTTTGACGGTTATGGTAATGCCAGTTTCGTTTTGGAAGAAGTACGGACCGATGATTTCGCCAGACCAAAATCCGCACCAAACAGTGACTTTCTCGGGATGCATTTGGTGCTGGTGCATCTCATGTGGATTGGTATCGTCCCAAATCCGACAATTTTGGTTGTTCACACATCCATTCATTAAGAAATGGGCCTCGTCGTTAAAAATCACGCAATGCGCGGAACGTTTTTCGAACGGAGCTCTGAATAAAATTTGATGATTTGGCACACGTTGTTCAACGCTATAGCCTTCTATGGCCATGCACTACTGAACAATTCACAACAAGTTCGACAAAATCTTACTGAATATATGGCTCCAATTATCGATAAACCTATTTCTTGTGAAACCGCAAAAAGGACATTGAAGAATGGTCGAGTAGTTCAACGGAAGTCATTTATCTCAGAAAATATTTAAATAAAGGTTCTGCTTTTTGGAAAACTTTCACTAAAGAGAGCAAATCTAATGTGGTTGGGTCCTGAAAGAAGGTATAGTTTCTGAGGAGAAAGCCTGATACGGAAATGCAAAAGGAAAATTTGTGCTCAACAATAAAGCAGGGAGAGAAATGCTTAAAAAGTGATGTTTTATGGTGGTTTATCGGCAGCTGAAATTTATTGAAACGACAATGAATTAAATTATGTATTTAAATATTTTAAGACGAAACTTTAAGGGGTTACATACACCTGGGTAGTTTAAAAAAATCGATTTTTCAAAAAGATCCTTATTCGAAAGTACCATCCTTTAAGTGTCTACCCTGAAAATTCCATAAAGAAATTCGCTGTAATGATGAAGTTACAGCGTTTTGTAACCGACATGGTGAGCAACGACTAACGGTTGGCGCGTAGGTGTTCGCGGCCTTTGTCATCTGTTTGACTATGCGCTTTTTTTTAATTCCGGGTATTTATGACCTTCTGTATAGCAGGGACATGTTTTGAAAAGTTGGTGAGGTTTAGGTATACTTGTTCCACTGTTAAAATTCACAGAACCTTATTTCAATGTAAACTGTACCCTAAACTTTGAATGCGTTTTTCTCGAAACAGCGTTTTTAAAAACGGTACCAGGATTATCTCCGCGACTACTGGACCGATCGGGACCTACTTTTGCACAATTGTGTTTAATATCTGTGGTCACTGGGGATAACTTGGTAAGTCGAAAAATGGCCAAAATGGGATAAGTGTACTGTGGTCATCTTCCAAGACTTATACGCACTGTGAAGAAGTTGGCAACTCACAACCCTTAAGGTTTTGAGTTATAAGGGTGGGGGTTTCTTGGTAAGTGGTAAAATTGTGTTCGTTATCTGCTAAATCGACTTACCATAATTTTTCCGAGTCATCATTCACGTGAAAATATCTGTGTTGTCAACTGCATTTATCCATTTATTCATCGTGCCAGATTATTCCAAGTGAAGTGTATTGTTTCTATGCATGGCTATGCTAAAAAAAGGCGGTCATTTCATTGTAAAAAAAAAACAGGATACCGAAAATCAAAATTTTTTATGGAAATCAGTGCAGTGGTTGCAATACCGTCAAGTACCGGGAAATGTATTTTTTTTAACATACCCTTAAAAAAAATTAACCATTCAAAATGATAAATTTTTGAAAAAAGGGAAAACATTGTATTTTTGATCGCTTTCCCCTGGTTTTCCTTGGACCAAGGGACCTCATTAGTTTAGAAAAGAAAAAACACATTCTCTATCTATTGCCTTTGATAGATCCAGCTTTCCACGATTTCTATCGAAACTTGGCAACCAATGATCAACCGCCAATCGATCCAGATTTGTTTCAAATCGAACAAGATGAGATTGACGATTAATCTGAAGGGGTAGTTTTAATCTTAGGTAATAATAATTACCTAAGTTCCTTTTGGAACTTCATTTTAGGGATTCATTTGTGTTCATTGTTTATGAATTTTTCCATTCATTTTTCTATTTGTAGCTTATATTTTTGTATCAATTGTAGTGGATACTAATGCTTACGTTGTTTTTTGCTATTGTTTCGTAATAAAAGTTTTCTTAACTGTAACGTTTTGTTTTAATGGTATTTTTGTTAACTAAATGAAAGTACATCTAATTGACAAAATAATTGAGAAATAACAACAAAGAAACTTATTATTATTAATATAAAAAGTATGGGGAATAATCAGGGGTGAAAAAGTTGGGATGATCTGGTGCAAACTCAGGTAACTAAACGTAAATCCTAAAAATAATTTCAGCAAATTAATAATTTTCAAACCACTAGATTTCGAACGTTATTTGATCACATTGATGTCAACAAAATTAATTTTTTAAAAAAACTGGATTTACAGGAATAGTTCAATAGTAACAAAGTGCTGTTTGTTTTTCGACTTACCTAGTTATTCACTGTGACCACAGATATAACACTCTTACGTTTACCGATCCATTTTTTCGATATCTTGCTTAGTGTTTTTTTATCATAATTACTGAACAATTTTGAGGCGAAGAATAGCATTTTTAATTCCAGACGCTGCCATGATCCGACAAAATTTAATTTTGAATTCCGGCTCGGTAAGCTTTGGAGCTATGTATTTACTTTCAGAAAAAAACAAAAATTTCGATGAAAAATGGCGGAGGAAAGTCTGGTACCGAAATCGCTCTCAACAAAAACACGCCCCAACAAAACGACTGTATCTTTTTTACCGTTTGAAATTTTACAACCAAATTTTCACATAATATAGACAAAATGTAATACTTTAAGAGATATATAATGGTTGTTCAATTAACTTGCACAAAAAAAATCCGTAAAAATAGCGTAGTTTTAGCCGTCCCAGGTGTACGTATGTAACCCCTTAAATAAAAAAGGTGTGATATTGGAATAGAAAACGATTATCACTGCTAACAAGACAACCATCCCAAACACACGGCCGTATCAATTACCGGACATTTGTGGTCACATTTGGGACGCCAGTTGAGGACAAATACGATTTCTAGAAGCTGAGCTTAAAGAACCAATTTATTCGAGAACGGGAGAGCCTGGTAGAGCCTGTAGAACCGTTAATTTGAGTTACGTGAAGTACGTTTATCTATAATATTAAGCTAGGACTAAATTTGTTTATAACACTCAACGTAACAACATTAAAATATCGATAACAATAAACTCAATGATCATCATCAATGGCGCGACAGCCCAAATCGGGCCCTGGCCTCCTGAAGTCGTCACCTCCAATCGTCTCGATTCAAAGATCGCGTCCTCCAGCCGCTAATTTTTAAGATGGCTTTGCTATCTTCATTAATCGAGTCTTCCCATTGCTTGCGTGGTTGCTTACTGGCCTGTTACCACTCACTTTGCATAAGAGCACGTTTGGGGATTCTTCTTTCTTCCATTCGCTCTACATGAACGTTGAAGCTTCTGGTTCCTCGAAGAGTTGATACAGCTCATGGTTGTATCTTATTCGCCAGTCCGTTCCTTCACAGGTCCCAAAAATTCTTCGGAGGACCTTAGATTAGATTTCATCGGAGGCGGAGGGATTCTCCAAGCACTGCGATCAATGTGGTCTATTGTGCTACACCTCATAGATCTTTCTCCAGTTTCAACCTAGAGGTCCTCACTCAGCTTTATTTCTCTTAGGTATCAAGTACATGTTGGGCCAACCAAAGCAAATGCGTCCAAGCGCCAACATGTGGACAGTTCACTTGTGGGCGTTGGCTACCACTTGTCGGCGCTGGTGCTACTTCGCCGCTGTGTCGGTTTTTCGTCACAAATCAAAGGGATTTGTGAACGCTTGGCCAATGGCGTACACATGTTGGCTAGCAGCTCAGTCATCGTTTGGAACACAAGAACGACAGACATCCGTATATGTTGATGTAATTGTTGCAGGAAGCCATTAAATTAACTGCTGCTGCAGCAATTATTTCCTCGTTTGCGTCCATCACACGAAATTCAACGATTGACAGTTCACACTGAACACCTGACAGCTGAAGTCAAACAAATCATGGCCAACGTGTGGATGGCAGCACTTGTGCACGGTGGTGTTGGCCTGCACTTGTCCGACTTCACGCTGGCCTACGTTGGCCCAACATGTAATTGGGGTATTAGGAATTTATCTAGTTGGTGTAGGTCTATTTTTGCAATGGTACTATGGTCCACAAAGTGTTCTCCGAAACATTTGTGGCGCTGAGTTTCGACTGCCTCACAACAGCACAGAATATGTTCAGAGGTTTCTGCCTGCAGTTGGCAGAAACTGTTATCGGTTACGATTCCTATTCTTTTAAGATGATCTTTCAAGCACGAATGACCCGTATTACGGTTATTACCCGTACTTTGTTTCTATCAAACTGTAGAAGCTATTTGCTTCTTTTAGTTGAGTGGTTCGGTATGAATCTTTTGGCCTGTCTAAGTCTGGGCAGTGTGGCCCAGTGTTGGCATTTCTTGTGTTCCTCCCATACCCTTATGCTCCTTCGGAGGACCTTAAACCCTAATGATGAATTTAGTTATTCATCAGAAAATAAGAAATTTGCAATGTCCCAAAACAACGAGAGGATCCGATTTTTGAGTCAACATTTTATGCAAATTAGTTTTAAGTTAAAATTAAGATAGAGTTCAATAATCAGAAAAGTTCCGTCCACGCCCTCGGTTACGTTCCATACAAAAGTCCTTAAAAAACATGTTCGGAATAGAAAACGGGAATACTATCCTTTTCCTTCGAGTAGCAATCAAACGATAGTACTTAAAAGGGACAACTACATGCGCATTTCTTATTCTGCTTTATCCACAACTACAACATAAATCGGAGTTCAGTATTTCATCCAGCCTATCGTGATTGCAGTATGTTTTCTAGTCACTTCTGCTCATCTGCAAACCGATTCATGTACTACCGAAATGAACGCCACACTGAACTCTAAAAGTGTGACAAACAACAGGCATCTTGTTCAACTGGAAAAGTCTGATTCCGCAACACAAGACCTTTGTGTTTTTTCAGACATTTCCGCTCATTTGTGACTCTATGTATGTACTATCGATATGATTGAAGATAATCTTTAATAGGGCTGTATTTGTGGACGTTAGAGCAGCTTCTTAAAGACTAGTTGAATGTAAAATTCGACTTATTTCGTTGTAACGTGTTTATGGTAGAAGTTTTTCTGAGCCTCATATCTTTCTCCTCTAGTATTAGCTCGAAAATACAAAGGTTGTAAAATTTTAAAACTCTACCGTAAATTCTGTACAAAAGACAAAAAATCCCAAAATTCAAAAATCTCTTAAACATGAAAATTTACTTGAAAATTTATTTCGCTCACATTAAAAAAAAAGAGTTCAACTTTGTGTACTATCAGTAAAAATATAATCGGTCAGTAAATTCATTAACCCACAAGGCGCAACGCTTATTCACTAGTCCGTGGAAAATAATGCGTTTTAATGGAAAACTCCCAAATAGGAATCTTATCTATTCTACGGCGAACGTATTATTTACGAGTGAGCTATACTAAATTCCAATTGCGTAAAAGATTACAGATTCTCGAGACTTCGTAGTGATATAGTATTTTTTTTACTATATATTTTGGATTTAGTCGTATTCGATATTTTTCCATAGCCGGAGGGTATATTTTTGACTTTATTAATGGTTTTTGTTTTTAAATTGAAAATTGTAAGCATGAGTAAACTACTCGCCACTATTAGACAAGACGCAAACCATTATTTTTCATAGATCATCTAGAGAATACTAGAGGTCGGCATAGGTCTTAACGAATTTCACTCTTTTTATATCCGAATATCTTTTCTTACAGTCACCTCTATATCTTGACTAAGCTTCCTTTAACTTGGAAACCGAAACAGAAGCTAATTATCTTCCCTTGTTTTCTTTTTCTTCCATCCAGATACAATCACTCAACCAACATTCTAGTAGTCATCTCATTTCAAAACGGGCTGGGTAAAAGTTCGCTTAAATTACAACAAGTAAACCTAAACAAAATACTTTAAGATTCGATTCAGTGATTCAGTCAGTTTTTGTTGTTTGGAGGAGCCGCAAGAAAACAGAAAAGAAACCGCGTAACGTGTATGTTATAGCCGCCGGGATTTTGCTAAAAATAAAACTTTCGTTATTGCAACTGGTAGGGCAGTCAGTCAACAAAATAATTCGGGCGACCAGTGAAATTCGCGATATTATTCTTGTAAGTGCGATTGTTTGTGCGATTTGTCGAGGGCCTCTTGACGAAATATTTATTTTGTGTTATAACAGTTTAAAAAAAATTCAACGATTACAGTGTATAGGTATTTCGAAATGAAGGACATTATGGATGTATTGTTTCCATCTCCAGTAAGTTGAAAATTTATTTACACTTAAATAAACATTTTTTTTCTCGGTACTATTAGACCTGCAAGTGCCTCTGGTTTTTCGTTATAATTCGATCTTTAGTAATTTTTAATTTTGTATTTTTAGAATAACTTTTAAAAACGGCTTCGTTAAGACATAAAAATAGATCAGCAAGACAAATAGCAGATGCACTGAAAAACTCATAGAATTTTGTTGTTGATTTTGGTTTTGAAAGCGTGGAATTTGCATATTTAAGCCACTCATAGGTCAGTATTTTGAAAAAAAAAGAAATGTGTTTTTATGTGAATAGAAACTGTCTGTGAAATGCGGAAAGCGAGGTCACAATGTTGTTTTGGTCGGTATGAGGAGTGAGCTGTAAATGCGCGATTTGTTTTATGTGTTTTACTCCGCTGTTCAAACAAATTGGATTTTATTGAAAACATTCTTTTGGGTATGAACTCTCGAAAAAAGTATACCTCTAACCGCAGTTATTTGAATTTTTCTCCGTTATTAAGACAATAAAATAGTATAGAAATCAGTAAACAAATATAACCTCATACGACAGATGCAAAGGTGGATTTTAACCCCACTGAAAAAGAAAGTGCTATAATTTCTTCTACATGACAAACATAAAACGCTGCTCTTAACTATGTAAAGAAAACCAAACAACCTGGAAAGAGCTTCCTCACTCTAAATCTTCAAGCTAAGGAATTTGAAATTGTCAAATCTGCGAGAATTTCGCAGATTTGAATTTCGAAGACATGTCTGCTTGTGCGCCCCGAATCTCGAAGAAATGTCTGCGAATGTTGCGATTTAAAAAAAAAAAACTGCTAGAATCAACGCCATCTGTCAAATACTAGATTACTATTTTCTTTTTAAATTTAATTTAATTTTTAAATTTAAAATTTTAAAACAAATTAAAAAAAAAAGAAATCAACAACGATATTTTCAAAAATATAGATTCTCGTTGAAGATATATTTATCCAAGCCATAAAAACTTAAGTGGTTAGGCCACTCTAGAGACTGAAAAAATTGGCCTTTTTGGGGATTTTTTTTCAGAAAAACTACAAAATAAATCCAGATTACAAAAATGGGTGTTTATAATACATATTATTGACTATGTACAGTAATTTTTTTGAAGCGATTAAATTTAAAATGGCGGCTGTGCAGCGTTTTTGCGATGACGTCTCAGTTTTTCCAGGGTCCACGGCCGGCAGGGACGTCATTTCAGTTTTTTCTAGGGGGGGGCAAGATGTTATGTTTGTATATATTTTTATATATAAATATACATATGTTCTATATAATCTATAAAAATACATAATTCAGGGGGGGGGGGCAAATGCCCCCACAAATGACGTCCCTGACGGCCGGACACACAGTCAATGGCGTGATGTCCATGGAAGCAATGGAAGCATTGCAAATATCTAAAATGGGTTTTTTCTAAATCGCGCAGAAAAATCGTGAAAAAGGATTCATGTTTCAAGCATTTTCTTTGGCACAGTCTAAATAAATGTTCAGAAGAAACTACTCGCGAATATCTCACACAACCGAATTGGTAACACCACGAAAAAACAAGAGAAAAGAAACCGAGGAGAAGACACATGGAAGCAATTTGAAAGTTGCATCTATGACCGTTCATTTCATTCCGTAGTAAGCCCACTTTGACGTCATGAAAAAAATACACGAATACGGGAGGTTGAACGGAATGAAGAATTTGCTTCCACGGGTAGTAGAAAAATTTTTTGACTGCAGCGGAGAAGCTTTCAGCAAACGTGGAAGCGAGATCTGATAAGAGTTACCAGAGGAATTGCATTCTGAGCAAAGTTTGAAATTGAATTGATATGGTATGAGTTAATAGTTGATTATTTTTAATTTGGTTTTTAGATCTCAGGAACCACTTACGCTCGGAGACTGAAACTTGGAACTTATGTAGAACTATGATAGTGGACCCATTTGCATTGGCGAGAAGGGCTAAGGGGTGTGGGAGTGTAGGGGAAAGCAATGTGTTCGAAGCGCTTGAAAACTGGGATTGAAACATTCTAAAATACATATCACCTGAACAGTTGATGTCAGAAGATTAAAACTCTGTATTTGTCTCAAGGGATAATAGGAGATTGGACAAAGGCCAAAATGGTGGGGTTGAGGAGTGAGGGTAAAAACATTTGGATTAGAATATCTTCCGAACCAATTATACCAGGAAGATAAAATTTGATTAGCTAATGGGAGCGGTTCAATTAATACGCACTAACTTTGTAGAAAGCATAATAATAGTAAATTTTTGATATTTACCAATTGCTTCCTCTTGTTGAATTATCACGCCACGCTACTGCACACAGCGCCTGTAATTTCTGAATTATGATAAGCCAATGATTTTTTTTCGATTATATATAACAACAGCTACAAGAGTACGTAGGATTTTTTTTTCGATGTATTGATTTTTGGCCAAATGGCGCACTTCCAAAGTGAAAAGTTTAAAATTTGCCTAAAAAATCGTCAGAAAATTGTTAATAACAAATGAACTATGCAATATAAAAAAAAAATCCTACGTACTCTGATGGACAATATATAGTTTTAAAGATATGTTCAAAATTTCAAGTGATTCGGTTGAAAATTGTCTGAGTTATGTTTCCGGCCAGCTTAAAAAATGTAGTTTTGAGATAAACGCGTTTGAAATTTTGAGTAGTAGAAAATCATGAGTAATTTTGCAGGCGGCTTCGTACTTAAATTCGAAAACCGAGTCCTTAGAGACTTTTTTCAGCCATAATCTTTTGGGACATCATTTTTTAAGTCCTAAGGGACCATTTAAAATAAAAAAAAAAATCGATTTTTCGAAACCTCTAGATTGGCCTAACCCCATAATATATGATTTAAGTTCTTTAACAAGAAGAGAGAGATTTTATCTCAACGCGTTCTCAAATTGTTGAATCTTTGGGCGAACGCCTTCCATTTGTTTTTTGAGGATCTTTGGTAGCTACTCGTACTTTGTTCTATCTTATCTTATCGTCTTTATAAATGTGCAAATTTTTTAAATTAAATTTGCCCTAAACCAGACCTCTTCGAGGGAATCCTTCTACGAATTAATGCCTTCTTTTGCGTCGATTTTCTCGTCTAGTTCGTTCGATTAAAGTCTGTGATCAGATTCAGGTTCATTTAAATTTACCAACCGAATAAATAGGAACCAAGCCCTTTCTTCGCGTTTATTCGAAATCGATTTAATAGCTACCCCTTTTAACGGGGTAGCTGTTGTCAAGCTGCAATTCCTCAACCACTTTATACGTTATACGCACTAAATGTCCTTTGAAAATTGCCCACTAGCGTGTAAAATTTTCAAGGATTTTGCATTGTTCATTACAATCAATAAGCGCATATACGGCGGAACATATCGATATTGAGTCGACTGGGATTCCCGGCTTCTAGTCTACCTGGAACCCCTTTGTATTGTAAACAGTAATTACTCGCTGATGAATGATTGAGCAGTAGATCAAGGTAAATCGTATAGCTGCAATAAGCCGGTTAATCGAGAAGCCACATAGCGAGAAAATAACGATATCGACAACCTGGGTTGTAGAGTTGAGTATGTTATCACTACATTAGATACGAGTACATTATAATGAAACTCGATGTTTTTTTGTTCAAGTATTTTCCGAGGGAGATTTGAGTTTGCCAGCTGATAGCGTCATACCAAATGCTTCATAAAGAGTAATGGTGTGGTCTGTGGCGATAGGTGACTACTGACTACACCACTTACTCACATACGAGTAATTGCGGAGAAATTTCGAGCCCAGTTATATTTGAGCTGTTCACTTTAATGGTACTGCCTTGTACATTGCTGATTGTTTGTCGTTTGAATTTTATTGCTACTTATTGAAAGTACGACGGTACAATACGTTCAGTTATTGTTAGAAACGTTCCAGGTCCTTATTAAATTGTGTTAATTGTTTTTCGGTACATGCACTAGTTTTATTCCCTTCACCCTACGAACTGTTTTAATGTGATCAGTATTTTCTGTGTGACCTACCTTAAAAAATAAATCGTAAAAATAGTTATCACTTCTGGAGATTGGAGTACTATAAATCTGATGACCGCCTCAATGATTTCGGTAAGTTATAAAAATAATATTTCGATCCTTTTTACACGATCCACTGATTTTGGGTATGAGTCTGAAATAAAAGTTTACTCTGGACGCAAACCGATCCTCGTACGATTTGATCCGTCATTATATTTTTTTTAATTTTTAATGACTAACCTATGAGTATTACTGATATTTTCTTTTAATCTGATAGCATGAACTACCTTTGAACTGAATATTTCGTAATCCGAAATTATGGACACTAGAAAAAAGTGTGTTTTTTTTTGCTTATTAAATATGATAATTCAGAATCGATAAGACAACATTATATAGCAATTTGCTTCACAAGAAGGATGCAACTGTTAAACTTGCAACTAAAAATCTACTTCAGACATTTAACTTAATAATTTAAATAGTAGAAAAATTTTATCCGTCCGGCCGCCGTCTTTAAAGGCCATTAAAAGACTCGTAGCTTATAAACCTTTTGAGGTAAAATTTTAAAATTATTTGGTGGGTAGATTGGGTGGATTCCTTCACGTGGTGGTATGCTTGTAAAGGGTGTTTTTTTTTAGAGGCGGAGAACTTTAAATTTAAATAAAACACAGAAAAATGTTTTTAATATCCATGAAATTGGCTTTATTTGAAAGATAATTTTATGGCATTAATGTTTGAATATGATTTCGGGCATGTGGCATCCGCGGCTGGCGCGTACATGGCGTAATCTGGAAGTCCAATTTTCACACGCTTCTCGCAGTAAATCAGTCTGTATTTCGGCAATAACGCGTCGAATGTTAGCTTCCAAGTGCTCAAAAGTTTCTGGTTTATCGGCGTAGACACGGAACTTTACATACGAGTACAGAGAAAAAAATCTAATGGCGTCAAATCGCACGAACAAGGTGGCCAGTTAACATGTCCATTTCGTGAAATTAATCGATCATCAAATGTTTCTCTCAGTAAATTAATTGTATTCGCTGTGTGGCATGTGGCACCGTCCTGCTGAAACCACATGTCTACGACATTAATGCCTTCCAATTGAGGCACGAAAAAGTTAGCAATCATGTCTCTGTACCGCTCACCGTTGACTGTAACGTTCTGACCATCATCATTTTTGAACCAATGGACCAATGATTCCACCGGCCCATAAAGCGCACCAAACAGTGACTTTTTCTGGATGTAATGATGTTTCGACAATGGCTTGTGGATTATCATCGCTCCAAATGCAGCAATTCTAGTTATTGACATAGCCATTTAGCCAAAAGTGTGCTTCATTACTGAACAAAATTTTCAAATGAAATTCTGGGTCAATAGCAATGCTTCCTTCGGCCGATTCACCAAATGTACGGCGCGAACGATGATCGTGTGGCTTCAAATCCTGCACAAGTTGAATCTTGTAAGCACGTAAACCAAGATCTTTACGTAAAATTTTCCATAAAGTGGATGGACACAAGTTTAATTGTTGAGCACGATGATGAATTGACACATTTGGATCATCATCAACACTACGCTGCACATTTTCAATCGCTTGTTGTGTGCGCACTGTACGACGTATTACGGGATGCGTATTATCGTTTAGAGTAAACAACGTATAGCGAAAACGACCCATACTTTCTCGAATTAATCGCTCTGATGGACAATTATGAGTACCATAAAATGCACGTAATGCCCGATGAGTTTCTGGAATTGAACCATGGTTTTCAAAATAAATTTGAACAATTTCCAAACGTTACTCCGGCGTGAGTCTATTCATGATGATTTGCTAAACCAAACTAACCCCAAAACAACTTGGAACCGTCAAATCGGCTATCACAGAAAACAGTGTTGCCAATTTAAAGTTCTCCGCCTCTAAAAAAAACTCCCTTTACATGCAAAATTTTGGTCAAGATCTGCTTATAATCTACCCGAAATGAAG
Source organism: Beris morrisii (assembly GCA_951812415.1). Lineage (NCBI taxonomy): Eukaryota > Metazoa > Arthropoda > Insecta > Diptera > Stratiomyidae > Beris > Beris morrisii. The sequence goes on along the minus strand of OX638313.1, from coordinate 105,230,198 downwards.
ATTTTGACGCAATTGCAATTAGATTCCTGTCAAGAATTAACCGGTCCACCCGGTCTTCATCTCTATTATTTTTATATTGTTTATTAGAAAGGTAAAACTTTGCATGCCGATAGGTATAATAGCTCAGAATTTTTGATTTGTTTTTAGAATAGAAGAACATGCAGGATGGGGTGGTGGGTACAATAGAAAGGAAGTAGGTATATCGATTTTTTTTTATTATTTAGAAGCCAATTTTAATAGAATAAGAATTTAAATTAACTTGTTAGATAATTCTCCATGCATCTAGAATAGTTAATGGGAGCAACTTAAATTTGGCACAACAGCTTACCACCAATTAGTGAAATTTCAATTGGTTGAGCTCTGAAAGGAACACCAAAGGACAGGATATGAAATTATTTTCTGAGTCAAAATCTAAGTTTTGTGACTGAAATACAGCATTTCATAAGAATCGATCATTTTGCGAGTATCAAATAATTTTTGAAGCCTGTCCAGAATATTTGTCTGTCTCAAATTTGATTCATTCTACCTGTTGTATCGGTTTGTCCTATCGAATCTGAGTTATACCCACCACTATAGAGCGAAAGATTTAAAATTCGTTTGTGCAAAAGTTATAAGTAAGCCCATCTGGCGAGTACAGATAAGCCCGTCTGGCACATTAAGATACGAGTGACTACAGATAAGCCCGTCTGGCACATTAAAATACGAGTGACGACCTTTTGACCAGTCGTCTACTCGATAAGGAACTTAGCATTAAGATAAGGGATGTGAGAATCCGAGGTTTCATTTAGGATTAAGTCAAATATAGTTTTCAGTCTACATTTATATTTCTTATCGAACACTTCTAAATAAATAACTTTCCACGAACTGCTTGGAGTTTTACTCGACTTTCGCAGAAGAAACTCAGGACTTCATAACTGGCGCAGCCGAAACGGAATTCTACTTCCCAACATAAAAACAATTCACGTAGTAAAGTGAAAATTTAAACTTCACGCAAGTAAAGTGAACTTTAAAAACTGCAACGTGCAAAGTTGCTAAAAGTGAAAAAGTAGTTAGAAGTTAAAGTGCAGAAAAGTGTAAGTTTCCCGTGATTGACTGGTGAATTGTTGCCTGTATTCAACAGCAACTGAGGCGGAATAGCCTACACGACAACAAGAACGCGGATCCACACAGACAGACGAAGCCGCGCAAGGCTGACTCTAAGGCACTTAAGGTAAAGAAATATTAAGTAGTTACTCAAATATGGCTCAGGGACAAGACAACGGATTTCTTATTACATTTGACGAAGTAATAAGAACTGCACGGCACGTTTCCACATACGACGGTGGACCAAACTCAGCTACTGCATTGGAATCATGGATCGAGGAGTGTAACGACACACTTGCACTGGTACCAATCGGACCTCAGTGGGTCCACATTTCGAGGGTACTTACCAAGAAATTAACAGGAAAGGCTAGGGAAGAATACAACAAAAATCAAGGATGTTCATGGCCGGACTTGAAGAGAGCCTTACGGATAAGATTCGGTGTGACACAATCTTATTTCAACATTATTTCTGAAATGCACGCGATAAACCGAAACGCGTCCACAATTAGCATTTACGACAAACTATCAAACGGGCTAACCAAATTAAACACCAAATATCTTTCGGAAGAAGATCGAGCATTGCATGATGAATATACACCACAAAGGAACGAACGCTTAGTATTAAATTTATTTTTAGAAATTATACCATTGACTAAATCCTGTATCCTACGAGCGCAAAGCGTTGCCTCAATGACACAAGCTTTTAGTATTTTATCAATTAATAACTTATTGTATGATAAAACATATGATAATTCATACATAAGCAATTATAAGCAATCTAACAATAACAATAACAGAAATTTGAATCCTAAATTTAAAAATAATTTTCAAAATAATTCATATAGCAATAGGAACAGTGGTAACAATTATGAAATGGGGCGACAAAATTCGCCTAACAACCAAATTTTTAATGAGAATAGAAATTTTCAGAGTTCAAATCAGAATAGTTATCAAGGAAATAATTTTAGCGGAAGAAATAATAACCAAGACAGAAGGAACGGATATCAGGGGAGTAACAATTATAATCAGGGAAACAATTACAATGAACGAAACTATCAAGAAAATAATAACGTACGCAATGGGCAGGGACACAATGCAGGAAGACCAGCTAATGATGATGTCTCGATGCGAACGATACAGTCAAGCGTATCACTGCATAATGAGGAGGAGCCACATGAAAAATTTTCGGCAACCAGCCTCGGGAGACAATTACCATATATAAGAATTAGTAGCAGGGGCACATACCTCAGGTTTTTAATTGATTCAGGAGCAACTACTAGTTTGGTAAATGAAAAGATTTGTGATCCGAGAAAGCAAAAAACATTGGAAAATCCTATAAAAATTAGTACGATCAGTGGAACAGTAACAATTGATCGTTACACAATAGTTAAAACATTTCCAGAATTGGGGGATAAAGAAGTAAAATTTTATATATTAAAGAACGTACATAAGTTCTACGATGGTATTATAGGAACAGATATCTTGGGACCCCTAGGCGCGATAATAAACTTTAGGAGACGAACAGTAAAATTGGGGGACAAAGAAAATAGGATCTATTTAACGTTAACAGAAGAAAAAGAGGAAGAAATATACATGCACCAAATATATAATATAGAGGCGGAGTTGGAGATTGAAGACAAGCCCGAAGAAGATATTATAAGGAAAAAACTGAATACAGAAGAATCGAGGGAATTAGATAGAGATAAACTAGAATACGATGATGTTTTCGGGACTGGGGAAAAATTAAGTTCTACACATGTAGTGAAGCACGAGATTAAAACAGTAAACGAGAATCCTATTTATATCAGACCATATAAGTATGCACAGTTTCATGAAGAGGAAGTGCAAAACCAAATTCAAACAATGTTGGAACAAGGAATAATTAAAGAATCGAACTCTCCGTATAATGCACCACTTTGCGTAGTGCCGAAGAAAGATTCTAAAGACGGAAGTAAAAATTGGAGAATTGTGATAGACTTCAGGAAACTTAACGAAAGCACAATTACGGACAAATATCCTATTCCGAATATCGATGACATATTGGGTAAATTGCGTAAGTCAATGTACTTTACGACGTTGGACCTAACGAAAGGGTTCCATCAAATAGAGATGGATAAGCAGAGTTGTCATAAAACGGCTTTTTCAACTAAGAACGGACATTATGAGTATTTGAGAATGCCGTTCGGGCTCAAAAATGCACCATCAACCTTCCAAAGGCTGATGAATGACGTATTGCAAAAATATATTGGACGGATATGCTTAGTCTACATGGATGATATAGTGATATTTTCAGAATCACTTGAAGAACACGTTAAGTCAATAAAGACAATATTGGGAACACTAAGAAGCGCGAACTTAAAAGTAGAATTGAAAAAAAGTGAATTTTTTAAACAGGAACCAGAGTTTTTAGGACACGTGATAACGAAGGATGGAATTAAAGCAAATCCAGAAAAGATCAAAACAATCACGAAATACCTAATACCAAAGACGCAGAAAGAAATAAAACAGTTCATAGGACTCGTAGGGTATTATAGAAAATTTATAAGAGACTTCGCGAAAATAGCAAAACCTTTAACAGAGAGATTGAAACACGGAACACGAATCAATATCAACGACGAAAATTACGTAAAAGCGTTCGAAACTTTGAAATTACTAATCACAACCGACCCGATTATGCGATATCCGGATTTTGAAAAGAAATTCACAGTAACTACGGACGCATCAAATTACGCGATGGGCGCAGTATTGTCACAAGGAAATCACCCGGTATGCTATGCATCTAAAACATTAAACAAACACGAAGTGAATTACAGTACGATCGAGAAGGAACTTTTAGCCATTGTCTGGGCCACACAATATTTCAGACCATATATATTCGGCAGACAGTTTATAATAAAGACGGATCATAAACCGCTGGTCTGGTTAGCAAATATAAAAGAACCAAACCAGAAATTACAACGTTGGAAACTTAAGCTCGAGGAATACGACTTTAAAATAGAGTACCTAGAAGGAAAAACCAACTTGATAGCGGATGCACTGAGTCGCATAGAAGTAAATATGAATTCGAACCAAAAAGAAGACATAAGAAGCGATATAGCAACGATACACAGCGCAGATACTGACGACACGAACCTTATAGGGTTAACAGAAAAACCTTTAAATTGTTTTAGGTTACAAATAAAAATCCAGAAGTCCATAAATAATAGAGTAAAAACAGAAAAATATAAGGGTAGAAAACTGATAATTTTTGAATCAAAAGAACCAAATGAAAAGTACATGAGTTATATTATAAGAAACAACTTGCCACAGAAAGGTGTGGTGGGAGTCTTTATAAATGATACACAGCTATTTTTAAAATTTCAAAAACAATATAAGGAGTGGAAGGAAGAAACTAAGAACAATACTAGATGTCTTAAATGCAAAACACATTTAATAAACATAGGGGACGAAGAAATTATTGAGGAAATATTTAGAGCACATAAGAAATCACACCATGACGGTATGGATAAAACTTATGATATATTAAAGACTCGAATATATTACCCAAATTTAAGGGAAAAAGTTCAACAAATAATTAACGAATGCTCAATATGTAGGAAAGCCAAGTACGATAGAAAACCAATTAAAGCTCCACTAAAGCTAACAGAGACTCCAGAGAAACCCAGGGAAGTTATACACATGGATATATGGTTCATGAATATTAAAACCTTTTACTTAACTGCGATCGATAAATTTAGTAAATTCGCGACAGCAATAAAATTAAAATCTAGAAATTGGAACGATGTATTGAACGGGATAATTACTGCATTGGGAATTTTGGGAAGACCCAAGAAAATTATAATGGATAATGAAGGGGCATTTCGTCAAGAAACTGTAGCAAACTATTTCTCAGACAACGATATAGAAACACATTTCACGACACCGAATCATCACTCGGGAAACGCGGATATCGAACGGTTCCACAATACTCTAAACGAAAAACTTAGAATTTGGTTTGAAGAGGAAAAGGAGAAATGTAGTATGTCAAGTCTTGATCCAATAACTACAATTATTAACAACTACAATAATACAAAACATACAACAACCCAAGGGATACCAATTAAAATACATCAAGGGGAAGCTGATAACGAGAAGATACATGAAAGAATAAAGAAAGTAAAAATCAAAACAATAAGCAAATTAAATTCAAGTAGACAGGAAGAAGATGTCGATATGCAATATGTAAAGAACCCAAAAGCGAATAAATTAAAATCAAAATTCCAAGATAATAATAAAAACAAAAGGACACATCCTGAACAACATATGCGAAAAAGGAAAGACTATAAAAAGATCACTTTACTTCCAGATGAAAGCTGCAAGGATGGTAACGATGATACTGATGATAGCAACAACTGAAGCAAACGCAAAAGGAATAACAATTGAAACAATAGACGATAACGCGAAAATTATACTACTAAACGAAAGGACGGTGAATTTAATAGAGGACGACTTCAAAATTTTTCATATCATCGATCTAAAGGAGATGCAGAATACATTAGACGCTCTTACACAAACAACGGAAGTTCACGAAAAATCTAACCTTGATTACCATGATCAAGTCTTAAAACACAAAGCAAACACAATACAAACTCACCTGGACATACTGAAACGATATAATAAAATAACGAATTACAGGGCGAAACGGGGATTGTTCAATTTGGCTGGATCTGTATACAATATGTTATTTGGAATTATGGACAACGATGATAGAGAAGAGATCATGAACACTCTACATATCTTAGAAACAAATCAGTTAGGCGTTAAAGAATTTGCAGACAAGCAAATTATTATTAATAGTCAGTTTGAGCACAATATGAAGAATATTAGGGACTCATATGAGAAAACGAGGTTAGAACTAGAAAGGAAATGGGGAAGCTTAGCAAAAACGATAAAACAGATATGGATAAATAATGCGCTAGACGATTTAACAGCAGAGGTGGACAAAATGATTGATAATATCAATTCAGCTAAAACGGGCACAATGTCCAAACTGATATTAGATTCGGACGAAATTTTAGAATATGGGATAGGAGTAAGACATATACAAGACTTGTCTATTGACATATTAGGGAAACAGAACACATTAAAATTCATAATTGTCATTACCATTCCTGTATTTTCCAATATCACAGCAAAATCTTATGTCATGAAAGCTATACCAACAAGAGATAACAAAATAATTGAAATTACCCACGAAAAAGTTATTAAATTAGAAGGAAAAGTATATCCATATACAAAGTACCTACGTAAATTAAAACAAGAAATCAAGTGCGAGTATGAATGTCAAGTAATTAAAATTTCACCTGATGTAAATATTGACGAGATACAAAAAGGGACATTACTAGTAACAAATAAGAAATCAAATAACACTGTAATTACTCAAGATTGTAAGGAAGATGAGGTGACTTTGCCCCATAACTCGATCATAACATTTTCCAATTGTACCATTACATTAAACAATAAGACATATTCTAACAAAATATTGAAACACGATTATTTATCATATACACAAGTACATTTTTTATTCAACAATAGTAAAACTAAAGTTCATTTAGAAGACCTGGATTTAATAAATATTGAACATCAAAAAGAGTTAGAACTAATTAAAGTACAACACGGCAGGCATGGCCTAGCTATATCAATAATCTCACCAATATGTATAGTATTATTAATCATTGTAATAATTTTTCTTTATATAAAATGCAGAAACCGAAATAATGTAAAGATAATTAACCAATTACAACCATCCCAACAAAAACATAAAAATGAGGAAATTATGGAAATGAAAGAAAAATGTAATCCTTTGAGTCAGGAGCCTCAACTTAAGGAGGGAGGAGTTATAAGTAAGCCCATCTGGCGAGTACAGATAAGCCCGTCTGGCACATTAAGATACGAGTGACTACAGATAAGCCCGTCTGGCACATTAAAATACGAGTGACGACCTTTTGACCAGTCGTCTACTCGATAAGGAACTTAGCATTAAGATAAGGGATGTGAGAATCCGAGGTTTCATTTAGGATTAAGTCAAATATAGTTTTCAGTCTACATTTATATTTCTTATCGAACACTTCTAAATAAATAACTTTCCACGAACTGCTTGGAGTTTTACTCGACTTTCGCAGAAGAAACTCAGGACTTCATAACTCAAATCATGAAGATAATATTCGGTATGGTCGCCTGATTCGAACAAAGATGTAGTAGTACTTACCTGATATGAATATCAAATCAAATCACTAGGTGTACCTATATGCCGACATTATATGGGTCGACATACAGAGCGACCTTTATCTGTCAGCTTGTCTACATTGTATTTCGCGATAAGCGAATAAAGCTCCAACTTAAATACGGCAGGTAAAAGAGCTCAGGTACTAATACAATGGCAAGCCAGCGACTACAGTCTACCCAGAGTCAAACATAGTGTTAATCATTTAATCAAATATGTAGAGCCAATCGAGTACAGTAGGTATATAAAAAAAAATTTACAATTTATATTTAACATTATTGTGTTTTGACGGATATTGGGTAAATACATGCAGGAATTTAAAATTTGGCACGATAATGAACTGATGTTGTTTGCGTAACTAGAACAAGAATTCTATGCACGCTTAACGATCATTTTATGTGAATCTTATCGAGGATTAGTCCATTTTATGACTCCCAAGAAAAACGAGTCATATTACAACGAATATTATAAATCTCGTATTATTGTTGTTTTCTTCAGAATTCTTTATCAACTTTTGCTATGTATGTATTAATTAGTTCTTATCTTGTTGCAATTTTGGTAAAAGCAGATTATAAAATCGGAAAATACTTCCTTAATCTTGAAGCCATTGCAACAAGGTCAAGCAACAACATCGACTTTGGGACCGATGCGATATGAGTTTTTTTCTGAAAGCTCATTAACGTAGTTATTTTTCCGGTGATAGCTTACTAGCCTAGCAGCAAACCCTGGTGAGGAGATATGAAAAGGTAATTAGGAGTGGGATTTGTGGTAATGGATATTGTTTAAAAGCAAGGAAAAATATGGAAAAAGTAATAATAAAAGAAAAAGCGTAGGAGTATGTCATGAGTGTGATCTTAGATTCGATAATATTAATATTTATAAATTTTTTAATACTTAGATAAATGTTAACTTTATTTCCACAAAACTAACTCCTTCTAGATTGATAGATAACATAGCCTCTAAAAAATCGCATATTTCGAACATTCAGATTTATTTAGTTTAGCTTCAATAAGAAATTTACCTACGCCATACTAAAATAAATAATTCCTACGATATGAGAAGGGTCTTTAGCTCCCATACGCCTACATCCACTCTTAAAAAATTATTTTATTTTTTCTCCTAAATTATCTGTCTACCTACAAGAGCTATAAATTTTAACATTCTTGTATGAGCGATCCCGAAGGTAGGTTTTAAGAAGAGAAAACTTTTAGCCCAAGCCCTCAATGACATACTCCAATAGATTCAACGAATTTATTTTTCGCATGCTCCCTACACCAAAAAAATGTTTGTTCATAAAATAACGAATTCCGTTTATCAACTGAAATTCATTGATGCAATGTATTATTTCATTGATTCAATGAACAAATTAATTGAAAATAATTCATCATATCTGTCAACTTATGAACAAAATCGAGGAACATACACAGTGCGAGAAATAAGTTTCGAGACTCGAACCATATCTGAGTAACTAGTAGGACGATCTATGTGTACAGACCGGCGTTTGAAAGCTGTGACACTCCTCTTCCCGGTAATACCAATTTTGTTTAAATCGGTTGATAGATAGCAAAGTTATGACAGTTCTCCTAAAACAACTTTTTTGTCGATGTTGAAATATTAAAATGTTGCTCAAACAATGCTCATTACATTCTTCGATAGCAAAGGAATTGTCCACAGGGAATTCGTTCCAACTGGCCAAACAATTACTGGCGCATTTAATCTCGAAGTTTTGAAGCGTGTGATGGCCAGAATCCGTCGTATTCGACCTGAATATCGTGATCCAGAGAACTTGGTAATGCACCGAGTCACACTCATTCTCACTCATTGTTCGTCAATTTTTGGCTCAGAATCAAGTTAAATGATCCTTCGTATTCACCTGATTTGGTCACATACGATTTCTCTCTATGCCCGAAATTGAAATTAAAGTTGAAAGGATGTTTTTTTTAATGACATTTTGACCATGAAAACAGCTTCAACACGAGCACTAGAGACAATTCCACAAAATGAGCTAGAACATGCATTTGAATCACTGTTGAATCGCTGTAACAAGTGTATTGAAACTGGAGGAGAATATTTTGAATAAAAAAAATTAAAAATATTCAGATTTTTTCTTTTAATGATGTTTTCCCTGACCAGTCTCGAAACTTACTTGTCGCACTGTGTATAATAATTTGTAAATTCACGAACAAAATTCATTGATATAATAAAAAAAAATCGGTCAACAGTCGGGACGCAACTTTATTATGGGTAGAAATCCGAAACGTGTTTAATGCTGAGATGCGGTGTAAGTTACTATGCGACTGACAACCTAAAAAATAACGTATCAGATAGCCTCCTGGTTATTCCTTAGGTTGTCAGTCCCATAGTCACTTACACCGCATCTCACCAGTAAACACGTTTCGGACTTCTATCCATAAAATAATAAAGTTGCGCCCAGACTGTTGGCTGTTTTGTTTTCAGTTTTAATTACTCTAGTAGCACATCTACATATAGGTACTAAGTTTCAACTTTCTAGCATAAGCAGTTTCTAAGATATGAAAATCTACCACCCCCACCCCCGTACCTTGCTACCCCTATCAAAAATTTACTTTTCTGGGATGTCTCTATAGTAGTTCTATATAGTTTTCAATTTTTAGCTTTCTATCCTTTGCGGCTTCCAAGAAATTAAAATTAGAATTTTTTCATTTCCACCCCCTCCCATCATCGCTCCCTACACCCACACCTTCAACATTTGTTTTCTCCCCTAAAGGTCTACTGGTCCTAGTTCCTGTACAATTTTCAAGATCATTTCTAATACGGTTCTTGAGATATACAAATTTAATTTTTTGAAAAATGACGGTCACCCTACTTCCGCGCTTAACCTCCCCCCTCAACAATTTTACATTCAGTAGACTCCACTGGTAATTCTATATACAGAAACCAAATTTCATCTTCCTAACACAATTGAGTCGGAAGATATTTGAATTCAAAGTTTTTCATGCCCCACCCCCATACCTCACCACCCTCTTAAAAATGTTAACCCTTTTCTAATCTCATAGTATCTCTTAAGACAACCACAAAGTCTCAGCCATTTGACATCAATCGTTCCGGAGATATGGATTTTAGAATGTTTCAATCCCAGCTTTCAAGCGTTTTGAACGCATTGTTTCCCACCCCCCCCCCCCCCCCCCCACTCGCAAACCACTCGACCCCTATCGGCCATTGTTTTGCAAATGGGTCCACTATCATACTACATAAGTTCCAACTTTCAGCCTCCTAGTATAAGTGGTTCCTGAGATCTAGAAATCAACATGATTCATTTAAAACGCTCCCCCACTCCTCCCACTCACACCACCATCCCTTCAAAAGATATCACTTGTAGGGATTCACCCATTCTACCTACCATAAAAATTTCAACTTAATATCTCAAGGGGTTTGTGAGCTACGCACCTTCAAACGGTTTTGCGTACGGCGTACGGCGTCTGCGGTGGACAGACGGACATTTTTTTTTGCTTTTTTTGCGGTTTACTAGTCCTAAAACGTGAAAATACAAAATTTCAGAGTAGCAAATTTTTTTGAAATTTCAGGTCGATAACAATACTTTATTATTAAAAAATAATAAAGTAATTCATTGTTCAACGAACCAGTTTATTAATTAATGAATGCAGCTTCATTGACTTAATGAAAAGTTACATCGGCTGAAAATTTATATAAAACTTAAGTTGATTTAATGATTTTTTTTTTCACTGAACTCATGTACCAATTTGGTTCTGTGTAGCATATCCTACAAAGATTCTTATTTAGTAGTCCTGAAGATATAAAATACTAAAATTTTTGTTTTAATCCCTCCCGTTCCTTCTTCCATCCACAAAATTTAAAATTAAAAAATTTAAAATTTTTTTTGGAATCTTCATTAGGGTCCACTCACTTCACCCACTGTGAAAATTTAGGCTCAATCTCTGCGGATCTTGAATTATGTCGAATACGGCGGACGGTCAGACTTTTTGTGCTTTTTTGGGATCCTACTATGTCTTGTTGTCAAAAAAGCGGTATTGTGATTTCAAAGAAAATAACTTGTTTACAAAATTTGTCATTTATTTAATCAACAAACTCCATAATAATCTAACGATTTTTTATTTATATTTTCGCGTCATAGTTCCGATCGACTAAACAAAAATTCCTCAATCAAATCACGTGCATTGTCTTTTTTGTAGGTAGACTCGATTTTAATCTGCTTACTCCTTCCTCTACTATCGAAATTGATTATCGACATGCTATTGAAATTTCTATCAACAACAAGCAATTCATTATTATTACTGCGAATTGCAAATTAGTGATTCAATGTGGGGATTATGTAAATGAAAGTGCGTAATAAGAAATTCGGTTTATTCATATTAAAAAAAATTTTTTTATAACTATTAAGTACAAAATTTAATATTCGAAAATTGGCATAATAATTTTATTTTTTTCGCTAAAAATTTCAACGAGTTCGACCTTGTTCAAAAGACTAACTGAAATTTTTCAAATGTTAAAAAAATTCTTATCGCAATTGTCGCCTCATTGCTTCAACTATCTAATGAAGAAGTTGACCTTTATTATCGGAAGCTCAAGTCATTGACGAATTTTATACTATGCACCCTTTTCTTAAAATTGGACTTTGTCCTGAAATTCCACAGAGTTGTTTTCTACTTAAATTTTTTTTTATTTCTTTCGGTAAAATAAAAAAAAATTAAAAAAAAACATTGTTTATCACATGTTTCATTAGGTATAGGAAAAACCGTACTACAATTTGCGTCGAAGTAAAAGCAGGTGATTTAATCGGAAATTGAACGGTTAGATTAATGCATTTTTAATGCAATTTCACGACAAGGCGGTAAGAATATTGTTCAATGATATACAACGAGGTTATTATTTTATTTTAAGTAATAAATAATGTAGATTACAAGTTGTTTTTGTATTTATCAGAATTGTTTTTAATTATTGATGATAAAGAGCAATTCTTGGTAGACATTTTCCATCCGAAGCAATGAAAAATCATTTTATTATTCAGCAAATTGTTCGTACAGCTTTACAAATATATGTATTTTAAAATTGCGATAAAACAACGTTTTTCACTTGAGTCTTTCGACTCATTTCGCAAAAAGATAGGTTCCTGCACTGTCTCCGAGCCGGTTGAACTGCTTGGCAAAGTCAAGGTGTTAATTTCGAAGAAAATCGAAACGGGTTGAGAAAGGAGGAAGCCTCCTTCGCAGTTACTTTGCTTCATAAAAAATGAAGGGTTCATACACCTGGAGCCAAAATGTACATTTTGACTAGGTAGGTTTCAATATCATCACCTGGTTCCAGTTATGTAAATAATCTTATCGTTCCCGGCTATAACACGAATTCAGACTTTGATCGAAAAATACTTAAATTTCATTCAGACTTTATAGTCTAAGTCGTTGCCGAAATAAGAAATACAGCACACTACCAAAATATATGCTCCAAGTTTCAACTTTGTAGCATACACCATTCCTATGTCTATAGAAAAACTCAGAGGGTTTTCCTTCGAAATTTGGTTCCACTTCCATTCGTTGAAGTGATTCTTTTTTCAAAATACTGTAGTAGGAGGTAGATAGAAGTTCTAAAGTAGCCCATTTCTGAGATGTTTAGAACATTTTACACCCCTGTAAAACCTAATCCTCTGAAAAACTACCCTGCTCCTTTCTATAAAAATTCACAGTCCTATTCATCGATTTTTTTATTTACTACGTTATTTAAAAATATTCTTATTTTCCGCACAAAGCAAACTATTTCATTTAAATAAACAGAAAAAATGTTTTATTTTATTTGTTTGATAGGCTAGTTGAATAATCGGCTATTTAGTTAACCAGTTATTTGAAACTAGTTAACTGGTTATTTTAGACCAGTTAAGGTCTAGAAGTTTGCTTAAAGAAAAGTTTTACCGATTAACGTAATAAAAAACCAGTTAATCTTTATTTTTGTTACTTTTGCCCATCCCTATTCAGAAGGGTCCAATTTTACACATTTTTTGAATAAAATTTGCAAAATTGATCTGTAGTTGACACACGAACAACGGACATTCCTATTCTTATGAACCATATCAGTCAATATAGCTACACAATTTTTAAATAATGAAAATTATTAATTAATGACGAGAGTTCAAACAAGCGTTTCACTTTATCAGCTTCATGAATTTTACAATAGCTTGTCGAGCTTGAGATTAAACTGTAAGCATTATACGTAATTATCTTATTACATATATTACATTGTAAGTGTATAATCAATTCACTGAGAAACTTTGTTTTCTTATCGAAAAAGCAAGCAAACACAATTTGTTGAAAAATTCCACTCGACAAATTGACGACGGTTGAGCAATTTAACTATGAAAAGCAATTATCAAGGTGTAGTAATGAAGGTAAAATCGAAAAATAATTCAATTTAATCGATTTAATTTAAAATTTGTTTATACGCATGAGTTAAATCGTAGTACAGATACTAAACTCACCTAAAATTATGTTAAGAAGCAGTCAAAATCGAGTGCAGTAGACTCTTTTCGGAATAGCGAAAACGTATGCACGTACCTTTAAATAGTGAACTTAAGTTCGCTAAATTAATAATAAAAATCTGCCAACAATCTGGGCGCAACTTTATTATTTTATGGGTAGGAGTCCGCGATGACAACCTAAAAAATAACGTTCCAAATTACATCCTGGTTATTCCTTAGAGTGTCAGTCGCATAGTAACCTACACCGCATCTCAGCATTAAACACGTTTCGGACTCCTACCTATAAAAAAATAAAGTTGCGCCCAGACTGTTGGCAGATTTTCTTTGTGTATTTACGTATATTTGTTTTTTCAATAGATGATTCAATAGAAGTGAAAGTGAATTTGATCTCATTAAACCTTAAAAAAATGCTTAATTCGTTAAAACTTGAACAATGTCTTACTCCCCAGGGGGTTTAATATCAAAAAATACTTAAATCAGTTTATTCCCCAACTATATTCAAAGCATTAAAGTAAAAAGTAAAAGTGAATTTTATATGTATTTCATTAGACCTAAGAAATATATCGGAATTCGTGAAAAAGTACATAACCGCCTTACACCCGCTTAGGGGTTAGATATCAAAAAATTTGGAAAAACGTTTCTAGCCGCGTATATTAAGAGCTAGTAGAAGTAAAATTGATTTGATAGCTCGAGAAGTCTAAAAGATTTAACGAAATTCGTGAAAATGTGGGAAGAACCACTTTTAACGGACATTTTTTTTACTCCATCTTTGTACACAAGTGAAAATGAAATTTTTTTTTTAGTTTTAATTACATATACGTAGTACGTTTCAACTTTCTAGCATAAGCCGTTTCTGAGATATAAAAAACCATCTCTCACCCTTGTACCTTGTTACCCCTATCAAGAATTTTACTTTTCTAGGGTGTCTCTATAGTAGTTCTATATAGTTGTAAATTTTTGGTTTTCCATTCATTACGGTTTTCGAGAAATAAAAATCAAAATGTTTTCCTTTCTACCCCCTTTCATCATCACCTCCAACACCCAAACCCCCCTACTAGAGGTCTACTGACTCCAACTTCTGTAAAATGTTCAAGATCATATCTGGTACGGTTTTTGAGATATAAAAATTGCTACCCGCCTACTTTCGTGCTCCACCTCCCCCCTCAAAAAGTTTACATTTAGTAGACTCCACTTATGGTCCCATATACACAAGCCAAATTTTATCTTCCGGGTGTAACAGGTTCGGAAGATATTGTAATGCAAATTTTTTTGAAATTTCGGGTCGATCACAATACGTTATTCTTAAAGAATAATAAAGTAATAATAAACTTTGGTTGGTGTCCTAGCTTAACTGGACTAGTTTTACGATAGTTTACAAAGCCAACGAGAAAAGTAAGATTACATTTTTAATTTGATAGAAAATGGCAAAATTTAAATTTTCCTATTGTAACGAAAAATATATTATAATATAACATAATATATATTGAAAAAATTAGAAACTTGCATTATAATTTGATATTGTGAGCGGCTTAAAATTGCAGTAGGTTATTATATCGAGAGTCTACTGGATAAGTACCCTGCAATTTTTATTAAAGTTCTATTCCGACAGTCTTGTACTTTCAGTTTATAACTGGTTTATGAACAAAAGAAAGCATAATTCCTGTCTCAATTAAATTTCGGTTGGAGTCTTGGCTTAGATTGGTCTAGTTTTACGACAGCTGACAGAGGTCAACGAGAGAGTAAACATAAAAATTTGTCTATAGGTTAGAAAAATACTGTATTATTAAAATAATAAAGTAAAATATTAATTCCACTTTGACGTCTGAATCATAAAGTGAGAAGCTCAGTATTTGCTGTCGGAAATGAAGCTGACTATTGAATCGGGCCTTACAAATAGAATAAAGCATTCCACCAACCTAACTAAATCAAATTATATAAATTTTCGTGTTACCTTCATGCAATAAAATAATTACAATATTGTAAAAATCTACTGTATGGAGTGTGGTTAATTTCACTAATAAATCAAATGATACAAATGAGGTACTGTTATATTTAAATTAAATTCGTACTGTTTAAATGATCGCAATAAAGTTGATGAAACAAAAACAGATTAAATCAGTGAAAAACATTTCATTCAACAAAACTAGTCTTATGACGACGTTCATTCTTAGGAACTTTGTTCTGATCGAAACGTCGTACAAAAATGTAGCGATTATATAATAAATAATATTTATTTCCTAGCTCAAGGTTTCTTAAATTATCGTGACGAACAATCACCCAGATTTGATAGTTTTCATAAATTACTGATAAAAAAAAATTTAATTAATTTTATCTTTCACGTTTTGGGTGTATTCTTCACAAAGTTTGGATGAAAAACAAAACTATTTTCTATGGTTTGATAAACGAATTAATAGCAATAGAGATTTTATTGTTTTAGCGATAATTTAGGAACAAACAGGAAAATAATCATAAAAAGATAGAATAAAAACATCGCATTTAATGTAAATTGTTTTTAATCTCGCCGTAAATCTATGATAAATTATATGTATTTTTACATAAGAAGTCTGAAACGTGTCGAAAATTGGCGCAAATTATAATATTTTCTTGGGAACTACCATACATAATATATTTTTTTTTTGGGTCGGTAAACAACTTATTATGATCCGATATAGTTAATTTAACAACTGGTTTTTCAACTCGAATGGAATTTAATGACCATTACCGGGAAGTTTTGCTTCGCAGTTGGTACGTTGTTATAATGACTAATCATTGTCCAAATGAATATACTTTTGTACATACGGGCGTTAACTAACTAAACAAACAACTTTTTTTTTTGGTCTTATAAATTATATTAGTTTGCTAGCTATTAATTTGAAAGGAATTCGCACTATGTTTGTTCTTTATGTGGTTAAGGGGGAAAATAAAAATAAAATTGGAAGATTGGTGTACCAAATATCTATAAACATCTGGCTGCTTTTGAATAACAGACTGTTAAACAAATTTAAAATTATCAAAATTATTAACCAAACACTTTATTGTTTATTTTTTGCAGTTGGTATATTGTTTTCAATCGAAAAACAGAAGCTATTTGTTCCAAATGAAAACAACAAATGAGCCGTTTATTTTGAAAGTGGGGCAAGTCCATTTTTAAAAAAAATTAAGATAATGATAACTATAGATAAAACTTAATATGATCTTTTTATCTGTAAACAATTTTTAGTCAAAAAATTCAAATTCCGTAATATTTGGGAGATGGAAGTTTTAGCTATTAACGGTATTGTAAATATGTTTATTTTGAAAGTGATGCAAGTCCATCTTTGACTGAAATTATTTTTAACCGAATATGTTATGGCATAATTTAGCTCCGGTTGTTGTTGTGAAACCAATGTGTTGGTTTTACATCATGTCTAAAAAATATGTTTCTATTTATCTATTCCTGACATTGGTAATAATTGATAATTGTACAATACTTCAAAAATAATAACAAGTACAAATTTCATTGTTTCGATAAAAATATGTTTACTTCCAACACCGGCAAATTTTAGTAATATTGGCAAGACTGCAAAATACTGTAAATTGTATAGTATTCAACTTCTATTATCAGCCTGCAAGCAAGTTCTAGTTCAGTTTCTAATAAATTCTGAACAAGGTCGACATTGTGTTGTTTTGGGCTCGGTACACAAAACAAAAATATCTATATAAAATTAAACAGTATTTTGTTTTTATTATTAAAAAAGGATTATGCAACTAAAATATTATCCGTTTAGGGTCATTCTATCAAGAATCGCCAAAAATTACGAAATTTGTGATCTTACCATCTCCGATTCTTTTGAAAATGTTTGTACCTCTTAATTTTTTTTGTTAGTTATAGTATGAGAAAGTATGCTAAAGTTAGCTCAAAAAAGCTGTCCGAGTCCTCTTTGAAAATGTATATCTCCGGTAATTTTTATTCTAAAATAATAAAATAGGGCTCATTTTAAAGGGGAAGATTGTCGCAATAAAAAATATTACGAATAAAAATTATCCTTGAAATTTTTTTCAAGGATAACTATTTTGTCTTTTATCCTTTAATATCTCAAAATGCGTTTTTTTTTATTTATTTATTTTTTTATATTTTGTAGGTTATAATGTTTTTCAAAACATATCAAAAAATTAACTTGGGATCTCAAAGAAAAAAAATTGAATAAGATCAGTGGTTCTTAATAATTTAAAGCTAGTTTAGTTCTCTAATAATTTAAATTGATTTTTTTTACCCCGATCCCCTTTTTTAGTTTTTTGATATGTTTTGGAAAACATTATATCCTACAAAATATAAAAAAATAAAAAAAGAAACGCATTTTGAGATATTTAAGGATAAAGGACAAAATAAATATCCGTAAAAAAAAAAATTCACGGCTAATTTTTATTTGTATTTTTTCTATATTCTATATTTTATCTATATTTTATTTATATTTCCCTCTTAAAATAAGCCTTATTTTATTGTTCTAGGATAAAAATTACCGGAGATATGCATTTTCAAAGAGAACTCGGACACCTTTTTTGAGCAAACTTTAACATACTTTCACATACTATAACTGACAAAAAAAATTAGATAGAAAAAAAAAATTGAATTTCAATTATTTTTTTCACTAGTTCTTCAAGTACAAAAATTTTCAAAAGAATCGGAAACGATAAAGTCACAACTTTGGCGATTCTGCATGGAATGACCCTTTAAAATTAACGATTACAATAATTCATAAATTTTGAAAGTGGGGCAAGTCCATTAAGGTATAATAAAACCATTATTTTTTTTAGCTAGCACTATATACACTATTGGATAATAAACTTACATTATCTAATACCGCAAAAAGCAAAAAATATGTCTATTACTGCTTACCAATATTTTTAAATTTATTGAAATGCAAACCTTTAAATATCTCGCAATAACAACTTGCCCCACTTTCAAAATAAACAGCTCAAATTATTAATAACATTTTGTTTACAACGTGTTTGTACTTGTGTTTGAAAAGATTTTACGGCAATTTTCAAATAATTTACTAAAATTGGATCCATACTCAAAAGTATTTATAATTTTGGTTTTATATAAAATTATTTATGGAAAGGATTAACAACTTTTTTTTTTATAAAAAAAATACAAAATTCAAAATCAAAAGATTTACAAAAGCAACATTATTTTTTTTCCGATCAAATTTTGATCACACTTAATTATTTTAATAGTAAAGTACTGCGATCGATTTAAAAAAAAATAGGCCCCAAACAAAAAAAAAATGTCCGACTGACCCCCGGCTACAAACGCTTTTGTCTTTTGTTTTTAATAATAAAGGATTGTGATCGACTTGAAATTTAAAAAAGTGTATTTTTACGTTTTAGACCCCAATAAAGCAAAATGTCCGTCTATCCGCTGTACGCAAACGCGTTTTAAGATACAGTGGCAGTCAAAAGTAAGGAAACACATGTGATATTGGAAAGAAAATGGAAATTAATACTTCAAAATCCAAATTATTTTATTCTTCTTGTAACAATAACAATAACTAATCATATGTTCTATAAAGTAAAGGCAAATTTATAAAATAAATAGTAAATAATAGTAGTTTATTATCGAGTGATAAGAAAATATTTGTAATTCGATCAGTCAACATTTTGTTTAGCTACCACAATGACCCCCATTGTTTTGGGACATTTTGGCTATCGACTGGGCATGGAAAGGGCGTACTTCCTGTATTGTTGCTCCGAAAAAGTTGGTCAAATTTGTTCGATGCACACTTTTAATTCCGAAATGCTTTGGAGCTCTTTCGCTTATTTTAATTTTCAGCCAAGACGATACATTTTCAATGGGCTAAAGGTCTGAGCTTGAGGTGGCCATATCAGAACATTTATTTTCTCATCCTTGAGAAAATTCTGGACAATTTTGGCTTTATGTATAGGAGTGTTATCTTGCTGAAGTAAGAAATCTTCGCCTATCAAGCGTTTGCCGTTCAGGTAAAATTACTTCTTTCATTAAATTCAGGTAGACTTGTGCATTTAATTTGCCTTCTAATAGAATAATTTTACCAATACCATATGCAGAAAAGCAACCCCACACCATAAACCCTTTTTCGACACCCTTTTTTGTACACTTGTAAGAGAGCGATTCACCTTTCCTCCTCCACACGTACATTTGTCCATGACTGTACCGCATCCTTATCATCGATTCGTCTGTCCATAAAATCGAATTCCAAAAATTATCAGGCTTTAATGCATGTTCGGTATAGAAATTGAGCCTTTTGGTAATTTGCGAGCCACACGTCCTCTTTTATCACTGTCACTTAAACGTCTTCTGATTGTTTCAACAGAAGGAGTAACTTTACCTTTTGAAGCCAGTTTTGACCGAATCGCAGGAGCCGATAAAAACAGATCTGATGAAGAGATGTTAACAGTTCGTAAATCGACTCTAGTATCGGTGATTCTGGGACGTCCTGGCCTAGAAATTTCTGCAACTCGACCAGATTCTTTATAAGTTTTAATAATTTTGAAGATCAATGCCGGTGATATATTGAATAATTCGCCTATTTCCCTGTACGTTTTGCCTTTGTTGTGTAATTTTATAATTACTTGCCTCTCTTCTGTTGTTGAATGCTTGAATTTAGCCATTTTTTAATAATTTTTAATTAAAATTTCTATTATTAATACTGAAAAAAGACGTTAATAATTTTTTTTTTAAAATCAATTATTTTTCTAACGTACCGACGTAATTTTTATTTTTTTTTAATTTGACTATGATGCAGGCTATAATACTGAAATTTACCAAAATCCCCAGTTTTAATAATTAAGCTAAAATGTGATAAAAATTTCTTTGTTCCCTTACTTTTGACTTGTTCGTTCAGACGATAATTTCGCACTAATTGCATTATCGTTCATCCAAATAAACAAAAGCAAAACAAATTCTGATTGAGCGGGCTAGTATCACTGTAATCTTTGATTTCAGTGAATTTTTCAGAGGAATAATAACCGGAAATTGTAGTATTCCCAGATTAAAGTTATATATCATGTTATATTTTGGCTGTTAACTTACTTTTGACTGCCACTGTAT
This sequence comes from Beris morrisii, assembly GCA_951812415.1. Lineage (NCBI taxonomy): Eukaryota > Metazoa > Arthropoda > Insecta > Diptera > Stratiomyidae > Beris > Beris morrisii. The sequence continues at coordinate 105,209,300 of OX638313.1, read as the reverse complement.
GTAGTTTTAATGACTTTTGTATGGAGTCTACTCGAACCTACGCTATTTTTTTATATTCAGTTTTTGTCCTATGATTTGAAAAAACAAGTGGGAAAAATTTAAAATTTGTAGTTTAGAGCGTTCTGAAATTATCGGCAGATATTCGCATTTTAAGGATACTTGCATGGGAGCTACCCGAAACGATTTTAGTCAATAGCAAAATCAACCATACAATTAATTTAAGATAAATTCATGTACAATTTTGGTTTACTGACTGAACGCTTTCTTGTGTTACAGTTGATTTCGGAAGCAAAACCAGAGCAAAAGTAAGGTGTTTCGTCGCAAATAGTTGTATTTTTGACTCGTCAGAGGGCATATCATACGAATATCGAAGGTCCCAATTGCATGATAGCGTGAATGTATCTTTAGTTGTAGTTTCATAACTTTGTCCTTTAACGTTTTTGAATCTACCTGCATACCTTGAATTGCCTTTTATAAATTGTCATGGGAAAAAACCCAACATAGTGTCCATAAACTTTAACATCAAATTGAAACTGAATTCATCGTTTCAAGTTTTTAATTTCTTTCTAAATAAATGTACCTTTTGTGTGTAGATTCGAGGTGTAAAGAACAAATTCGAATGTACTAATATTGGACTCGTATCGATTCGATTGGACAAGTGTTTTCAAATTTTCCATAGACCGAATACCTCGAATCCTTATAGAAATCCTTTACGGTATGGCATTCCTTACGAATCGTGAACCATTTTTGCTACTTGACATGCGTCGGTCAAACGCGTCAAAACAACAACAGCAGTTGAGTTCGATTTCAACCCCTAATCGATCAACAGCTTCATCAACCTTCTCCATGTATTACGTACGTGGTCGAAATCGTATTGTTAACGTGGAGAATTACGTGGTTTCAATATTGACAAGTTTCGCAAGAAGTTGTATAACTACCCTGAAATCGTACGTTCATCGGAAAAATATTGCGACTAAAGAACCTATTGGACGTAAATCAATTTTCGTTAAAGTAAAGTGTGACGAAGTGGATGTCCCGGAGGAACCTATCATCTAATATTGTTCTTTTTCACCCTATTTACAGAGTACGGCATCCTTGGATGAAATGAGAGAAATTGCAGCTAGGATATGCAGGGACTATCTGCATGGTGCCTGGAAGACTATAAGTGCAGATGATATAAAATTTCGTAGAATAAGGTAAGTGGGTTTTCTCGGCCGGAAAACGGATGGAATCGATTTTTAACAAAAAAAAATTAATTTTTCTTTTCAGTGGTGGGCTTTCAAATTTTTTATATTACGTTAGTTTGCCGGATATTTACGATAATAATAATTCGGCTTTAACACTTTCCGGACAATCGATGAAGCGAGTTCGTACGGATAGTTTTCAACAGGACACGGAACCGAAAGAGGTGTGTATCCAAAGGGGTTGTAATTGTGTAGTATTGATTTGTTTTGGTCAGTGAGAAACAACATTTTGTGTAATTCGGGATATAAAATAGAAGATTCGTTGGGGCTTGGAAGTTGTTGCTCAGAGAAGGAACTACTGAACCAATCCGATACTTTGTCACTGCTACACCTGACTACCTATAATAATACCATATGTATCACAATAGATGTATCAATTTGGAATTGGGATAGTAACTGAGAATAGATGGGAGTTGAGAATGAAAAGGTTTCACATAATACGCTACTCTGGATCTACGCTATGGTGGAAAAAAAATTGAACTCAGGCATAAATATGAAGCTTATACAATCAGGATACAGTAGGCAAAATATTTCTATATACTAAATAGTTAATTGAATTTTACTAGTCATAATTGTAAACCTCACTTTGTACCAACTTGATTTTATTACAAAAATTTTTAAAAAAGCACAAGGGGGTACCCTTGCCAACTCAAAATTCCTTAAATTGAACGAGAAAAACGCAAAAAACAAAATCAATCCGAATTTTGTGGTTCTAGAGCTCCACGTTTTGACCCGATTTTCATTCTGTTTGTTTTTTTGAGTAGCTGCTTTTCTCACCTTTAATTTGATGTGAGATACGTGACTATTCGAGAGAACGGTTTTTCGGAAAATTGATTTTATTACAAAAAATTTTAAAGAAGCACAAGGGTGTACCCTTGCCAACTTTTCTGACAAAAAAAATGCTAAAAACTCGAAATTCCTTAAATTAAGCGAGAAAAACGCAAAAAACAAAATCAATCCGAATTTTGTGATTCTAGAGCTCCACGCTTTCGGCCAGCACTGCCTCATTTTTGACGCGATTTTCATTCTGTTTAATTTTTTGAGAAGCTGGTTCTCCCACCTTTAATTTGATGTGAGATACGTGACTATTCGAAAGAACGGTTTTTCCGAAAATTGATTTTATCACGAAAAATTTTAAAAAGGCACAAGGGGGTACCCTTGTAAACTTTTCTGACAAAAAAAAAATGCTAAAATCTCGAAATTCTTCAAATTAAGCGAGATAAACGCAAAAAACAAAATCAATCCGAATTTTGTGGTTCTAGAGCTCCACGTTTTCGGCCAGCACTGCCTCATTCTTGGCCCGATTTTCATTCTGTTTGATTTTTTGAGTAGCTGCTTCTCTCACCTTTAATTTTATGTGAGATACTTGACTATTCGAGAGAACGGTTTTTCGGAAAATTGATTTTATTACAACAATTTTTAAAAAAGCACACCCTTTCAACTTTTCTGACAAAAAATGCTAAAAACTCAAAATTCATTAAATTAAGCGAGAAAAACGCAAAAAACAAAATCAATCCGAATTTTGTGGTTCTAGAGCTCCACGTTTTCGACCAGCACTGACTCATTTTTGACCCGATTTTCATTCTGTTTGATTTTTTGAGTAGCTGCTATTCGCATCTTTAATTTGATGTGAGATACGTGATTATTCGAGAGAACGGTTTTTCGGAAAATTGATTTTATTACAAAACATACTACAGTCACGATCGGCTACAAGCCAATCGTATAATACTCTAGATGAATACTGAACTCCGATTTACATTGTAGTTGGGGATAAAGTAGAATTACGTGTGTGCATGTTGTATGCCCTTTATTAAGGACTCCCATTTGATTGATACTCAAACCTAAAAGACAATATTCAGTGTTTAATTTCATATCTGTAACTGGGTGAGCCACCGAAAAAATTTTCTGTTTTGAAGGACTTCCACATGGAAGATACCTGAAGGACTCACTCGATTTCTTACATATTTATCCTTTTCCTTGGAACCATTCAAAAATTAATGTGTACAAAATTTCAAATTCGTTGCTTGAAGCGTTCAAAAGTTATCGGAAAATATTGTTGAACACGTGTCTTAAGGATTTTTTGTATGGAAGGTACTAGAAGTAGTAAAATACAAAAATAATACAAATAATACATACAAAATAATACATACAAAATCAAAGTCGTAGCATAAACCCTTCTGAAGTTATCGGCCAATATTCTTGAACACGTTTTTTAAGGACATTTTGTATGGCAGCTACCCGAAGGAGTAGGACGATTTTGCCCGTTAACGAACTTAGCCTTATAAATTCAACCAAACACCCAGATTCAAAATTTCAAGATCCTAGGTGAAGGCGTTCTTGAGTTATCGTGTTCACGGACAGACGGACGGACGGACGGACAGACGGACGTCAAGCGGGTTCAGGTTTTTGGCCACAAATAAACAAAAAATAATATATAACTTTTTTTCGTCCGAGGCTTGGTTCTATGCATTACAAACTTTTGGGCTGGATTAAACTTATAATACTCTATATGATTTCATCTAGAGTATAAAAAAACGATTCATACATCTGTTTGATTGTCTGAAAAATCAAAAACTTTCGAACGTTCAGCTAATAAAATTTGCACATCTGAACCTGTTTGAAATTTCCAGGTCAACGCAACTATTTTCAGCCCTTTCTCGCTCAGTTTTTTTGACTGATAAAATATAGTTCATACTCTACTTCACATATTTGTGACTTATTAGCAAATCGTGTTTTTCGCATAGTTAAAAAAATGTATTCGTATTCATTTCCTTTGTGACTGTAAAATTAAAGGCTTTCTGGTGTTTTCGAGCTATTAACCAAGTAAAATTGGTTACATCGTCATACAAAAGGCATGATATTAACTGCAACAACAGATTGGCTGGCATGATATCATAATTTTATATTTTTCTTATCTACAAAGAAAAAGCAATAGAAGTAAGATACTGCGTCTCGTCGCCTGCATTTAATAATTTTAAAACGAATAACTCGATTCAAAATTCCATTGATAAATTTTTAATTAGTTCGATATTTTTAATGTAAAAATAAGTAAAAAGAAATAAGGTAAATACATCAGTACGCGGTGTTTACTTAAATAAAATACTCGGAAAGAAAGAAATACATGACGCAGTACACACTGATTAAATGTAATTTCATTAAAAAAGATAATGCAGCAAAAAAATTTATGATTGCAAAAGTGCACGCATAGGGTGGTCCGAAAATACGCTGTGCATTTTTTTTATCATCAAACGATTCCGTCAATCCAATACAGTAATCTTCTATTGCACTATATACCACTTTGGTCCTGAATATTTGTCTATTTCCGATGCCAAATGCATTCGGTGTAATCGTCAAATTTTTGTTTGTCAAATAGTTTTATTTGCCAAACACAAAAGCAATTTTAGTTGTAAAATGTGTCGAATTTTTTTTTACAATTTTTTATAGTCAAAACTTTGACATAAAGTCTATCAAAAGCTTTATACTGTATGCCATCCAGTCAAATATTTGACCACAAAAAGTATTTGTGTATTGGCAAATGAAAAAAATTCTAAAATCAAAAATTTGACGAATACCAAATTAAATATTTGACAAAGTGGCATAAGATAGGAAAAAATTTGCGTGAAATTTAAACCGAAGCGAATATTTTAAGCGCACCCCATCCCTAAAATTTTCTCACGGTAAACAATATTGTTTTTTTAATTGTGACACACATTTGATTGATCAAAGGTTTTTGAAAATGTTCAAGGAGTGAACCCATAAGGATTATTAATTTCTTTAAAACAGATTCTGGGGGTTAGTTACTCTTCAGTAAAAGCAATATTCTTTTAACAACCCTAGTGCTCAGGAATCGTAGGTTGAGTTAGAGCAGCAATAGCGCTTCGCTACAAACACATCTGTTAGACATTGGAACTTTGTGCAATGACTAATCGACCTTTACATTTAAAAAGGATATAGTACCTACTTATCGGTGACAAACTAATATTTCAATTAAATGGTATGATGTAATGACGTAGGCGGTTTAATATAGCGATACTTTATCACCTTATGTTGTCTAGCCTCGAACTTCAGACCTAATTGCAAAAAATAGCAGAAAATCGATTATGTCTGCTCGTCAGATAATTACACGTTTGGTATTGTTGATTATTGCAATAAAAAGCAAATATGTACTTTAAACAATTAAAATATTTCTCGGAAACAAGTCGTCATTTTCATATTTCATTTTTGAAATTCCATCGATTTATTTTAAGTCTTTTTAGCATTAAAAAAAAAAATTTGAACATAAGCAGCATATTATTGTTTATGGGGGAGTTAGAAGTACGTATGTTCTATTATAATAAATTAACTTATTTAGTACATAATATAAATCATTTTTAATAATTAATCGTTTTCCTAAACAAATGAAAGTGTTTTATGATAGGGAATTTAGTGTATCCTTTGCAATTTAAATCAGAATCAGCCATAAAAATGTTTCCATATCGATTTAACTGTAAACTAAAAATATGATATTACAAAAAAAGCTGCCAACAGTTTGAGTGCGAATTTATTATTTTTCGGGTCGAAATGGGGATTTAACAAAAGATCCTTGAATTATTTTCAGTACGTGTGGTTGAGTCCGAAATGAAGCACAGGTTGTTAAACAATATCAGTGGGTTGGGCAATAGCATAACAGCTATTCCCGAAAAAAATAGGTGGTGGATCTATGAGAGAAAACTTAGATCGGGTGATCATATTTATTACGTTTACATGGAGAATCCAAAGATCGAAAGATCGGAACTTGGATCGCGTTTATGACAACACCGGATCGAAAGATCGAAACATGGGCAAATCGAAGAAATGACGAACGACATAACCGGTTTCGATTCGATCCAGGTCGAGAAGTTGGTTCGGATCGAGATCGAGGATAGAATCCGGATTCAATCCTCCATGTAAACGTAATAATTGTCTCAAATACGATCGGAAAAATATTATTGAAGAGGCCAGGTTTTTTTTACGCAAATTTAGTTTAAAAGATTCGTCCATACCTTGAATTTTTAGAAATTTAAAATAATGATAACATACTCGTACTTGCCAAAATTTTTTACACACATTACACAGTACTGTTTCTGGTTCTCTAGAAATGAATCTTCCTGAAAACTTTATAAATCTGACCAATTAAATAAGGGTTCATAATCAGTTGTAATCATTTCGCGTTGGTGAAATCAGCGTGACATCATGAAAATGCCTCTAAATTGATTAAGACATTCTTATCGGACTTACAGCGAAGTGCATTGGAATGATCTCCAAAAAGTCTCAATCTTAATGTAATTGAAAATATATTGGATCTTCTAAACTTAAAGATTCCTCAAAACATTGAAAATTTAGTGTAGGCATATTGGACGCTGTGTTCCAAAAAGTTTAGGCATAGAGCTCTCAGCCACTAGTATGATCGTTGAGCCTGGATTCAACATAAACTGGTACCCCTGTTTTGACGAGAGGACGTAGATTTTCATTGTTTTGGTTAATCCAATCTTTGTTCTAAAACGACCGTTTGATTACGTCCCCGAGGAAGCTGCGCACGTAAAAATCAAACAAGATATTACTGTCGGAATCGTGGTGCTTGGAGTAGGAGCACAAGCTTCTTACAATAATACTTCCAAACCTGATCGATTCGATATCTAGAAGGTTCCGTGGCCTTTGAGCTAATATCTAATACAAAAATCAGAAATACAAAATTCGTCTTAGAAAATTAGTTTACAAAGTTACTTTTGATTAGACTAAACAAACAGAATTTTTTTATGATGGCAAATATGATGTGTAAATAATTTTACGGCTCTACGTGTGTATATAATTTTGGTACGGCTATTACTATTATTTGCAGTTCATGAAAGTTCGATTTTGTTTATTGTTGTTTAGACACCTCCTACGAAGAAAAAACAAGAAATACTTTTAAAAAAAATTTAAGTAAACAATAATAAAAATTACAGAAGCTGTGACAAATTATTTACACTTTCTTCTGAGTAAAGTGAATTGTATAAATAACTGCGACATTGACAATACTTACAACATTAATACGCTGCACCATCGATTTAAAAAAGGGATGTGGTATAAATATTTCATAAAACCCTCGGTTCTTTAATCTACGTTTTACATCAACAAATTACTGTTTTAATCCTGTGTTACTAATAATAAGCATACCTACTCGTAATTTTACAAACTTTATAATGTAAGATTTTCTTTGAGCAGTTTATTTGCACAAATGTGTTGTTGTTTTTATTTAGTTATTTTTTTGTTATTACTATTGAAGAGATCCTTACGTATATTATTAATATTCGTTCTTAAGATTGATAATAGTTGATGTTCATGAGGAAAATCTTCTTCTTTTGATTCATTAAAGCTGATAATGAAGTTGGAACTTTATAGTTCAAAAAGAAGGTTAAATAATTGATCTTCTTGTCGGCTTTGATAAAGAAAATCTCACATAAATATTGATTAAACTTTTTATGTAAAAGGAAGACACAATTTATTACAATCGAAATAAAATAAGGTGGGGCCATCCCGTGTGTAGGCTCTTTTTTTACGCTTTTTTGGGAAATTTGTTTTGGAGAAGTAAATAAAGATACAACCGTGAAATTTTTATCACATATTTATGCACATTTTGAGCACACTTTACAATTTTTTCAGCCCGAAATTGTCGCTCATTGCTGAGTTATACGGCAACTTACACTCATTTCCAAAAAAACTTGTCTTCGGTAGACACGATTGCGGGCGTTCCGCTTATCTCAAATAAAAAAAACAAACGGCATTTTAATCTGTGAAGTTTGAACTAGTTTCGGAACTAAGATTATCAAAAAATATTGAACAGTTAATTTTTGGCAACTTGTTAAACTTTTTATCGTCAATTTTGGTGTTTTTTTACGACTTCTTCAGGTCGACAAAAAAAACGGCTTGATGAATCACAATTATTCTAGTTTGCAAACTGTCTACAAGAGTACTGAATAAGTTCACCAAATTTCAAAGGAATTCGTTAGATAGATTTCGAGATATCGTGTCTACCGATTTGGAAAATACCGTTTTGAGAAAAACGCAACTAAACTTACCATTATATTCGAAACAACAAAGGAGTTTAGAGAATATAACGGCCTGTAACTTCCGAAAGGCTTCGAATATCGGAATATCACTTCGCCCACATATTCTACACTATATTTGGATGATAGATAGATAGATAGATATTTATTTCGAGATGCTAACATGAGTGAATAATAAATATTTGGTTTGGGATGGTATAGAGATTAGACAAAAGGTCTTTACAACTTATTTGGATGCAATTTATGCAAAAAAAAATTGATTTTTTGAATCAGTCACACGGGATGACCACCTTAAGTCTTGTAAATAAAATATGAATTAAATATTTTGTAATATTATTTTTTAACTTAACGTAAATTGAAAATATTTTATTGACGCGAATAATTGATAAATTAGATTTTAAAAGATTTAAGTTTCAATTAGTTCTATGAAATTAATTGATTTTATATTTTAAAATATTGTTGATCAGTCGATCGAGACTGAAAAAAAAACGATTACATTTTTTTAAAAGTAATTCATTGACGACTCTGATTGATTCCTGAAATCAACAAAGTCGTCAACAAATTTAGCTGTTCCTACAGTAACAAAAACATTACTTTGTTAAGGAGAAAATTTTCACTATCGTTCAATGCCACTACACTATGTACCTAGATTACTCTGGATAAACCGAAAAGTTATAGTTTTTTTTTACATTTATCTTTGCAAAATATCAAATTCAGTAGGTTATTGAACCAAGACAAATTATTAGCTCTTGGAAAAAATTAACAAAAAAAAATCTTCACTATTTAAACAACTTATGATATCTCTCGTACTTCGAGCCGCCACACGCCACATGATAAAATTGGCGACACATGTTCTTTTTTTTGATTAGCATTTTTGGTGACGCAAGATAAAAAAAATTTAAACCTACTAGTAAATATGCTGGTTGAAATCTACCCTGGCACCCTAAAAAAATTGGTTTTTTTCCCAAAAAATTTTCTATCATAGGAAGTTCTTTATCAAAATTTTGATGAAGACAATAGATTTATACATTCCACGATTATATTGTTTCGGTTGGTAACAACACGTGAATATTTGAATTTTGATAAATATTAAAAGCGTGTTACGATTCGATCCAATCATTCTAATTATGTGTCATCGCGTCGCCAATCGCGTACACTGTAATTCCACCTTAAATCCAAAGTATAAAAAAATTCAAATATTGAGGCCTGGTATCTTGAAATTTGCACAACTTATTCTATCTGTAGGTCAAAGAAACTATTAATAGCTAGTTATGTCTATCCTAAAGTCGGCACTAAACCTAGCCAAATAACAAAATCTCTGATAAAGTTAAAAAAAAACGTGGAAATACAAAATTTGAAGATATTGTTGCGAGCTAGGGGTTCGCCGGGATTTCAAGTAAAACACAATTCGTTTAAAATCAAAATAAGTGATAGTTTATTATTTGCACTTTAATTCTGTTCGCACAATTATTCGCACTATTTGGCAATACCGCCCGCTTATCTATATCGCTTGATTCGATCACTTCCGCTATCTACCAACACGGTCGCGTATACACGCTGGCTGTCACAGTCGACGTAATAAAAATTACTATGTCCTCGCTGAAAGCTTCACCTGCTTTTATACTATCCGGTTGCAGTCTAGGATGTACTTGAATCTTCGTTCAGTGTTGTGTGGATTGTTCTCGAAAGCTTTAGAGCTTTCGATTTTGATCTTCGTTCAATGGTGTATGTAGAAGGTTCTAGTGAGCTTGAGATCTCTCGACTTTGATTCTAATTGGATTCCAGTACATTGGAGAGCATTCGATAAGAAGAGAGATACAATCGTGCTGTTTCGCCTTATTTACTTCAGCTAGGTTTCTGATTGGGTTATTTTGCAACTAGGTATTTGGTTGTTACTGTTTCCATTATGTGAAACGACCGAGTTGCGCGTTTGCGCGGTTGCCAGGTTCACATGTAACAATATTTTAAATTTCACGTCAATCACAAACATATTGAATTGTTTATTGTGCGACTAGGTACGATTATTTTATTATTTTTCGCCGTGAGTTCAATTCATAGTGGCTGGAATTTTTGTATAGTAGCAAAAGTATTTAATCAATTTGATTTGTCTGATGGTGGAGGCGAAGGGCGCTAGAATGCCAAAGCAGAATAGTCTGATTGGTGCCCGGTTTCGGGTTGCTTGGTTGAGGGTTGCTTGGTTGAGGGTTGTTTGGTTGAGGGTTGCTTGGACTAATCTAATTAAAGCCGAACTGAGTCAATGAGAGTATGTCAGGTGAAAAAGTTGCACTATACACTGTAGAGACCACGTAGTTTTTGACTTGTGCAGAGCAAACTGCAACAGAGGATATAACAGGTGAAAAATTTGCACTAGAAAGACTAGTTGGATTTGTTATTAATTTTTTTTTAATAATTGTTCTAGCAAAATATTAAATTTTGATTAATTATTACAGGTTTTACTGCGAATCTACGGTCAATCACATGGCGAAACAGCAATGCTAACAGAATTGGTCGTCTTCACTTTGCTCAGCGAACGTAGTTTGGGTCCTAAATTGCACGGTATCTTTCCGGGTGGTCGAATCGAACAGTATATTCCCGTAAGATTTTTTTTTCGCTTAATATTACTATTTTATTAATTTCGGCAATTCTAGGCCAGAGCATTGAAAACTGGTGAACTATCAAAGAAATGTATTTCGATGAAAATCGCCGAAAAAATGGCCAAAATTCATACCCTTAACATACCGGTATCCAAAGAACCCGAATGGATATGGAAAACAATGGGTAGATGGTTGCAGAATATCGAAGGAATTTTCGAATCGACTAAGTGAGTTTTTTTAAAAAAAAAAAACTGATCATTTCTTATAATTTTCAAGGTCCATTTCCAGATACGACTGTTCACCCAGTCATCAAGATATAATCAATGAAATGTGCAAGACTGATTTTCACGAAGAAGTATCCTGGCTTAAATCAATAATTGAAAATTCAAAATATCCGGTCCTATTTTGTCATAACGATATGCAAGAGGGTAACATTTTAATGAAAGGCTTCCCACCGTCTGCATTCAGTTCGATCGATGATCTTAGGTAATTTCTTTCACAATCGCATCATGTTTATTTTTCCAAAAAAAAAAATACTTTTTAATTCCAGTTGGAAATATAAAAATAAAAAAATCATTAAAAATAATTATTTAAATAAAGTGTGGTTTGGAGACTAGAGACACGTCTGCTCGACTCGTGTTAAAAATTTCTCATATGATTTTTCTTCCAAAAATATGTGCGCAACACCATTATCGTTCGATACCTCACATTTCATTATATTTCAAGGCATTGTGCAAAAAATAACCACTCATACCTTCTACACACAAGTGAAATAGTAATTTAATCAAAATTTATTTTATCATTATTTTAATTGCCTAAAAGGAGTTGTTTTTTTTTTTGTTTAAAAAAAAAAAAATTCGAAACTTATAGCCTCCTGTTGAACACCTATAATTTTATGTATTTTTACAGTAATGAGTTTGAAGATTCAGCAGCTATTAATCGACTTCAGAACGGTGAAAACGGGTTGCAGCGTGCAGACAAGAATTCGGATATTAAAGACGATAAGGACACATTAAATGGCAATAACAGGTCAGATGAGTTTTCCTAAAATAATTGAATGAATGAATTTAGTTTTAAGTCGACTTTACACGATCGAATCAAATAGTCTTCCTTAGTTAGAAAGTCTGTAGAATTCGAACCTACTTCACAATTTCCAGTGATTCTTTTTTTTATTTTTGCAATTTATAAAAAGTTCTTAAGCTTTAACAATATTCTTCAAATTCAAATGTATTTTGCCACGAACAGGAGAATTTTTACATTTTTAAATATTCGATGCGAAGCTCGTTAAAGCAAGACTCGATTCATGCGACAACTGTTTGTTAAATTTGAATTATATGTTCTCCTCGTACAGTCTTAAGAGACCACCACTCGACAGGTCGATCGTTTAGTTCTCGATCCTTTTCTAGTGAAATTACTTAAATTCTTTCAAATTTAGGCACTTTGACTATGAAGGCTACGAATGACAAACGTATAACATGGCTTTGATCAGTCAGTCTGAGACGCACATAAAACGGTATGTGTCCTTAGCTGTCGATTCCGTTGAGAGTCCTTTTAGTTTCAAATGTATCTGTTTTTTGTCGCGACACCCCAAATCTGGCCTTGCCTCTTCGACAATATTTCTCCGATACGATCGTCCCTTAGCCCGATCTGAGTTTTTCTCAAAGCTTCTAAACGTAGTTTTTTCGGAGACAAATTGGGGTCATACCGGGATAGATCAAAGTGTAGTTAGTTTTAGTTTTAAGAAGGGGCGAAGTGCTAAACCACCGCGCACACTAGGCACCAAAATAGGGCTCATAGCGATCCCTTCGAAGCTTCGTAGGTCACTAAACATTACCGAAACAACCCAGATCACTAAAGAACTTGACCATCTTGTCATGCCCTATCCACCTCAGGTCACCCAAATTGTCAAAGGAAAGACTGCCCAGCCACCTCAGTCGCCTCCTTGCAACCGCCTGACATTCACACAAAATGTGGGTAATGTCCTCCTCAGCATATAGGTCAAGGCATTACCTGCACACGTCAGAGTCAGCGATCCCCTTCCCTAGCAAGCAGTGCGCAGTCAGTATTCTGACGAGTAACCGCAAACTGCCTCTACTTCATTCTAATATCTCCCTAGTCTTCCGTCTGTCCAACCTTGTCCAGAGTGCCCTAGAAGTCCTACAGCTCGTTAGAGCCTCCCATCTAGAGTTCGCTGCACGATCCTTGATCCCGGCTGACGTTGATCCTAGTCGCGCCATCTCATCGGCCAGTTCGTTTCCTGGTATGTCTCTGACACTATTCTGACTACAAAGTACCTTGAGCACTTCTCGACAGCGCTTTACTAGCTGGGATAAGGTGTAGTTAAGTCTCAGTCGGAATAGATCCGATCCGATCCAGAAAATGAATAGAGTTGGGACAAATATTGGAAAACAACAAAGAGCTTCACTGCTCTAATCGGATTGCATAAAAATTACACCAGAGAAGGTTCATTGAAGTTGAGACTGAAACATTTTCGGATCGGACTCTTAAAATTAATTAAATTACGCAGATTCACTCCAATTCAAAAATATGTATGGAACCATACATAACTCCCGGCTCGGATCTGAATCTATTCAAATTCATGCTTTTATTATTTCAATTAAGTCTAAAAACATTTGAAATTTTTTTCTAGAAAGCGTAGCTTATATCAACTTGCCGAAAATCATAGGTCAAATGCAACGCTACAACGTCACAATCCCAATCCCGCAGAAGACTTAGATGACTACGATGATAACTGTGATCCCGAACTGATTATAATAGATTATGAATATTGTGCCTACAACTATCGAGGTTTCGATTTAGCTAATCATTTTGTTGAATGGACGTTCGACTATACGAACAAAGAATACCCATATTTCTTCCACCGCAAACATCAGTATCCAACGAGCGAGCAACGCGATGAATTTATCGTTCAGTACATAAGGATGTATAAAAATAAGGAGAACTACGTACCGAGTCGGGAAGAAATGGCCGAAATGATCGAAGAAATTAATTGCTTTACGATGACATCGCATCTATTTTGGACATTGTGGTCGATCATCAATGTCCATCAAGTTATCGAGTTTGGCTACTGGGTAAGTGAATTCTTCACTTTGTCTTCAATGTACATGAACTATAACTGATCCTCTTTTCAGGAATACGGACTCTGTCGGCTACGTGAATATCACGATATTAAAAAGAAATATATTGCACTATACATGGGAAAGGACAAAAAATAACTAGATTTTAATTTTTTGGCGGACCACACACTCAAAAAAGAAGAGGAATTTTCTTGATAACAAAAGATATTCCAGCGAATAGACAACTCTGCGATCGAGTTTTATAATATTAAAAAGAAAAATCGGAACCAAAATTTATTATCTAAAAGAGTTGTGACTGAACCAGTAGCAGCAGACATGAAATCTAAATAAAGAAGACGGAACTGAAGATGGACACGATCGTTATTAAGTTGAAAACAAAACAAAACATTTAATTTTATTTATTTAAATCATTAAAAAAAAAACTCCCATCAACTATTCAGTATCAGTAATGAACTACGAAATTTGTTTAATTTATACTATAATCAGTTAATAAAATGAATAATTGTAAAGATTTCGTGCGAAATTTAATATCGTTATTAGGCATTGATCGTTTTTCGATCGGACATTTATCGAACAGTGTGCGATTGGCAAACGATTCTTTATAACATTAGAACGAAGGCTGTGATGTTTTTCTTTTTTAATTAGTGAAAAGGGAACATTAGCCAAGGAATATGCCTTTGATTATAAATTTTAATTGTTATTAGTAAGAACCAGAAATAAAAAAAAATAAATAAAGAAACACAGCAAACAATTCGAATTTTCAATAAAAAAAAGAAACAAACGCGTAAAATATGTATTAAGAATTTTTGACTTCCATTACTATTGATAGATTAATGCGAGGCGGCACATAATGTGATACAAAAATAGACAACATGATGATATTAAACTAATCTAAGTACTGCGATGAATTGTTGCCAACTCTCCGATACTCCTAAGTCTGCCTAAATAAATTACTAAACAAAATTTATTTTCTGTAACACTAAGCTATCAACTAAACTGGCAACAAGACACCTACTGTATTATAGTATTTACTTTAAATATTTTATTTTTTAAACTGCATTCCTTGATTACGAGTGAATTAGAAAATCAGTCGAAAAACTGAGAAAACTACAATATAGACATATGCCTTATTAATTAGTTATTAAATTAATTAATAAATATTTTTGTGTGGCAAAATGTTGCTTAGAGTTTGATGTACTTAATTAAACTTAATTATTAAAAAAAAATTGTATAGAAATTTATTTGTTATTTTTATGGATCTAAATAACTAAATTGTGTTTTTTTTTCATAAATAGAACAAATACACATCGTATAAAAATAAGTTCCTAGTGTAGTTTATGTTTAATAAAAAATCCCTTGACGTACTATTAAATTTTAAATAATTTTTTATGCATATAAAAACATTTAATTTTGTTCGAATCTCCCTTTCACAAACACAGTGGTCAAAAAGAAAACAATTTTCATCAAGTTTAAAATTTTATAAAAAGAAGAATTGTTAATGCACGTAAAATTAATTTTAGGTTCTTCCAAAAGAATTCGCATTCATTGGGTTGTAATAAGAAATAAATTAAAATTGGAAATTAGAAGCCTCTCGTTATTTATTCTAGTTTTATAGGGCGGTAGTCATTTGGGTAGTATACTACGCATAGGTAACAAAAAACAAACTCCTCAAGTTGTAGCATCACACGGCTGCACTATGATCGGCGGTGTTTTACTCCAGAAATGTATTAGATTGTTTTGTTATTTATTATTGTCATCAACAGATTTTTCCATCTGATACTAAGCTAAAGGTATTCATACATTAAATTAAGCAAGTAAAATTAATTTGAAAAAAAAAAAAAATAATGAGCCTGTTTTGTCGTCATACTTTTAGAAGAAAGTCAGGCTATCATTTCGATAGTACCATCTTCACAGGGTTCACAGATGAATGGAAGTATTTGAAAAAATATGAATATCTCGTGTTGGGAAATTGAAGGTCTGAACTCTAACTTGCACAGTCTTTCCAGAGAAATTTTAAAAAAAAAAAACCTTGAATTTATTATAAAGAACGTATACGAAAATCCGCATACCCAACCAGACACGATAGCAAGATTTTCCCAGGATAAGGGTAAATTTATTTAGGTGATTCAATAGTCACGAATTGAAATCTCATTCAGTAGCCACGATCTAGAAAATATGATTCTTCAGGATGATGACGAGGGCGGTTTGATAATGACCTGCAAAAATTAAGAAGGAAGGGGCAGGAAAGGAATTTGTTATTTTTTTGACCTGGACCATCCTTAAATAGATTATCTGCAAGGGTTAAGCCTGATACCTCCTTTAGTTTTTGTGAAACAACTGTCTAAGCAAGTCAACTTCTAGTAATTTTTAAAAATGGATAAAAAAAATTTCGTGCGTAGATTAAACATAACTTTTGAAAAGGAAAAAAGCTAAAGTAACAAAAAAAAATTAGATAACTATTATGAGGACTCTGCACCATCGATCCGAACGATTTATAACTGGTTTTATAAATTCAAGTGTGGTCGTATGAGCACAGAAACCATACCAAGTCTAGGTCGTCTAAATGAGGCTACCATGCCAGAAATAATCGGAAAAATCCATGATATCGCGATAGAAGATCGTCGAGTAAAAGTGCGTGAGATAGCTAAGGTAGTAAACATCTCATCTGAACATGTTTGGAATATTTTGAAACATTGTTTGGACATGAGAAAGCTATCCGCAAGATGGGTGCCGCATTTGCTAACAATCGACCAAGAACGCAATAGTGTGACAACTTAATAGCACGGTTTGCAACTGTTTCAACGTAATCCAAATGAATTTTTTCGTCGATTCGTAACTGTTGATGAAACATGGATCCACTACTACACTCCAGAAACCAAACAACAGTCAAAACAATGGATGGTAGCCGGTTCTAGCACCCCGAAGAAGGAAAAAAAACCGTTCCATCAGCTGAAAAGGTTATGGCGACAGTTTTTTGGGATTCCAATGGAATAATGTTCACCTACTACTTGCAGAAAGAGAAAACAATAACGGGAGCATATTATACAGAGTTATTGTTTCGATTGAATGCTGAAATCAAGTAAAAACGCCCTCATTTGGCGAAGAAAAAAGTGTTGTTTCATCATGACAACGCTCCGGCTCACACGTCCGCTGTTGCAATGGCAAAATTGTTTGAATTACGTTACGAATTGCTCACTCACTCACCGTATTCTCCAGATTTGACTTCCTGTAACTTTTTATTGTTCCCAGACTTCAAACCACCCTCGTACATTCTATCACACAGCTACCTGATGTCAGATGTGCGCAGAACCTGATGAAAGCAATGTGTGATTCTAGTGATGAAAAATATTTTTTTCTGAATACATTTTTGGCAATGTAATCCCCCTCATTCGGAACAAATTGAATACCTTTAAGATATCTCGCTGCCCCCTGTATAGTTTATACATTTTTCCTATTATAATACCTAAGACTAAAGTTTATGGCAACAATCTGGCGAACAAAACATCATCACTAAATGCAGAGTGTTGCGCGCTATACAGTCGACAAATTCCAAGGAAGTTTGCGAGGGACTACATTTAGACGAAACAATCTTCAAAACATAAAATCCGCATCTTTGATTTTCTGGTTTTTTAATAAATGAATGTACAAATTAAATATTTATTTTATTTAATTTTGTGCATGGCGTCACCGATAAGCAGAAGGGTCTGAAAAAATACAAACCCCTCGTGTTGTAGAATTAGAGGAACGTACTCTGAACAAAATTTAGGTGACCATGTGGTGTGCCATACTTTCAGAGGGCAGTCGGATTATTAGATATTTCGGTCAGAAAAAATTCTGTCTTGCCGAATCAGAGGACGAGTGAAAGTCCCACACAGAAATTCGATTGCTATCCATTTTATAGGGCAACATTAAACTTGATAAGTACCGGTCTAATTCCATTCCAATATAAAGATCCATCTCTAGTAGACGATACGTTGAAGTTTCTTTGTGGCAGTACCAGATTATTTTTAACAAAAACTCATTAAAATCTTAAAAACATTAATTCAAAAAATTTATTTACCCATTAAAACAAATTAACTAACACAAAACCTAACTAAAAGCAATAAACACCTTTGTACACAACCTCTTTTGTGCCAAGCTTTACACCTTATCTGCACACTTTTGGTAAACCTTCCAAACAAGCCCTATAACTTTGGTTTAAGATATTCCTTATGCACAACATCTTTCCACCATCCCGGTCGTTGTAAAGCTTCCGGGGCAAGCATAATTCCCGATTGTAAATGCTGATAAACCTATCAAATAAAATGATCAGGAAATAACATCACACAAGTTCCGCGTTAAAACTTACATTTCCATCGCTCATTCCTAGCGCTGAATTTAAAATAAAATCGGGTGGAGCAATGGCATCAACTAAAGCAATGCTCTCTCTTTTAAGCGTTGGCAGCAAGTTAAGTAATCCTTGATTGTATAGTTCTGCTGGTTTCGGGCCGGTAAAATAGCCGCCCTAAAATAAAGTCCTCATTTAAAATAATCCTACTGAAAAAACGTGAAGTTGTATCGCTTGTCTACCTGGTAAAATAGTCCTAGATTTTTCGTAATCAAATCAGCACCATAGAACGATAAAAGCATCGATAATACTCCCTTCTCCGCACTTTCATTTAAACTTCTAACACGATTATGAAAAGCATAAAATAAGTTTCGCTAGGATTAAGAAGAAACTGTTAACTTAAACTGTTTTTTGCTACATCGACAGAACATACTTGTCCATAGGTTATTGAAAGATTCCTGGCATAAAATACTTGAGTATCGTTTCGAATATCAAATGTGTTCACCCCTCTTGACTTTAATTCCTCGCATTTTTTAGTTGTTGTATCCAACAGCCAAGCGCACAGCCAGTTTAATGCTGCGAGTATGTCTGACCGGTTTCGCAAAGTATAAAAATATTTTTCAGCAAAATAAAGAAATAAATAAATTGGTTTTGGACTCACTCTCAGATTTCAAAGCTTCTTGAACGCTTCCCGAATCGAATCTTGTCTTCAATATTCGATCGGTATCAGAAAGAAAATCGCACGATTCCAATACGCTGGCATCTTTGAACGACTGTTTACCTTGCCGCTGTAATCCAATCAGCCAATTCGATGCTTGTTGCATTAAGACATTGTTTTCTCCTTCGTACGTACAATTCGCATCGTTATCGTTTCGTAAATCTCCAATACCAGCAATTTTCAAGTAACCATGTCCTCCGCAAGCTTCGCGACACTCTTGAATGCCGTCGCGTGCTGTCCATGCACAAATCGGTTTTGTAGCCGACGAAAGTGCATGAATTTCCATTCCAATTTTCGAAATATCCTCGCCAGTAATAATTTTCAATTGCATATCCATATTGATATCGATAAGCCACGACGAGAATATTTTCACGGCATATGCTGCAGCAAGGTGTGGAATAAGACGGTACTGTTGCGATTGATATTCGAGAATTGGTATTTCTTCGTCCGAATCGTCCGGACCAAATTGTCGCCGAACACCCGAATATCTAGTTGCAATTGAAATCGCTTTATTTAGGTAGATTCCAGCTATGCCTACGATTTACAAAATTGACATTAAAACAATGAGAATGTTTTTCTCGAAAGTCTACCTACCACAAATATTAACTCGACCAGCCGACAGAGCTCCGAGTGATGCACCCAATCTCTTTCTGCTGTCTTTGATTGCAGTGACGAAACTTCCATCGGGATTTACATCTCCTGTTTTCGATAGTAGATTTTCACGTGGGATGCGGTACTGATTAAACATCACGAAGCTGTGAAACGGATACGAAATTAAATCAATTGGATAAATGTTTCGATCTGAATTTGCAACTGACCCATTATCGACAGCATTCAGTCCAATTTTAGCACCGAGGTCGCCAACTAAAACACCGGCATGAGCATTCAACGTTTTTGTATCACGAATCGGTACCAGGAATGCATTTAAGCCCTCATTTCGGCCATCAGATGTAAATAGTTGTGCGTAAACAATTGCATGTGTACAAGTCTTACCTACGAAAAAAAAGAAATTGTTTTTGTAATTCCAACATCAAGCCAGAGTCGTCTTCTTACCTAAATTTCCCACCCAACATTTCGCCGCTTCAAAATCAGGCGTGTGAATAATAAACTCTTCAGTAGTCGAATCATAAGTAGCTCTTGTTCTCATACCGCGAGCATTAGTACCATGCGAAATTTCGGTTAGTGCAAATGCTCCCAGGACTTCACCTTCCATATTGCCTTCGATGTATTTCAGAAGGCGATCGGTTCCCATCGTTCTCAATACACTCGGAAACATTCCAAAGC
Organism: Beris morrisii; assembly: GCA_951812415.1. NCBI lineage: Eukaryota > Metazoa > Arthropoda > Insecta > Diptera > Stratiomyidae > Beris > Beris morrisii. The sequence continues at coordinate 105,188,971 of OX638313.1, read as the reverse complement.
ATAGCGTATATTTTACAGCAAAGCCGCCGTCGTAATTTATTAAAGCCTGCGAGAAGGCGATTGCTAGTTTCGGATTGCGAAAGAACTAAAAAGAAATTTAGCAATTTATGTAGAAAACTAGATTTGTTCGAACTTACATCGTTTATAGTGTAGAACTTCTCATTCCATGTGACCATTTGTTGCCTTGTCGCAATGTGACGAGATTGGTCTAGCGTTTTGGACTGTTCGCTGCGTTGAAATTCCGGATGAGTTTCCATGAATTTCCATATTTTGTGCTAAAGTTAGATTTAATGCAATAATATTCAATAAAGAAGCTTCAATTAAAAACAGTTGTTCTATGTATTGTCATGTTGTTCAGAACTAAGGAAGAACTAATATTTAAGACATCATACTTCAATGATCTTGTCTTGATTGGAATGCACAAGGACATTCGTTGGAAGACAGTCCAGCGAAGCATTCAAATTTAATGACGAAGGTGAAAAGTATCCAATTGGGCGGCCTTTGAAATCGTAAGGAAGGCAATGGTATGACAAAGGAAAAATTCTCTCTGAATAGGCCAGTTTTAAGGCTGGACTGCAAGGATCGGTTTTTTTCCGATTCGGAGATCTCTTTAAATTCTCTGGTTTTTCTAAAAATCTGAAACATTTCTATGGGACATGGTTTTCATTCGGCTTGGAAGGCGGAGTATATTCTCTCTGGATCGGAAAAAACGGACCATGCAGTCCGGGCCTAAAACTCTGTGGAATTGTGTTCGAAATTAATCGGTTCCGTCAGCTGGTCGAATGTTTTTTACTCATCATAGTGTGACATGCATATCATGTTGTCCACTAAATTGAGTAAATTGTATATTCAAAATATCGTACATGGACTTGAAATTAATAGTTATTGAAGGGCATCGGCTGATACGAGCAACCGACTAACGTAAAACGAGGACAAAAACGTACAATCCAAACCCAAAAGATTACTACAACAAAGTGAATAAACGAAAACTAAAAAATAAATCATAAGTAACCAAGCTATTCCACTACCAAAGAACCGGTTCTTTTCAACCCCAATAAAACCTTACAAAATAAAATTGACCCTCGCTTTATCGAATTGATAACGTCATGGTCATGGAATAAAATTACACCAAAAATTGATAAAAGAAAAATATGGCCCAAAGATTGCTTATCAAAATAATTTCATAATTAAAAAAAAAAAAATTGAATACCTGCAATTGAATGTACTCTGGATCCTCTAAGATCAATTTCATCTTTTTCCAACAGAATGTTGCCAATTTCCGATACGACGTCAACGGTCCATTTCGAAAAACCGGAAATATATTTTCGTCATCAAAAATGTCAGCAGTACTAGAAGAACAGAATTTTGGAACACACAAGTTAAGAAAGAGTTAGCAGTGTACAGTTTACAAATACAAAATTGATATTACCTTTGATCTGGCGTTGGCTTCATTTCGGAGCGTCAATAAATGCGAAAGAAAGTTGTCTATCAATTTCTTAACTCGAAGGGAACTTTTGTGTTGTGATAAGTTGAGCCTTAGATGATATTTTTAAGTCACTAAATATTAAAGAATATTGCGTGAAACACTAAATTTGTCGGCACACAAGAGAAGTCACGATCGCCTCTGTCCCGTCACTTACACGACTTGTTTTCTGTATTGTCTGATGGTTGGTAAATGGTGAGTCGATGGATTAACTTCGACTTCTCTTTCGATTACACTAAAAACTTTCAGTCACTCGGCACTTTTGATTCAAAATTGTGTGCAGTCTATATTAATGTTATGCACTTGAAGTAGAGGTAATTAATTTATTGGAGTAAACTATTAAACGAGCTGGTTCAACTGGGTAAAGTTCCCACATTCGTCAAAGAAATTGCCGAAATAGAAAATAGTAAAATCATGCAATACGAACGCAAAGTTAAGTCTATAATACAAACGATTAGAATTACGACTGAATCTAAGTCATGTAAAAAATTTGCTTCGTGCGGTTTGTCTTGAAATTGTTGTGACTGAACTCTGTACATAGTACATCGAGTATGAAAGTACTGCGAGTAGATAAGAATAATAAAATTTTTAATTGTTGATACGGCTGGCTAATCTGCGCTGGGGAAAGTTAAATTTTTTTAATGTAACTGTGTAAATGTAAATATTTTCATTTTCCCCTGAGGGGGTTCTGAAGATATTCCTGGCTATCCTGCTTCCTATAATAAATGAGAAATTAACTGGGACAGCCGTAAAGAGGCGTATCCTGACTACTCAGACAAAGATGTTACAATTTAAGCCCCTCAGACTTTACCTAAATTTTTTCGGATTGCTTCGTAAGGAGTTCAAATAGGAATCGAGCAGAACTTGTTCAAAGACCTATAGAAGTAAATGATATTTTAACAGGAACAAGGCTTCGGATAAGGTTGGATTTCAGTTTTTTTTTGCTAACGACGGCGGACAAAGATAGGCTTCTGGAACGTTCAGTTACTAGATGAGCCAAGCAGGAAGTATAAGTACCATAAGCCCTTTGACCCAAATTCAAGATTTACGTGGATAAACTTTAAACAGTGCAGAAAACAACGTAAATGAACCACATTCTTACGCTTGAAATCATCTATACATTAGGCCGAGATAGGGCGTACACTCGATAACAATTTTGGAGGCAATCATAATCGTTATTTTTCCCAAAAAAGGCCATGGAGTCCCGAAAACACACGGCAGATGATTGAGAACCGGATATTCCTTAAAGTTATCATTAATTAACGGATGCAAATTCTAAATTAATTTTACGACAGTTGTACGAAGCTGTTGGATGGGACAAAAGAAGAGAAATCATAGAACTTTACTGATACGGTAAAATTTTAGAATTACTTAGAGAATTTGGCTTCCTTGGTCTAGATTATGAAATACAATAGAAACTGACCACCCAAGGGACTGTGCAAAATTGGTCACTTTATTTGATTGGTCAGATTATAAAAATAATTTAACAAATAAAATCCGTTTCTGATTTACATCGGGACCATAAAAAAATGGCAACTTTAGGCAAGTGGTCAAGATAGGAAGGTGGTCACTTCTTCAGGTTCTACTGTAGTTGACGAACAGAAGTTTCACTGACGAACACCTGGTCCAAGATGTTTGAGAAATTCTTCATATGAGTAAAGAAATTGAGGCGCCCGACGATATTTTCAAAGACGATCTTTGAAGGATGACTGGAAAAAACCAAACTAGGTAAACGTCAGGTAGAGGCTATCGACTAGAATCGAGTCTTGCTATCTAAACATAGAAACTGAACTGCGGAGATAGAATGAATATTTTTGAACATTTTATCGGAAGACAGAGGGTCTAATTAATACAAGACCGAAGCAATCCTCTAGTAACTGGCGTCGCGCAAATGGTAGGAAAGAAAGCCCCAGATCTACACGAGATGAAAATTTTAAAGTGGATCCGGAACAGGTAGTAGATAATCTCCTTACACTCTTCATTGAAGCGTTTTTTAATCAGAAAAGAGCCTATAATTGCTATTTTAATAATGAGACAACTGAAACGAAACGAATCATGTGAATCGAAGATTTCTTTCAACAAAAGAAACAAATCTTGTGAATCGAAGATTTCTTTCAACATTTGAAAGTAATCTGTACATAATAGGCCCCACCTCGCCCATTATCGTGACGGACTACCCGACTAAGCCTCTTTTTCCGTCTCTGAATTTTAATAAGTCCCATTAACATTGCTTTTAAACAAATTAAAATAGCAAGGTTGCAATTACGTTGCCATTTCACAGATCATTGTTAAATCGAGATGCAGATGTCGTAGGCCGGTTTGACCCCGACTTTTCCTACGCGTACCTCGTACCGGTAATTGTGTTCAATGTTCGATCCATGTCATAATTTCCGATACGAGGTGACGCATTTAAAGTAGTAAAAGGGTCGGACACCTGTGCCCGATGGTTAGGAAGAAAAATGCGACATCAGCTATCGATCAGCTAAAATTCAACTCGGGTCAACTGCCGAGAACTGATCGATGGTCAATGCAGATCAGCAATTATCGGGTTGATGGATATTAATTAACTAAGCGATAATTGCTGATTGATTTTCCCAAGTCCGGGAAACATGCAGTCTTGTAACGATCCTCGACAAATCGAGTAGCCTCCGAAATCAATCAAGTAGTAATGTGTAATGTAATTGTCTAAATCAAACAAGTAGTAATGTGCAATGTGATCGGCCGAAAATCAAGCAAATAAATAATACATAGTTACTTAAAATTCGTGGCTTTTCTTGTGGACGGTTAAGCACCTGAGGCGAGTGTCGGATGCGCGGAGGTACACGCGTTATTTCCAAGGGCGTGAAGCGGGCCCTAGGAAGGAGTCCACACAAGGGATCATTGGTCCACGACACAGATATTAAAATTATCAACTGCAACAATGTTGTAGAGTTTGCAATATCAAGCGACTAAGTAATTTGCTAACTCATTTTCTAACAGATCTGTTGATGAGAAAACTAAAAACTCTGCGTTGAACTAAAGAGTTTTCATCATTCGTTCGATACATAGGACTTAAATAATTCCTATCCTTTTATTAGACAATATTTTAAAAGTTCGCCTGTTTTACTCACCTGGATTCAGAAAATGGTCAGTGGTAAATAGACGGACATTGCACAAAACACAGTCGTGAACAAAATAAACATTGAAATCTTCTAGTACAATACATTCATTAGATGAAATATTCATAAAATTTAGATCGGTAACAATTCCTCCGCATCTAAATCATCGTCGGAATCGCGACTATCCGACTTTACAACTAGTCCGGTTCGCGGTCGTTCAGCTGGTGGTCCCAACGGATCGGCATAATACCGTATTCCGCTTCCAATACTATCAATCTGATGACTATCACTGTTCGATTTTATCGAACTCAAATCATGTCCGGCTGAACTTCGAGCCGATTTGCCCGTATCGAGACGTTGAGGAGCTGCAAAAATTTAGATATTTAATTAACGAGATCCAAAAAAAAAACACAATTTTTTCATTACTTTTCATTCCACTTGCAGTACTACTGCTACTTATTCGTTGCCTTGTCTGCAATATACGTTCCAATCTCTTATACTCTTCCGTATATTTTTCGTACAATTCGATCATTCCTTGTGACTGACTGACATGAATTAGAGCCCTCAAACATCCTAAATTTTCCGGAAAACGCGAATAAATATTCTCGAAGAGTTGTAAGTATTTTCGTGGACTATAGACATGACGAAAACAGCTTGCAACGCGTAACATTAAATTCGGTTCGTTAGGATGTGCCAAAACAGCTCGCTCGTAGTAGTAAACAGCCTTTTCGGCAGCCTGCAATTGTATAAAGTACGATCCAATCGACGAGGCAATACTAATATCGCTGGGATTCAAACGAAACGATTCGCTATAGTATTGATTCGCTTCCTGTCGATCGCTGTAACTTTCGTAGATTTCGCCGACTTTCTGATGCACGCCCGGATCCATTTCTTGCGAGATGCCCAACAGTTGAAGATAAAAATCCAAAGCTTCGTTCTTTTCGCCGAAATTCTCGTGAATGCTTGCCATTTGATAGTAAATGTGTGGATGTTTAGCGTGCGATAGATTTTGTTTGATTTTATGGAAAAATGCGGCTGCCGAATTTATGTCGCCGAGCCGTTTATAAACAATTCCAAGATTGTAGGTAGCTTCGAACGATGTCATGTCGATTTCGAGTGCAGCTTCCAAGTATTGTTTGGCTATTTCCATGTTGCCTTTTAATATTTCGCATACGCCGCTATTTACGAATGCTGCCGGATTATAGCTGTCGATTTTTCGACAGATTTCAGCGTATTTTGTTGCGTTCGGTAGATCGCCGAGCTAGCAAACGAAATATGTTTGTATTACAACATGATTTAAGAAAGAGAATCGACAAACCTTTAAGTAAATAAAAGTTAAATTAGTTACGGCATTGGCGGCAACTTGTGGCTCCTTCTTTTCGTAAAAACGAAGCGTTTCAATTGCCTGGTTCACATCGTTTTGGCGCAAATAAACAAGCGCTTTGTTCAGTTCGAGTTCATTGGCCAAATTGGTAAAATTTGAGGTCTTAATTGACTCAATACACCAACTGTATCCTAGAAGTAATATATAAATCGACTTATCTTCACGAGAAACGTCTTACTTACCATCATTGTAATTGTCCTCAATAATTGCAGATATAAGATCCACCAGCAACATAATATTTTTCTCAGCCTTCTTTCTCTTACCCGTCATATAACCGGCCAGCTCATCATTTCGAATCACTTCCAGTACGTACTGATTATTTGGATTATCTTCCACATCAGTTTGCATCTTAACATTTTCATCGTAGTCCAGTTGAACATCGACTAGAGCACGAAATGACTTTTTTATTTTTTCCGCGTCACCGATCGCATAGTAGCAAAGTACTAAATGCATTCCGCTCTTAATATCTGGCCGTTCGGACATGATGTACTCAAAACTGGTCGCCGCATCCGAATACTGACCCAATTTTACAAGCAATATGCCAATGTTGTGGGTTATTTTCAATCGTAGTTCCTTCTGATTGTTCGGTACTTGATCCAATGCCATACGATACATTTTTATAGCCTTCGGATAGCTTCCCATGCGAAAGTAGATGTTACCAATGTTCACTTTAAGACGATTTACGTTCGGAAACATTTTATTCTTCGTCATAATGCTGTACGTGTTGATCGCCTCAACATACATTTCATTTTTCGTGTAAAGATTTGCCAAATTGAAAAAGACCTAAAAAAACGAAATCACTAGTATTACGAAGTCAGTCCAAAAGAACAAACTTACGGTATAAGTTAAATCGAAATTATGATAAGCCGTTCCGCTGTTTTGATCTCGTAATCTGAGCAGGGTCCGGTCCAGCGAGGAAGCTTCTTTCGCTTTATTCAATCCGTGAACAAAATTGGGACTTGGACCGGTACTTATCAAAATCGATTCTTCGACAAGATTCTGTATTTTGATCTCGAGATGTTTATATTTTTCCTGTGGTCTGAAGAAAATCATTTCGTAACTTTCTTTAAAACCTTCCGACAAAAATATACTCACTCCAGATTCTTCTTTTCAAGAACAATCGTTTTCTTGTTGGCTTTATGACGTAGCATCGGATCAAACATAAGGCCAGCTTCGGACGTATAACCAACTGCTCGGATTGCAGTCGAAGGTCTTGGCAATTGATTGTCTGTAGCTCCGATAATTCCGCTGCTCATTATGTTGCCGCGCTGCAATTTTAAACACTTTCGATTAAAGAGATTTCAATGTACTTTCAATGTATTTACCGAATACAAATTTGCCGTCATTGGACCGAAATTTGGTTCGAAATTCTCTTGACTTTCCATTTCGTAAAATAATTTCTCCATCGGTGGTTGCACAAAGCCATTGTAGATATCTTCGTTGATTTCTTGTTTGGCCATTTTTTAAAATTGGGTCCTTTTTCAAATACGAAATTGGTCAATTTAATATGTTTTGATATTTCGTGTTCGTTTGGATACAACTGTAACTATGCCAACATATTTGAATTCGTGGCACATAGCAGAACGAATTACTTGCGCATGCCTTAAATCATGCTTGCCGAAGTTGCCAGATAAAAAAACCCAACTTCAATGTGAAAACATAATATTTGATCTTTTAAATTGGTTTCGTTTGATCTTATTCTAAATTCCGTATTACATTGTATAACAAATTGTTCTCGTTATATTAAGGTCTTAAATTTAAATTAATAGAGCTGAAAAAAGTTGCCTTTACTCTATTTATCGTCAGTCTCATATTGATCACTACAATCACTTTCATTATCGTTATAAATCGCTTCAGGTCGCGACGTCGATTTGCCCTTATATCTGGCAAACGCTTCGCCATATCGATTAACATCACAATAATCGATATCATCTTCGAATCCAATGGCTTCCGAATCGACGGAATAGACAAAACCGTTACGATAGTTTTCTTCCTCGTCGCTCGACAGATCGTAGCTGCTATCTGAAATAAAATATGTTTTAGACTCATTGCCATATACGCTACCGATTGAATTGGTTTTTACCGATGTCAACATCTTGCATTGCTCGCCGCATATCACGTTCACCTACGCTCGATCCATCGTCCGTATCGGGATAATCGTTACCAAAATAATTCTCCTGATTTGAATCCTCGGAATCGGAGTCGTCAATGAGTGCATCATCGTTATGATCTTCGTAGACTAGGTCGTCAAAGGGGCGAACACTGGAAATATAGACGTGATTTTACATTTACAAATCGTCAATTTCTGTGTGATCACCGATGGCGGTATAGGGCGACAACAGTGCTACTTCACAATTCACGATTCTGGGCCAGAACCAATTTACTCCTCGAATTTCCTTCCAACACTACATTTCATGTTCGATCACTAATTGCTTCGGTATGGTACAAATTAAATCGTACTGTAATCTGTCGTAGAGTGACTGAACATTACTGAAGTCAAGCCCAATGATTTAATGTCCATTTATCATTTTTAGGGTAAGCAGGACGCCGCCATTTCTCAAGGAGAACATTAAAAAATACTGGTGAAAAATTAGAAACTCTTGTAGACATCGCGTCCTGACTGAATGGATACTTGAGGGATTTATTGGAGCGCAGATTGGTTGCTTGACAAAAATTTGGATTGAAGAAAAAATACTCTACAACTGGCGCAAGAGCATTATATGTCCAGTCTATAAGAAATGAGATAAACTGCGATGTGAAAATTACAGAGGCATATCATTGTTGTGTACGTCCTACAAAATACTGACGAAAGTAATTCAGAATCGATTAAAGCCTTATACAGAAAGTATTATCGACGAATACCAAGGTGGTTTCAGAACCGGACGATATACTATTGACCAGATATTCTCAGTCAAACAACAAGTGCTAGAAAAATGCTGGGAGTATAATATTGACGTGCACCAGATCTTCGTGGACTTCCAACAGGGTTACGATAGTATAGATCGTAATGTACTATATAAAGTAATGCTTGACTTCAGAATTCCATCTAAACTCGTCCGATTAACAAAAATGACCATGACTGACACTGAATCCCAAGTGAGGATACAAAACGAGCTTACCCAAAGCTTCTGAACAGAATCCGGCCTGAAGCAGGGAGATAGACTCGCTCCCATGCTCTCCAATCTCGCTCTGGAATATGTCATCAGAAAGGTACCCGTTGATACCAGAAGTACCCTACTAATCAAGTCCACTCAACTAGTGGTGTACGCGGATGATATGAACATCGTGGCCAGATCTGTTCCAGATGCGAAGGAAGTCTTCCACTGTCTAGAATCAGCGGCAAAGGATGTCGGGTTAAGGGTCAATGAGAATAAGACCAAGTTCATGACCCAAACAAGAAGAAATGCGCCAACTAAACAAAATATGACCATGGGGGACTACAACCTGGAGAATGTGGATCATTTCTCATACTTGGGAGCACACCTTGTAATAGACGGCAACGAACGGGACGAAGTAAAACAACGGATCACAGTTCTCCCGATCTTAAAATCGAAAAAAGTGCACAGGCTGAGCAAACTTCGCATATACAAGACCATAATAAGACCTGTGCTACTATAAGCAAGCGAAACGTGGACTCTCACCCAAGCTTCTGAAGAATCAATAGAAGCTTTTGAACGACGAATTCTTCGAAGAATTTTGGGACCAGTAAGAGAAGGCACTGAATGGCGTATCCGGTACAACAACGAGTTGTATAACATCTATGACGACCCAGTCGCATCGACTCTTATAAAATTTCGTAAGCTACAATTTGCAGGCCATGTGGAGCGAATGGAGACTGCAGGCCCTGGCCCGATTTGGGCTGTCGCGCCAATGATGATGATGATGATGAGTATTATGGCCCAGTTTTAGTTTGTGTACTCATTACTAATTGCCGTATTACTTTGTAATAATTAATAATTAGCAAAATTTAAGTTTGTATAAAAGATTGTTAATAATATAATTTCAAGTTAGTGTAATAAAAGTATACTCAGAGGAAAGTCTTTGCAATCAATTACAAACACAGTACACTACTGTGTCTTTAAACAACCACCTATTGCCCCGTACGCCAGAATTGGCCTTGCAACCGCCGTGTACAGCCATTGTCTCATATTTGGCTTAAACCCCAGCTCTTCTTAACGGCCTGTTAACACGCAAGGTCACCTTTTTTACACGTTCTACAACACCCTCCAATTAGCATCCTATCCAAGATTAGGCATAGATATTTCGTTTTTTCGATAGCTGCAGTTCGACCTCCTCAAGCGTTGGTAGTCTGAATTCCGGAATGAAGCCTGTGCTTCCTAGTGAATAAAACTAACTCAGTTTTTGAAGCGTTTACCCCGAGTCACATATTCTGACCCACTTGCTGAGTCTACAGAGTGCCGACCTCAAAATTTTCGAAATTCACACATTTTCACCGAACTAGTATCTGCGTAGGCCACCACCTCCATTAGAACCCCGAGGCAGATTTAGTAATAACAAAAATTTGAAATCTACACCGGTCGTGCAATAAACGCCTAGGCATTTACGTGTTATGACGAATTACGCTATAAAAGCACGACACACGTGTTACAGGTGCCCTGAAGGAAAAGAAAGTAACACACGAATGAACTCTGTGCCGATGTAATGAGTTTCTAGTTTTGCTAGTATTTAATTATTGTTTTTCTATGTCCTGGATGCGCTCGATGAGGCGCTCACGGTGTTGCGCCCTCACTCTCATTCGGAATTATAACGCAAGCATTCGTACGATACCAAAAAAATAAACGAACGAAAGAAGAGCTGGACCGCGAGAGAGTAATGAATTTTATGATTACGAATTAGTTAAGTTTAAGATTGTATATTATTAGAATTAGTTGGGTTTAGGATTGTGAATTATTAAAATTAGTTAGGTTTAGGATTATGAATTACTAGAATTAGTTAGGTTTAGGATCAGGAATTAATTAGAACCCCGGCCTAAGCGTTAAGCACCAACACGAGGCTCCGCCCCAACATCGAATCTCAGCTTCGCCCCGTCGGCGCACGTTTGCACACACACATACCGAGCTGACCAATATTCGCTGAATACTGCGCGGAGCGAAATTAGCCACTAGAAGGCGCAATCGGGTAAACAATGATTGGGTTTGAATCCTGGAGGACCCAACAATAAATTATGAATCGAGGAAAGTCGTCGAATCCGAGGAGAAAGTTATCCGTGGATTTAAGTTTGAAAGTCGGGATTAACGACCGAGCGCAAGCGATCATTGACCTAAAACCGTCATTTAAGCTGAGGTAAGCGTTTTGGAAGCTGACCGAAGTTTTGCTAGGAGGTGGCGGACACGAAAAGGGACAGTAATTTTTGGAGAGGGTCAAACAAGGAAGTCAGAGGAGAATTTAAAAAAAAATAGTGCGCGAAGTCTGTACTTTATAGTCACAAGTCGATGACGGTATAAACGTAGTGATAGTTCAGTGAGAAACGACCGGCCGAAGTTACAATCACGGCACGGTGAGCGTAGCCTATATTAGAAGGATGACAAACTACTAGCGCCTCGTCAGCGAAGCCTACGTCTATTACCTACGAGTTCGACACCAACGACGGGCGGCTTTGTCGCAGACATAGCGGCGAACCTTTCACCAGTATCCGGAGAACAGCAAGTGAAACGAGGAGCCCGACGGTCGAGGATCAGCGAGGAATTCTTCTACGCCAGTGGCGCCCTAGTTAATAATTTCTAGAGCAGGAGGTAGAATCGGATTAGGCCAGGTACATTTTGAACCAACAGATAAATTAAGTAGGATCGAACGAAAAGATTTAATTTTAGCAACACCGCGCGAATTAATTAATTTTGAATAAAATAGTTGTGATCGTGAGACTAATTTCAAGAAATTATTTATTTCTATTTGTGTTGTGTCGTGTTTTAGCTCGGTTCTTGTTCGTACGAAAGGTGTATATAGCGCGGTCAATTTTCTCCGATTTGTGATTCGATCGTGGAAGATATCAGAACGGGCTCTTAGCAAAGAATCACTGGCGCCCACGACCCTTGTCTGGGTTCAGCCGGACAAGGCCCCGTTCGCCACTTTGGTTCAAGGGGATTCTTATTGCGGTTTCAAGCGGTAACACCCGCTAATTGCGGTATCGAGACCGCTTACGTGAGTTAAACCGTAATACGCGATAAGTTTTTTTTTTACCGAGACGCCGTTACAAACTTTTGGATTGGATTAAACTTATAAAACTCGACAGTTTCCATCAAGATTATAAAATTCAGATAAGATATTTGAACCTTAGCAACTTGTTCACGAATTGAATTCTTTTTTTAAATAGAGATAAAAGTGGGCTCATAGAGAAAACCCAAACCACAAAAACTACTTTCGCAAATGCGCTACTCCACAAACCAATTTTGAAAATAAATCTGGTTGGAATTCTTACAAAATAAAAAAGAACAATTAGCATGCAATTTACGATACTAAGAATGAAATAAGAGACACAACAGAACAGAGTAATGAGCAAAAAAATTCCAGTTTTTATTTTCGTAACCAAGGCTTTATTTTCAAAATTGTTTTTTTTTATTGAAAACGAAATTTTCCGTTTTTCATTTTCGTTACCGTTTTCTTACAGGCTAAAAATTACATAGAACTGGGATTGGGACGATATTTTGCAATTGTTTTTCTTTTACTTAAATGCTACGTTCGAAAATGTTACCTTCTAAAAAAGGAGAATTATACTATTTTGTCCTAAACTTAACAATGTTAAAAAAAGAACTAAAATGAAGATGGATTGGCCGATTGATTTATAAACCCCTAAATATATCGCATGGATAAATAAAACTGATCGACATGGTAAACGAACCTGAAATAATTTTCAACAAAATCGGCATCGGTCGGTTGATTCGTTTCGGCCAGGTAGAGATCGTAAACGAAATTATCTTCGTTCGAGGTTGCTGCTGCTGCTGTTGAACTCCGGGCTAATGACGACGTTGAAGACTGTGCGACTTCCGGCAATTGTGTCGTCCCGTTGACCGTCTGCTTCTCGACATCGACAATTGTAATTTCGTTGTTGGTTGTGGAATCGTCGGTTTTTATCGCGCGATAATAGTTGACAACCTTGAAACGATTTTCGTGCGAATTTTCACGCATTTCTTGTCGTCCGCGTTCCGAGATATTCGGTTTGATGCTACGCGATTTCTGGGCCAGTTGTTTGGCCTCGTCTTTTGTTAGTTTGGCGATTTGTAGAGCGGCCGTTTCGTCCTGTGTGCGGAATTGGAAACAAGATGTGGACTAGATAGTGTGTGGGGTTTTGGAAAATTGTGGTTTGTTACCTGCGATTCAACAGTAGCAGCAAATTTCACAATAGTCGAAACTTCATCTTTGGTCGATAGGAGCGAATCGTTTAGCTGATTATCGAGTTTTGGTCGTTTGCAGTTTAGTATGAAGGCATTGAGCGGTTCTTCGTCTATTCTACGTTTTACTCGAATTACGGCCGACATTTCTACATGAAGTTGAAAAACAGAAAAAAAACTTCACATCGAGGTTACGTTTCCGAGAAATTTTTTCTTTTAAACTCACCTGCAACTTGTGTGACCGAAGAACTGCTTCGTTCGGTGCACTGAAACTTTACTTTTAATTTGAACTTGTTGTGGGAGTGTAGCTGCAATTCTTTTCAATCGATTCACCGAATTCCGCAAAAAGAAAATCAACCAAACAACTTTTTGTCGTTTCGCCTTCAAAGAAGTTTACAAGCGCGGCGCGACGACGGACAGGACAAGACAATCGGTTCTCGTCTCGTTCTTTTCGGAACAGCTGAACGACATTTCGGTTAGAAAACTGAACGAAAGCATTCCGGATGAGTTCAATTCCATTCGAAGCGATTTGAAAATAATTTATTGCTTCTAAAATTTGCTGATTTCACGGTAAATTTACACCTTCGTATTTTATATGAAAATATTTTACAAAACTTTTAATAAAACTTCACATTCGTCAGAAAAAACGACACAAAATTAAACTAAAATCGCGCTTCCTTGCAGACATGGTGCCCGCTGTAAAACAGACGACTGATAACAAACGTCAAAATAACGCAGAATCTTTAGCAGTACAGTTGATTACCGTGCCGTCACTTAACACACCTTTATTTTCATCAACAACCAGAAATAGTGCAATTAAGTTCATTTCGGAAAACAATAAGAAATCCTCTAGGGAAAAAGCGGCACAAAACTTCTCCAGCCACCCCGAAAAAGAATCCACCACAAATGAGATGAAACTCGATTCCGATGAGAATCCGGCGCGGCAACATGTTGACCACCAAACAATTATTTTTGTTGATTTTAATCGCGGCACTGGCAATTATTAGTTTAATTTTTTATTGGGCACTGTTTGCCGAATTTCGTGGCAATAAATTCCATGATGGTAAGATAAACGGTAGATGCCGTACTTTCAGTCAATACTTTGTTTTCATGTTGCCTTACGGTTTTTTTCCGCTTTTCAGTTTCCGTAAAGGTGGCAATAGGATCCGCGATGGACGGTGGCGGACTCCTACCAGTCGGTGCTATCAGCACGTTTGATTACGATCAGAATTTGGTGGTAATTTATAACAGGGTGCCGAAAACCGGATCGACCAGTTTTGTTAATATCGCCTATGATTTGTGCAAACGGAATAAATTTCATGTGCTGCACATTAATGTTACGGCCAATATGCATGTACTGTCGTTGCCGAACCAGGTGAGTGGCGTTGTATGAATCATGTGTAATGGGATTCAGGGGCTAGCGTAGAGAACGGGCTATTCAGTCGGGCCACTTTTTAATTGGATCGAGCGGTGCACACTAAAGTATTCGCTTGGTGTCCATGCGAACACCATTTCAATTCTCGGCAGAAAAGTAATTGTCCGAGCTAAAGGCAAAATTATTTAACACTTGTACCATTGAACTGACGGTCAAACAATCAAAAAAATTATCAAAATTAGCTTGGTGTTCTGCTCTCGTTGCGTAGTAGGGTTAATGCTGTGCAGACGACAAGTCTTCGCACTACCTCCTCACGGTGACCACTGGAAACTACCAATGGCAGGTGAAATGTGCATAAGGCCAGGCTGGGAGTATGTTCACTTCACCTGACTGACGAAGACTTAATTGTCTGTTGGTCATGTTTTAGGGACTAGTGAGACTGGCTGACGAGTAACCTGGAAGTTTGATAGAAACAAAGTGCGGGTAATAACCGGAATACTCACGGGTCACTCGTGCTTGAAAGATCATCTTAAAAGAATAGGAATCATAACCGATAACCTTTGCAGGTTCTGCCAACTGCAGGCAGAAACCTCTGAACATATTATATGCTGCTGTGTGGCAGTCGCAACCCAGCACCGCAAATGTTTCGGAGAACACTTTGTAGACCATAGTACCATTGCAAAAATAGACCTACACCAACTAGATAAATTCCTAAGAGAAATAAAGCTGAGTGAGGACCTCTAGGTTGAAACTGGAGAAAGATCTATGAGGTATAGCACAATAGACCACTGGTCGCGGTGCTTGGAGGAATCCCTCCGCCTCCGATGAAATCTAAATCTAAAACCTAGAAACTCCACCTCGTACTGTGTAGTATTAAACGGACCTCAAGTCAACATATGGTCGAACAGCATGCGCCGAAGACTTCGTGGCCAAGGTAAAGCTTGGTCTCTAGTATGCGAGCTCCGAGTGCCTGGGTAACTTCGGTTTCAATCTAGGCCCTTACCATGGTAAGGGGCTCTGCCATAGCCAACCTTTATTTCCTCATTTTATCCCAGTCTCTCGCGAAAAATTGAAAAAATAACAAAAAAAGGGAGGTTATTGTACCTCTTTAAAGGGTAACACCACTGTAACGACATAAAAAAACTCTTTTTCGACAATTTTTTTTAATGGAAGGAAAGGAAATATAGACTAATAATATTTAGGAAAGTTAATAAGCATGTATTTAAGTATACAATAAACAAAAAAAATCACAGAACAATTTTACAAAATGGCGGCACTAAAGCCATTCTCCCGGGGCATGTTAAATTGTAGGTGCTCTGCGACACGCAGTTTAGCTTAAGTAAATTTTAACCTGGCACAAAGGAAAAAAATCACTTAATCTTCACGAGTATAGCTAGAGAAACACGTAAGGGAATTTAGAAATATTGAGTTTTGTGTGATTGGCGAGTATTTGAATAATTTTATTCAATTTTCGACCAAAAACAGGACAGTTACTTGCTAATAACTAATTTTAAAATCAACGTATCGAAAAACCCCTACGTGTTTCTCTTCGAAATGTTATTTTGAAGATATGGTGAAAAATTCGAATGGAAAGAATGAAAATTGTTCGAGTTATGCTGCGTGCCGATTTCAAAAATTGTGTTTCGAGAAAAACGCGTTTAAAGTTTTGAAATGTGTTATAGACATGAAAAAATTAAGAATTTTACTTTTTAAAATTTTTTACCATTAATCTGCAACCCCAGGACCATAAAGCTGCCCTTCTACGTTGAAATATTAATGCTCAATCTTTTTCCTCTACGATTTAATGCTAGAGCGCACCTCTTTCGCTGCATCTGTCAATGAACGCTCAGCGTACTGGATTCACTTGGCATTGGATTCGACACAAAAATTGTAGCATGGGACGCCAATATCCATCTCCAGAACCTTCATAATCCGTAGTATGTTAGTCAGTCCATCATTAAAATTACATACAGCGATATCCGTTGCTATATTTTAGATTTTCTTGCCACTTGAATAAAATTTTGACCTTTTGACATCCACTGACGCTACACTAACGTAATTCTGTGTGAAAATGCATCCAATGGAACACAAAAACTTTCTAGCGATATCTGTTAGTGTATTCGAGAAGTTAGAAACCAACGGGAAAATCATTAGGCAGTATCTTCTCAGATGGATACCTGATCCGACGCTGGTAGTCGTTGCGAAGCAGCCTGATGCGCTCGGTAAAGGGCTCGAAATTCCAGAAAAAAATTGTTTTTCATGTATTAAACTTTTTTCCCCATATTCTCTAAGGTTCAAATAATTTGTAAAGCAAAAAAATCGATTTTTTGAAAATTTTTCAGTGGTGCTACCCCTTAATACACTGCAAGCGATTTATCATCATCAATCGCGCGACAACCCAAGTCGGGCCCTGGCCTCCTGAAGTCGTCGCCTCCAATCGTCTGGATCCAAAGACCGCGCCCTCCAGCTGCTAATTTTTAAGATGGCTTTGCTGTCTTCATCAACCGAGTCTTCCCATCGCTTGCGTAGTTCATCTACTGGCCTGTTACCACTCGCTTTGCCGTTAAGAGCACTCTTCTGTCTGTCTTCCATCCGCTTTACATGGCCTGCAAGGGATACGCTTGAAAATAGCATGGAATGGTTGGAAATTGAAGATCTATTCAATTCTGAAGGGCACTCCATTACACCCATATCTAACGAGGGTGGGGCAAGTCCCGTTAAAGAACAAGCACAAGAGGTCCTGTCAGATAATTCAAAAGTTACCAGAACGCAGTTTATAAAGCTTAACGGAGCTGGTAAGCGGTTCTTCGAGTAGCTCAGAGAATTCCAAGGGCATCGCAGCGGCATCTCGGATGAAGAATGGAGGCCGACCCTAATGTGGGTGTGCCAGAACATATTCTGGGTAAAGAATCGGTTGGCTAAGCGGGGAGCCAACTCATCAATGTTTGGCCCGGCACCATTCTGTCGAGTAGGTAAGGGCTTCAAGAAGGTATTTTAAAGTGTTATTAGATAGATATATAGATAGATAAATTTATTCACTAGTTTCGTTTACAATTGTTTTACAATTCATGTTTTATTTTAGAGACCAAGATAAACTTTTACAGCTATATACTTAAGTTAATCAGCTAATTGCAGTAATAAGTGTATTAATTAATTATTTCAAATTTGAGGAAAAATTGTGACCTCTTTATTCAATCCTAACCTAATCCTAAAGTTAACTTACTCTAAAGCTAACTATATCTAAAGCTAAGCACCCAATTTTCAATATTATTTTTAATGACATATCCGAGCGAAGGCAATTATTTGTGAATGATTCCGTTAGTTGGTTTGCCATAACAACTAATGTTTTGCAGTTTCCTATTTGGTGCAATTCTTATTTTATTATACCAAGGTTTATCGATTATTATTTTTAAACATTTATTTGAATAATCTGCATTTTTCTTTTGTTTTTCTTTTCCTGGTTTTGGTAGAGCAATTATAGTGGCCTTTTTCCAGCTCTTGCGCAAATATCTGAATTTTAAGCATGCGTTAAATATGAGATTAACTAAGACAAAACCGTTCAGTCAAAGAAATTTCTGACTTTCTCCAATAAGAGATCGTCAGAATTCATTTCTTTAAACAGGTATAGCACTAGGGTTGCAATGAGATATTTCTCATGATATTATTTCCCCAATTATCACCTTAAACTCATCTGCAAAGTATCAATAAATGCATGTCGATTCTGTAAAACTACATCTGAAACCACTGCACACGTTCTTTGTTAATGTGACGCAGTAGCCAGATCTAGAAGACAGATTCTCGGTGGGTTTACTCTCATCTAAGAGTACCTGTCGAAGACTTGCCTTTAACATTCCGGAACTTTTCTGACAAGTCGATGACAAAAAAACCTACACCATATCTCAGCATTAAACACATTTTGGACTTCTAGCCAAAAAATAATAAAGTTGCGCCCAGACTAGACTGTTGGCCGATTTTTCTTTTCACTATCTCGGGAACAATTTTTCGTTTTATTCTCTGTCGTTTGTATAGAGCGAGCCTAAAATCTAACCCAGCCCTTGAGAGTCCTCCTACATCCAAAAAAAAGAGCAAGAATGCATAGGAATTCCAAAAGGTCGTGGATATGAACAAGTTTTGTTGTTGAAAAAAAAAAACGATATTAGAACTTCGCTCCTTATGAAATTCTGCGGATGATGATTTCGATACTCAAGACCTCTTGTCCAGAAATTAATAAAATTTCAATGAATAAAACAGATACCTGAGTTAAAGCCAACAATTGCCATGTACAAATTGCAACTTTCTATAAATCTCCATCGGAACTGCCAGAAAATTTCATTGAACGTCTATTGCCTGGGACTGCTGCTCTCAATAAAAAAATAATAACCCACTGTTAGACAAGCTCAATGAAACAGGCTTATGAGAAAATGTTAACAATAAACAATTGCATTAATCCGAATATGAATATTCCGAAGAGAATAAATAATGAAAACTTAACGTTAATTACCAACTATAACTCACAATTAAAACCTCTTTTAAAGTGGAAATAAACGATTGGGCAGGACTTGACCAAGTATATAATCTCATCGTAGCTACAGGGCTGTCTCATTAATAGAATAACAAAGCTCATTACATTATACAAAATGTGCTATTCTGCGAAATACACAAGAAAAAACTGCAAACCATGCAGAAAAAAGCATCGACATTATTATGAATAAAACATTTTATTACTTAACAACACGCTTACTTAGAAAAACGGTAATTTTCAGATTGTACTAACAAATAAAGCTGCATTTTGTCGATATTGTGTATCCATTGCTGAAGATGTATATATAGTTTCAGATATTTATAATTAGCGTTTCTCGAGATATAAAAATCGTTTTTTTTTCACTTTTCGCCCTCTACTTAAAGGTGTTCACCTGTTCTACCCACCAAATAATTTCAAATTAATAACTCAGAGGGTTTGGGAGCTACGAGCCTTCAAACGATTTTGCGTATGACGGACAGCGTACAGATGGACTGAAATTGTTTTTTCCTTTTTTGGTGTCTACTAGTCCATGCAAGATGAACAAAAAAAAATTTCAGAGTAGGAATTTTTTTTTAAACCGATCACAATACTTTATTATACTAAAATAATAAAGTAAAATGTCGACTGTTTGTCATGTCCTTTCTCAAGAATTTCAATGGTATTCAGGCGGACATTAGTTAGACACACAGATGCAGTTACAAATAAAAAGGGTATAAAAAAATACAAACGCCATGTTTTGTAGAATCAAATGGCTGTACTCCAAACGGCGGTTTACTACCCCAAAAATTTTGCTGCCTTTGCAATTTTATTTTATTTATACCATCCTGTCTTTCAGATCGGCTTTGTGCGCAATGTAACCGGATGGAACGATATGAAACCCGCTTTATATCACGGACACATGGCTTTTCTTGATTTTTCCAAGTAGGTTTTTTCCTAAATCACATAAGACTCTAATTGAAATTAATTCTTTTTTCTTTACAGATTTCAAATTCCCTACAAACCCATTTATATTAATTTAGTTCGTAAGCCTCTAGATAGATTAGTTTCTTACTATTATTTTCTTCGTTACGGAGACAACTATAGGCCAAATTTAGTACGAAAGAAAGCTGGAAATAAAATTGTAAGTAGTGTTTATGTATTAGTTGTACTTATGAGATATTAAATTTTTTTTTTAAAATTTTTTTTTGCAAGACTTTCGACGAATGCGTCGAACAAAAGCAACCAGACTGTGATCCAAAAAATATGTGGCTGCAGATACCATTTTTCTGCGGACATGCAGCCGAATGCTGGTAAGTCGAAAGGGCGTTCCATGACTGTAATTAATAACACAATTTTAAAATTAAAGTAAATTGCCAACATGTTAGCAATTAATAGTCTGAATGGAGAGATTTTTCTTTAGTCTGCAGTTAGCTACAGGAAAAACTAAATCAGTAGCTTTGCAGCTCACCTCGTGATTATTCGAACAAATTTGAGCTGCGGAAAGGTGACAAAGTTTTCCAATAATCCATAAGGAAAGTAAAGGGTAAAAGGGAGATAGACACAATCCACCGTCCGAACTGGTGGATAGAACTCTAGGTGGAGCGTGATTACTCGCCCGTAAATTGTAAGGACCAAGAAAGTCCGCTTTTTATTATAAGTTATTTTATTAAATTATCAATTTTTAAAGATTGGTTTTCCAAATACCAATAACTTCTGATTAGATTCGTTCCTATTTTGGACGCCAAAAATTGTCAAATTGCAAAATAGAATAACATGCTTTTTAAAATCAATTGCTTCATGAAAATACGACTGTCAAAAAACTCTGGATTTTTTTGAAGTCCTGCCTTAAGCTATCCAAAGGAATAACAATTTTGTCACACCAATGCACTTAAATTTGCCTTGTATTTAATATTTATAATTTTGAATATCCTGGCCGCCGACATTTAGAATTGTGAACGATTCTTCTGATGCTAAAGTTTCCCAATAATTCAATAGGAAGGCTGAAAGAAAGAGTTGGTCAAATCCTCCCATTGTCGAAATTATGCTTCGAACTCGATGTGCTTACTCATGATCCACAAAAGACGTGTAACCAAAATAAAATGGCGCATAACACTAAGCGTGCAGACGATGAAGCCTCTTACTTTCCCATTTTGTCGTAATGTTTGGCTCACTAGCTTAAAATTTCAATGTTTGGCTCACTAGCTTAAAATCTAGACTCGAGCCGAAACACAAAAAATGATATTGTAATGGAATAAATGAACTATGCACTACTTCATGAGCAGCGCAATAACATTCTGTAACTAATAAAAATTTACATAACACAAAAATTTGCTGAAAACATAAACTTAATGTAAACATGTGTCGTGTCGAATGGTTCTTCTTTATTTTATAGTTAAATTAATTATTTAATTTTTATTTGCCATTCACACAGGGACCCAGGCAGTGAATGGGCACTAAATCAAGCTAAAAGAAATCTTGTAAATGAGTACTTTTTAGTTGGCGTTACTGAAGAAATGGAAGATTTTATAGATCTTCTTGAGAAGTCATTACCACGGTAAGTGACATTTTTATTTTAATTACACATAGTTGTAAATTACTATAGAAAGAATTTTCCTACGTCATTTAAATAACGTTTGTATTTTTATTTTTCATAGAAACGATAAAATCCATCACTGTTAATAGATAGAAAAATATAAATTTTTTTCTGTTCTTTTTTTTTCACAGATTATTTAAAGGTTTTAAAGAACACTATCAACATTCCAATAAATCTCATTTGAGGCAAACTTCATCGAAACTTCCACCCAGTCCGGATACGATAGCCGAAATTAAACAATCGAAAATCTGGAAAATGGAAAATGAATTGTACGAATTTGCCCTGAAACAATTCCAATTTATAAAAAAGAAATTAACTATTCCTGATAAAAATACACTACAGACCTTTATGTACGAGAAAATCCGACCAAAATAGATTTTTAATTTATATTATGAATATTTTTTTTTTTATGTTTAGTTAGTAATTGAGTTAACTTTTGTTAATGCAAAGAATAAAGATTTATATATATATTTTGTTCTTAGATTCATTTTTCAATTTATAAAATTATGTTATATTCGGTATGTTAAAAAAAATATTTATGTAATGTAAAATATTGTTTATGTTCGCCACAAACTTGTGAAATATTATATAAATGGAAATTTTTATAGAAAATACTGTCGTGTTTTTTTATTAGATTTAAAGCCGAATGTCATGACATTGATTTTATACAATTTTGTAATGTGGGCCGTTAGTAGTAATAATCTCGAAAAAATTGGTCATGGTTCGTTGTAACGGATAATTAGAAATAACATGACCTGTAATTTACTTGCTATGTTTCCGTGCTTTATGTAAAAATGAAAAGTAAAATCTTTTAATTAAGTTTTAGAAAAATTTGCTTTAGGCAATTTCGCTTTATTTTTTCTATTGTTGTGAAGTATATTTATCAGTTTGAAATTAAACAAACTCTTTCCATGGACATTTTCTTTAGGTAAGAAAAAAGAATTGATCGTTTGTTGGGCGCATACCGATATATGCTTTGGCGCTATGAGTTTTAGAACTTTGCCTTTCGGTATTCTAGGAGCCGAGATCTAGACTTTCCTCAATAAAATCGTACTTTCACTAAAACATTTCAGGCAATAGCGGAAGTGGATTATTTCAGTACTTAATAAAGTGAAGGAACGAGGATTTTTTTGCTTTTGAGATTGAAACGAAACGTGTCAAGACTTGCACTTAATAGAGTTTTAATTCAAAAATCTTAGAAAGCGCTAAAAGCTTAAAATCTTCTCGGTTAAATCGGTCAATAATAATTTCGTTACCTCTTTTACACCTCCACTTCTCGATGATCAACGAATCGAAGTCGTAAAAAACGAACCTAAAATCACGGGCGCCCACCCAGCAATTTGTAAGGAGGGGTAAAGCAAGCTGGCTTACTTGAGGGGTTGAGGTTTTGAAAAATGGCACGTATCAAACTGTACTTGTGCAATACAGAATTCAATATACGTTCATTTAAGATCGCCAAAGTATTGCAAAATGTGTGCTGTGCTGGCAGATAGAAATTTGCCAGGAAAAAAAAGTCAAATATTTGACCGCGTAGAATACAGCGTAATACTTTTCGACCACCCTCTTACTTACATCACTACCCCTGACAGAAGGGTACAAAATTTCCAACCTGTAACCTTAGCCGTTTTTGAGATACAAAAATTATAAACTTTTGATTTAAGTTCTCCCCGGCATTCCGTCCAGAAGAAATAGCCAACAGAAAATGGGTAGAACTGGTGTAGCTGCAGTAAAAAATCTGAATCTGATACATCGAACAGCTTTTGAGATTTAAAGTCTTTCCACGATATATTTTTCCAACTCTTCAACCCTGGGGTTAAAAATTTTAATGTTCTAGCATTAGTGATTCCGAAGTTATAGTTTTGAGAAGATTTTGGAAAATTCAGTGGTCCTCCACCTACGAACGAAACTAACACCTTCACAATTTATTATTATTTATGCCCTCCTACTATATCCCTAGGTATCTACAAAGTTTCAGATATTAAGCTTTAGTCGTTCTGGAGATATAGAATTATCAAATTTTCGCTTTAAACCCTTCCCCTCTTATCACTAACCACTGCACAAAATTTAGGGAAATACCTTTAGGGATTTTTGGGTTATGACTCATCAAATCAAAACATTTTTTTGCCCTTTCAAGGTCTACAAGTCCTAAAATGCTAAAATACAAAATTTCAGGGTATCCAATTTCTTTGAAATTTCACGTTGATCACAAATCTTTAATATTAAAAAAAAAATTATGAAGTATAATTAAATAAAAATAAATTGTTTTTCGTATTTCCTTTTTTTATTTTCTATATTTTAAATAAACTGATTACCAAGTGTAAACTGAAAGTTGTGAGTGGCGTGGGGAAGAAGGGACCCAAAAATAAATGCCTTCCGCTCACTATCGAACTCAACCCAATTAATTCGAAACGGTAATTCGTGTAAAATTTCAACTTCTTCACTAAATAATTTCTTGAGTTTATAAATGAACGTACAAATTTTTCAACGACTTTCGTATGTATGGTGGTTACATGAAAGCCTGGCTCGATTCTCTTGATATTGATTCGTTTGATTGCAACTATTGGAAAATTAACGTATGTGTGATACATTTCAATTTCCTAGCTACAAGCGTTCATAATATTGTAAGCACGAATTTTAATAAATTGTTTATGGGAACTACACAAAGGATTAGGCCCGTTAATCTTACAACATTTTTCATTCGAGGCTGTTGAATTAAACTCTATAGATTTTTATCTATACAGTACAAATATCAAGAGTAAATCAATTTGATTTAAAATAATTACTCTACGCCTTTGTCGTTGTAGACTGCACAATAAGCCGAGTACTCAGCGAATAAATTTCCATGATATTATTAACTGTGACCATTGCTAATGAATAAAACCTATTCCATCTTCTATTAAAACACGCTATAAGCTTATCAACATGTTATTAGTCTCGATAGATTTGTTGTTCTTTTTGTTACTATAATTCATAGCGTAAATTGCTTTTAATTATTGCGTTAAGATCTCACAATCTGTTAAACGAATAAAAGCTCAAGTCTGAAATCTAATCGGATAGAGGTAATTATAAATTACACTATGTACCCCAGGTCGAGTTACGCCACTGGCATAAACTATCGCTACTGGCTTGGCTTTCGCCGAACATCTTATTGGGGGCCTCAGTGTAGTGTATAGAAAATACAACACAAGGAACCAAGGAGCGAGTCGAACGAGCTGAGCTTTTAGATGCAAATACAAGTTATACAGTACCTCCACAGTATTGTGACTTTTGTCTTAAGAGTCTAAGTTATAAAATTACGTGTTCCTCCAAGATTCAAGTAGCGTGATCCAAAGACCTAACTAACGTTTTCTCTATGGTCCGGCGATCAAAGAAATTGCTTGCTACTTTAGTTTGGTAAGTAGGTGCAAGTTGTGTTTGTTGTCTTCTTTCGTTATAAAATCATTTTGCCTTACCTCCAAGAGACCAGTTGTTGTCTTGTTGCAAAAGTGTTTTACGTCATCATTGGAATTGTCGTGGCCGAAGTCAGTATAATGGTCACACTGTAATTACCTACTATACATGAAATTAGTATTCGTATGACCCCGCACTTTAGAACCCAACCAACAACAACAGTAAGTTTTGTTATTTTAAAAAATAAATGTAATTTACAGAAGAAAAAACCAGACAGCATTTAGTGATGTTTAAGAAAATTGTTGTAAAGTGTCTTGTAGTGGGAATAAATAATGAAATTAATCAAAAGCTTACACGATTCGCTATCTCGTGCCTAGCACCTTTTAATACGAGTATATTATCAGAAATGTGCCGCCAAGAATTTCCATTTTAAGACGAGATCTCTTCTTATTCAGAAGTACTTTACCTTGCCTATCTACAACCCACCCACTAGTACGCGTAAGTTGTAATACTTTAAGATTTTGGATATTTGTTTCGTTCGGTAAAGCATAGTGAGTTCACGTTACTTTTCTTTACACAAAACTAGACTAATTGTAATTTTATATAGAAACAGAAGCTAATTTAAAATTGTGAAACTGCGTAAAAATACTTGTGAAATTGTGGAAAAATACCTGTGGAAAAAATAGTGCAAATTCTTGTTTAAAAAAAGTGGGTTAGCTAGCGTTCTTCTTAAACTCAACATTTTTTTAATGGTGAACATATCGATTTTTCAAACTTTCCTATATAAGATCCGATAAGGATTTTTGGGGACAAGGTCATAACATAACATATCCTTGGAAACGTGTCCTGAATAAAGAGTTAAAATAGTGTGTAGCCTTCGGGGACACAAACTAAAAGGAGCTATGCTTACAGTATTTCGTTTACTTTGCTAGACGTTAGCTAAGACGATAAGAAACTGATATGTTTGGCTCTTTAATGTATTTGGGTTTATTTTGATTTGCACCAGTGATACGGCGGTTTCTAGAACTCATTCAACTTACGTTAAGGTGGCGAGTCGCGCTTTGTATTGTTCACTAAGTTGATAGTTTCTTTATCAAATTAGACTAATTGAATCGGTCATTGTATAAAAGAAACTTGTCCGAAAAAGCCCTATTTGGCGTAAAAATATACCGTAGTAACGATAGTAGATAATCGTACGATAAAAAAAAGAGTGAATCGCCAAAAATAACGAAATTCGCTGATCCTTTTAAAGAATTCGTTAAATTAAATTATGTTTTAAATTTTATTTTTCTATGTAATTTTTTTAGTTAGTTATTGTATGTTAAAGTTTTCGTGAAAAAGGTGTACGAGTCCTGATTTAAATTTACGTGAGCTACGAGTAAGAAATTAAAATAATTGAATTTATTATTTTTTTTTAAAAAAAAAAGCAAGATTACTTTGACCCCGTTCTCTTTGAGCGCTCAAGTTGCTTTTACTTTATTATTTTAATAATAAAGTATTGTTATCGATTTTTAAAAAAAAAAATTTGCTACCCTGAAAAATTTTTTTTACACGTTTCATGACTAATATACGAGTACACCAAAAAAGCAAAAAAAATTGCAGTCCGTCTGTGCGCCGTACGCCAAATCGTTTGAGGACCCGTAGCTCACAAACCCTTTGAGCTATTAAATAGCATTTTTTTATGAATAGACTAGGTAGGCCCCTTGAAGTAGAGATGGGTCGTTCACGAGTGAACTGTTCCAAAAGAACACTTCATTGCAGTGAGTGAGTGAAGTAACCCACTCATTTTGGTGAACTGCAGTTCCATTGGACACGCGACAAAAAAATTAAAAACGATATAGGTACCTACTCATGAAAGAAAAATAGAGACTAACAAGTTAGGCAGACGACCAACAAAATCTTCTCGTTTTGCCCCTCTCAGACCTTTTTTTGTTTTTTTTGCTCATCTTCTACTAGATCTACTGCCCTTTTTTTGCTCATCCTCTACTAGATCTACTGACCTATTTTTTTGCTGATCATCTTCTGCTAGATCTATTGTCTTCCAACTACGACTAGTGACCACTGAACGATGGAACGAAGAGTTCCATGGAAGTACTTCACTGAACTCGTTTCTTAAAGTGAGTGACTCGGAGTGAAGTACTTCACTGAAAGGAACTGCTTCGCCCATCTCTACCTTGAAGTGACCACTTTTTGAAGGGTGGGGAAGCGGTTTAGACGGAAAATTTTGGTTTCTAGATCTCAGCAACCGCTTATAGGTTTGTTCTTTTTGGCTACACTTTCTACACTTTTCTGCACTAACTCTTGAGCGAGTGCAGAAAAGTGTAGAAAGTGAATGAAAAAAGAACAAACCTAATAAGTTTGTTCTTTTTTCATTCACTTCACTACACTTTTCTGCACTCGCTCAAGAGTTAGTGCAGAAAAGTGTAGAACGTGTCGCCAAAAAAAACAAACCTTATGTTAGGAGGCTGAAACTTGGAATTTATATAGAGCATCAATAGTGGACCCATTTGAAAAAAAATTGCTGATATGGGTGAAGGGGTGTAGAAGTGGGGGAATAATAATGCGTACGAAACGCTCGAAACATTCTAAAATCCATATCTCCTAAACGGTTAATGTTACGAAATTAAAACTTAATGAACAGCTGTAATTGTACTAGGAGAATAGATCGGAAACAAATTTTTGAGAGGGGCAGTGGCGTACGGAGGTGGGGAGCGAAAAACTTTAGATTACGATATCTCACGAACCAATTGCACTACAGAAATAAAATTCGTTTTCTTTGACAAATAAAGTTTGCTTAAAGTAAAATTTATTAAGGGGGCGGAGTGGCATGGAAGCGGAGGGGATAAGATTTTTTCTAAAAAATTACGTCTCATATCTCAAGAACAGTGTAAGATAGATGCTTAAAATGCTTACCAGAAGTAAACCTAATAGATCCCTGGAAGAAAAAAAAATTTTGGAGGTGAGTGTCTAGGGGGTGATGGTGGGGGGGGGGGGGTGAAAAGGAAAAAGTTCCGATGTTTATGGCATACCTCGAGAACCTATAATGATATAAAGCTGAATCTTGGTATTTAGATAGAGCTATATAGTAGTAGTAGCATGTTGGAAAAATATAATTTTTTATAGTGGTATTATGATACGGGGGTGGGGGTGTTTTTCCTAACTATAGAACGGCTTATGCTAGAAAGTTGAAACTCGGTATGTATATGTAAATCAAATAGGAAAGTAATATTGATTAAAAAAAATTCAAATATCCATTGGCACTCGGAAGGGGGGCAAAAAAAAATTATCAGTGAAAATGGAATGCATATATTTTTACGATTTTCGTCATATCTCTTAGGTCTTTCCAAATATTCAATTAATTTTTATTCTACGGATTCTCCATATAAATACCTAGAAAGTATTTTCAGGATTTTTTGAAATTCGACCCCCACGGCTGTGTAATGGGGTCGTATACATTTTCACGAGTCCAGCCGTATCTCTCCGGTCTGATTAGATATCGAATAACTTTTACTTCCACGGGCTTATTTAATAATCACCTAAAACTCCCTCTTCAAGTTTTTTCCTTTTTCAACCCTTAAGAGGGTATAAACGGGTTGAACACGTTTTCACGAATTCCGTCATATCTCTTAGGAGTGATAAGACATCGGATTGGTTTTCACTTTCTCGGGCTTTCTTTATATATATATATATATATATATAAAAAACTCATTTCAAGATTTTTGGATATTCAACCCCAAAAGTGGGTGCAAGGGGGTTGCATATGTTTTCACAAATTCCTACATACTTCTTAGTTCTGATGAGATATTGAATTCATTTTTACTTCCTAACGCTTCCTACATAATCGTCAAAAAGTTGATTTCAGTATTTTTAGATATTCAACTCCAATAGGACGTTAGGCTTTCGACATATTTCTTAGGATTGATGCGATATTAGATTGGTTTTCACTTCCACAGACTTTTCATATAATCATACAAACTTTTAATTATATGATATAATATATTTATTTTGTACTAATTCATCAAGGGCACAAAAATTCAAGAGAATACGGAGTTCCAGCAGAATTTATCCTTCGCTGAGTTCTGGAATCGTGCGGAATGTCAACGGAAAATTTTAGTTATTCAAAAGTTTATTAAATAGTACTTCATTCGAGACTCCATGAGTGACTTATGTTCTGGATCTCAATCCCGATGCAGTACTGAAATTCTGTAAAATTTGAATTACCTTAATCAATATTGTTGCGAAACCTACCAATAGTTTACTTGAGGTATGTTATGTTCACTTTGCTATCAGGTAGCCAACAAATGGGTAAAGCTATTATTGTCCTGTTGGACGAAAAGAAATTTTTCGAAGCACGAGTAACAACCTTCGCAATGCATAAATTTGTAGACAGCTTGACATTAGAATTGCGAAAAATTAATCTAATAGGAACTGCAGCAGAACTAGAGTGTGATAATTGAGAAGAGAAAGGAGGCAAAATGACAATTAAGAAAACCAGTATTAATTGGTTACGGGTACAGAGCTAAAACATTTGTTTCTAAAACTGAAATTAACCCAGTATGGGCACAGAATTGAAATTTATAATTCCGCGAGTCTGGAATTCTCTCTCCGAACAATTTCAAGATTCGGAATCCATGTTGAGTTCTTATTGCCAGTACTAGACTTCCTGGACTCTGTCTTGTTGCTATCAGAGCTTGCAATTCCGGTTTGTAAATAGTACTGTATTTCAGTACCTGTTTATGTCGCCGACAGCAACAGAGGAAGGTGGAACCCGAACGGCTCAATATTTCTCAATCTCATAGATCCATATTCATAAGTTCTTTTTGAACTAAACAGATTTTTCACTACATCATTTGAATTTAAATTTTTGCCACACTAAATTGAATGAAAAATTATAAAAAACAAGTGGTCCTTATTTCATTTAACTGGAATTTTCATACGTCTTCATTCACGAAAAGTAATAGTGGGAGTCCCACTTATAAGATGGACCTGGGCTTTTCCCTGTATCCAGTTTTCTATTTCTTTTCAACAACATCCATTTCTCAAAAATCGTTTCCGTTTTTTTCTGCCACCTCCAGGAGGTTTCATATCCCCGAAAAAAAACAACAACTAAGTTTCGAAGAAAAACTTTAGATCAGACGAAGTCATGAGTGCAACCTTCCAAATTCGATCAGAAATGTTACCGAAGAGGGCAGCTTCCGATTTGGGCTCCACTGAAGAAGAAGTCACTACCGAGCGAGTCGTGATTATGCACATATTTGACCATACAAATCCAGTAAAATTAAACAAAAAAAAAATACAGCTAAAATTTAATGGCAAAAATCATCAAATATTTGACAAATTTGGCATATATGCTACTAAAAGCTTAAGTATGGCGCCCAAAATTTGAAAAAAGTGTATACTTTAAAACAATGCAGCCTATTCCTTAGCTCGGTTTTGTTTCATTTTTTTTTTCTATTTTTCCTCCAATAGTCTAATTCATCCGAACTATCGAACCGGGCAGGCGCGAACGCAGGGGGGGGGGTTGGGGGTTGAAACCCCCCCCCCCCGAAATTATGTAATTTAGAACTCACAACTAAATGTAACTAATACGCGACGCGTAAATTGTCTGTAACACCCCCTCCCCCCCCAAATAATTTTCTGCGTTCGCGCCAGGAACTGGGTAACACTAGGGTCACTATATACACAACACTCTCTACCTAGGGTTTGGCAGATACGTCTAATTCGGTCGTTTCTGTACTAGAAATTGTAATTTAACCTCACAAAAATCGCCTGTTTATGTACTAGTTCGCCTGTTTTTGTACTACTGGGAATTGCTATCAAATTGCGTTTTTGAAGTGTGTTAGTGCGAATATGTGAAGAGTCGGAAAAACAGCTGTCGGTTCCCTTCCACAATTCTAGTACGTGTTTTTCTTTGATATAGAAGTGTGTGTGCGCGAAATTGTGGTTTTCAATGGTAAATTTTCCTATTTCTTTCATTTCTTCTATGGAAATTTACAATTTTGCAGCGAAAAGTCAATCATTTCGAATGTTTATAAAGTGAAATCCCATAAACATGGAAAAAATTTAAATTTACTGGTTTTTCACCTTGTTACGCATCTGCCAAACCCCTCTTAGAGGCTGTTTTGGTGTGAGTGTGTATACAGTAACCCTAGGTAACACCTAAAAGCTGAGAAATGACACCCGCTTTACACGATTGCATCAAATATTCAATCGAATCGAATATTTTGAAAAAAAAATTACAGGGTACAAGCAATGATTGTTCATAAATTTAAAGTATTCATCCCTAATTCAAAAAGCTAAATTTTATTTTTGACGAAATGCTAATGGATATACTTAACATACGAGCCACCTAGATGATTCACTTACGATTCATAGGAGAATCGTTATTGTTTCACCTGTAAGCATATGCACGTATACTTCATCATATGTTTTTAAAATATTAAGACGCTTTCGGTAGTATTAATGCCCTTCACCCTAACTAACAGATCCGCGTACAATGCTTATGACATTGATGTTTGTTGTACACTTAAGGTATACGAGTAAAATGATGATTGGGATTTTCCACTGAAGCCCTTGAGTTAGCGGGCTATCCACCTTTGTTTAATAAATATGAAACTGAAAAGAACTGCATGGAAATATTCAACTACCGGTTAAAATATTTTTTTTTTGGCCTCTTTGTTTACAAACTTGAAATTTATGATTATACTTTCGTAACTTTTTGTTCATTAAAATAATATTTTACATGCAATTTGTTGCACCAGGTGACATTGAATGAAATGCACATAATCTAGAGGTGTTGAACAATACGCTACTGCTGAAACTCATTTCTTCAGACATACTCATACGGCCCGTCGCAGTTTCACGATCATATACCAATACTTAGCATTCTTGATTTACCTGTTTACCAAGATGTACGAGTATTTCCTCTGAATCTTCGATAATACTGAATTGTGCATTATGACGACCTCACAATGTCGTACACCTCTCTTTTTTTAATCACAAAAAAAATATACAAAAATTATAGTTGACGCGGAACTATAACCACTACCTGTGCCATCTCTACACTAAAACGTATCTTTTGCTCTTACCATAATTCAAGTCGAAGAAGCGATCTAAGGAAATTCCCCCGATGACCATTTTCGATCCTATACCACTGTATTATTTGCTAAAATATCTCACCTGTACGACTCTATCAACAATATGCAGGTGAGCGGCTCTTTATTACAGAGATGTTGGATTTGGTTGCTTTTGTTAAATAAAACTGAAGATCAGTCAAATTTTTGATCAGTTTTGCTGCGATCGTGTAAAGCTCGACAAGATTTATTCGAATGATCATATCGGCGTGATTAAGATATAAGATACGGCGGAAATAGTTGATTTATCGAAGTGATATTGGCCTAGAACTCTAGAATAGTGTATGTTTTGTGATCGTGGTATAATTTAACACATCAGTGCCGACTATTATTCAAAATAATTGTGTTATGGCTAGAAAAACACCTTGGCTTCGAATATTGAAAGATCTTTTTTTTTTTTTGGAAAGACCTGCTATCTAATGAAAGTAGAAAGACCTTGACTTGGTGAATAGGTTTTTTGGGCAACTTTTTTGGTCATGTGTATCTTTTATAGATGTCTCAAGATTCAAGTATTCTCTATCATGTTTTGTTTTATTCTCCAAAATTTTCACGCACCAATTATCTTAATAGCTTAAACTCTGCTGAAAACCTTGACATAATTTATTATTGCAGTTAAAATACAATTTTATGAAGTAAATGAGATTTAAGGTTTTCCAAAAAAAAGAGCATGCATTTCGCAGCTTTTTAATCTTGGGTAAAAAGTACCGAAAAAATTTCAAAAATTTCAGCCTTGACACAGTTTTATTAAATTAAAATGTTAAAATATTACGATTTCCTTGTATAGGAAATAGATTTAATGCACCAAATAAATTATTAAAATAAAGTTTTTTTTCCGATTGTCTATGTTAGATTTAGTTCCGGCTAATTTTGATTCAAGCATTTGAATAAAAATATAGATTTTTGTTTGAAATCGTAGCTACAAATACGAAACCATACACAAATTTATTATTAGAAAATAATAAAGTGAAATGTGTGACAAATAAGCTCAAATTTGTGGATAAGCAAAATCTCAAAAACCCTTTGAGTAGCTGGCTTACAAAAGTCTTTAAAATACGTGGTAACATACAGAGATTTCGTAAAGTTAGAAATTAAAATTTTAGTGCATTACAATATTTTACTTAAAATAAAATCATCTCCCGGTAGCCGCCATACAAATGTCATAAAAAAAATAGGTACTTCTAGCATTAATCCAAGCAAGCGGCAACCCGAAAACACCTTAAAAATAAGGAAAATAAATTCAAGGAAATTTGCCACATAGAAGTTCTTAAAAATCCGGTTCTAGCATTTGTTTGATCAAGCAATAATTCGAAAAGGATTTGATCTATAAAACTCAATTTTGATTTAATTAAATTGAAACTAAAAGCTGTAATTATAAGGAAAATCACTTTGATCCTTCGAATGGGTCACAAAAATAAGTTCTTAGAATACGTGATTACACTTAGTATGACCGATCCAAGTTCTGGCTCAATAAAGAAAAACATTTTCTTATTTTCCTCTTACAGGACCAATTTTTATTAAAGAGTGTTTCGTTTAGCTGGCCCTGAAGGTATTTCTGATTTAGTCCTTGCAAAAAGTGGGTCTTTTTTAGACCAAACTCTTCATAAGGATAATAGAAACTTCTGAAATATAGAATCTGTCCTGAAAATAAAATTCGAGTTCTCCTCAAACTTTCCACAGTTTTTCTTGCATACGTTTCTAGTCGCCATTATTCGAATAAGTGGAAAGGATCGCTACTTTACACTTATGATGAAGGCTAGGAACGGATGTAAAAAAAACTGTGAAAACTCTGGGAATAACTCCTAACAGTTCTTGCTTGAAGTTGGGTTTTTTCAGAAGCTACTAAGTCGAGGTGGTGTAACAATATCTGTAGTTTCTCGACTTCAACCAATTCTAAAATGTTGACCACAAAATATATTAGAAAATTCATTTCTTTTTTATTAAATTTCAATGCATTTTTGAGTTATCTCGAGATTAGGCAAATGTGATCATAATTTTTTTTAAGGACTTTTGTGTGGTAGTTACTTAAGTTGGACGAAATATTATAAATTGACAGTTTTTAAATTCTGACTTTTTTTTTAAAAAAATACCGGTCAAAACTCATCCTTTTAATACTGGTCAAAACTCATCCTTTTAATACCGGTCAAAACTCATCCTTTTAATGTCTTACAATAGTTGGACACAGTCAAGATCTTTGGGAACATGGTCTCTAGTTATAGAGTTATCCGGTCATTCACAAACTTGGACTGGTTTTTATTTCTAAATGTATAGGTACGTGTAAAATATTGACATGGGGTCTCGGTGGCACAGTGGCCTATCGCACTACTCTACAGTCTGAGGTAGTGGATTCCAATCTAAGCCATTAATTTGTCACCCGTGGTCTACGTAAAAAAGGTTAATATTTGAAAAAGTAACAGTGCCTCAGAAGACCACTATTACCTGTGCCCAGAACTTTTAGGAACTAGAGAACAGAAGAAAATGTGGACTTCGAAGTTGAAAGATTTCTGGAGTTATTCTGTGATCGATCAACAAAAAAAGTTTGTATAAGAGCTACCTGAAAGAAGTAGATGGATTTCTCCCATCAGGAATTTGGGAATTCTATAGCTCTTCTTCCAATCAAACCCGGCAAACCGTGCTCAAACGACACCAGAACCATTATTTAGTCATCCTCCTCTTTTCGCAGTGATTGGACTATAGGATAACAACCTAAAAAAACGATAACAACGTAAAAAAAACTACTTGGAGAGAAAAGCTCGAATCAGACTAAAGGTGGAATTATAGTGAAGGCTATGAACGCGACGCGCGCGATAGCCCAACGCGACGCGTCTGCTATATCGCGACACTAGTTACAGTAAGCGTGTAGAATCGCTTCATAAATATCAAAATATTTTGTTCGCACCCTGCAAATATATTGCCTCGGTTTTTTTTTCAATAAATCATTCACGATATTTATTAACCGGTCGCGGTCTATTATTGTAAAAAATTAGAAACGAAACCAACTTAAGTATTAATATCACATTACAATGAGAAAATTGTCAATCAAGGCGACGCGCGTAAAGCGATGCGATATAACTGCAACTGTTTACACTTAGGCCGCGGTCCGAATTATGCTCACGGTGCTTACATCACTAACAGTGCTTACAGCCGGTCCAAATTGTCGGTACGCTTACGACGCTTATAATTCGGACCGATCGTGTGCACACAGTGTACTCATGGTGCGTTTACACTCACCCTTGAGGCTCGCCTCGAGGCGAGCCTCTACCCCCATCAGGCCATTGCAAACCGGTTTTCGTCGGCTGTGTTCTTTGCTGTGTTGAAAGCAATTTACACTCAAAATGCCTCTGCGGCGCAACATGCCTATGAGTGCGAAACGACAGAAATACGATGAGCTGCGAATTGTGTGCTGCCATAGTTCATTGTATGTGTGTACACATATGAAAGCGTGCGTCGGAGAAAAGTTGAAGAATGTTAGACTCTTGCGACTCCACAAGCCATCTGATTGGGTGATTTATTGGTGGGGATAGAGGCTCGCCTCAAATGCTGAGTGTAAATGCACCATCACAGTGCCTATCCTCGAAACCGTGAGGAGTGTAAACGCCAGAAAATTACCCCTCTATGCAAATTGTATGCATCGTGAGCGCAATTCGGACCGGTTGTAAGCGTGCTAAAAGCGCAGAAAGCGCAATTCGGACTTCGGCCTTACTAACATGTATTCTAGTCAACTTTCGTCGCGTCGCATCGCTTTAACGCACGCGCATCGTGTTTACTATAGTTTCACCTCAAGGGACGACCGTGAAGTCCCAAATTCTAAAGCGGAAAGAATTTAGGCTGTCGCGCCACAGACAAAGAATCAAAGCGGAACACATCCATTGAGGGTACATCAGATAAAAACCTCCCCTAAAAAGGACAGGTTTTTAGCAAATGAAAAACTCAATATTTATCGATACCCCATTTTTTTTTTCTTCTCAATCAGACAAAAAGCTACAATTCAAAGAAACAATTTATTGCAAACTGTGGCCATTGAATAGCAAATTCAAAATTGTTTTCAAATGAAAAGATTTGTTACTAAATGATCATTGATATTGACTTTTGATCATCATTTGATTACTATTGACTATTTCTGTTAACAGCCATTAGTTATTAATTCCAATTTGATCTTTGCTCTGTACATACGTCGTTTTTTTTTATTACAGACTGAGAAATGAACTGCTTGATTTTTAAATTTTTTGTATAGCAAATGTCTGTAAAAATAGCTGCATCAACTCCTCGACTGGAGAAGACGCTCTCAGTTGAACTAGATTTTTTTTACATATATAGTCCATAGAAATATGTGTATGGAGATGACGAGCAGCGACTGTTTTGAAGCCGGACGATTCCTCGCAAAGGACCGGCAATAAACACTATGCTACTATTAGCATCTTACTCACTTTTTTGTTATACTCCGGTCTTGAACACAAAAAACCGCCAAACATTTGAATACTAGGCTACTATTTGCTTTTCACTGCCACCAGGCATCAAACGCTCCATACAAAAACGTTCAATTTTGCTTCAAAATGCTTCAATGCTTCATACAAAAACGGCGTCTTGTCATCTCCAGTATTTATATCTCTATGATATAGTTGTATGGAAATTGTAGTGTATATTTAAGGAATTGGTTAAACACAAATCCAGCCAAATATAATTTTTCCTTAACTGTAGGATCCTAGATATTTTTGGAGATTTTTTCTTTAGCTTTTTTAAGAAGTGACCCTTCCACTTATGTGTCTGAATTTCAATGACCTGTTTTGTACTGGTCAGGATATTTTCAAGATGCCTCCATGGCATTGGTTCACGAAAGACTGAATTATCAAGTGTTTTCCGCAGAGGTTCATATGTTTTATCCTGAGAATATCGAAGGCTCGACAAGCTTTATTCATGCGAGGTCTACTACTTCATTACTCATTACAATAAATTTAAGATCTGTTAAGTTTCCAATATTCGAATGTATCTTTATTTTTTATTTAATACCCTTCAGGGGAGTTCAATGTAAACATTGTTAAGGTCAAGTCTACTATCTGTATTACTGATGACAACTTTTTAATAATCAATTCAATCGAATACAAAATTTTCAAAGCCAAGGTGTTTCTTTTCCTAAATTAAATTAAAAACATAAATATTTATAGAATTGTTTGTGTTGTATTATAGGTAGAAATTTATATGAGTAGAAAGCGCGTTGCATTTCACTAAAAAAAAGGCCACTGCCATTGTTGCGACAAATATTTACAAAACTGGTTTATATTTAATAAAAATTTCTCAAGGGCAACAAAAAAGGCTTAACTATGAGTAAGTTGATGATACTTGTATATTATTATTGAAACAATTATATAACTATGCAATAAAGTAATTACTAAATGATGAATTGTTAGATAAGCGGATTTTTAGTTAGATCGCGTGCTATGCAGTTTTCTTTGCCGCGCACTAAGCTAAGCTTAGAAAATTTATTAAAAGATTTATTAAACAAATCGAATGAATAACTTTAGCTTTTGATGTAAAAATTAGTAGTATTAATACTTCATGAGAGGTCGGTATCAAGACATTGTATTTTCGAGAACTATACAATGACCGGATGTTATGTTGCATTAGATGAGCACAATAAAAATTTTATAAAAAAAAATTCATCAATACCAACAACAATATTCGTATAAACAATATCGATATGAGTATTTGTCGATACATTAACCATCTATTTATCTTTTACTTATAAGCGCTGTATCATTAAAATTTCAACAGTACGACTACGTCATTAATCTTAAGCAAATAATAATTCCATAATAAAAATAAGTGATAATAATAATAGCAATTTAAGAAGAATCCAAGATCTATTTATAACTGATGATGATGGTGGTCTCTTCGATTCGAAATAGGTATGACAATGCAATAAGATGATCAGGTATCTTTTTTGGAAGTCGTTAATGAAATGAGTTAGTCAAATAAGGAATATGGCAACGTCTTTAATTCGACTAAAAAATAATTTGTATAGATGAATTGTTTGCCGTAGAAGGATTTCAATGTATTCTAATAAACGGATTTGTTAGAAGGATCACGTCCTTAAGATGGAGTTATTAGTTGGATATTAGCCGTTTGCTGATTCCATATCGGAAGTCTGAACAACTTATAGAAAGTTGCGGAATGTAAATTAGGCAGCCAATTAAAATATTGTTAATGGAAAGCTAAGCTATATATAAACATATCTTGTAATTAGTTACTACCATCAACTATAAACATAAAACAGTATTCTGGATCCTGGGCCGACAAAATCCATGGGTGTACTAAAATGGTGTAAACCTATGGTAGTTTTTGGGACAATTCCATGGAATTTCATCAACTACACTGAGAGAAATAATTTATTGGCAAGAGATTGCTTCAATAAAATTTTCATTGCAGCAATCGAAGTTCATTTACGCTAATAAGAATTAGTTTGGAGCAATAGATATTCGATTGTACAAAGGGATTAAACACGCAATACATGCACTAGAACCATTCTGTCAAGACAATCAACTTACGTTGTTTGCGCGATTCTGTTGAAAGAACCGAACAGAAAAATGTCTAGCAACTCAATTTTGATTGCCGCAATATAATGTTGGTTGTTGCAATAGCATGACATAGAACGTAAGACAAGCTTTAGTTAGATTTTTTTCGAATAGTATTATACAATAATTTTTGATGTTGTGCATGTTTGGGGTAGAGGGTGGAAAAGGGTTGTTGAGCTTAGGACATGCAATAGAACCTTTCTATCAAGACAATCAACTTACGTTGTTTGCGCGATTCTGTTGAAAGAACCGAACAGAAAAATGTCTAGCAACTCAATTTTGATTGCCGCAATATAATGTTGGTTGTTGCAATAGCATGACATACAACGATTTAGATTTAGATTTTTTTCGAATAGTATTATACAATAATTTTTGATGTTGTGCATGTTTTGGGTAGAGGGTGGAAAAGGGTTGTTGAGCTTAAAACATGCAATAGAACCTTTCTGTCAAGACAGTCAACTTACGTTGTTTGCGCGATTCTGTTGAAAGAATCGAACAGAAAAATGTCTAGCAACTCAATTTTGATTGCCGCAATATAATGTTGTTTGTTGCAATAAAATATTGTTCATCGCAAACGATTTTCGGTATCATTCTGCTGTGGTAACCGAATGTGTGTTCTGCCAACCGAATGTATGTTGCGGTAACAGAGTTAATCCACACTAAGTTAAGTTGCTACACAGGGAAATAAAAATGAAAGGTTTTCGGTGGCGCAGTGGTTACGCGCGTTAATCCAAAAACTTTCAACACGGGTTTGATTTCTACCTACAGCCATGGGTTTTATTAAATCAGTAAGTAAGAAATAATATTTGAAATAGGAAAATAGTTTCTTAGAAGAGTTCTTTACCTCCCCCTAGGTAACAAAAACTCATTCAGTGTAGGATTTAACACGAAAAACCCCATTTTTTTAGAGTTTACCAACAACCCGCGCATTTTTAGCAATCAAAATTTTAAGAGATTCTGGTTGGCTAGACAAATAATTCAGTTGTCGGAAAATATATTCGATACCAATAAACGAAAATTCGGTTCGGTCAACCTAGGCTTTCGGTTCCAACAATGGGATGGGAACTTTTCCTGCAACCGTTGTAATTCGTTTGGCATATATTTCTATGGCAGCAATGAATTTGTTCTCTTAGTGTACCATAGGTGTACACCCAAATAGACGTTTCCCAACTAGCATGTGTGGTATACCCATGGAAGTTCTTCAATTACATGGGTGTTTAATTTGGATTAGCACCAAAAAAATGTATTTCCTTTGATGAAAAAGCAGCTGCGTTTGTACACATGGGTGTTCTTACGACAAACATGGGTGTTTCTTGAAACACCTATAAATACGGAGGTACTGCTATGGGTGTTTTTCGAAGCACCTATAAATATGGATGCACTATTATGGGAGGTAGGAACTGCCCATTGGATTTATTCGACCAGGGTATCGATTAAATACAAATTTGCTTTCCAAAAAGACCGTAAAACACAAAGTCTATTTTACGAAAAAAATTTGACAGAACATACCGTAAAATATTTTTAGTCTAATATTTCGGATACAGCATGGCATACAGTTTTGGCATACAACGAAAAACAAGCTTTAGTTCGATTTTTTACGAATAGTGATTTTTGATGTTGTAGGTGTTTGGGACAGAGGGTGGGAAAGGATTGTTGAGCTTGAAACAAAAACTTTTGAATGTTTTTTAAAAATATAACTTCTAAGAATGGTGGGAGAAAATTTGAAAATATACGTATATGTTTAAACAGTTACTAACTCTTATTTTGAAAAATCGACCAAAAATCTGGGTGCAACATTATTATTTCTTGGGTCAAAGTCTGGGATGATGTTACACAATCTTTTACGCAGCTTACAACCTATAAAAATTGAATCAGAAGGCTATTTGAAAAGTTTATTTCTTAATTTTATTATTTTTATAAGAAACCGCATCTACAATTTAAACGCGTTCCAGACCTTGTCTCAAAAAATAATATGTGCGTACTTCACCTTGTTGAATTTTCAGATTTATCTCGCTCGTTTTTCTAATTTTTTTCTACACTTTATTTGTGATAAATTTTAATTTATACTAACTTGCTCCATTTTTTTTTTACAGAAATCCCAACAATGTTGTCCGAATTGGATTCCCTCCCGTCCATAAAACTGGGAGAATTTGTACTCGAATTTGAATTGAACGGTTTGACACCATTCGGCTATGAAGTGGCTGAACGAGAGCTTAGAGAAACGCCTGATATAAAGGCAAAAGCTGTTGCTGATCTCAAACATCTGTTAGAAGGTAAGTTTAATAAAAATTGTCTTAAAATTAATTTAAGTTGTATTTCCGAATGCACTGTGAACTTGGATTTAACATTCGCCAAATTATTCAAAGTTTTATGTGACATCTTTCAGTACAAAGGGAATATAAACCCTATGTATATGGTAATGAGGCAAGCAAAGCGAATGAAGGCTGCGAAAAAATTATTTTGGTAGTTTTAAATTTTATTTGGCAAGTGATTCAACGCGCTCAATAGAACTAGTGTCGCGATATAGCACGCGCGACGCGATTGTACCATCGCGAGAGTCACGCGTATCTCCTTCACTACATTTCCAAATAAATCATTGAAGACGCCAAGGCTGGACTTGGTCTTCAAGATTTGAAAAACAAGGTAAAAGAAATCGAGTAGGGTTTAATGTTTAAGCTCGACACGTAACTGATCTTATTATCGATGCTATGGAAACTTCGTTAGTTGCTGTAAAAACGCCGACCACCTTAACCAAGGACCAGCTCAATTGGTTTTAACTGCCCCTGTTCATTCAATCTTGGTACCTTCTAATCCACTAATGGTGAGGAGGATTTTAGGGATGACAAGCTGAAACATAGTTGCTTCCTTGATTTTGCTGAAAATAGACCGAAGTGCTGTTACGTTCGACCTATAGCCCAGGGAGAATCATCCAGGATCTGATGATACCTCTGACGCTAGTCTAGCTACTCCTGCTCTCATGAATGTTCCGTGGTTGTAACTTTGACCTCTTTCATTAGATAGTACCCTCCTATGACTAAGTTCCACGTTTTCTGAGAGACTCTGTGATATTGTCAATACTACCCTAAAGAATTTCTGAGGTGATGGTTCCAAGATGGGGCCTGTAATCAAGACAACTTCTGCATTACGTGCTAGATGTCGTTGTAAATTCGTTTTATCTGAATTCCATTATCAGGAACACGTACTACCTACTGCACTTCTCAATTAACAACTAGCATTTGTATCTAGACGCAATGAGTCATTGTTGCTATTTGAAATATAATAAGATTGATCATTTCAATTAAATTTTCATAGTATCAATATCGCAAACCTCTCTGAAATTCCTGATCTTATACATTGAAGCTACCACTTGATTCTCCATTATTTTTATCTCATAGATATTTGATTTAAAAATAGTTACAGACAGCGAAATAATATCACAAACAATTCCTATAAATTGTTGTGTCATTTCAATTAATTGTGCGTATCGGTTTTTTTTATTACCGCACAATCGTGACTAGAATGATGTGTTACTAACAAAAGAATAAATGGGCGTGTTCTATTACGTCCGCCATACAGTACAGAGCGGGTTAGATAACTACATCGGAAAGCAGCAACGATGCTGCGCTGCACTCGATAATTAGTTCAGAATTTGACGGCTAGATTGCACTGTGAGCAAATTTTGTTTGGTAAGAGTTGTTTGTAGCTGCGAGTATGTAAAAAAAAGTTGAACCTCTAACCAACTCGTCTGAAAAAGATCGATCTTCATTCTGATCGAGCAAATCTCTGCTTCCTATATCGATTGAATTTTCCGCTATCTTTGATGACCTTTCCCTGATTCTTGTTATGGTAATATGATTCCTTTCTTTGTAGGTTATTCCATACTGGGGTGTTATCCACCTGATTTGTTTTTATGAAATTGCAGTCCGAAGTTTGGAGAATGCGGGTCTGAGATCGTACACTTGGGAGTGCTGGAAGTTATTCCGCACTGCGGTATTAGCCACCTGATTTGTTCCGATGAAATTTCGGGCCGAACTTTGAAATATGAGATGCTACACTTTGGCATGTTCCTTTGCCATTGAATATTGTTGAGAATTTGATATAAGACAAGTGGTTGATTTGGGAATAGAAGGAGAATAAAAGATATCATCATGCAACCGCCTATCTAAAACAGGTTCGAAGATACTTTCGTGAAATAAACAAAATCATGTACAACTTGTTTGAGTGTCGCCCACAACTCAAGACCATTTTGGTAAAATTTGTGGCCCGAAATACTCTTTAAGTGAACAATTTTATGTTAATA
Source organism: Beris morrisii (assembly GCA_951812415.1). NCBI lineage: Eukaryota > Metazoa > Arthropoda > Insecta > Diptera > Stratiomyidae > Beris > Beris morrisii. The sequence continues at coordinate 105,145,802 of OX638313.1, read as the reverse complement.
ACAATTCTCGACGTATGATAAATTTACGTCTATAAATTTATGCAAGCCTGCTTTGATATTTTTGCATCACTGTGTTCATTGTGTATATACAGCGTGTGAAAAAAAGTACCCAAAATATGAGATCATTCTCCCCATAGAAAAACGATTAGTATACCAACAGTGCCACTAAAATAGCTATTTCAATAACATCTGGAGTTTTGCTACACTTTATACAGGTGTTTTAATTTGCTTAAGTTTGTATTTTTTTTTTGACCTTTGTTTTTCTTCTAAAGGGAGCCTTTGAATATTCTAATGGGAAAGACCACTGAAACTAAAGGTCAGAATTGGTTTTACCCTTCCAAACGGATGTTCAATTACAGAGGCCATCGAAAGTTCTAAGGAAGGGTATGGCCAGAGCGTAGTGCGCTGAATTTTTTTTTCAGACCCTTTCAATTCTTCGACCTTTAAAAGTATGGACAATATTAAAGCCATCAAAATTTCTAGAGTTTAACACGCTAAAAAAATGTTTCAGTGGTCCTGCTTTCGAGTATTTCAAAACATTAGTAGATTTTCCAACCCGATTGAGTACATATATATGTAAACGCCTTTTACATGGCGTTTAATTTTCTACATGTCGACTATAATTGTCTACATGTCCAAGTAAACATCGCCGTAAACAATGTCGACAATATTACACTACTGTTGTAGACAATGTCAACAATCTGTGTGTAACAAGTCACAAGATCAGAAAAGGCATATTTAAATTATCTTTGCTGGATTTAATTACTACTAATTGTATTTACTTTAATTACTTAGATATTTTCAAATACAAACATTTTTTTTCCATAATTTCAAGTAAGTGGTGAACACTGAGTTGGCATTTGCTGCGCGTAAATATTTATAGGCCTACTATTAATAACTGCTTATTAGTAATTATCTACATGTAGACAATAGTATAGTCTTCTTTGTAAATAGTCTACGCTACACAACACTAATTATATAATAATACTCTTTGATCTATGATGAGAATCTTTTCTAAATCCACGATATCGGCTTTGAAAAATCGTTTGAAAGAAAGGAAATTTTATGAAAATATGTTTTATTCTCGAGGCGGCGAATTTTTAGTTTCTCTAGTTTAGTAGTTTCTTATATGAAAAAAGTTGTTTACACAACTGTCGTAAATATGCGTACACTTAACCGAGTCTACACTATCTCGATAGCCTCGAACTTAAACGTAATTCAAGATCACTAATGGTGTATTAAAGCGTGACATAATGCAAGTAACTTGATCTTAAAATCATCAAGAGATCACTTGCAGATCAAAGCATTTTTATTACTTTATTGCATTAGTGAATTAGCATATTGTACTCCTTGATACCAACCACTTACTAAGTACAAAGATTGTTTAGTTTTTCGTTGAACTTTGTACATTTTGAATAATACCGGAGGAGTACGTTATTACTCACCTGGACAGTAATTAATCGAGTTGAAGGTGAGTCTCAGATCGAATTAAGGTCTCTGTCTCGAATGTGTTTACTATGAAAAAGTTAACATCCTACAGAGTTTTTAATTAGTTTTATACTAAAAGTTATAGCAAATAAAAATAACGAGACATTCGAATTGCCTTTAATTGCGTGTAAAGGTTAATTTAATAAATTACGTCCAGGTAAATTTCTGAGAATAAAACGATCATCGTACGATCGCAACATTAAATTGTGTAAATCGACCGGGTTACGTGTGTCCTCTCAGTAATTTTACTTTTTTACCTTAGTTGGTTGGTTGTTTTATGTGGCAGCTCTGTCCTCTAAACGGAGCTCAATTTGCTCAATGGCCGTTTTGAAACCACAAACTCGTATTAAACCCGGATGTTAAGGGTTGTTGTGACTGGGGAATTTAAAGGATGAGTGCGAGGAAAATTGATCTGTTATATCCATCCTGTACTGTTCAGGAAGAGTAATAACTCTTCAATTTTCTTAACCGAAATCTCACTCAGGTCCCCGTTGAAGGGTTTGCCTAGTACCCGCTCTCGGGCTCTAGCTAAAGCCGGACATATTCGCAAAGGAAATGAACGAGCGACTCTCGCTCATTTGTGTCCTGGCAGCTGCGGCAGTGTGCATTAAATGGAATGCCCAATTTGGCAGCATGATCCCCAATTGGCCAGTGACCCGTACTAATCGCCGTGATTCTGGATATTTCTGCCCGGGTCTTGTATAGAAGTTCGTCTGACTTGGCTCGGTTGTAAGATGGCCCTAGATATGGCGCAGGTGGTTAGGCTTTTCCATCTGGAGTTAGTCGCTGATTGGAAGTGGGAGAGTATGTCTCTCTTGACAACTCCTAAAGGAACGTGGACTAGTTCTGCAAAAGAACCGGGAAGAGCGGAGCCCTTCCTGGCAGTTCATCAGCCCGCTCATTTGCCATATGTCTCTATGTCCCGGGACCCATAGCACAGAAACTTTGAGCCGCTCCGCTAAACCGGCTAGTTCGCTACGGCATTGCTGTACCAGTTTAGAGGAGATGGTACCCGAATCTAGTGCTTTGATTGCGGCTTGACTATCGGTGAAAATAACGATGTTGCGTTTTGGCGATAAGTCGTGTTTCAATGTCGGACAAGCCTCACGGATCCCCAATATCTCCGCCTGGAAGACGTTAGCGTGATCCGGTAGGCGGTAGGACTTAGCGACATTATGTGTATCAGAGAATATTCCTGCCCCGACCCCGCAGTCCATATTTGAACCGTCGGTAAATATTATCGTGTCGAAGTCTGTTTCCACCGCATCGTTCTTCCACTCCTCTCTAGTAGGGAAACCAACAGAGAAGCCTTTCGTGAAGCTCAGTTTGGGGGTGATGTAGTCGGTGACGTAACCAATTCCTTTGGTAACTGTCCCAGGATGTTGCTATGCCCGTACGGTTTCGCAGTCCAGCACCCAGATTCTTTGAGTCTGACGGCATTATTTGATGCGGTGTTTTTTATATAAAGGTCGATTGGTAGGAGGTGGAGTAGCACGTTTAGAGCATCGGTCGGGCATGACCGCATAGCACCTGTGATGCCTATTGCCGCACTTCGTTGAACTCTACTGAGCTTAGTTATGTTATAATCCTTACTCAAAGCTGGCCACCAGACTAGCGACCTTTCGTTGAGAATTGGACGTATTACGGTAGTGTACATCCACAAAACCATCCTAGGTTTGAGTCCCCACATCTTGCCGAAGGTTCTTTTGCAGGCGTAGAAGGCCAGACGGGCTTTCTCCACCCGGTTTTCTATGTTGAGTTTCCAGCTCAGCCTTGAATCGAGGATAACACCAAGATACTTTGCCCTGGAGGAGAGCTGGAGTGGTTGGCCGTTGAGGCGGGGAAGGTTAAAGTCTGGTATATTGGTTTTCCTGGTGAATAGCACCAACTCAGTTTTATCCGGATTTACACTGAGGCCACAGCCGGTAGCCATACATGATTTAGTAGGATGCAACTTTTGGAGATTTCCACTAGCCATGGAACTACCACATCTTGTAGTTTTTGCAGCATAATTGGAAGTATGCCGTCCATGCCAGTGGACTTGTAGGGAGAGAAACTGTTGATAGACCAGTTAATTCTTTCCTCATTGATGACGGAACTGATGTCCTCCTCTGGTATGCGCCGCACACCCTGAATGCTTGACATCTCCATTCCGCTGTTTTGACACCCAGGAAAGTGAGTGTTCATCAAGAGTTCCAGAGTCTCGGCGGAGGAATCAGTCCAGGTCCCATCCGACTTTTTCACAAACGACGGGTTCGTGTGTTGCTTAGATTGAATCTTGCTGAGCCGCGCCGAATCCCGGACACTCTTAATGGATTGACAGTGATCAGTCCAAGCCTGCTTCTTGGCCGTTCTGATTTGTTTCTTGTAGATCTTAAGGCATTCCTTGTAAGGTTGCCAAGACTTGCTCTTGTAACAGATATTAAAAACCTCTCTAGTAATTTTCCTTAATTTAGACAGGTCTTCACTCCACCATGAGGGGAGCGTTTTCTTACTATACTCCCTAGGACATAAGACATTAAACGCGACCTTCATAGCACATTCGAGTGTCCCCACCTTGTCGTCCAGATCTTCTATAGTTTTGATGTTAATATTGGAAGTTTTGGATAGTTTCGATTTTACAACTTGACCGAACGACTTTACCTTGACTTCGAGACGAGGTTATTATTTAACTAAATTTTTCATTTCATTTTTCAGATGAAACTGATCTGCTGGTTCCCATCGACAATGAAGACTGGCTGATCAGATTTTTGCGGCCGTGCAAATTTTATCCCGAAAGTGCCAGAGATTTGGTAAGTACCTGTATTTTCTTGGTGATGTTTTCTTATAGTTGTACCACCTGAACTCGAATGTTGTGCAATTCTTAGCATCGGTAGCATTCGCAAGTCTAGAATCCAAAAGCTTGTGTGGTCAAATTTCGGATCTCGGTTTTTCTGAAACAGCTTTTCAACAAGATCGATCCATTCCATTCCAAAAACCTCAATCCTGAAAGGGTTTAACGATTGGCTACAATACTGTTCCTGGAAAAAACAACAACAATGTGTTTGTGCTTACAGAGAAGACGTTCGAATAATGGATGCCCAATATCCCGATTGGCAGAATATCATCCATACGATTACAAATCAGGCACTCTCAAATCTGATATTCGTCGGTTCAATTCCATCTTATTTTTCTATGCATGCATTTGGTGCTTACTGGTAATGCGAAGATGTAGTCTTACCTAATCTAAGATCACTGAGTTGGCCTAGGGTCCCTCAGAAATTTAATCTCTTTACAAATAGCCATTACGGAATCGATTCTGTAATCATTATGAGCTGGGGTGGCGTATATTTTCATGAGAAAAATTTGTTTCCTTACTCTCAGGTCTTAAGGTTCCATTTCTCTACAAGTAGGGGTTCAAGTGATGCCGACTTATGAACATTTTTTTTTAAATATTAAATTTGTATTGTTTGATTCGAGGATTTTGGATTGCTACACATATCTTCATCCTCAGAAAACAAAGTTCCATTAAGGCGCGTTGATGTCGTGTTCTTCAAATTTTTTTATGATCACGTTAAAACAACTTGTGTACCACCAGAAGGTTTATCTGTCGGTAGATTGAAAAAATTGTGATCGCACTATAAAATACAACGTAGCTCTTTGGCTACCAGCTTCATCGCTTTTACTTAAAGCTAAACCTTCAACTGAATCCATAAGTAAGTTCATACTTCTTTGTTCAGTTGCTATATCAATTTCCAGTTTCTTTCTTTACTTTTCAAAATAAATGCAAATATTACATTATTGAACCAGCTGTTTTTAAAAATGAAGTGAATATATTTACAATTATAAAAATATGAAATGTTATAATAGCTAAGAGTATCTAAATAGAAGGACGGTTTCGAAGAACCACATCAGTTTTTTACGACTAATACTTTTAGAGGAAAACTGATAAGTAGGTTTGTCATATAAAATTTGGAATTGCGTGAAGATATTTTTGGAAATTTTTCTATAGAATAACACATACAGCAACAGATTTATTCTTATTTGCCTATACGCGGGGGGTTCTAGCTGCTCCTCTGTACCATACGTTATTCAATAGACTTATCAGTTATCATCAATGGTCTAAGAAGAAAACGATATTTGAACAGTTACTGCTTGAACCCCAACGTTTGCGTCATCTTATGTAATGAAGCTAAAGGCTATGGCGTCAATACCAGCTTGTTGGGGAACGTAATGTCCTTAATGTGGTGCCAAGTTAGTTCAGTCGGTAGAACATATGACACCTCTTGTTGGGCTGCTCGGAGAAGCTCGCAAAAAAAAATTATCCCCACGTTGGGTGCCAACAACTAAAGGCTACTTTCGCATTACCTATTCCTTGACGAGTTAGTATCCCACATGTATTAGTGTTTTTAAGAGTCTTCACCTGCATTACATAAAGTGACGCCAAATATGGGGTTCGAGCTTACGAATAAAAGGTCTTTTGCTCTACCAACTGATCCGGCCTACCGCTAAGGTGGTCGTTATCTTTTTCAATCAAACTGAAGGCTACTATAGTTAATTAGAGTTTTCAAAGAGCTTAACTCTATTTCATAAAGTAGCACCCAATGCGGGGCTCGAACCTGCGATCTGAACAAATTCTTCAGAGAATTGTTACCAATGAGCTTACTTACTTAATGTTTAGATTTTTTTAGTGGGAGATCCGAAAAAACCCTTTTGCTCTAACTGCTAAGCTAGCCGAACAACATATTGGGTGTTATCTTTTGCAAACAAACTGAAGGCTATAGGTAATTGGAGTTTTCAAAGGGCTCAGCTCAATTATATAAAATTGCGCCCAATGTGGGGCTCGAACCTGCGATCTGAACAAATTCTTCAGTGATTGATTGCCAATCAGCAAGTTTTTTTAGTGAAAGATCGCGTTCAACAAAATCTAGTTGTTTTTTTTTATAATATTTCTTTTTTAAATTTCAGATAAGACGGTACTATAGCTTCAAAGTTAAGCACTGTGACATGTATGACGGCCTGCAACCTAGCAAGGAGTCTAACATATTTGCCCACAACATCCTAACAGTGTTTCCAAATCGAGATCAACTTGGACGACGAGTACTTTTGTTGGAGTTAGGAAGTACGTTTAGAATTAACTTTAAATCGATCATATGAAATTAACGTATATTATGGACAATTTTCAGAACGATGGAAGCACAAAGAAGTTTCCCTGGACGAAGTCTTCAAGGGTTGCGTTATATTCCTAGAAGCTGCCATGTTGGAGCCCGAGACTCAAGTTAACGGAGCCGTTGTTCTATTCGATATGGACGGATTGTCCTTACAGCAAACTTGGCAATTCACACCACCTTTTGCAAAACGTATAGTCGATTGGTTACAGGTTGGTATCCTATCTTCCTCAATACGAATATTTTCTTCTAATCGACTCATTTTCAGGACTCTGTACCGCTACGAATCAAGGGTATCCACATCGTTAATCAACCAAAGATTTTTAATATAGTATTTGCCTTATTCAAGCCGTTCCTTCGCGAAAAGCTACGATCCCGTATCATATTCCACGGTACGAATCGTGAATCCTTGCATCAACATATGTCTGCCAAATGTCTACCGTCTGCGTACGGTGGAATTATCGAAATACCTCGTATCGAAGGTGAGCAATGGTATCAATTGTTAATGCAATGTGACGGCGAATATCAAGCTATTAATTCGTACGGCTATAAGAAGAAACTAAAGAGTTCAAAGTAGAAAACAAATAAATTTAATTCGTACTAAATTTTTTTTTTAAATTTGTAGGTAAGTTAAGAACTTAATACTAACTTACTTTATAAGAAAGAAAAAAAAATACCGACAATCAAAGGATATACAAATGTGATATGTACATACCAGAAAAAAAATCCAGAGAGTTCTGGCAGTGTGATCTTCCTTCGCTCTCCCTCTGTTTTGAATCCTGAATATTGTTCTAGTGCTTTTACTTAATTAAAACTACTACTATTTTATTGTTACTTAACTACAAACGTGTATTATAAAACGTTTAAGATTGCTTAACTAGTTTTAAGGTGTAAGCGTTTTTAATTGGTTTGGTTTACGTGAGCCAATATCGTCGACATAATTTGTAAGGTGTTTATATATTTTTATTTATACTCGTGTAGGCGGAAGCCAAGCCCAAAATTTTTAAGTACATTTGCATGGTAGCTACCACTCGAAGAACCTTGCATTTAACTGATTCTGTTTCCATTCTTTTAACTGATCACAGACAAATGACAAATCTGTAAATTTCTAAATTTTGCGTCTTCCCCGGTAATTTTTGATTTTTGTATGGAAGCAATCCAAAGGAGTGGAATGATTTTGCTCGTTAACGAAATTATTTCAATGATAAAGCAATGAGTAAATGGGACTATAGTGTAGCGATGAGTTTATATTAGATTAAGAACATTTTTACAAGTTAATGTCGATGATAAAAACATAAAAATGTTGTGGCATTTGTTATAAACTAAAAACACATTAATATTACTGGGAAAGTTAAGAGTTCTTAACAGTATATTTTAAAATAATAAATACGAAAAAATTTTCGGTTATTTTTCATAGTAGTAATTAATTAAAGTGCTTTATACCAATTCTTTCTAATTAGATGGGACAATAATTAAATAAAAATATTTTTTATATGTAAAATTTAAAAAATTGAAGTTTTTTTCATTCGTTTTTATTCTGGAAGTGAGGCATGCTTGCTCATGGCTTGTTGTGAAAATTGTGGTATATTTTCAGAGAAATAATAATATGGATGAGCGGTTTATCTCTCTTTATCTAACACCCGCTGAGGTGAAAGATCCATCGGGCAAAAGAGTACGCGGATCTACGAAAGTTATCTTTGAGCGAGATAGTGGGTGAAGTTTCGCCGCACCGCTGACTAGAAACGAGGCGTGAACGCCCAGTTCAAGTAAACGAAAGATCATCAGGTCGCACGTTGGTAGCACATCGCATTAGAATCTCGATTTACGATCCGAGACACTTCATCGAGCAAAGAAGTGTTAACTGATACACGAAAGTTATCATAAGGTGAGGTAGAGCACATTCTTTCTTAAGGTAACATGGCTTCTGGTTGAACAAATATTAATCAATTAATCAATCTCGCTTTCTAGGAGAAATGTGAAGAAAACTTCAAAATTGTATATTTTAGAATCTTGGAAAGAACAACATTCACGTCACCACCCTGCGTACGCTCTTGTTACTAGACCAATGCTACATCAATTTTATTAGTCGGATCAAGAAGATATTAGGAAGAGGCTACATATTCCACGAGTACATCAACAGCTGAAGAATAATAAGACGACCAGGACTTCAGACTCAATTCACTTGTTGTTTTTCAATTAACACGGCAGATATTCGTGCTTCTTATCGTAGAAGATCCGAGTACATCAACAGCTGAAGAATAATAAGACGACCAAGACCTTCAGACTCAATTCACTTGTTGTTTTTCAATTAACACGGCAGAAATTCGTGCTTCTTATCGTAAGTGGAGTTTTTCTAGAAGCAATCAACAAAACAATTTTAGTTTTTGATTTCCCGAAATATTACTTTATTAATAATGACTTAAGAAAAATTTCGAAATATAAGATTTTACTTAACAATTAAAAGAGAGTATGTATTTTTTATATATATTTTAAAAATCCACTAAATTGTCTATAGGAAAAATAATGAGGTACGACATATTACATTATTAAATATGTACACTAACATTTTATTTATTTAATTAAATTTTATTTAAACTTATATTAAACATTAGGATAATATTGCATATATGTATATCATTAGTTTGATTAATTAAATATTTTTTACAAGAATTTTCAGCAGAAAAGAAACCAATAAATAACGGCATACATGGAATATTAAATATGATAGAAGAATATGCATGCTCATAGCCTTTGTAAAGATTTGTTTGTTTTAAATAAACATTATTTGTTATGATTGTTTAGAGTGAGGTACAAAAATAAATATATGCAACTATTATGTATAACAAAATTTTATAAAAATATAAAAACAATTCGCTTTGGTATAAGCAAAAAAAAAAAATAACTATAATAAGAAAACAATTTAACTTGGAACATTGGTAAGGAAAAGTTTGAAATTGTAAATGATCCCTTGATTTTCGTTTTAAAAAATAATAATTTGTTCTTCCTAAAAACTAAACTGGCTTTGATTTTCTTATATATGATTTTCTAGAGATCGCAGGCATCCAATCTGCTTAAACATCCAGTTATCCAGCCTTTTGAGCTTCTTTTGTCTTCTGAAATGCTTCGTACGCTTCGATTTCTTTCTTTTCCTTTCGCTTATTGCGCACTTCGAATTCCAATCGATGACTGATTATTCGCTCGACAATATTCTCTGTAGTCATTTGATTTTCGGAATCGATAACAACAAATTTGCCCATAGTACGCGGTATGGCATACGGATCGTATTGACCGTTATCGAGCGATATCTGTGTCTGACCGTGACAAACAACGTCGACTTTGAAATGTTCCATCAGTTCTATTGTCACAGAATATGGTGCGCCGATTACGACTTCGTTAACATACTGGAAAAAAATAAATACATGTGTAATAAAAATTTGGTATTTAAAAGGAATTTTGTTGATGAGAATTCTGTGTCCTGAATCTGCAGTCTTAGCTTTTAAAAAAAATTGTTAAAATTGTAAATTAGGTTTTCTAATATTTCGTAAGGACGACGATGGACGAACATGTTTTCAGTGGACTTCCGAACGTCACCGATACCGAAATATTTTACGATGTAACGTTCCGTACATTATACGACTCCATTATAGTTTCGATATGATCCCCTTCTGGACATAGGGCTGTAAACGGAGTTCTGTATTTCTTATAACTTAAACTGCAACCCGTACATCTTTTGTCGTGACAAAAGATTTGCGATCGAACCACTGACCGTTGCGCACGGAAAATATCATAACGTGAATGATACGGAGATGGTAGATGGCAATAGAAATTGCGAGTTAGTTTGGTATTTTATTTTGTCGGAATGCCACGCGATCAGCATTAAATTGATTCGTTCATTGTCCAAAGTCTGTTTGAACAAGTTTGGACATTAATCAATGTTCATTTGTCGACCCATAGGTCAAAATTGTTCAAGAATATGATAAAGGGTGTCTGTAACACTTTTACAGCTTTACCATATTGGTAAACAAAGAAATTGCGCGTTTTAAGTAACGACAAAAAATGGAAATATATGAAAAATGTTCAAAGTTTTCGCACCCTCGCATACGCAAAAAATGTTGCATTTTGCGATCTGTATTCTTCAGCCACCATCTCGTTTATTCAGCTCAATTTTTTGTAAAGTGAAGGCAGAGGCACACAATACGCAGTGGTCAAAATTTTGTACAGTAGCAGTTCGATTTACCCGCGGTAGAGATGAAAATGTAGAGTGCGTTCGATCGAAAATATCACTGGTTGGTTCCAGGGAAACTTACCTTACATGCTAGAACGCTTAAAACGCGTTCATGAAGATTCATTATTGGATAATTGCTTCCTTTGTACGCATTCACAACCGGATCGGTGTGAAGTCCGACTATCAAATAGTCACCGTGTTCTTTGGCTTTCTCTAGAAAATCTAAATGTCCAACGTGGAATAGATCGAATGCTCCAGCAACATATACCTAAAATTAAAAAAGCGGTAATTAAGTTTTTTCCCTCCCAACCAAAAGCAATTTTATTGCGCTCAACTTACAATTTTATCATTAGGTTGCGGCGATTTTCCATCACTAAATTGAATGATTTTTTGGGTGGTTGGAAGAAATTGACTGCAACCGGTCCAAGGACTACGAGCCGAATGATCCTGTCCCATTCGTGATGAACCTGATTTCGAGTGTTTTAAACATAATTTCTCAAGTTCTTCTTGATTTTTTTTTTTATTTGATAATTTTGAGGGAAATTTTTTGTTTTTTGATTCGGTGCACAAACCCAAAAGAAAAGCAAAAGGTTATTTGGATAGGACATTGAGGACATGATTTTGGGAATTAATGAGAAACAAAACGATATGAGTGTGATGCGTGGTGGTTATGTAGTTGTGCAGCAAATAAAAAAATATTTCAATGTATTTTTTTTTATGATTTGAGAGATAGTCGCGAAAAGGGGATGCAGTGCGATTTGCATTTAGATGATAACAAATTAAACCATTCAATTACCTTCTTTCTCGATCGAGTATTCTTCAGAACCTTGACGGAAGTGATTGCGGGTTAGAAGCAACATACGACCGACTAGATCTGTTGTTGAAATGCCGGCTGTACGAGATACTTCCCTGAAGGGGAGAATAAAACACGTGAGTTAAAGCGATAAAATAGTTGAAGAAGGTATCGATAACATGCAGTAAGTTCCGGATTGAATTTTTGTTTTAGTATTAATCCGCGTAATTAAAAATTCACAAAATTCAGTCCATAGAATAGAGCATCTATTAAACACTTTTAAAACTCAAACCATGCAAATAAATATGAAGAACATTCGCGGATACAACACGCGTAATTTTCACCAAACATTTTCGAAAAACTTAAAAAATTATTTCAGCACAAAAATAACACAAATGACATTAACAAAAACGCAGTTTTAATCACACATAACAAGTCGCTCAACATTCGGAAATATCTTGCATTCCACAAAATTTCTCTCTAGTAAACCACGCCGCGAAGGTCATAGACGAAAGGTACACTGTCTCCTCTGGGACATCGGTTTTCGTAGGTTTCGACTCCTAGTCTAATGAAACCAAATTGCGATCATAATTGAATTACGGAACGACGTAAGATAAATCGGTGCTAATTTCATGACTCCAGCTTTCGTAAGTTTTTGCTTGTTTAGATATAAATCGATAAGATATAAATACGATAGATAAACTGAACATACAATTTCTTATTCCTTTTTCTGAACAATAGAGCGTAATAATAATCAATGGCACAACAGCCCAAATTGGGCCTAGGCCTTGAAGTAATGCTAGAGTTACTTCATTACTAGACCAACGGAACACTAGGAGGTGAAGTGGTCAGCCGTCGCTCGCCGTGATTATTACCCCGATTTTAACTCAGGTACTCATTTACAGCTGAGTGAACTGGTAGTCCGGCACCCAATCACATTGGGTGTCGCCAAGCAGATTCGAACCTGGTACCAGGTGCACCGAAGGCATAGAGCGTAATAGATCCAGCATTTGTATGCCTTTTGGAAGAGGGAGATAAGTTCTCCATTTGAGATACTTCTAACTAGTTCAATTAAATTTAATTCGTAGCCCTAATAAAGTGTCCTTTCTTTCCGAATCTTCCTATTTTACGGTGAAACGTTGGATGTCTTTTTAAGTAAGGAATCGATCGAAAACGATTCATGCTTGAGCCGACCAGACACATCTGTTACAGAGGATAATATCGTTAAAATCAAAAATGAACTAAGATCGAAAAATCAAGACATGTAGTGTAAGCGCTGGCCATTAACAAATAATGGGTTGGAGGAGCAAAGTCAGCAAAGAAGTTCGGTTTCTGCTATGGGCTAGATCACATGTCTTAAGTAACGAGACATGTCCTACGAGAAACCGGATTCGGAGAAAACAATCATCCGCTCTACAGTCCATATTTGACCCCTAGTGATTTGAAGATTGTCCAAAGAAATGTTTTCGGGTATTAAAGCAGCAGCAGATAAGCACTTTGAAGAGATAGACAAAAATGTGTACAACGTGAATAATGTTTAGAACGAGAAAATGTTGAAAAATAAAAAATATTCACAGCGCCCCAGTTTATACATCGGTTAAGTCAACGTGATTACACGACGAAAAATAACTCCTCATAATTGCAGCTAGCCCGAAGGAAATAGGTTGCTTTATCGCTAAGATTTGCGGTAGTTGATTATTTCAGCCATTTTGATGGATGGGTCCTAAACTTTGCTTCGAAATCGAAATGCACTTCCGCAACCGATAACACAATATGTTCGTTTTTTGCTAGCTATGAGATTTGTAAGTCCGATTTCTGTATGGAAATTACAACTACGAGAAGCTGTGACCGAAATGCGGCTATCACTACTCGTTCAGTAAGAAGGGATCATATATAACTTGCTACACAAGTAGTGGTAGGACGTGTCCTCTTACTTAGGGTAGAACTTCAAAATTTCTCACTTCTACTCCTCGACGCAGTTTTTAAAGAGAGGGCTTAGCAGCTCTTCCTTCAGATCAGTAAAATATATGAGTGGTTAAGTGGAAGAATTGCCTAAGCCACATTGAATTTTTTGGTGCTTAGACTTTTTCAGTTTGACCACAATAACCATATCTTTGTGTTCCAAACTTATTTATTCACCATATTATCAGTATACATTGCTTGACAGTATAACAAAATAAAAATTATTTCTTTTTGAAAGTAATTTTTCAAATTACGTCTAAGTTTAGAGTCCGATATCTCATTTCACAGTAATATGGGTTAGGCAACTCTTCCACTGAACCACTCATATTTGAATCCACAAATGTAGTATTTCATTTTATATTTTTTTTTTCTTAAAAAAGGGGCTTATCATAACTCCAAAGTTAATACGAATCATAGGTCATACTCTGCGAATTCCACGATAAGCGCATATATTCTAAATAGCTAGTATCTCGGTAAGAGCACTGTTACTGTTCCATTGAAATACTTTCTAATATCTCTGATGAATTTGAGGTCGTTCGATCGTTAGCGAACGATCGTTCTTGCCGAATCCAGTGGAAGTCATCTCGGGGTATCAACTCGGTGGGAATATGAGGGCAATGTGCAGAGACAGAATTACGCTCTACGCATTTCATTAAATTGACTTAAAATTAATTCGTTCGTGACAATGCTGTACAAGTGCATTCACTTCTAAATACCGAATAAAGCTTATTGATTGCAATGGAAATTACAGTCCACGATCTCTAATTATTTTGGAAAAGTTTTCACTGCTGATTCGTCCAGTCTAGTTTTGTGCACTGCAGAAATTTATTAGATATGTTGACGAAATTCTTTTATATTTTTACGTCGGCGTCTATTAGAATGGCTCATTGCTCGAAGAGTGCGCTACTAATCTAAGTTTGTAATTTTGCAATCGTTCATCCATTTCCACTAGGAATCAACAATCAATCAGATAAAGCACACAATTATTTCTACTTCCATTGTAAATTAAAAGCAAACCGAACAAATGAATCATTAAAAAAAACACCCTTAAATATCATTACAACACACAACAAACGGAACGACAAAATTATCTGATAACGAGGTCATTGAGCCTTAATCCAATGCTTCCCAGTTTGGTGGCAGCATATTACACGATTTTAGTACTGTAATAATCTACTCACTTGTAACGTTTGGCTGTTTTCACCATATGATATGTGTCGACCCCATCAGCAGTCATTGTAATGTCATCTAGAATTAAAACAAACAGGAAACATTAAAAATTTGAATGTACGAAAAGAAAAAAAAATAAATTATAATAGTGGCGACTATTGTTTATTTGTCTCCGAAAATAACAAACCTACCGCCATGCACGCAAAAATCACAATCATATTTGTCCAGTGTTTCCAAAGTTGTCACGTACGGAGCACCCTCGATTACTTCATCGACCCATTTAATGCCACGAACCATTTTATATCTAAAATATTTAAAAATTTTATAAAGCAAATTGTTTTTTTTAAATTGTTTTATATTTTGCATACCTTTCTTGCTCCGAAAAAACTGGAGGTCCTTTATGTTTAGTAATTTCTTCATCGGTATGAACGCCAACGATCAGTTTATCGCCAAGAGCTTTGGCTTGTCGTAATGAATTCGCGTGCCCAAAGTGAACCATATCGTAACTGAAATGAGTTCATAAAAAAAATTATACAATTACATTTTGTTTTTATTAGCGTACAGTAAAAATACGGAAGTTAGTAGAAAACTGTGTCGCTTGCTGAATGAAAAGTCAAGCTATCAGCCGAACATTAAAAGAATTTATGACCCAAAATAGACTTTGTTATCTTTCTGTTTTTTTTTTGAAAAAATTATTTTGTTCAGAATTACTAAATACAAAATACAATTGACAATTAGATAGTAAATATAAGTTAATAGTTAGGTTTAATTGCAAAACGAGAATTCATTCATTGAGGACAAATGTTTGTGGAAAAGTAAGGGGTGCAGAATTTCTCTAAAAGGATTGTCTGAGTCTATCACGGTGACATGAAAAGTTCAAAGAAGGCTGGACATTGACTTAAGACAATCCTTATACACGACGACCATCAACTTCGACTGACGACGATGATGTTGCCACAATGAACGTTCTCGTGCGATGAAGTCGTCGAGCAATGAGTTACTAAAATCTGTGATATTGTTGAAAGATTCTTAGATCATAGGTTCAAATATCATCACCTAGACAGAGGCTTATCTCCCAAGAGCATTGTTGTTACTGCTCTTAGGTGGGTTGTAAGGAACTGAAAAACACTACCAGACTGACGATACAGAGCAGAGCAGACAGTGCAAACGGACGATACAGAGCAGAGCAGACAGTGCAAAAGGACGATACAGAGCAGAGCAACAGGTTTTACTTTTCACTTCTAAATGGTATTGTCCATTTTATCAAAAACGTTAATAGAGAGAAGACTCGCGCAGAAATGTCTGTCAGCCAATTATATGTCCTAAACGATGAAGATCAAGAGCAGGGTCGCACCCCTCAGCGGTATGGCTACTCTGCTCAAATGTCGCTAACCTGCGCTGCACTCGATAACGGCAGAAAAAGAAGCCACCTAAAAAAAGATTGACCTAGAAATTCTAAACGAAATAAGCTCAACGAACGATGAGTTCTCGAATTTTACAAATTATCAATTTTGGTACATATTAAGAGATAGCAGAAATTACACACCGACATGTTGCGATGAAATCATAATGATAACAGGTTTGCAACAATTCAGTTTCTTTTACATTTTCATAGAAAACTTTCCTATCACGAATCTATCAAATTTTACGATTTCATGTTAACCTTTAACATTTCAACTACCATCGGAAAAAAACCAAGAGTTACTCTACACATGGAATATGAATTCTGATGCCGAATTTCATATAACAAGAAAAAACATGTGATTTAATAACATGCGTAAATGAAGTGAGTAACAATTGAAGCGAGAATCACCGGAACCGGAACTAACAATGCTCGCAAGTAAGTAGAATCTCTTTTTTTGCAGTTTGAAAAAATAATTACGAAAAAAACCACATGAGATTAGAGGGCCTGGCTGTAATGGAGTTTTGCAAACCTTTTTTGCGATATTTTTTTCTCCTCTTTTTTATAGATTAAGTGCCGGGTTTTTAAATCTGTGGCGTAGAAATACAACAACTCGTCTCTGGGATGAGTCAACATGTATTGTTAGCAATATCGATTAATTAGTCGGGTGTTAGAAGGTCATTCAAAAACAAGGACAAACTCTCATACAAGCTGTACAAATGAATTTGCTTTGCCGGGCAAGTTATACAAATACGTACAAGTATTTGTTCTGTTTTTTTTTTAATATTGATTTTTCCATTCCTACAAAGCATAGAAATTTTTCAATTTAGCAGCTGTGATATTTTGGCTTGCAGATGAGCAGAAGTATCTGAAAAAGATGCAAACTCTCAGGCTATGGCATATTTTTCGCCACATTTTTAGAACGAATTCAGATGATCATTTCGATAGTACAAACATATAATATATAGGTCAATATTCAGAAGAGCTTGATAAGAAATTAACATGTTTGTGGAATCAAAGGCCTGTACTCTGAATTGAGACTCCAGAATTTTCGATGCCTGTTATTCATTCGACCTACATTTAGAGAAAATTTCGGAGATTAGTTCGATAGTACGATTATAGGTCAGAAGTTTTTGAAAAATTACAAAAGTTTTGTGTTTCAGAATCATAGTACTGCACTCTACCTGGCCGGATCTTACGCCAGAAATTTCGACGCAAATATTACTCGCCACACTTTTAGTGCGAATTCAGAGGATCGTTTCGAGTTTTCCTTTGGTATTTCGCTTGATCTTCCAAATAAACGAGCAGGTACTCGTTGGACTGCAGATACGCATGACTTCCAAAAATCCAGATGGTTTCGCCTCGATATCCAAGCAGACTCCTCCTTCGAACAAACCAGAATTCCTCCTCCGATCCCAACTAGATCTTCTCGTCTGGGGATCCAAAACGAGACTCCATTCGTCCTCCAATCTCGATCCTCCATCTCGTTTCTATTTTTTTGTCCACAGGCTATCGATTGTTTAGTGACTTTGATGCAACGGAGGTCGCGAGAATCCAACGTGTTTCATTGCAAGCTCTAAATGGTTTGAGGAGTAGGAGCAGATTCGATGATCCTTTGGTAACACAACGGACCTTTTTAGGTCTAAGTGTGTCCGTGTTCTCACGTGCAGCCACGCGTACCTACCTACCTACCTATCGACTGTTGGAAGCTAGAATTTGTTTTCCCGTTTGGAGAATTTTGTTACTGACATTTAAACTTTTGGTAGCAAACCTCAAGAGGTATGGCTCTCCTATCAATAGCTTTTCCGGTAACTGTAAAGAGAAAATCCCTTTTATGCATTAGCGTGTACACGAATCGGGCAACCGAGGTCGAGACTCGAAGATCGCACAGGATTTAACAGACGACATTGATAAGAACTTTGTCCTCCTTTCTGGCAAAGGTGTTGTATATGGAGGAATTTGGGGAGGCTATACAGTGGTTCGTGCTCTTACCTCTATGAAAACCGTATTGGGATGGAGGTTCTGCCCACCATACGAGCCGTGTATGCAGTTTGTTTCCCAGAGTTTCCTAACACAAGAGAGAAGACAGATCGAATCTGAGTATGATTCAACTTCCGTTAGAGACTGTTCCCCAATTAGATCTTCTCTTCTCGGGACAGGTACCTGCTCCGAAAAATTCGTTAAGAAGTGAGAGCAAACCTTCTTTGCATTAGACGGCAATTTTCCTAACATGTTGTAACGGATATTATCGGGACCAGGAGAAGAGTAACTACAAGCAGCGAAGGCAGTTTCAAATTCCTTCAAAGAAAAGGACGCGCCTTAAGAGGCCCATAGACGGACACGTATGCGTGTCATTCTTCCATGAGTGTATGGGTCTGAAACTTGAATATGTGGGTCTGCCATCATGCGGCATGATGGAAATCAAAAAATTTTTATTTTTGTGGGCGGAGCCAAAACGTATCGTGACATGCTTGAATGACACGCATGCGTGACCGTCTATGGGGCTCTTTAGGTATCATTGGTCGCGTTTACGTGCAGACCAGACCAATTCACGTATATCGGTTTGGTATTTTTCGGTCTTGCATTTATGTGCGCATTTTCACAGTACGAGACTGGTTTGGTTTCATTTGGTCCGTACCAAAATCAAGACCAAAATCAGTCCAAATGGACTGGTTTGGTTTGAGTTTATGCGTACGACCAAACTGGTTTTTTTGGTCTATTCAGACTTGTCTGATCCGCACGTAAACGCGAACATTGTCGAGAAGATGCTTGGCGTAATTAGGCTTTCTGTCGGCGTAATTGGGACAAAAGGCGGTGCCATATTAAAATACGGAATCAGTTTCCAGTCCAGAATGTTGTAGACTAACCTGGGTTTTTGGCTTAGGTTGAGAACAATATTCCCATATGTTGCCTGCTCCGAAAAATTCGTTAAGCAGTGAGAACAAACCTTTTTTGCATTAGACGGCAATTTTCCTAAGACGTTGTAACGGATGTTATCGGGACCAGGAGAAGAGTTACTATAAGCAGCGAAGGCAGTTTCAAATTCCTTCAAAGAAAAGGACGCCCCTAAGGTATCATTGTCGGGAGGATGTATGCTTGCTGTAATTAGGCTTTCTTTCGGCACAATTGAGACAAAGGGCGGTGCCATATTAAAATACGTACTCAGTTTCCAGTCTAGAATGTTGTAGACTAACCTGGCCTTTTATTTTAGGTTGAGTACAATTTTCCCATATGTTGCTTTGCCTTATAAAGGAGTGTTTCACTACAATGTTATTATCCGCAACTGTTGGGAAGTCAGGCCTTGAAATTTAGGCGCTAGCCAGCAACAACTTAGAAATACGGGAATCCCAATACTCCGTCACAACATCAATCGAAATTATTATTAACTACTTAATGGCATTACATAACACGAGTCATTATCCTAACGATTTATTTAAATTGCCATTTTTTACCACCATTCAATTTTTACAAGTAATTTGACTTCACCAGATACCGAGTAGATAACTGAGTAGATAACCGCATAAATAACCGCCTAGATAAAAACAATTTAAGTTATGCGAATGAACGTGCATACATTGTAAGTATGATACCCAAGATTTACGTGGTTATTTAGTAAAAACAATAAAAATTAATACTGTTGCTAGTTACAGAAGGCCTTCTTTGGATATTACCACTTTTACGGATGTTATTCAGTTGAATTTTGTCCCCAGCATAGTTTGCAATTAACTAGGCCAAAATTGCACAACTCCCGTCCGTCCATAATTTCACATCTAGAAAAACTTGTTTAAATTTTTATATAAAATATATAAGATTTAGAAATTGTAAGTTTGCGCCACGAGACATACTTAATGCATTTTTGTTTTGCAATAGCCGTGTACTTGTAGCTCGATTTACATAATAATCAATTCTTAAGTAGGTACCGAGTTACGTTTCACGATTCGTTCACCTCTAGACGTAACCTCCTGCTTCATTAAATAATAAGAATTAATTTCGTGTCCGATTTGACGATCAGTGGAGATAAGTGTGCATTAAATACTATGGCCATTATCTTGCTTGTACAAATTTAGATCATTAAAATATAACTAAAATAATATTTGTCAATCGACCGAGTTATTTTGGTTTGGTTTTTAGATATGTAAGTACTCACAAACTTGCAACAAACTCGAAAATTATTAGCGTATGATAATGACTCGGCAGGTAATTAATTTATTATCAAAATGTTATGCCGTATTCTGATAGAGGAATTTCATTCTCAGGTGATCGTTTGTTTTTTTATTTATTTTATAAAACAGTTAAGTCATACGCTATCAGTATGCTATGCACTTATCACGTTGGTTATACAATTGTAACGTAGAAAATGATTCATTTCCGTATCGAGATCTGATAACATGAGAGAAAAATGTCGGTACTAAGAATTACTCACTGAACTAGAAAATTCACTAGTTATTTCACTAGGTCTGCTGCTTTCAACCACAAGGAGCAATTATCGAAAAATATTGCTCGATTTAACTTCCGAAAGGGCTAACATTTTCCATTACAATTTATTCACCAACTTAACTGGCACTAAAAGAAGATTCAGCACCAGGAGCTGATAATAATCCTCCAGTTTTTTTGTAACTATTCGTAAAGACGGTAGCTTAACCTAACCTTAACCAGAAATACTCTTCTTCGACAAACTCACTAAGCAATTATCGGTTCTAGTACCGATTCACTAAGGAACTTTTTCTCAACAGGGTAGAGAACATTTGGATTAATTTATCTAGTGGCATCATAAACGCAACATCTGTAAATGCATTTAAGCATAGACTAGACATTTATTTTCGTATTTCTTTAATTATCTCTAACTTACTCTTCCTCTAAACTCGTGAAACAGAGCCGCGACAAACTATCTTATTGAGGAAGTTAGCTTAAAGTAACTCTGCTTTAGGTTCTTGGTTACAGCACGATAGAAAGAAACCAGCAGGCAAACAATTTGACTAAACAAGGTTCTCGCTGAAATTGTTTACATCCCCGAAAAGGCTAGGTGAAGAGGACTCTCTACTTGAATCATATCCAGGAAGATATGGCCAACCTACTGATCAGAACAGAAAACGCTTAAGCAAGACCCGGTGTCACTGCAATCAGGAAAGACCAGTCGAAGATCAGGCGGCCAAGCTGGGTATTCGCTTTAACGTCCATTGTCAAAGTTGTGGAAATGCAAAAGAGAAGGAGACTTTTTTTCCATGTTCTTTGAGGATGCCTGGTCCAGCCAGGGCCCAATTTCGTACACCAGGCAAACCTCGATCAGATCTCGGAAAAAAATGGAGTTAATACTCTTCTTAAATAGTACCGAATGTATAAGATGATCCAGACCTGTTCCGAATCCTTGTAGAGCTCCGTAACATCATCAGCCTTCAACAAACAGGTTATGAGAATTGTGGTAAAAGAACGGCGCTCATGGTCCCAGGTTAACCAACCCACCAACAATTAGTCATTTGAGTTGTACTCAAGATAATCGACAGATAAAGGCCTAAACAACACTATAGCTAGAACGATTGCATCTAGGGCTTCAATGGGCGACCATCGGTTGACTCATGCAGTTCCACTACTGCAGGAGTTTGTGGACTCGAATCTTACCTAACCAAGGTCTTGTCATCAGTGGTCCAAACAAAAATTGGTATTAAAAACGATAAAAGAATCAGGCTGTCGAAACTGCTGTTTTAAAATTATCACGAAATTTCTCCAATATCATTTTTTGAAGCAAAGGATCCTGCTGACAAATTTCACTAGAAATTCTAGACTTTCACCCGAATTCAACAAGAACTGGTTTTGAGCATCCGGCACTTTCTTTTCGAACTAGGTTTATTTCAGGGATCATGCTGGAACTCATTGCAAAAAAGGCTCTGGCTTCGCAATTTTTATATTCTTTCATTACGCTGCTTTCAACAAAATAGTCAACTACCTGATGGATGCAAATTTGATTCATGACCGCCAAGACAGATTCCATTCTGGTCCTTATACGGTTGATCTTTTGGTTTGCTGAATAATTAAATTTGTGCAATTCGTAAATTCGACGAAGGTTTCTTTGTCATACCTATAGTCAACGACTATTGGTTCTTGAATATATTGAGAACTTTCTCGATTCTGGCATACCCCAGGGTTCAGTTCTATCTCGCACTCTACTTCTTTTCTTTACTAACGACCTTCTGTTGTTAACACTCAATTCAATTCATAGTTTTTTTTAATGTCTTTTTATATTCGACTAAGGAAAAAATTAAATCACATCCGACTTCGGTCACACTTACCGATCATTGCAATCAAATTTCAATCTAATCTTGGGCAATTAAACCCGAGCTTTCATACCTTCTGGTATCTGTCCTTTAAACGAGACATTTCAGTGTCAGTTGCAAGCGTATTGTATGTATGTTTCCTTTAGTAGAGTTCTCGCTCGTTACATTCAGAACAGTCAAATTTTAGGTAATCTTTAAACACTCAAACATCTGCAATGTGGAATGCATTGCCAGACAATCTTTTTCCTGCTAAGTATAACCCTAAACTGGTCGAAAACAACATCCACCACCAATTCAGATGCACCAATATTTTATACCCTACCTACTTACATCGCCGTAGGTTTTAACTTGCATTACAGGATGTTCGGTCATAAAAACAACCGATCAAAAAGCGTAGTTACTACCACATGCCCTAGAGAAGAGCTAATGTAGGAACTGGCCAAGACAACGATGAAGAATTGAGTTTGTTGTCTTTAGTTAATAGTAGAGTAGCGGACTATGAAACATGGAAGACAGTTCTAATCGCATCAAACTTAAAATTAAAGTTCCTCGAACTCGGTTAAAGTTTTTTTTTTTGAACAAAACAAAATCATTCGATTAGTAACCCGTGAATTGCCCAATTATTGTATAAGATTAAAGCCCCCCCCCCCCCCCCCCCCCCCAAGAGCTCTACGTATAGTGGGAGAGGTTATCGAAAATTAATTGAAATTTGTGGCACTTGAAATGATTAGATTACAACAGGCTAACAATCATTCCATTCAGTTTCATAACCGAGCACTGAAATACATGTTCTTAATTTTGAAATAAATTTTTTGATTCGATGATTTTCTTGATTCAAATCAGCTTGTGACCCTATTGATCATCATTATCAGTTCCTGTGTGACCCCTGTTGGGAGCATGGGGCAACAACAGTGCTCCATCATAAGACGCAATTCTGAAATTCAATTCAAGTAAAGTAACTGAACATTCTGTTTTTATTTTACTTTTTACTCTTAAATCAATGCCCTTCGACCATCGGATATATCGCGTACCAACCTGTTTGGGACGTTTAAACAATTGTAATTCTTTACTCTAAAAATAATTTTCTTCTTCAAGTCGCTGCTCAAATTGCACAATAGCCTCTTCGAGACTTCGTTTTGCTCGATATCATTTTGTCGCAACTCTCTGCAGTTTTTTTTCTGGGCATTTAAATAGGCTTTCGGAAATTCAACCGAGGGTAACGGATGTTGATTAAGAAAAACCTGCAGTAACATTGCAGTTGTGGCTCATCCCGAAAGATTACCGTCGTATTAAACCGGAGTTCGAGTTATTAATTCCAGATAATGCTCTTCCTTATGAAAAGAGACGATCTCCGTAAAGGTAAGAAGTTATTTTCCAAGTGCCTACGCCTGGTTCAAGCCAGACTTTCACAGCCACACTCTTAATGATCCAGTGTGGCCTACACTTTCGTTCCAGTTAGACATGGAGATGTAAAGTCACTCTTCGTATCTTTCAAGCGAACAATGAGCAGTTAGTGCACCTATCAGTTGTCTGCATGTTTTCCTGTCAAGGGATAAAATTAAAGCAGTTACTCCCGTCCAATTTCGGCCAACCAGAGAGGTTGGTTTACTCCAGTGTGCACGTATGCTTCCGTATCAATCATACCCTTTTCACATGCTATGCTCATCTTCGATCCGCTTCTCGCAACCTTGTCCACGATTTCATTGCCCGAGAAGTGCCGAGGCATCCACTAGATTTTTGGGGTAATGTTTCTACTTACTATCTCAAGAGTTCTCTTGGCTTCGTACACCTAACTTAACAGTTCTTCTTTGCACAATATCCTGGAGGATGACCAAAGTAGATTGGGATACGTCCGCTCGATTGTTAAGTCAGACGCACCCACTACAGACTGTAAAAACAGGAAATTCAGGGGTCAGTCATAAAATATAACTCAGTCTTTCTAATAACCAAATTTAAGATGGTGAAAAGGAAAAATAAATTTCACGGCTTCATGCAAGGCCGATTCATTCCGGTCATATCGCCGTGAAAGGAGTACCGTCACTCATAGGACCAATAAATGAGAGATCAGAATGGCGAGTCAATCAGCGAGTTTCCGATAAAAGATCCAAAAATTCCTAGTTTCCATAAAATCAATAATAACTAACTACTTCAACTAGCGTTGAAGGGTCCTGTTCAAAAGTTTAAATTATCGTATAATTATCAAAAATAATAACCTCCTCACCTCTCTGCACCCGCTCAAGAGTTAGTGCAGAAAAGTGTAGAAGGTGTAGCCAAAAAGAACAGACCTAATTATTCCAAGTTCTGATTAGTGCGATTTGGCGCGAAGTTTGAACCGCTGAGATAGTTACATGGTCACTACATCACCCCCCTTACAGTCAAGAGATACGGGGTTTTCAAATGTTACGCGCTGAAATGTACTTCCTTCTTCTTGGTTTGGTTAGCTTCTATTACAAACGCCAGTTTTAAACGGTCTATTGACACTGAGGCAGTTTTATTATTATTGAACCTAACCGTGAAGAATTTCCGACACCTTTTAACTACCAGATATGGGCCTTCGTAAGGTGGTCGAAGACTTGGCTTAATGCCTTCAGCTCTAACGAACACCTGTTCGCAACATTCCAAGCCTTTTGGAATGTGCGACAAGCGTGTCGGGCTTCTTGTTTCCGTTGGCTTCATGTGTTGCACCTGAGTTCTAAGCCGTGCGACGAAGCTTGAGGCGTCTTCCGATGATTCATCTGCGTCATTTTCGAAAAATTCACCAGGCAGTTTTAGGGGTTGCCCGTACACTAATTCCGCTGTTGAGCACTTGAGGTCCGACTTAAAAGCTGCGCGGATGCCCAGTAGTACTATAGGAAGTTCGTCGCTCCATTGGTTTGTGTTTCCTCGGCAAGTTAAAGAGTCTTTCAGTTGCCTATGGAAACGTTCCACCATCCCGTTGGCTTGCGGGTGGTAGGCAGTTGTTCTTGTTCTGCTGCTACCAAGGAATTTGGAGAGATCCTGAAAGAGCCTGGACTCGAATTGTGTCCCCTGGTCGGTCGTTATCCTCAAAGGAACTCCAAATCTACAGATGTAGTTGTTGAAAAATGTTTTGGCTTTTGTTTATGTCGTTGTCTCGTATGGGGTACGCTTCCGGCCAGCGAGTAAAACGGTCTACCAGGGTTAGGATGTAGGTGAACCCGTTCGAGCTCTTCAAAGGACCTACGATGTCCATGTGGACATGTTCGAATCTTTTACTGGGCAACGTGAAACTACCTAATGGCGACTTTGTGTGTCTTGTTATTTTTGAACGCTGACAATCTTGGCAAGTGAGTACCCAAGTGCGGATGTTAGTGTTCATCTTTGGCCAAAAATATCTGTCGCTCACCAATCTCCGTGACGCTCTAATGCCCCGATGCGACAGCGAGTGTAGGTTGTCAAAAACGGACCTACGCAGCGACGGTGGTACGTATCGCCGTGCGTTTTGTTGGGTGGTTTCGCACCACAAAGGTTCGTGGAGCGTGGGAAATGTTCGCTGCTCAAGCACATAAGTGGATTTTTCCTTTAGTACCGAACTCAACAACGATTTAAGTTCGTCATCACTATTTTGAGCGTGCGCCAGAGTCGGCAACGTGAGTCTTGGTTTGGCCACCGTCGAGACACTATCATCTGGCCGGGATAGGCAATCCGCAACTACATTATCCCGCCCCTTAATATGTCGGATGTCGCTCGTGCATTGCGCTATGAAATCGAGGTGCCGCGCCTGCCTTGGATTCCGGTCGGTTTTGCTGAGCAGTGCGTACGTTAAGGGTTTGTGATCCGTATATACTGCGAAATCTCGTCCTTCCAAAAAATGTTGAAAGTGCCTGATTGAAATGTATATTGCGAGCAGCTCTCTATCGAAGGCCGAGTTATTTTTTTCGGCTGGGCTAAGTTTTTTGGAGTAAAATGCGAGCGGTTCCCATTTGTCTCCATCGCATTGTTCCAATGCGCTCCCAATTGCGACACTGGACGCGACTACTGTAAGTCGTAACTGTGGGTCTTCTTTTGGGTGCACTAGTAATGTTGCTGAAGAAAGCGCTGACTTGACCTTTACGAAAGAGTCGTCGCATTCTTTTGACCAAGCAAATTCTAGTTTATTAGTTTTTTTGCTGCTTAGTTTTAAGAGTTCGTACAAGGGTACGAGTAGTCCGGCGAGTTGCGGGACGAATCTGTGATAATAATTTATCATCCCTGTAAAACGCTGCACCTGTCGTACTGAGGATAGAGCTGGGAAGTCAGTAATGGCAGCTATTCTCTCAAGTGAGGGAGCAATGCCTGATTTGTTTATTGTATGGCTTAGAAAATTTACTTCAATTGCTCCAAATACGCATTTAGAATGGTTTATCCTAAGGCCATATTCAGATAAACGTGTGAACAATTTCCCTAAGTGTGTTTTGTGTTCATCGTCATCTAGTTTCCTGTCACTACTCAAACTCCGTTTACTTCCGAAACAAACGTATTTAGTTTTATCAGTATTTAAGGGTAACTTATGGAAACACCCTATAAACCAAACATCGATGAAGAGGCGATGAAGAGGCAGCGAACAGTTTCGAAACTTGTCGCTGAAAAAAGATTATCAGTTGGGAACAAGTTCAACTATGTACTTGCTATCTGTGAATACGTGTGAGGTATTCGCATTTCTTTCTTGCTCATACTGAAATGCATCCGACCATCTCATCCGCACTCGTCGACATGAGAGATCTCCTATCGCGCATTGTATTTGAAATTGGAATGAGCAAGAACGAGATAGCAATACGTGCACTCAGTGAACAGTGAGTTTGAAGTCAGTATGAAGTAGAGCCTACTGGTCATCGATGAGGGGTGAATCTGAATTACATACGAAGTCCACCTGAACGATCATCGAGGATCGGTAGAAAGGATTTACATATGAATTGTGTTCTACCGCGCATAGAATAATGGAGGGATGAAATTGCATAAGAACTCTGTGGAAGAACTCTTCCCGTTATTCTTTGCCGGTAGACACTGTATCGATCCTTGGCGTCGGGTCATGTCGCCGAATGCAATTTTGTTGTTCGTCGACTAGTGCAATCGAAACACGACTTCCATTGCACTAGCCGGCAGAGTTATTTGTTTCATGATCGGAACTGCACAGTTGATGTTGAACGTCTAAGTTTGTTATGGCATTTGCAGGTCGAGTAGATACGCACTTGATGATCGGATGTATAAGCATTCGGCGATCATACTTTTGTCTTTTTCACTCACTAAAGGTGGAAGAGGTCGGCATGTTGAACATACTTGAGGAAAAGTTGGGGAAATGTTTACTTTTCGATTTAACCCTCAATATCGCCACGAACACAAGGGCGCGTGCTAACATGGTAGTAGTTTGCACATAAGGACCCATGAATTTTTCGTGTTTTTGGTTTATAGGGCAAAGCCAATTAAATAATGTGTGAAGGGCGCTTTGTATTTCTGTGAAGGTATCAACCCAGTTAACACCACTACATAACAGCACCGTATCATCGGCAAATGCTACTATGCGGCAGTTAAGAGTCTATGGAGTCCGAGATTCTTAAGGTCATCCCCATAGAGCTACTGGAGACGACAAGTCAAAAACACGGTGAGAAGTGAGACAAAATAGGGTCGTGTTTTTCCATGTGGGTCGCCAGAAGGCGAATGAGATGGTTAGGTAGTCTTTTCTTTGACAACATTGAGGATTTGAGGTCGATAGGGCATGACAAACTGGTCAGGTTCTGCAGGGATTTAGAGTGTTTTTGAGGGGTATGACTAGTCCACGAGGTTTTGAAGGGATGGGCCCATATGGTGCCTAGTGATCGCAGCGATTCTTAGAGCTGCGCCCCTTCCTGAACTGAAGGTCATCCCTATAACCCTATGTGATGTATTTAGTCGAACGGATCACTAGGTGCTGAACGGTTAATTTAGTGCAGTCTGTGATCCCTCAGATCTTCCAGATATGATCAATGCTACGAAGAAAATGATACGGCGAAACACTTGGCCGTATTGGGTGCTAACTTCATAAGGTCACAGATCTTGCACCTAACCAAGATCTGAATTTCGTCAAGAAGTCTAACCGGATTGTGGAAAGTGAATGCAACTAGAAGGGAGGCGTTACAAGTCTGAACGTAGCAGACGAAAAAATGGAACAGTACATACAAAAGTCGCCAGTTGTGCTCCAAATTTAGACAAAACAGAGCCAACGTTGCCATCATCTGGAGAAGAAGTTTTAGAGAAACCCCAAAACCTGTAGCCCAACTGGTTTTATTACTCACAAGTAGCTAAACTCCCGTCATATCACTAAATCGTTCGATACGCACCACAATCAGCAGCCAACACTTTTAGATAACAGCCCAAATGTTCCGCGCCACGCGCATACCGTCCACTAACCACCCACCACCACCCAGACAAAATTATTGATTAGAGAAAAGAAAACGGTGTGCCCCGCAACATAAACGCTTCGCACTTCGTCATACAATCGTCTTCTTACGAAAGTGCTGCATCTTAGAAGGTTTACTGGGTCGTCTCATCACAAAAACGTGACGGAATATGGGGCAAATAGTAAAATGGATAAGCCGCCGTGTAACGAAATCTCCCAGACTGGTTTTATTTTATGCGGTAAGCGGCGACAGCACGCGCCGCTCGAAAGGCCGACCTTAAAATTGCAAATAAAAAAAATTTCTGTCGCCAACGACTGGCCGAGCTACTTGATCAGCTGATTTTTTAGTTGGGGAGCTTGGCAGGCGGTTGATATTGGGCCGTTGGGGTATTTTTGTTAGTCATGGAACCGGAACAATCTACCCTACAATTTTTAACGGAAAATAACCAAGTGAGCAGAATGCGACTAGGTCGAACGGAAGCCGGGCAAAGCCTTTTTCCGGCCGTTTTTTTTGTTGCAACTGAACTGAAGGACAACAGACAAAATTACGTCTTTGGGGTGGAAAATACCACTGCAAATTGAAATTACTCACAGCCGAGTGACTCTTGCAGCAGAGGCGTTTAAACATGACGTCAAACACTGGGCAAGGTCAGGGTCGTTTCTGGCGCAAAATATCTCGAATGCACGAGTTTTTTTCCGCCGATTTTTTCGGCCCGCTAAATGACGTGGCCTCGAACTGCCGAAATACTAAAAACTACTATGAAATTTATTTACTCGAAAGATGAGGGAAAAAACAAATTGCAAAATACTTTACCATCCGTCGCACCAGACCCGCACTTCCTTCTTTTCAATCGTCGCCGTGCCGTTTGTCATCGGCTTTTCTTCGGTACCGTTGCGCGACATTTTTCCGCCCTCCGATTGTCGAGCCGCAAACGAAAACCGAAAATTCTTGCACGTTCGTACCGCAACTTCCGTTCCGGACTATCGACTTTTCTTCAATTAAAATCCGAACGGAAAAATTGATTTCCTGTCCGATGACACTTCAACGACAGGGGGGAAAAAAATTCCACCCGCGAAACACAGGAAAAAAACAAACGGGATGGAAATTTTACACGCCTTGTACTCGGGGCGGAGGCTGCAACACCCGACCAAAATAAAACCAAAAAGAAAACTTTCCGACTTGTTTACAAAATTATGATTCTAAAAATATAAGGGAAAGAAACGCGTAGGAGGAAAAACTGGCACAAATATTATTCGAAAAATCGCACCACGAACGAACGAAGAATAACCTTTTATCGCAAATTCAAGAGACCGACTGACTGAGAGATCACGCCACTTCGCGTAGAATAAAAATGTTTTTGTTTTTTTTTCGATTTTCCGGGGTACCCTGATTCTGTTATACGGCATGCAAGTGGTTTGAGTATGTGATAAAATGTGTCGAGTAGTTGCACGAACTGTAGATGGAGTGAATTTGATTTTTTTTTAAATTAGAAAACGGTTGATAAAAAATTGAACAGGGCACCTAAAGTGATTCTGTAGGTTGGAGCGGGTGTGAGTGGCATGACTAGTTAGGGGTTATGTTGTAATCCTCTCTGACAGCCAAGCCGCAATCAAGGCCTTAGATACGGCTACCACCTCCTCTGAACTCGTCGAACAGTGTCGAGAAGAGCTAGCCCACTTAGAAAGTCAAGTCAAAGTTACTCTGCTCTGGGTCCCAGGCCACAGCAAGATAGAGGGTAACGAGCGGGCAGACGAATTAGCTAGGCAAGGTTCTGCTCTTCAGGGCCCTCTCGTAGAATCCGTTCAGGTCCCACTAGGGACTGTTAAGCGCCAAATATCCACCCCTTTCTCACAAACGCGAACTCCAGATGGAGAGGACTGACCAACTGCTGCAATGGAAGCCATGATAGACTTGGCCCCATTACACTTAGAGATAAAGAAGGAGGCTCTGAGAGAGGCCATAAGGCTACAGCAGTACAATAAATTCAAGGCAGCAGACCTTGTCGGTCACCTTAAAATTCAACAGGAATTTAATCAGAAGGACCTAACCGACTCAGTAAACGAGAACATGCCAAAGGTATATGATTTTGAGAAACCATATATGGTGACTCTGGGAGATCGTGTATCATGGCAATCTGGTCTACCAGATTTTGGGGAAGGTGCTTCAGTCTGGTACACGGACGGCTCTAAAACCTATAGTGGAACTGGAGCGGGCGTATTTGGACCCAATTGTAAAATATGGACGGCAATGGGACAAACCGCCACTGTGTTTCAGGCTGAGGTACATGCCATAGAGCTGTGCGCAGCTAAACTTCTACTGAATAATATAGGTAAACTTCTACTGAAACCAAAAGGCGCTGCAGTTATTATCCTATCTGACAGCCAAGCGGCACTGCTAGCGCTGAAATCTTATTGTTTCCGTTCTAGGCTTGTGTGGGACTGTCATACTCTTCTTAAAGAGCTGGCACATCATAATAGTCTAACCCTGATGTGGGTGCCAGGACATGAGGGTATTCCGGGTAATGAATCGGCTGACCAGCTAGCTAAGCGGGGAGCCAACTCACCAATGATTGGCCCGGAACCATTCTGTGAAGTAGGTAAAGGCTTCATTAAGGATGGTATTTTTAAGTGGATAAATCTTCAGGTGGAAGATTATTGGAACTCACTTTCAGGACTTAGACAGTCAAAGAAAATCCTGACCTTCTCAAGTAGGAGAGCGTCGGAATTCCTTTCCTTAAGCAGGTATAACGCACGGGTCATAATGGGATATTTTTCCGGACATTATTTCCTTAATTATCACCTTAAGATCATCGGTAAAGTATCACTAGATACATGTCGATTCTGTGATATCACATCTGAAACCACGGCACACATTCTGTATGATTGTGATGCAGTGGCCAGATCAAGAAGGCAGATTCTCGGTGGATTTACTCTCACCTGTGAAGACCTGTCGAAGACTCCCCTGAGTAAAATCATCTCCTTTCTCAAAGGAATCGATATGGCCTAGGGAGTGGTTAAGAGCCAGGAACAAAAGACCTCTTAGGTCGTAGTTCGAGAAGTAGTGAGGCTTCTTCAGGCTCTACCAGTTTTAAAAAAAAAAAAAAAAAACTGCGTCATATCTAGGAAGATATGGACATCCAACTCCCGCAACAGAACAGACGAACTCCTGAGCAGGAGCCGCATAGACGTCTCCAGAGTCACGTCAGTCAGCACGGGTGACTGACCGATCGGCGACCACGCGGCCAGACTGGGTATTCCGTTTAACGTCAATTGCCGCAGTTGTGGGGATGCAAATAAGAGGGAAATTGTTATTCACCTTCTTTGCGAGTGTCCCGCCCTAGCTAGAGCCAAACTTCGCGCACTAGGCAAACCCTTCTTCAATAACCTCGATGAGATCTCGAAAAACAAGATAGGAGAACTGATTACATTCTTGAACAGATCTGGATGGATATGATAATCCATTCATGCCCCAGGTCTCTGTAAAACTATATATATACTTCATCAGCCCTCAACGACCAGGTTAAAACGGCGCTTCCTGTGCTAATTGGGCCCTGTTTTCGGCAGACGGGCCACCACGTAAACCAACCAACCTAGGGGCGGGTTTCCAGATACATTAGCGGATATTATGGAGCTGCACTCCGTACATTTTGCTTCTGGCTTTGGGGGTGAATGCTTACAAAATCTCCGCTATCCGCCATAGCCGGTCCCAAGCCCGGTTGAGAAAGGAGGAGGGAACATTGAGTTAACCTGAATGGCCAGTAACACCTGTGCGTCTCAGAAAGTAGGCAAAAAATATGACATAGCTGGACTCGCAGCAGGGCCGTCCTAAGATATTCGGCGCCCACTAAAAATAATGCACCACTCGTCATAAGAAAATACAATTTTGATGGCTAGTGGAAGCGGCAAATACAAAATATAAAAGTGTCAGAACTAGACAATTTTATACCTTCGGATTTGTAAAGGTTAAATGATTCTGTGGAAAAAATCCTTTATCACGCACAAGCGAAAAAGTAATGTAAGAGATTTTTCATATTTTACTTTAGTATGTTTTAGAATGTAGTCAATAAAAGTTTTT
This sequence comes from Beris morrisii, assembly GCA_951812415.1. NCBI lineage: Eukaryota > Metazoa > Arthropoda > Insecta > Diptera > Stratiomyidae > Beris > Beris morrisii. The sequence continues at coordinate 105,112,901 of OX638313.1, read as the reverse complement.
GACATTTGAGACGTAAAACAATGAATAAAAACGTTTTAAAATTTTTGATTTCATCCAGCCAGTACAATTCGAGCCGTCATTATGCCATGTTTCGCTGACGCGCGCTACGCTCCAACTACCTTCCGTGCAGCTCTGCGGAGCTCAGGGATTAAAACTCCCTTTTCGCGTGCATGTGTGACGAGAAACGTCAAACGGAACCGTCATGGCGGTTCGAATAAAATGTACTGGAGGAGCAAAACAAAAAATTTGAAATCGGTTTTTTTTTATAGTTTTACGTTCCGAATGTCAAACATTTTTATTGACCACATCCTAAAACATACCAAAGTTTCATTTAGAAAGTAAAAGTAAAATATGAAAATTCTCTTACATTACTTTTTCGCTTGTGCGCGATAGAGGATTTTTACCGATTCTGTATTTCGTTTCAACTGTACAAATTTTTTTAAAGAAGCGTATAATCAATTGTAGTATCAACTTTTCGAAGTGATTTTTTATTTCCAGTGAGTTGAACTCATTTAACAACCCCTCAGCTTCAACTTTCGTTGCAGGCTTTTGAAAATTATCTTCAAAAATTTTATTCAAAGCATTTTTAAAATTTTCATAACCGGAAACCACTGCCTTCACTGAATCAGCTCTTGCTGACCAACTAGTGTCGCTTAATTTTTTGGGCACTGTTTTTGTTTATTGCTGCTATTTCAAAATTGTCCATCTTGATGTTGACGCGGCAAAGAAATTATATAAATTTTGTAGAAAAAATAATAATTTAGTTGCTTGTACGCAGCATTCCACCGCCGACTCTCCAATTAAATTTAAAGAATGTGCTGCACAGGGTACGTAAATGGCAGGATTGTTTTTATATTTAATGCGCGCTTGGAGGTCATAAGATTGTCCTCTAATATCTTCCAAATTAATATCTAAATCAGATAATAGCTTTAAAATACAATCTTCCATTTCTGCGCTCTTGTGGCCAGTATTTTCCAAAAATTTTAAAACATAACATCAATAAAAATTGCCGCCCACAAAAGGCTTGCGCCCCTGGGCTATAGCCCATTTAGCCCTGTGGTTAGGGTGGCCCTGACTCGCAGCATAGCTGGGAGAACTCCAACATGTCATATTTAGCTGAAAACTCCCACCCTTTTTCTACCGGGGTGTAATAAATAAGTAGGACTGGCTCTCCAAGTCGAAGGTTGGGCGAGGCGCCGACAACGCATCACCGGAAAAAAGACCACTGTCCAGAAACTTGAAGAACAGCCTCGAAGAATTGGCAAAACAAAACATCAACATAACTGCCCTCCAAGAAACGAAATGGCTCGGTAACGAAATCATGGACATGAGATCGCACACAATCTTTACAAGTGGAAAACTGTCGGGAAGCAGAGAGTTAGGAGTTGCTTTTGTCGTTGACAAAAAATTTAAGCAGCAGGTCACGAGTTTCAAACCAATAAGCGAAAGATTGTGTGCAATCCGAATAAGAACTAAATTTTTCAACGTTAGAGACAACCTATGATTCACTGCTCTCGAACGACCTAAAAATTGTCTTAGGGGATTTTAATACAAAAGTCGGGAAGGAGGAGACTCATAGAGGAACAACAGGAGGGCACAGTCTTCATGACATAACCAACGACAATGGCCAACGTCTTATTGATTTTGCAAGCACCAAAAATATCATAGTAAGCTCTACATGCTTCCCTCATCGCGATATTTACAAACGAACGTGGGCATCACCAGAAGGTTAATCAAATAGACCACGTCCTAATTGAGAAAAGGGCTGCTTCTAGTATACCTGATGTACGAGCCCTCCGCGGTGCCAATTGTGACTCTGATCACTATCTAGTCAGAGCTAAATATCGATGCCGAATAGCTTGTCGTGGACATACGAAATCGAGTAGATCTCGTAAATTCGATATCGACAAGTTCAAAGACAAAATGGTGGCACAGGCATACATGTCAAAACTGGATCAACATTTGACACCAATATACGAAAACGTCCAGAGTATGCCATTGGAGAATATGTGGGCGAAAATATGAGATGGCATCAAATATTCGACATTAGGATTTCAAACCAGGCGAAAAAATAATGACTGGTTCGACCAAGAATGTCGCGATGCAATAGTTGGAAAGAACAAGGCTTACAAAATTGTTACTGAACGATCAGCACGAGCCAAAAAAGATAGATATGACGAGCTTAGGCAATATGCAAAAAAGACCTGCAGACGAAAGCAAAGGAAGTACTATAATGACAAGATAGAAACAATGGACGACAATATGAGACAAAATAAAACCCGGGACGCATACGTAATAGTAAAAGACCTAAAAAGGGGGTATAAGCCCAAAACTAGTCTTTGCAAAGACGTAGAGGGCAACATCATCAGCGACACACAAGAAATTAAAAGGAGATGGGCTTCCTACTTCGAACATCTTCTCAATCCCACTCCATCAGCACCGATTACGACTGATAACATCTCAATTGAGGTTTCAACTGACGAAGAAGAACCATCATCGACACTACCTACACTAGACGAAATCAAAGCAGCCCTACGTGACCAGAAACTAAACAATGCGCCGGGAATTGACGAAATACCAGTTGATCTTCTGAAGAACGGTGGAAACTGTCGTGGAAATACTACACAAAATGATATGTAAAATTTGGACAGAGGAAAATATACCCGACGATTGACAAAAAAGCATTATATGTCCAATTTATAAGAAAGGAGACAAACTCTGCTGTGAGAACTACAGAGGAATATCATTGTTGTGTACGTCCTAAAAAAACTGACAAAAATAATTGAACGTCGTCTTAAGCCCTATACTAACGAAACAATTGGCGAATACCAAGGTGGATTCAGAACCGGACGATCTACAACAGACCAGATATTCTCGGTGAAACAGGTGCTTGAAAAATGCTGGGAATATAACAGAGATGTGCACCAAATTTTCGTAGATTTTAAACAAGCATATGACAGTATCGACAGGAGGTTACTGTACCAAATCATGCTTGATTTTGGAATTCCACCAAAATTAGTTCGACTAACGAGACTCACAATGACGAACACTGAATCCCAAGTAAGAATACAAACCGATTCCACAACCAGCATTCGAACGGAATGTGGTTTAAAGCAGGGAGATGGTCTAGCCCCCATTCTTTTCAACCTGGCACTAGAGTATGTCATCCGAAAAACCCCAGTTGACACCAATGGGACACTACTATTCAAGTCCACCCAACTAGTAGCATACGTTGACGATATAAACATCCTCGCAAGATCCTTCCCTAGTGCTAAGGAGGTATTTGTCATTCTTGACTACGCCGCAAAAGAAGTCGGGTTACGCATAAACAAAAATAATGACGCAAACAAGAAAGAGAACGCCAATCAGACCGAATGTAACAATTGCGGAGTATAATTTGGAGAGTGTGAACAACTTCATATATCTTGGGGCTAATCTAGCAAAAGACGGCAACGAAACGGATGAAATCAAACGACGGATCATGCTAGCAAATAAAACGTATTATTCGGTACTTCCAATAATGAAATCCAAGAAAGTGCACAGGAACAATAAGCTGCAAATATATAAAACTATTATACGACCTGTGCTCTGTTATGGCAGCGAAACGCGAACTTCCGAAAAAGCAGTTAACACATTCGAAAGAAAGGTCGTCCGAAAATTTTTTGGACCCGTAAAGGAAGGAACGGACTGGCGAATAAGATACAACCATGAGCTGTATCAACTCTTCAAGGAGCCAGAAGCCTCAACGTTCATCAAACTACGTAAACGGCAGTGGGCTGGCCATGTAAAGCGGATGGAAGACAGAAGAATCCCCAAGCGTGCTCTTAAAGGCAAAGCGAGTGGTAACAGGTCAGTAGGCAAACCACGCAAGCGATGGGAAGACTCGGTTGATGAAGACAGCAAAGCAATTTTAAAAATTAGCAGCTGGAGGACGCGGTCTTTGGATCGAGACGATTGGAGGCCAGGGCCCGACTTGGGTTCTCGCGCCATTGATGATGATGCTTAAAAAATCGTGGCCGTTACTACGAAGCCCAAAAGTTCCGGACGGAGTTTCATTCGAACCGTTCACGAGATCAGACGGATACAAGTACCTAAAAAGGTAAAATAAACTTGCAGTTCTCTTATTTAAGCCAGTGGTTAAGCTGTTAAATAATGCAACAGGTAAAAATTTGTCTCTCACAAGGGGTCTCCTCTTAACATACCCCAAAACATTCTAGGAATCTAATCACAAGCCAAAAGTTCGCAGCTAATTAAAGTACATACGAGTACCTAACGGTTAAATAATCAAAAAAAAAAAGCATTTCCTCTGCCAATTAAAAATAGAGTGCGGCCAGATCTTAAAACCAAGCAGAAAGTACACGGTGCTTCCTTCGCTTGGCTTCGTTTCAAGCCGAAATACCAAGCTAATTTCAATCGGCCACCGTACAATTACATTTCTATTTATTTTTAATCTTATCTCGTCTTGTCGGTGCTATCTCGATCTGATTAAGCCGTCAATGATCGAGTAAAGCTTAACTGAAAATCTGAAAAACATCTAGTAACATGAATTTTCACTTACTATCCGTGCATCACATAATTCGGTCGGTTGGTAATTGCAATTTGGGACTTTTCCGCGATTATTATTTTTTTTCTCGCTTTTTATCTTTCTGTTTTATTAATTTCGTCATCTAGTGTTTAAATTGGCAGAGCTCGCTTCATCCCAGTTTCACACGTTCCACACATAGACTGGTACGGGAACGGTGAAAAACGAGACAAAGTCAAGTGTTCCAAGAACAAGAAGAAGAAAAAAATTGAAAGTTAAGTTGAAGGCGTTCGGCGGCACAGTGTCATCACGGCGGATGTTTTCTTTTCGCAGCACACAGCAAAATTAATTAAACTCACCTGCTAATCCCGTCTCGATTTTGTGATGATAGTCTAGTGTATTCTTTCGGTTTTTTATTTAATTGTGTGGCGGCGCTTTTTCATCAGCAGGGAGTTTTAAGTTTTCTAGACGAGACGAGAAAAATGGCATCGGACGGGAGCACACGGAAGCGACGGGTGAGCTATTTTTGGACGTTTTTAAAGTGCGCGTTGTACATTTAAGCGTTGTTACGGCGAGACAAGAGAATAGACTAGACTGTCCCGGATTTAATTCGACCAAAATTGCACTTGTCTAATTCATACAGTGTGAAAATAAGTGGGCAGAAATTGCGCGCTTGTTCAAAGACGACAGTACGAAAGTCATGGTGGTGCCCGATGAACGTGTTCCACAAGCCGTTCTGTTTCTATGGAAATGGCTCGGTTTGCGGGCGGGCGAGCGTATTTTACTTCTTATCTTTTGAAAATAATTTAATGTTTTTTTTTGCAGTTTCTAGTTGATTTCCTTGTGTAAAATTTTATCTTTGAAGTGTTAAACATATCGTAAAAAATCAGCAAATAATTTTGATTCGACACTTTATTTCGCAACGGTCACTACAATTTCATGAATGGACGAACATGACTCGTTCTTTTTCCTTTCTAATTTTAAACAAAGGCTGTAATAAAATATTGTCAATATTAGTAATGATGTTGAGCATTCAAACCGAAGAGAGCTGAACTTTAGACTTTGAATTTTTATCTTTCCTACTTGGCGCCTATCTCCAGTTGCTGCTCAAGTGATTGCATGTGGCACAGTCGCTATCTTGCTTAAATATTTAAGTTTCTTAAAAGTACGATTGCCTTGGCAGACTTTATAATTATTAGGAGAAATAAAGTGCAACGGAGCACGCACGTTATTTGTTCTTGAAATTTCAATTGATTTCTAGCTGTAGCGTAGTAACTTTGGGCTTTGCGAGCAAACCACCCCAAAATCAAACGATTGAAGCCCCATTTAAAAAAATCTGTCCACAATTTTTTAAATATAACTTAAAACTGTATAATGCAGTTGTAAATAAAATAACGGCTTCTAGACAATGTCGAACACCACCACGCGAAATCACGTTTAGCTACGCCACTGATTTCTTGACTTGCATTTTCTTTTCTCGTCAATAAAAAAAAAAAAATATGATTCATCAAACGATGGACATGTGACCTTTAAAAACATAACAATTTGTTGGTTTCCGGGTCACAGTGGGATTCCGGGCAATGAGGCGGCGGATGAACTCGCAAGGGGAGGTTCGGCGCTGAATCAAGCTTCCAGTGAGGAGGCCAATTGAGGACATTAAACAAGCTATCGACGTGGCGGCCATATCGGAGGCTAACACGAGGTGGTCAGGCCTCACATCGTGTCTCGTGGCCAGGCAGCTCTGGCCGACCCTAAGAGCGAGTAGGACAAAGTTTGTCCTACTCGGAGATAGGAATACTTTTCGTATCCTAATTGGTGTACTGACGGGCATTGCCTGATCGGCCGGCACGCCAGAAGACTAGGTGTTGCGGACGTTGCAGATCTGTGCCGCAGCAGTAGTGAACATGATGTCGAGGAAAGTATTTTCCATATGCTTTGCGAATGCCCTGGTCTGGCTTTGAGGCGGGAACGTATTTTAGGTACGCGCTTCGCCGTAGACTTGGGGTGAAGTCGCAAACATTAAGCTAGACAAGCTGTTGCAGTTTGTCAGGCTGTTGGGGTGGTTTTCCTAAGATGTGGTCATGGGCACACGGGTACTTCTTCCCGTACATGTGGGACGTTTGGTCGCTTCAGCGGCCACCCACCTTACCTAACCTAACCTGACCTCTAAAAACACAATCAAATCGGCAGTTCAAAAGAAAAACACGGTGATCGCTGGTTCTACTACTCGATGGCCTTGGTACAAATTTCAGAAAGAAAAATGTAGAAGAACTAAATTCAGACCATAAAGCTACTGGAGACGACAAGCCACCGGTTTTGTATAAAACGCTTTGAAGCCAAAAACACTATGAAAAGTGAGACAACACAGGAGCGTTATGTCAACTTGTTTTGCGTGCAAGTGAATGCGACGACGTCCGCCTTCAACTCAATCGCTGCTTGTCATCTCCAGTATATGCAAGGGTACTTTGCCTACAAAAGAAAAACGAAAATTTTGGAAAAGTGGCTATTTATTTCTCAACATAGTCTCCTTTTAGCTCGACAAACTTGACCCAGCTTTGCTCCAACTTCTTTAACCTGTCTGAAAAATACATTTTCTCGAGGTCTGCAAAGTAGGTCTCCGTGGCGGCGATGACCTCCTCATTCGACTCAAATTTCTGCACGGCGAGTGACTTTTCAAGTTTGGAAACAAAAAGAAGTCGCACGGGGCCAAATCTGGAGAATACGGTGGATGGGGCAGCATTTCGTAGCCCAATTCGACCAATTTGGCGGAGGTGTGAGCCGGTGCGTTTTCATGGTGGAAGAGCACTTTTTTCTTCGCCAAATGGAGTCGTTTTTTCTGCAATTCGGAGTCGAATCGGCCCAATAATTCGGCATAGTAGATCCCTGTGACCGTTTTGCCCTTCTCCAGGTAGTCCATGTAGATCACACCTTGTGAATCCCAGAAAACGGTGGCCATCACCTTTCCGGCCGATAGGACAGTCTTCGCCTTCTTCGGAGCACGTTCGCCGTGTTTCGACTGTTCCTTGGTCTCTGGTGTGTACCAGTGGATCCATGTTTCGTCGACGGTCACGAAACGACACAGAAACTCCTTCCGGATTGCGCTTAAACAGCGTCAAACACTGCTCTGAAGTGGTCTCACGGTTGCGCTTGTTGTCCGGAGTGAGCAAATGCGGCACCCATCGCGCCGACAGCTTTCTCATGCCCAAAATTTCATGCAGGATATGACCCACGCGGTCTTTTAAGATGCCTACTGTCTCAGCTATCTCGCGCACCTTCAATCGGCGGTCTGCCAATACGAGATCGTGGATTTTTGTCACGTTATCCTCCGTGGTAGCCGTTTTCGGGGCACCTGGGCGTGGCTCATCAAAAACCGACGTGCGACCACATTGAAACTCGTTAAACCAAATTTTGACGGTCGCCATCGAAGGAGAAGAGTCACCGTACACAGCATCCAAGCGCTCTTTGATTTCGTTGCGCGATTTCCCTTCCAAAAACAAGAATCGAATCACCGACCGATATTGCTCTTTTTCCATTTTTCTGAAATCCGCGGACACGCCCACTTCCACACGCGGTCAAAACAAAACTACCGGGCCTATTACGAAGCTCGAGTCGAGTGAGTAACTCGACTCACATTTGGACTCGACTCGAGCTAAAGTTGGTATTATGAAAATCGACAATTGGAAAGTCACTTCATTTCCAGCAGTCGAGTGAGTTTGACATTTCTTATAAGTAAATACTCACTCGATCGGCTCTCATAATACGCAGTTCTCTTAACTCACGCTTTTTTTTCGACTCAAAGTCGAGTGAAACTCGACAAGTAGGCACTATCGTCGAGTTTCATAGTCGCAGAATGCGAGTTTTTTGGTCGAGTCGAGTTTCGTAATAGGCCCGTTTGAGTCCGATTCGGCTGAAATTTTGACAGTAGCCGTCTAAGAGAATGTACTACACGATAGTAAATTTCTCTTGCGATAGTGGCGCCATCGGGCGGTGAGGCTAAGTACTTATCGGACCGCCCTCGTATATCTCTATGATTCAGACAAATATTTTTTGAAACTAAAAAAAAAACGACCAAGCATTACGCTAGATAAGATTGTAGATGGCGGAGGACGGTCTGAATCCCGATTCACTGCTATCTCACCTCACTTACTACGGTCTGGGTGAGTTAGAGATGACTTCTGATGGTGTAAAGAAGTAATGAGTCTTCTGTGTTCGAATGGCATAGAACGTGCTCTTCAGTTTCTTCTTCACACATTCAGCGAATATCGTTTCGAATCAGTCCGATCGTCTGTAAATGCTTTTCAAGCTTACAGTGTCCTGGAATTAGTTCGGTAATGCGACGAACCTGATTTCGGATCATTCGAAGAAACTTGGCAGTTTGTTGTTTGATGGAGTGACCTGCCAAGTACAGTTTGGATTGTCTGCACACCTTTGTTCTTGTCCAGTGGAAGTCAGCTTGAATTTTAATCCAATCCAACAGTCTTGTTTGTTACAGCTTTTGCAAATTTTATGTCAACTCCTTTTTTCACTAACTGGTCTGCGTACTCATTGCCTTCAATATCAACTCAACTGTGTTTGAGTTCTCTAGGTTTTTGAGCTCTTACAAGCCAGAGATCTGTAGAAAAATGTTTTAAGAGCATGTTGTACCGCCCTGCTGCCAGAGAGAATGTATACCATGCGATTCTTGTGTCCGCTTCTAATATCTTCCTTGATGTACAGTTCAGTTGCATGAATTTCTGCTTGGAAGATCGTTTTTGGCTTGTCGAGACTGGCCCTTATTCTGTGTCTATACACTCCTGGTCCCAACTTCCCCATTTTTCAGGGAGCCATCGGTATACCAGAAAAGTGCTCCATTTTGAAATTCAGGCCTGCAGTTTCCCAATCCTTGCGTGATATTTTAAAGTTGTGCCTTGGTATGATGTTAATCGAAAGTGGAATGGCTAAAATAGGTTCGCTCTCAAGCTCTGGGGAGGCAGGCTGTTTTCTCCGCTCCCGTATCCTTAGAGGTTAGAAGTTAGAAGTCGGTATATTATGAGCCTGGCTTCCTTTTGTATATGCATGTGTAAAGGTGAAAGATTTAGGGTCACCTCAAGTACTGCAGTAGGAGTGGTTTGCATTGCCCCGGTGATATTTGTATAGGTCAACCTTTGCAGCTTGAAGAACGACCGACTTGAAGAGTCGAGTTAAAAGCTTTTTCTAGTGACCGCTAACCCAAACACCGACCGACCGAATCATGGAAGTGCCCGAACACCGAAGTGACCGAAATGACTCGCTAACCCAAATGACCGGCCGACCATTTGGGTTAGCGGGTCATTTGGGTTAGCGGGTCATTTGGGTTAACGGTCACTAGAAAAAGCTTTTAACTCGACTTTTCGAGTCGGTCGGTCTTCGGTATATTCGAAGTTCGAAGGCAGCGTAAGCGTATGATTAGACTTCGGACACTTTAGGGGAATAATGCGCCAAGAGGAAGTCGAATTCGATGGTCGGTTTTCGAGTAAAAAAATAAATTCTACTGATTTAATTGGAATTTATAAAGAGTGCACGGTTAATGAATGAATTTGAATATTTAAAATCAGTAGGAAAATTGTTTGGTTTCGATTTTCTCTTGACGCATTTTCCCCAAAGTGTCTAATGGAACTATTCGCTACCTTCGAGCACCGAGTACCGACCGACACGAAAAGCCAAATAGAAACTTGTGGCGCTGTACGGCTATCAACGTCGGGTACGATACGAGAATATTTTTTCTAGTGACCGCTGACCGATCGCCCGACTTGTTATTTTTAGTATGTCGGTTATTTTTAGTATGTCGGTTTTTAGTCATTTCGGTCGGTCGGTCATTTCGACCGAATCATGGAAGTGACCCAAATGACCGAATCTTTTTAATCGGTTACTTCAACGAAATGAATCGGTCATACTGGGTTAATGAAATGACCGATTTATTTCATCACTACTGTACAGCGCTAAAGCTTAGGCGAAAACAAAGAAAAGGGAAATCTAACGGCTAATCTGACGCGTTTTACGCCCGGTCTACATAGTCCGTTTTTTTTCGGTTTGGAAAGAATAGACCTCGACTTCCGAGACGATTGAGAACCGAAAAAACCGTGACCCGGAACATGCAAATGCAAAAACGGATTATGTAGTCCGTGCATAAAATGCGTCCGAACTCGGCTACCAATTAAATTCACATAAAAATATTTAAGAAATGCTGAAAAAAACCATTTCGGAGGTTTTGCGCGTAGAAAAAAGCTGATCGAAAAGTTTTCAGTCCGCAGAATCAGTCTGTGATTCCAATTAATGAAGCAGATTTTACTGTAACTCAAACGCAACCTTCCACTTTTTTTCGTATTCAAATAGTGACTGTTCGGAACTACCTTCCGTACAAGGATAATAGCTAGTCGAACTAGCCAAGTGCGAAAAAAATTGGCTAGTCCATTTATACGTTTTTCAGCTTTGTCCTCGATACTGGAGGGCAAGCGCAATCGACTATCGACATGCTGTTGACCCTACCTTGGCTTGTTGATGACACTCACAAAGTAGGTGTCTAACGCTCTCTACTTCCTAGGTGCCCATGCTGTTGATCCTACGTCTGACTTGTTGAGGACACTAACAAAGTAGGTATTTAACGCTCTATACTTTCTCGCTTCTGCAAAAGTCGTTTCATATAACGCCTAGGCGTTACTGTGCACCGTTATGGCTGCCGTAATGTTACGAATTTCTGTACTACTTTATAGAAAGTCGTCGGTGCTTCTAGGGTTTATTATTGACCAGAGATGCTTACCTTCCGCTAGTCACACATCGTTTTGTTAAACCATTTGCAACTGGTCAGCTTCATTGCATCCTTACCAAGCATTTTATCGACGTTCCCAAGAGGTTTTTTTTAACGCTTGGATTGCATGAACAGCAACCGTTTCAGATCCAGCCTTGGCTAGCTCATCGGCTGCCTCGTTTCCTGGTATACCTTTGTGTCCCGGAACCGAGCATAAGAACCCCTTATGCTTTGCGTCCTGTGTGTTTAAAATTTAAAGTGTAGAGCTTAACTTTTTTATACGATCCTTCAGGATTTATTATATTCACTGCACTACTGGTGGCAAAGACCTCTGCCTGAAAAATACTGTAGTAGCCCGGCAAACGTAAGGACACTTGAATATTTATATCGGCTGAGAAAATCCCTCTCTGATCCGGAATACATTTTAGACCCGTACTAGACTTCTGAATTTTTGTAGGCATTTACTCTCTGACTTTCTGATGGTATTGCTACTTTTGTCTCTGAATCTCAATGCCTATTCTCGACTGAAAATTCGTTCCCAAAGGACTACCAATTCTTGTACATTTTTGATCTGTGGTCTGTTCAATTTTGTACCGTTATAATACTCTTAGTAATTTTTTTTATTACAAGAAAAGATTGTTATTAATTTGTATAAAATTCTAATAAATAAAACGACCCAGCTGTGATACAATAAACACTGGAGTCTTAACTCTTCTTCAAATCCAAAGTGCTTCCGACTCGCATCCGACTGAGTTGTTCCATCGTTTCCACTTTCATAGGAACGCGTTTCTTATCAGTACTCCATTCCAACGGAATGGCAACACATCGGATCAATTCTTCTGTCAAGGTGACATATTTTTGTCAACAACGACGACAAGTTTCCCGGTACGATTCCGATTTATTATCTTTTAAAATTGTTCAGTGATTGGCAGTTGAATAAATAAATAGAATAAACGAAACGATAAGCTATTGGGTTATTATGTCGTGTCGTTTGCTCCACGCAAAACTCTGAGTGATTTTTATCGTAATTTTCACGTTGAAGCGCAACAACAATTTCCATGGTGGACTACGAGTTGGTGAGAAAAACTTTTCATTTTGCTGTTATCAGAGCTTATCGCTTTTTAATTGCAAATCATTTTATGAGATCATTAGCACAATGCGGAAGTTAAATAGAATTAAATGGTAGCTAGCAGTGAGAAAAAAGCGATTACTTTTGTTTATGGAAAGATTTTTGAACGTTTTTGGCTACGATTGCAATTTGGCGGTCGCAGCTTCAAATAACATTAAACAGATTATGGCTGGTGGAAAAGGTTAGTGCACTTCCTCCGCAGAAAGTGCAGATCAGGCTGTTCTGCTGATACTGACTCTGTTGCTATAATTTCGTATTCGCCGCTATCAGAAGCTCCGAGAAGCTCAGTTGTATTTCATAAATACCCCGACTACACGTTCGTCCGAGTGCACAGCAGTGTTGTCACTTATTTTGTACACTAGACTAGAGTCACTGTAGTGACTCTACACTAGACAGCGTGGAAGAATTGGAGGAAAAAGTGTGGCTGATTGAGAAAAAAAGGTAGTAGACCTTATAAAATAGGTGAAAACAAGAATGGAATTGCACACGCAACATACATTTGATTGGCTGGCAGCTTTGGCCTTGGAGGTTCACTAGAAAGTCAATAAGTTTGTTCTGTTTGCCAGGTGTAGTGTACACCTTTCTGCACACTAAACTTGTTGTGTACTGCACCTGCTCTCGAGCGGGCTTACCAACACTCGACAAATCCCAACACTCGACAAATCCCAACACTCGACAAATCCCAACACTCGACAAAACTCAACAGGAACCTCTGACGTTGCCACAATTTTCAACCACCCGTGGTAGATGACGTAGATACATTTTTTTTCAAAAATCGTGGCGGATCAACCCTGCCTCCGCCGTCTCTTGAATTTTTTAATCTGCGCCGTCTCTTAAATCCTTTAACCTCAGCAGTGTTCCCATTTTAGCAGAAATTCTGCTAAATTTAGCAGAGGAACTTTTCGGAAAAAAATTTAGCAGAACTTTTAGCAGATTTGAAAGAAAAACCATTCTGACGATTCTGCTAAAATCGTTGTTTTTGTTAAGGATTTTTTTTACTGTTGTTCAACGTCAGAGGAGTTTCTGGTTCGAAACACCAACACGAAAGCCTGAATGGGATCAATCGCTGTCGAGGCTTCAGCCAATGATAGTTGAAAACCTTCGCTGGAGAAGCCAGTTTAAAATTGTGTTTAACTAGGTCCGAAGGAGTTGTTTCGTCATCGCATGGCATTGACTCATCATTGGCAGTAGCCTGGCCAGCGATTGATCCTAGTCGGACTTTTGTGTTGGTGTTTTGCAACAGAAACTCCTCTGACGCCGAAAAACAACCAACAAATTCTGAAAATTTGCTTCTATGGTAGCTTCACCATGAAAAAATTCCATTCTGAGTGTTTTTATTGTTTTGAAATAAAGGAAATAATAGTTTTACTTCTTCGTAGTATGGGGTTTACCAATAGGGACGATAGGATTTTTATAGCTCATGGCGGCCATATTTAATTTTCAAAATTTGACATCTGCTGTCAGTTGTTATCAGTAATGCTGTTATGACACTGGCTATTTTTGCGGCTTTAAAGCGGCTAGACAATCCAAATGGAGAGGGATAGAGACTTTAACATACAATTTAGACATTGGTGTGAGAGAGACATTCCGAACAGCAAACTATGGGTAACTGTCAAAAAACAATCCATAATGCTGTTATGACACTGGCTATTTTTGCGGCTTTAAAGCGGCTAGACAATCCAAATGGAGAGGGATAGAGACTTTAACATACAATTTAGACATTGGTGTGAGAGAGACAGTCCGAACAGCAAACTATGGGTAACTGTCAAAAAACAATCCATAACTGTCAAAAAAAAAAGCGGCAACAAAGCGCATTCGAGCAGTGTTTCGCAACATTCTAGCAGTTAATCCAAGAAAAATCCGCTGGCGGCTAGATTTTCCAGCCGCTACCGACTAGTTTTTGACAGTTCGGTACGTATAAATTATGGAAAGTGTCATGGTATGTTATGAAACGCGCTAAGATCAGTATTTTTTATAACAAATCAGTTGTTAATTTCGTCTACTAGATGCCGGTAGCATCAGCAAGGGTATTTTTTAGCGGTAATCTCTTTCTCTCTATATTGGTCGCCTTGTCGCACGATTGACTTTTATTGCACTTGAAACTAGCGAGGAAATAGCCAGTGTCATAACAGCATAACTGTCAAAAAACAATCCATAACTGTCAAAAAAAAAGCGGCAACAAAGCGCATTCGAGCAGTGTTTCGCAACATTCTAGCAGTTAATCCAAGAAAAATCCGCTGGCGGCTAGATTTTCCAGCCGCTACCGACTTGTTTTTGACAGTTCGTTATGTATAAATTATGGAAAGTGTCATGTTATGTTATGAAACGCGCTAAGATCAGTATTTTTTATAACAAATCAGTTGTTAATTTCGTTTACTAGATGCCGGTAGCATCAACAAGGGTATTTTTTAGCGGTAATCTCTTTCTCTCTATATTGGTCGCCTTGTCGCACGATTGACTTTTATTGCACTTGAAACTAGCGAGGAAATAGCCAGTGTCATAACAGCATAAGGTTTGCTACTTCATCATGCATCGTTTCACGTTGCCCCAGAGTTTGGAAATTGTTCATATACATATTCTATCAAAATTCGAGAAGTTTTGTTGCTACTCAAAGAGCATTTCGTGCAAAATATGGTCGTCATTCTGTTCCTTCTGAGCTCACTATTCGTCGCATAATTCAAAATTTGGAGACTGAATTTACTCTACACGATAGTAAGATAGAAACGACTTCGTAGTGCTCGTAGTGAAGAAAATGTAGCCGCTGTTCGGGCAAGTGTGTTGTGAACGGAGGCCTTGGAGTGAATATTTCGACTTGAAAAAGTCAAAATATTCGAGGGAAAGGAAGGTTCAGGAAAGAGTGGGCCGATTCCTCCTACGTCCGAATTGGTGGCTGAAATCCGAGCGGAAGCGACACGCTTGCTGGCGGCCGGGACAAGCTACGGCAGTTGTGGGGGTGTTCTTGCCCAGATTTCAGACCATAAACCCTTGGCCTGTACAACAAAAAAATTTCGTGTCTGCTTACTCCAGGGTGGTTTAAATTGGGACTATTTTCCCAATAGGTCGTGAAAGACCAAGAAGCGATGGAGTTGCGCGACTTCGCGATTTGTCAGGGCGCTCAGATGTTATAGCGCCCTGTCTGCCCACCCTACTTCAGCCATGACTGTCCAAAAACAACATCCGTCATGGCCCCTTATTGAGGTGCTTAACCGATTGGGTTAATTTTTTTTGTTGGCCTTTAAAAGGTTTACAAAAAAAATTCTGCCAGAATTAAACTAAAAAAGGAAAAAAAAACAAAAGAAAATAATGCAAGAGCATTTAAAAAAAAATTTAAAAGAACAAAAAAAAACACCTCATTCTTGTTCTCCTTTTTTTTACATTTATTTAAAGTTATTGAATTAATATATTTATTTTTTTTTTTATTTTTTTTTTTTTTTTTTTTTTTTTTTTTTTTTTTTTTTTTTTTTTTTTTTTTTTTTTTTTTTTTTTTTTAGTTTCGTCTTGTCAGTCTTGTCCGTTTGTCATTTTATTTCATTATTAATTTATTTTTTTAATTTTTAATTCATTTTTTTTTAAATTTTATTTGATTAATTTATCCCTTTGGGATTCCTACTATTTATTCTTTTCATCATTTTAATTTTAATTCACTTTTTGGGGATTTTAATTCAATTTTTGGGGATTTTTATTTTAATTCAATTTTCTTTTTATTTTCTTTATAAATTCCCTCAAAACTTTTTGGTTCTTGCACCCTTCCGTTTCACGCTTTATCCACTCCGTTTTGTAATTTGGGGTTAAAATTTCTTCTGATCGACGACATGAAGCCCCGACGACAAGTCGAAATGGGAGGAAAATACCGCACCGAGGGGGTAAATCACAGGTCGTACGATCGTTGCGGGTCGTTTGACGCGTACGCAACCCCCGGGTTGCACAGGACGCCCGGTGTGGACTACATCCATTCCTGACTTCAACAATTTCCATTATCCAATTCCAATCTAGCATAGTAGATCACAAAACACCGCGCGGCGGCACTCAAATAAATCTTGTCACACGATATGTTAATAAAAAAAAATTCTAGCACAATATTCACACAATTTCCGCGCGCGAACCTTACCGTTCCGAGAGCTGCGGAACCGGCGAGCTCGTAACTCGATTCACGTTTCACTTTTTCCACTCCGACACTTATTCAAAACGCGCGTACTCGAACGGAATTCGGCACGCGCCACACTCAACTCGATTTTCGGCGTAAATTTGCCGCAAAACTATCGAAATTTCCGAAAGAACAAAAAAAAATTGGCAAACTAATACCCGAATAGACGCGCGCTTGTCGGGTCCCACGCCGTTCTTTTTCTCGACCGCTATGCCGCTTCCGGCATCTACCGAATAACGGTCAAAAATCTCTCTGCTAAGTTGGTGGCAGTTGCGGGCGCGATCAAAATTCATCGTAATGCTGAATACTGAACGCACTCGCAACCGCCCAGCAGGAAATTTATCGCTCATCCAGCGACAACTCAACAAGTGTAGCAGAAAACGATAATGTTTCAGTTTCGCGCCGTTCAGAAGATTTAGGCCTGTCCACAATGACTAACTGACGAATTTTGCGATGGGACTTGGGCCTACATCTGTACTAATTTTTGTAAATTATTGTTGGCGGAATTTTTAGCAGAATAATTTTTGTAAATTATTGTTAGCAGAAATTGAATGAAAAAATTTCTGCTAAGTCTGCTAAATTTAGCAGAATCTTAATTATTCTTCTGGTAACACTGAACCTCTGTCGTCTCTCGAAATCGTTAACCTCCGCCCACTCTCGAATTCTTTAACCTCCGCCGTTGGCTATGACTCGCGTGCGCTGGTGCTGGTAATTCGTCCCTGTATCGGCTTTATGAAGTCAAAGGAACTTGACTGCGTTTCGCCAACAGGCTTACGAAGTCGGTGCTTTCTTGTGCCGGCAACAAAATTGAAACAGCTCCACTATTCAAAATAATTATTCTATTCACAGTCGTTGGCACTTTGATCACAAGTTGCGTAAACCACATTTTGGTGAACTACGGCCAACATGTTTACGGCAGCAGTCGCGCACGTTGGCGTTAGTCGCCTCTTGTTCGACTTCTCGCTGGTCTACCTTGGCTCTGCCTGTATTTGCTCTCGCGTACTCGGCATGACACCCAGCCAATGCGTATCCATCGATTGTTGACTCTTTCTAATTGTCAATTTACTCCCGTATGGTTATTATTTCTTTGTTAATAATTTCAACAACATCTACACTTTGTTATCAGTTGCGTTGATAGAGCTTCAAGTTCGTTCAAGGAACTCACTACTACTACTCGAGGTATTCAATCAATTTTGCAATTGTATGGTCCAACAAATCTCGCAGTTTAACTTCGGCTCAAGTAGATACGTGGTATGATTCCGTCCTCGGGTACCGATCTTCTTTAACTTCTTGTAAAATTGTAGAACAGGAGCCTTTAGAACACCATTTCTAACTATTTCATATTCT
The DNA here is from genome assembly GCA_951812415.1 of Beris morrisii. NCBI lineage: Eukaryota > Metazoa > Arthropoda > Insecta > Diptera > Stratiomyidae > Beris > Beris morrisii. The sequence goes on along the minus strand of OX638313.1, from coordinate 105,094,996 downwards.
TTTCTGCTCAAATCTGCTTCAGCAATTATTATAAGTGCATGTGCAGAGTGCAGTGGTTGGTCTTTTTGTTCCAAGCTGCTGCGGTAGTCTTTCTTGTACATACTTGGCCGAGTTGAACTCTACCAAATATCTAAAACTTTTGAGGCATCCCTGACTTATCTTTTCACGAATTGTTCTCATTTTCCTTTGTTTTATTCGGCCGCTCGAACCGATGAAGATTTTTCGTTGGTTGTCCTGCCTGACAAGTGATCTTGAGGTTCTTTCGTGAAATATTAGGTTGTTGCAAATGAAATGTCGTTTTTCTCAATGAAGTGAAGTCAGTTGCGATTTTTATGTCTCAAACTGCCGCCAGGTGGCACAAGTGGTATTGGATATTGGGTATTGAAGTATAAATACCTCTACATTTACTCATGGAGTCATTTCAGTTTTGGACTTCATTGAGATCGGACAGAAAAAAAAAGAAAAAAAAAGAAAAAAAAATGGATTCGAGTGCCTTTATGAATTTAAGCTTGGCCACAGCGCAGCGAAGGCAACCGAAAACATCATCAGAGCATTTGCAACTGATACGGTAAATAAACGAACCACACAGCGATGGTTTGAAAAATTCCGATCAGGAGATTTGACCCTTGAAAGTGAGTCATGTGGTCACCCAACGAAATGAACGATGAGCTGAATTTTTTAGTGGAATCTGATTAATGCCAAACTATAAGGGACATTGCAGAGAAATTGGGCGTACACTATTCGACCGTTTCCCGGCACTTGCAACATCTTGGAAAAATCAAAAAGCTTGATAAGTGGGTTTCGCATGAGCTTACTGAGCAAAACATGACGCGTCGACTGGAAATTTGCAGTTCCCTGCTCTTCCGGAAGAGAAACGATCCGTTTTTGAACAGAATAGTGACATGTGATGAAATGTGGATACTGTACGACAATCGTCGCCGATCGGGACAATGGTTGGATGCTGATGAGACCCCAAAACACATGCCGAAACCAGGCCTTCATCCGAAGAAGATAATGGTGACTGTTTGGTGGTCTGCAGCTGGAGTTATTCACTATTCCTTTTTGAAGCGTGGTGAAACCATTAATGCAGAGAAGTATTGTGCCCAACTCGATGAAATGCATCAGAAATTCCGTGTTCAACGGCCTAGATGGGTCAACAGAGATGGATTTATACTCATGTTTCAAGAACAACGGTCCAAAAATTAAACGAGTTGCAGTATGGGACTCTTCCTCATCCACCATACTCACCAGACCTTTCGCCAACCGACTACCACTTTTTAAACATTTGGATAATTTTTTGGCGACCAAACAATTCGATAATGAAGCAGCCATCAAAAGTGCCTTCGAGGACTTTCTGCGCTGTAGAAAGTCGGACTTCTACGAAACTGGCATAAATGCACTTGTATCTCGTTGGGAGAAGTGTATTTCATATGCTGGTGCCTAGTTTGATTAATAAAATTAAGTTTTATAAAAGTTACAGTTGTTTGAAATTGCACTACCAAAAACGACATTTCATCTGCAACAACCTAATCTATCCGAAGTCGGCATGATTTTGTTGTACAGGCCTAGGGCTTATGGCCTGATTATATAGCTACGTACTCCTACTCCCCACAGCGGCAGCTAGCTTGGACGCCAGCAAGCAGTTTGCTCAATAGTTAGTCACTAATTCAACCGTAGGCGGAATTGTCACACTGTATCACAAATCCTTACCTATCTTTCGATTATTTTGGTCCTTTCAAGTCAAAATAATCGCTCCCCACAGTTGATGAATGTTCGGTTGTATTCTGATGTTTGGTTTAATGTGACTGTATTCTTTGTACATTTCTGTGACCTTAGTATTTTTTTTTAAATAAAAATCTTTGATAAAGTCGTTTAAAGGCAGGTTACATTTAAATCGCTCAGCTCTTCTGTGATAAAAGTGCCGCCATGATAAAATTTAACTTAAAATTAAATCCGAAATTTTTCTTTTACAGGTTGCCCAATCGGACGAAGATCGTCCAAAAGGTTTGCGTCGATCTCATATGGGCAGCAATAAAAAGGGCTTGCCACAAGGACTAAAATTTTCGTTTATGTGCTTGATTATTTGTGTAGTGTTGTTATTACTTGTTGTAGGTAAAGAAACGTCTTCATATTTCCGTTCGGAGCAAGATATTAACAATGCTGTTTTCTTTCTGCCCAAACAGGTCTCTATTTAGACACAATGACGCCAATTGTTGAAAAGATCGTATCGAAATTTGGTTACCAAAGTGAACAGTATGCTGTGATTATTGATGCTGGCTCAACTGGAAGTCGTGTACTTGCTTACAAGTTCCATAGAAGTATAATAGGTGAGCTTTTTTTTTGCAAATCTAAGTATTGACGCCTGTTTGATGTTGAAATTGGAGCTTTTTCCTTCTTGATTGCTATATCCCCTATATATTGAAGGGTGCAAAGAAAGTCATTATTATCCGTAACTCAGTTCTTCACTCAAATTTCAAAACCGACTAAATCAAGCAATTGTTTTCCTTTCGCAGACAATAAACTAATTTTAGACGAGGAATTGTTTAAAGAACGTAAGCCCGGACTATCATCGTTCGCTGATGATCCTGACAAGGGTGCACATAGTATTAAATTATTATTAGACGAGGCTCGTGAATTTATACCAAAAAATAAATGGACCGAAACACCATTGGTACTGAAAGCTACAGCTGGTAATTATTTTTCAAACCAATTCTTTTCGTAACGCCTTGAATGTTCTAACGCAATTTTGTTTCATTTTCCCACTAGGCTTACGACTTTTGCCGCAAGCAAAGGCCGAAAATATTCTGAACTCGGTTCGTGAATTGTTTGCCAAATCCGAATTTATAGTCGATGAAAATGCCGTCGAAATAATGGACGGTACGGACGAAGGAATATTTTCGTGGTTCACAGTGAATTTCCTGTTGGGACGATTGTCGAAAACAAATCAAGCGGCAGCTTTGGATTTAGGCGGTGGCAGTACACAAGTCACATTTTCACCGGCCGATCCCGAACAGGTGCCAATCTATCGAAATTATATTCATCCAGTTCATATGTCCAACAAAGAAATCAACGTATTCACGCACAGCTATTTGGGACTGGGTCTTATGGCAATACGTCATGCAGTTTTCACAAATAAATTGCCGCGAAATCAAACCGCTATGGAAAGTGAATGCGTTAATCCGATTGTACGGAATAAGTCGTGGACATATTCGAACGTTGAGTATTTAGTTAGGTAAGTTTTTTTTTTCGGTAGAACTATAGTTGGAATGTGTTTAGGCTTAACCGCGTTTTTTTTTTGCATATTTCAGCGGGAAGGACAATGGAAAGTCGACATCGGAAAATCCTGTCGTTGATTTCGACGTTTGTTTGGAAAGTATTAAAAGTATTGTGATACCGTTGGTAAAGCCGAAACCGCTCACACTAAAGCACCATACAATTGCGGCATTCAGTTATTATTTTGAGCGGGCAATTGAAACGGGCTTGGTTGATCCGTTTACGGGTGGCGAAATATCTGTCGATGATTATCGGAAAAAGGCCCGGGTGGTTTGTGCTGATGCGAATACCGAACAACCGTTTATGTGTTTGGATTTGTCGTTTATATCGGTATTATTGCGCGAAGGATACGGTTTGGATAATAAGAAGAAAATTAAGGTAATTAAATTTTTCTGTTTCTTACAATTCTTTCCCTTTTTTTTTCATTTCCTCATTACCTACCTGAAATCATATTCGCTGTGTTAATCGCGATTTAAAATCAACACAATCTTTTCTGCCTTTTTTTTAGCTTTATAAAAAAATCGACGGACATGAAATATCATGGGCTCTTGGCTGTGCATACAACGAATTGACTAGCAAAGACAGATACACACCATAAGTTACAAAATTCGAAATTAAATCCATTCTCTCATACTCGTAAAACTAGAAAAAAAAAGTTCGTTCCGATTGAAATTAAAATCTAACCATTCTTTATCCTGTTTTTCCTAACGTAATAAAACATCGAAAACTTAACGGAGCATACTTTAAAACAAATCAAGAAAAAACGTATTTCTAGAAATAAAATGACACAAAAGTAGACTTTGTTAATATTTCTGTGCCTTAGAATCTAGGGGCAATTTTAATATATTGTCTGGACACAATATTGTTCAACAGTCTCTTAGCTCTTTACGTAGACTGTTTGGAAGTTATACAAAAAAAAAACAGAAACAAGCAAAAGAAAAAAAATGTGTAAATTAAAAAATAATATTCTAAATGTACAAAATATTTAATGTGAAACTCGAAACACTCGTTTACGATACTTTTTCTTCTTGGTTTTTCCAATAGATTTTTGTTAGATGGCTCATATTGTGATTTTTTCTTTTCTTTCCATTTCCTTAATGTAGTTTTGTTTGTTTTTGTACTTTACGCGTTCCAATTTTTCATGAATTCCATAATTTTTATTGTAAAAAAGTAAAAGAAAAAAAAATTTGTAAAATAATGTGAACAAAAATTTTGATTGTAGGTGATATTAAAAATGTTTTTTAATACAATTCAACTAGTTTTTCAATTTGTATGCAGGCGAGTGTCGAAGATTTTATACCTTATCATGTGCAAACGAGACTGGATAGTTGCCAGCAGAAAGCGAAGTCTGGTGTACGCTTTTATTTAACTCTTTAAAAAAAAACAAATTCGTATAAGCGGTTGGGAAGGCTTTAGGGGACATATCCCCAGTGTTCCCCACTTGGGCACGAGTGTGTTTGTGGAGTGTTCGGTGTTTTCGTTGTGCAATAAATTAAGGGTCGTAACATAACTTAATAGAACTACAAATTTGTACTTTATACGTTACGTACAGTTTCTAATCGTAGATTAGATGAGAATTATTCAGGGGGTAGAGAGATCAGACTAAGCAGTTCGGCTATATAAATTGAAAGTAAATGAATTCCTGATAAGATCCCAGATTTTGCACATATTCTTTATTTCTGCCAATACCAAACTAGTGCCTTGGAAGACAGCTTATGGACGTTCATCGATGACATCGATAAGAATTTATTAAGTCTTATAATAAATTCTTATCGATGTCATCGATGAGCGTCCGTAAGCTGTCTTCCAAGGTACTAGTTTAGTATTGGCAGTAATAAAGAATATGTGGAAAATCTGGGACCTTATCCGGAATTCATTTACTTTCACCACAGTCTTTCAGTTTTTCGAAACTGCCTTAGCATCCGCAAAGCGAATTTCTCAGCAACCCAGCTTCCATGGTATTTACCAAATATGGAAACTACCTACAGTTTGGAGACTTAGTCCTAGCTTCTCTCATACGTTTAAACCATTCTTGTGGCTGCATAAAAAAAAGAAGACTTCGACCCATGGTTGGTTGGTTGGTTTACGTGGTGGCCCGTCTACCGAAAAACAGGGCCCAATTAGCACAGGAAGCGCCGTTTTGATACCACAACTCGTTTAACCTGGTCGTTGAGGGCTGATGAAGTATATATATAGTTTTACAGAGACCTGGGGCTTGAATGGATTATCATATCCATCCAAAGCTGTTCAAGAAGATAATCTGTTCTCCTATCTTGTTTTTCGAGATCTCATCGAGGTTATTGAAGAAGGGTTTGCCTAGTGCGCGAAGTCTGGCTTCGACCCCTAGAGGCATATTTTCTACAATTCTTTTACAGAAACGTACCATGGATGTAGTAGTATAACTGGATCGGCGATAAATAAAATTTTGCCTAATAAGCTCTGGTTGTGTTAGTTGTCTAATTGCGTTAGTGTAAGTGTGCAGTGGCGCCGTACAAAATAGTATGCTTTCGGCGACATAAAATTTAAATTTAAAGCAAAGGCACGGATTTGAGGATTGTACGTTTTACTTATCAATTTTCTCCAAGTTTAATAATTAACTGGTTTAACAAATAATAAATAACAAGTAACATATAGTGTACTTACTTGAAAAACGATTTTCCTGGCCAGCAATGCGATTTATTCATACAACCGTTCACTTCGCATTTCATTGCAATTTTTTTACTTTTTCCTGAATGATTCTCACTGAAAATGTTTAGAAAAAAGTTTTTCGGTTTACTCCACGTTAATTTTAATCAAAAACTGGTTATTTACTTACCGTTTAGCTGCAGAAAACTACTTTTTTATTTTGTGCTTTTTACAAGTCCAAAATCAATTTGACATAATAGAACAAATGTTCAGTATATCCCTTTCACATCGATGTTTTGTCTTTCTCTTGACGAATTAGTCTCACATATAGGAACTTTACACAATACAGCCGATCCAGTTATGCTACTACATCCATGAAACGTACACTCTGACTCCGAACGATCTGTCCTTTAAGCCAGTTTGTCCACTAGACCGTTGTACCAGTGAAATAATTTTTGTTGCACAGAATATTGTGTAGGTTGTAGTGAGGAAGCCTTCGAATTATAATCAAATTTTACAACGAAGAAAAATAAAAAACCCTTTTGAAGCCTTCGGCATTACCTTCTCCTCACGGCTCTCAAACTAGCAACTACTTTGCCCAATTGTCTTCTTTTCACAAGGGTGATAATAAGGCAGTTCAGAAGCAATTTGAAGCATAGAATAAGTACTAATAGAGAGACAACTCTCTAACATTGTCTGATCCGCTACTTGTGGGCAATGAAAACAACTTTTAAGGGAAGTGTAAGGAGGTTACTGTTTTCGTACTGGAAAGCTTTCTTCAATGCGAACAATTCCCCTTCAATCCGATATTTTATATTTTCGTTTAAGGACTACTAGATCTCAAAATTTCGCTCCATACGTGTTTGAAGGCGAACATCTCTCAAACCCTTTGAGCTACTGAATTGAAATTTTTTAAGTGGGTAGACAGGGTAGAGTGGTGACTTTTTGGAGGCTGCGGATAAGATGGGTAAAGGGCGGAGGGAGCATCAGCAACCGCTCTCAAAAGGAAATTGAAACTTGGAACTTATGTACATTTTTGATTGTGTAGCCATTTGCAAAAAATTGTATATATGTGTTTGAAAAGAAATTGTTTAGGCCCGAAAAGTATATAACGCAAAGAATGGACCCACAGATAAAAAAAATGTTATATATTATTTTTTTGTTCAGCTATGACCAAAAAATCCAAAAACGCTTGCCCGTTCGTTCGTTGGCAGGATAGCTCAGGAGCGTGTGACAGTGATATTTTTTCACGATCAAATACGATTAGTAAGGCTAAGTTCGTTGAGGGGCGATATCATTCCACTCCATCCGGAACCGCTTATATCAGCGTCCTTAAAACACGTATTCACGATTTTTCAAGCTAGGAACTTAGCATTATGAACACATTAATGTTTCAATATTTGCACTTAAAGAACCGAATATCAGGCAAATCGAACGAAAAAATTACTGTTACAGAATTCGCTACAGCAGGATACAGGAAGTAAAAATGTTGAAGGAAATTCAGACTTGTTTTTTTAAAGAATAGTGAAATAAGAAATGTTTATGATGAACACAAACAAAATACGTAGGCATATACTAATAGCGATTGCCTTAATAAATGAATGTATGAATTTATAATAATAAAAGGTTTGTGAAGATCAAAATTAATGAGATATCCGTACATATGTAATATTTTTTTTTTATTATTATAATATCTTAAATAATACAATAATAAAAATGAAGTAATATAGGTAGTTGGATACCTTGATGAAAATACGTGTAATTTTTAAAGAACAAGTTCACAAAAATCGAAAAAACATGATTTATTTATACCGCAACCATTAAATATTATATAATTACTATTAACAATATTATTCATATACTATTATATTACAGATGAATGGGAAAAAAAGGGTGATATTATTTTAAACTTATAATATACAAAATTATTAACTCAAGTTGTGTTTCTTGCAAACAAATAAGAAAGACCAATGATAACCATGTACATAAATATAATAATGTGCTAATATACTTAAATTGCAAATGTATTAATAAATTAATGTTTTTATAAAAATAAAAGGTTAATAAAGCACATTATGAATGAAATATAGACATTAACGATACCTTAAATAATACAATAATAAAAATGAAATAATATAGTTAATAGGTTAAATTAAAGAAAATACATCTAATTTTTAAAAAAACAAGTTCACAAAAAGTCATCAAGTGATACAAAAAACATGCTCTATTTATTCCGCAAAAGTGCGGCTGCCCCATTTCAAAACCTAGTACTCGTAAATGTTTTTTCGAAAATTTTCCTATTAGTCAGCCCTCATAAATAAATGATGCTATATCAATATGTTTGAGTTCTCTCAGGTTTTCTTGGAGAACCCCTAGATAGATAGATTTGGAAATAGGGGTTGGTATGGTTACCCTCTGTCACCGCAGCCTCAGTTGGGCTTATTGGGACGTCCCCCGGTTTGATTATTCAATGAAGCCTAGTATTTTGCGAAGAGGAATGGTCAGGAATTCCGATGGGTCCATGAAACCCTGACCGAAGTGACGAAGTCTTTTGCGAGTTAAACCCTCACATTCACAGAGGATATGCTCTGGTGTTTCGTCTTCGTCATTGCATATTCTGCAAATTTTAGTCTCAGAGAGACCAATCCTATTGAGATGCTTCCTCATGTGACAATGTCCAGTCAGAGCTCCCACTAAGGTTCGGGTCTGATATCTGCTTAATTTTAGATAATCAGATGTTCTTTTTTCCGAGTGTTTTGGCATAAAAAGCTTTGAGTGCCTGTTGCCCGGTACCAAGTCCCAGTGAATGGCACTTTGCGATTTTTGCCACATTCGGATGTTCATTCTGGCTGTGCTTAATGGTATCCCACAGAATGGATGGAGAACCCCTATATATCGGATTATTATTATTTTTTTTCTCGTCAATAGTTTTAGAACAGTTTTAGTATTTTTGTTGTAAGAGTTGGAAGTGGAGTATATCGGGTTGTTACCTTATAAGGGGGAGTAGTGCAAAATTGGATTAACTAAAGTGAATTATATTGTATAGGGTGTTTTTTTAGGTGCATGAGAACTTAAAATTATAATACAAGACAGATATTGTTGGAATGAAATTTTTTTATTATATTCTGGTAGATAATTTCAGGGCATTTATTTTTTAAATATGATTTCCGTCATATGTCCGCCGCGGCTACGAGTTACATGGTCCATTCGATCAGTCCAATTTTTGACTACTTTTTCCAATAAATCTGGCCGTATGGCGTCAATAGTGGCTTCAATATTGGCTTCCAATGCTTCAAGAGTTGCTGGTTTGTCGGTATAAGCGCATGACTTAATATAGCCCCATAAAAAGTAAACCAGAGGCGTTAAATCGCATGAACGAGGGGGCCAGTTAACAGAACCACTTCTGGAAATCAAGTTGTCACCAAATTGATTTTGCAATAAATCGATTGTTAAGCGCGCTGTATGGCAAGTTGCACCAAGACGTTGGAACCAAATGTCGGCGATGTTTAGCTGATTAATTTTTGGAAACAAAAATTCAGTCAGCATGGCAGATTATGTTGACCGTAAAATGGACGAAGTGCTCTATGAACTTCGCTAACAGATTTATTTTTTTCAAAGTAAATTTCCACAATTTGGAAGCGTGGTTCTGGCGTTAAACGATTCATGATGACTTGCCAAACCTCACTGAACAGAAATGTCAACACAGTTTGACATTCTCAGCTGTCAAACCACAGTTATCGATATTGATAGTTCTCATGCACCTAAAAAAACACCCTATATAAACATAATGCATTAAATACATAAAAAAAATATAATTCGAGTTATATTCTTTGAATGTATTAGAGGCCTTTCTTTTTGTGTTAATCATTTTTCTTTTTTAAATTTTATTTTGTTTTTTTAATGCGACTTGTTCTTTTTTAAGTCCGTTAATATACTGAATATAAAATTTTATATTTTTTGCGTATTTTTCGCAATTTGAGCAAGAAGCTTCGATTTCGTTACAAGAACTCCTGCGTATTTGCTCAACTGGGGTTCGACAGCGAATTTGTGGTAGATTTGTAGTTCAGAACTATTTTCTTCCTCTACTTGAATGCCTTCTGGATTTCTTCTTTTATAAAATGAAGGCAGATTTAATGTTGGCAACGTATTTGCATACAACCAGTACTGTCGAGGAAATTAATGACTAAAATGATTTTCGCAAATGTGAAATCGTTTTGCGAGATTATCTTCATTTAAAGAACAAAGGTCAATCCATTTTTTTCGTTTCTCTTCATTTTTGGTACTATAAAAATCCATTTTCTCGTTTCTCTTCATTTTTGGTACTATAAAAATTTATGTCCGGGTTGTCATCTTTTGCAATTTTGCAAGTGGGAACTGCACATTTGTTCTCTACTTTTTTAGAGGTACTTTCCATTATAAGCTAAAACAAGACATGTAAAACATCTGGAAATTTCCAAACTAACATTTCAATAAAAAAACATACCGCATTCAAGATAGGAAGCCAATCGTGTCATGCTCTTGATGAAATATGCAGCTCCTATTTATAATTTTAAGTTTTAGTTATTTAAAGAAATTATAATAGAAAGTATAGTGCCTCAGATGCCATATCCGGAGTCAGGGGAACTCGAACCACCTTAACTAATCAGTGTGCATTAGGGTGGCTATTATTTAAAATTTAAAATTTTGTTTATGCTACCCCACAATAGTTGCAATTAGTGTAAAAAAATATGTTGGGCTAAACTTATTGTACTCTCTTAATTCATCTAGAGCATAAGCACGATTTTCAACTAATCCATGCAGGCATGAATACAAACGAAATTTTTAATTTATTTTCGTATAAAGTGACTCTACTCATTTCTTTTGAGTCGAAATAATCATTCCTAGGCCCCCATTCAGAACAAGTGTCTTACAAGTCCCTGTTCTTATATTATTAAACTTTAATCTGTGTTATTATATTACTAAACATTGATCTGTGCTCTTATATTACCAAACTTTGATCAGCCCTTGGGCACAGGGCTGTAAGAACTCTTTCGTTATACCATGGGTTGAGTTTGTACTTGTAGCTTCCGAAGACTACATTCCAAGTATCTCGATAAAATTCACTCAATTTGATGAAAAAGGCGAACCATCCGAACCAGAACTGTCGTTGCTATCTCCAAATCGCTCGTGCCTCTATGATTTCTGAGTTCAATCATTAAACCTAAAGTATCTAATTACATCGCCGAAGCTCTGTTATCCTTCCATCCATCAAACTTTTTCATACAAATCAATCATCGTTATAAGTTTAAAAAAAATTCCCCAATCGAGATTCAAATTCGATTCGTTCGTCCTTGATATTGAGTACGAAGGATATGCATACTATCGTCGCTATTCTACTCAAGCTAATGCTTCAACAGGACTTCGAGCAGAACTTTAACATTTTGTAAAAAAATATTTTCCATTCGAATCCATCGTCAGCCTCCAGCTTAACAATACTTCACTTCATGGTGAACTTGTACAAAATCCATTGGGGGAATATACCAACTAAATAGCAAAATGCATTCATCTGTTTCGTGATCCTTGTTGCACTTAAATCGTTGCAATTTACAATGTTGGAATTTCAAGTATAAAAATATTCGAATCAACTTCAATCCTTCACCTCGTTCACGTAGAGAAAATCGATAGTCCACTTCGAAAGATGCGCCGGGGATGCATCATTATTCATCCAGGATCCAACCAACAGTTTTTAAACCTAAGCGGAACGCAATAACAAAATACTTTTCAATTTACGAGAAAATCTATCAACGAGGACAATGTCGAGGTTAATTGGCTTAAGAATTCGAATCAAGGATAAAATTCTTTTAAATCTTTGATCGGTTCTGTTTTAAACTAGTGGCGATTTTGGTGGAATATACGAGGACATGGGATAGAGTCACAATGAAACGGACAAAGTTTATTGCGGAAAAAATTAATTTAGTGGTTAAAGGTTCCTACAATATAGTCTGTAAGCAAATATGTATATGATACTCTAATTGCAATACTGAACTCCTATTTATATTCTAGTTGGTATAAAAAAATTAGGAGAAATACAACAGCTTCCACTTTAAATTTTGTACCTGTAACTTTGTATAGACGTTTACCAGCTAATTTTCAAAAATGCATTTTTAGTGTGGGAATCGTGATCTGAGTTTTATATTGTCTGTGCTTATATCCATCATTAATTATATTTAAAGCTAGTGTAAATAGTGTAATTACAAATAAAATAGAGTTTACGAACCGGTCATAAATCAGGATGGCACATAGTTAATAAATCGAAGAAATAAGAATACATCCTGAAGGCACTCGCTACTGGCGGTTACCAGGTAAACTAATATTGCCTCAGCCTACAACGCTTCGATGTTTCTACATGACAAATTCAGCAGAAATGTAAAGGTACGATATCACAAACTGCATTCTATCATGATGCTTGCTGAGGAAGCTGTAGTACTTTACATTGTATTCTACTTGAGTGGACAAGTAGTATAGTATTTTACATTGTATTCTACTTGAGTGGACACCATCAATATAAATTTGAAATTAATGTTGTGGATATTGCTGACACTGAATTAGGTTAATATTCCAGGATTAATCGTCACCTATTCTTCCATTTATATAAATCACAAAAAAGAAAATTCCAAAATCCAGATTTTATATATAAAAAAAATAAATATTAACTTTTCCTAAAAAAAGAATAAAATTCACTTTACACAAAACTGATTTTTTATCCAGAAAAGTATAAGATTCCCCCTTTTTAAACAAACAGATAAAAAAATTATTCACAATTTCAGATTTTATTAAAAAACAATGTTTTTATTCAGAAAATGTTTGTTCTTTGTACTTATTCCTTATGTCCTAAATTTCAAAAATATTAAACATTTCAGGATTTTGTAAAATAGTTTTTATCCAAAAAATTTTAGAGCCCCATTTTTTGAAAAATTAAAAAGAAGAATAAAAAATAAGCAAACCTGGATTTTATTAAAAAAAGGAGTAGCCTTTCACCTTTTTAAATATGTAGCTACATACATTACAAAAACAACAAATATTATTATCTCATACATTACAACAACAACAAATATTATTTTAAATTTTGTGCAGAAAAGATTAGCGAAAAGTGGGGAAAAAAAGATTTAAAATTCCCTATTTGCTGGAAAAAATAAGAACAATTTTTTTAAACCTCATGTTATGGTACATAACCCAGATAAAATACGTTAATAAATTCAGTTTTTATTAAAGACCGGTGTTTTATTTAATTTTTTTTTTGTTTGAAAAATATAACAGAAAAAAATTTCGGATCTTATAAAAAAATTTCAAGAAAAATTTGTTCCCTCCTTTATATATAAATTACAAAACAGTATAAAATATTAAAATTTTTGTATTTTGTATACATTTTATTGGATTAGAAATATCATAAATTTAAATAAAATACTTTCACTATTTAAGATTCATTCAATAAAGGCAAATTAAGGAAAAGTTAGTACAGTTTCTTCCAATAAAAAATATAAAAGAAAGCTCAAAATTTCTGCTTTTGTACAAAAAGCGTTATTTCAGAAGAGGGCAGCAACGTGTTAATAATTTACGAAAAATTAAAAAGTAAAAACACGATGATATTAAGGATGTAAAGATTTTGTATAAGTCACATCACCGTACCATTAAAACTAGCTTTAAGTTAAAAATTGTATAAACTGAAGGAATAAAACAATTTCAAATTTAAAATAGTAAAAAATATGATCACATATAACCGGATTTTATAAAAAAGATATCAGTACAGAAAAAGGTGGACCTGCCGTTCTAAATATATTAAAAAAGAGGAAAAAGATGCATAAATTCAATTGTTGCTATTAAAAGATACTTGTCCGCCTTTCCCATTTTTAAATAAATTTAAAATTGGAATAAAACTAAAAGAAGAGATTGGATCTTATAAAAATTGTAAAAAAGATTTTTATACAAGTTAAAAAATAGACTCAATTTAACAAAAACCTGTTTTTCAGAAAAATGTAGCCATTCCCCATTCTAACAAAGAGCAATCAATCCGGGGTTACATATAAAAAACAAGAAAAATTAGGGATCCCTATTTGTAGATAAAATTAAAAAAATGTAAGTAAAAATAATAGCGAATTTCCTATATTTTTGTTGTTTTTTAAAAGTAGGTTTTGCTCTCCTACCAAATATTGTTTCATACATTTTAAAAAAGAGAGGTAAAAATAAAAGTACTCGGAACATATTCTCAATTAAGATTTTATAAATATTTTTTTTATAAAGTGTTTAACCCACCACGTAATTATAAATTCCAAAAATCGAGTATAAAAAATTCACAATTGCTGTTTTTTTTTTTGTTGAAAAAAATAAGAAAAACTGAGTTCCTCGTCCATTTCTAAATAAGTAAAACACAAAAAATTAAGAGAAAAATCGGGTTTTTCTTCAAAAGTACCGTTATAAGAAAAATCGTTGTTACTTCTTTCCATTTGATTAAAAAAAATAATAAAGTTGTATACACAATTTTGGATTTTTTAAAAAAAAAATCAGAAAAGTTAGTCCTAAATATATTTTGGATATATTACAAAAGAAAGTGAAAAATCTTAACAATTGGTGGATTAAAAAAAAAATATTAGAAAAGTTAAGACGCTCCCCAATATTTAGGAAATTAAATATTAAAATAATTTTGGATTTTATACTTAATGACTGCTTTTTTTTATTAGAAAATGTTATTCGCTCCCTCCCGAATTTAGTAAAAACAGTAAAAATTAACAACAATACCAGAGATATTAAATAAAATACTGTTGTTTTTCAGAAAAATGTAGCCCTCCTCGGATTTAGTTAAAATGCAAGATAAGGTATTTAATTTGGGATTATATAAAGAAAATCAAGGGAAATTAGGGATCCCCTATTTTTAGATGGAATTGAAAAAAAATTTATAATTTTTACGTAAGTGCTACTTTTTACGAATATGTTTGCTCTCTTACCGGATTTTTAATAAATTAATAAAAGAAAAGCAAAAATATATTGCTAAAAATCCGAAACCCTTGAATTAAACGAGGAAGAAATTAAAAAACAAAATTAGAGCAGAAAAATATCACAATTCCTTAAATTGATCGAGAAAAACGAGAATTGTCTAGTTCTGGAGCTCCACTTTTTCGGCCAACACTGGCTCATTTTTGACTGGATTTTCATTCTGTTTGACTTTTTGAGTAGCTAGTTATCTCACCTTTATTTTGATATCCGACACGCGACTACTCGGCAAAACGGTTTTTCGAAAAATTTAGTTTTTCACAGAAAATAGGAAAAAATCACAACACCTGCCAACTTTTCACAATTTTGTACATATTCACAATTTAAAATTTTATAAACTTTAATTTTTTTTAAAAAAATGTTTATTACAAAAGTCGAGTATAAAAGTCCAAAATTTAGAATTTTCTTAAAAAAAAATAAAACTATCTAAAAAAGTCGATAAAGTTAGAATTTTATACTAAACGTTTTGTTATTAGAAAAATCGTCACCACTTTTCTCAATTAGTTAGAATACAACAAAGTAAAAATAAAAATATGAAAGTTGTACACAATTTTGAATTTTATAAGAAAAAAATTAGAAAATTTTAGTTCCTCTTTATATTTTGGATAAATTACAAAAATAGTTAGAAATGTTATCAATTTTGGGATTTAAAAAAAATCACAAAAAGTTAGATAACATCACTCCCAAATATTTGGGATGTTTTAGACATAATTGCTTTTTTTTTATCACAGAATTTTATCTCCTCTCGCATTTAGTAAAAACAGTAAAAAGAAACAACAATTTCGGATCTTATAAAAAATAACTTACGACGAAAGCTGGCACCCTCATCCATTTTTAAATAATTAAAAAAAGAAAATAATATTAATAAGGAAATGTGTACACCGTTCCCCGGTTTGTTATTAGAAAAAAAAGATTAAAATAATATAATTAATAAGTTACAAAGACTAAAAAATAATTCAAATTTTGAATTTTATAAAAATCTGCTGTTTTTTCCGAAAAGTTAAGATTAGTTAAACTTGAAAAGTGAAAACCCTATATTCAAAGTTTCAAATTATATAAAATTGAAAATTGATTTTTTTCAAAGTTAGTCAATCTTTCCAATATTTTTATATTTTATTATTAATTACAAAAAGACTAAAAAATATTCACTTACTCGAAAAACTAGTCTTTTCAAATATTAACTGCTTATTGATTTAAAAAGAAAAGTTAAGATAAATTAAAAATAAAAAAATATTCCGAATATTGCCATTATTTACACAACCCCAACCAAAAAAAATTTAATTTTGGATTTTGTATTTTTGTATTTTACCATGTCCAGCAGTGTGACCGTTTTGATATTTCTCAGAGTAGCAAATTTGGGTAGCAAATCTTAGCTTGGGTAGCAAAAATATTTTCTTATACTTCTTTTAATTAAATGGAACTAGTTACGTCATTACATGCTTATCTGTTAATCATAACACTGTATATCCATTACAAATTTAAAATGTTTAAAGAAAAAATAATATTTTAAAGTGTGAACATTTATTTAGGAAAATCAAAATTCACACAAAATGGACATTGTGCTCTTCGGTCGAACGAGTGATAGATTCGAAAAAGATGCTTAATTCAATTACGATTATGTATGCGGTATGCGCTACCACTATACTATATTTCTCAGTACAATAATATTAGACAGCTATCGATAGTACGCGATTTCGAATGCAAGACCAGAGGCGTGCATGAATTTTACATTTGAGTCGTCCAGTTGCAAAACCAGCCATTCGACTATATTTTTGATTTTAAGGTTTCGGTATCCCTGGATTCGTCTCGTCTCAGGCTACAATTTTAAAACTGAGCATAAAAACCAGTCCTAAACCTTTAAAAATTAGGTTGGAAAAACCCAGTTGGGTGCAAAACCAGCCATATTTCTTTGATTTTGGTTTCAAAAGCTGACCTATTTTATCAGTTGCGGAACCAGCCTTATTTTTACTTAACACAATCATGACTAGTTTGGGTGCAAAACCAGACATATATTTTCTTATTTTTCTTGATACAACACTGTTTTAGACTATTATAAACTATTTTAAAAGACTTTTTTGTTATAGTTTGGTAATGGTAGTTGATATAACCTTGCATAATCATTGATTTGAGTTTTTTCCGCGTTTCGTTTGTGTTTTAAGGTTGTGAAAATGGAGGAAAATATTGAATTTATTATTTTAGAGACAGATTTACAGTTTTTAATGATAATCAGGACAAGGAACAACAAGGAAGAGAAAAACATTGCAAAGCAACACCGTTGCAAAACCAGTCATATTTGCATTTCTGGAGCAGAACCAGCCATATCTAGATTCAAAACTATAATATCTTATTCATTTAATAAGCATAATATCAAAGCTTTGGCAGGCCAACAAAGAATATTTTTGTGATTTTTTTTTTAAAAAAAAGCATAAGGATATCTTGCCTAGAAGCTGCATAATCGGTTTTTGCCATTTTGCCACAAGTTTGTTGAAACAAATATGGCTGGTTTTGCAACAGGACGACTCATTAGATAGTCAAATCATATTTTTGGCGTACACAAGTTTTATAACGGCAAATGGGTAACAAATTTAGACATGTAGTAACATAGTAGCAAAAAATTGTCAATAGTAGCATTTTGCTACCTTCGTAGCACTTGTGGTCACACTGATGTCCAGATAAATTTCAGAGAGAGTTAAATATGTTCTCTATAAAAAAACAACTTTTACCTTTTAAGATAATTAAAAAAAAAACAGAAAAATAAATATCAATAATTTCGTAATTTATAAAAATTTGTTTGGTTTTATAAATGTTATCCACAATCCTGCCGTCTTCGAATAAATAAAAAAAAATTTAAAAATATATGCGATTTCGCCTTTTTTCACTAAACTTAATTTTTTCCTCAAAAGATTTACCCTCAACATTTTTAGCTGAATTAAAAAGGTTAAAAATAAAATTACAGAAAGATTAATAATAATTATTCGAAACTCCAGATTTTATAATTTGTTTTTAGAAAAAAAAAAAATTCTCAATTCGGATTTCATAAATATTTGCTTCATTTTGAAAGTTAGTTTCATACAGATAAATTGATAAAATGTTGATTTTTTGGAAAAGCGTTAACACTCTAACATTTTTAACTAAATTACAATAAGATTAAAGTTAGCAGTTAGATTAATTTAAAAAAAATTAATAAAATTTGGATTTTTTTAAGATAAACAAGAATAAAAATTGAGGAATGTTCATGCTTGGGATTTGTAGTTTCGTTTTTCAAAATTAGTTAGGCTCTAACTACTTTTAGATAAATAACAAAAAGAGTAAAAAATTTATTTGCAATTTCGGGTTATGTACAAAATTTTGGGTTTTTTTTGTCAAAAAGGTGCGCCACTCTGTCTATAAATTAAATTAGAAGAAAATAACAAAAATTATTCACAATTTGAGATTTTATGAAAGAAAAATTTTCTCCAAAATGTTTTGACTCCTTTGTCAATTAATTTCTAAATAAAAATATTAGTTTTTTTCCCAATTTTGGAAAATCTGAAATTATCTAATAATCTTTTTTAAGCAAAGTTTGAGGGGCTTATAAAAAAAGGAGATACACGCGATTTTGCATTTTATACAAGGAACTGTTTTTAGTTTATTATTTCAATAATACTGTATTGTGATCGAATTAGGAAAGACAAAATTTATTGCGTATTTTTTCTTTATTTTATAGGCATTCATTTTTCAATATTTATTATCCTTTTGCCGTTTATTGTTGTAAAAAATTTTTAAATATCGTACAACAGCAAAATATGTGACAAAATCGCATAACACGCGCGACGAAGTTAAAAATTAGACTATCAAAGCGACGCGGTTAGAGCGATGCGAGATCACTGTAACCTGTTGCTTTGACTAGCTCACATTCGAATCAGCTTTCATCGCGTTGCATAGCTGAACGCGTACGCGTCGCGTTCACTATATACTTTTACCTTGTGGGTAGGCTGCGACAGAAATTTTGTTGCAATTTTCATGAGTCACACTTGTAAAGAACAGCAGGGATGGTTAGTCTGCAGGAGAATACATGGAGACTCTGTTCAGTAGAAGTGTTTGAAAAATAGGTTCCAACTGTTGTCTGGATTGTGAGGCTTGCACTCTTAATCCTCCAGAAGTTACGATGTCCTTCTAAATTTGTCGCAGTCTTAGAGGACGGCCAGAAGACATCACTAGGATATTATATTGAGTGAAAAGTCTGAAAAACTTTGACAACCTTTCAAACAATTTTTTCCTAAAATTTCCACCTTCGCTGAGCTACATGGTGCTTGTACAACAACATTATGAGCCCAACATCATTATAAAGTTTCGTAAAAGGACAAAAATGCTGTTTGAAGTTATATGCCGGAGTGAATCGTCTTTCGGTCCTATCCTTACCCTACAGGTTCATTCTATTCTGTTAATAACAAGTTTTATGAATAATTTCTGTGATTCGTAGTGGCACGACTCAGGTCGGAACACAACAGGACGTGACCTGAAGTCATAAATGATATCTTTATACTCCATCCTGGTTCCGTGTGGTACGTGATTGCAAATTCCTCGAGCCCAAGCTAGTTCCCTTTTTGCACCAACTCGTCCTTCCACAAAAGCGAACAGGTCACATGGAAATAGCAGCTCCATCCAGAAATCTGAAAATGTGCGAATTAGTTTATATGGGAGTAAGGGTATCTGTACACCTTGATCATGTACTAAGGGAGAGCTGGTGGTCAAGCCACAACTGGAAAAGTGACAAGTACCTACAAAGTGGCAAAAAATAAAGGAGTCGAGTTAGCAGAAATTATGACATACACGTGGTTTAGATACCTGTTGCGCACAGTATCTACAGGATATACGTGCCGCCTGGCACCAGACTAAAGCTCAAGAACCGACCAAATATTATTTGTTATTAAATGAATTTGTTTATATCAAAGAGAGTGAGGGTTCGACCCACCACGTCCAACTGATGACATTTTTTTGCACTGGGTGCAAGTGGTATCATCGGAAAATAGAAGGACGAAGGAGTTTGGCCATTCCCAAAAAGCAATTTGTCCAATACATCGTTGAGCAATCTAAGTACAAACTATGCTATCACTCCCTCCGCTGCATATCCCAGCAAGAACTTAATTACTTCCTAGGAAGTTTATTGCCATCACCAAAACTGATAATATCCGAACTTATTAATTGATCCCGATATATAGAAGTGAAGCTAGTTCTAACTCCTATCCACTATCCATCCATTTAATCATTGGATATGATGTGACGTGAAAGTAATTTCATATCGCATGGGATGAGTTTCGGCAAGTCCTTCATTTCGTTCGGTGGAAGAAGTTTCGACAAACGTTGGGTGGTGACAACTTAAAAGAGGATAAGGACGTGCGTAAGAGGTTGTAATTAAAAAGTTTGAAGAGCTACGAAGGATCTGTTCCACTGGCCAGAACACGGAGAGAATTTAATTGAGCTTTCGTATCCTTCTTAGTTTTGTGTTACGTTTTTTTTTATAAATATCCTAAGAAGGCAGTTAAAGAGTTTTGCACAGTAAGGAAAAGTGAAGATGTTTGAAAAAAAAAATGCATAAAATGGTTGGAAACGTGGATGGGTATTGGGAGTTCGTGGTAGCTAAACTATTCTAATGGTCTCTTGGTATCCAATATAGAAGTTGTGGTGGACGTATCCACGATGTTTTCCCACGTGCCGTAGGGAAATCTAGCTTCTTGCGGAATCGTTACGGTAATACAAGTTGTAAGTATGTCAACTCCGCTATAGCGGGTCCCAAGCCCGGTTGAGAAAGAAGGAGGGAACATGGCGTTAACCTGAATGGCCAGTAACATAGTATGACATAGTTGGACTAGCAGCATAGCTGGAAGAACTCCAACATATCATAGTTAGCTGAAAACTCACACCCTTTTCCTACAAGGGTATTGTAAATAAGTAGGACTGGCCCTCCAAATCAGGGGTAGGGCGAGGCGCCGATAACGCATCACCGGAGAAAATACCACTGTCCAGAAATCTGACAGGAGGCCAGGACCCGATTTGGGCTGTCTCACCATTAATGAAGATGATGAAGTTGTTATCTGGTGGAAACTGACCAATCTCTAGTTCTTGGAAGTTCTTGGGAAACAATTTGTAGTGCTCTGCAGTCGGATACTCAGAGCTAAAGTGGCCTATAGACGGGCATGCATGCATGCCATTCTTCCATGAGTGCATGGGTTTGAAACTGGAATATGTGGGTCTGCTATCATGCGGCATGATGGAAATAAAAAATTTTGTTTTTGTGGGCTGCGCCAAGACGTATCGCGACATGCATGAATGACACGCATGCATGCCAGTCTATGGGCCCCTTAAGGTAGAACTGATGCCAAAGAAATAGACCTGCAGTTGCTTCCGTCTCAATATTGGCAGTTCCCGCACCATACTCTATATTCCAGTGGAAGATAAAATGGATGTCGGATGTGTTGAGGATATCTAAGCTTTATGGTTGGTTGGTTTACGTCGTGGCCCGTCTGCCAAAAACAGGGCCCAATTAGCACAGGAAGCGCCGTTTTGATACCACAACTCGTTTAACCTGGTCGTTGAGGGTTGATGAAGTGGATACATGGTTTAACAGAGACCTGGGGCTCCAATGGATTATCATATCCATCCGGAGCTGTTCAGGAAGGTGATCAAGAGTAGGGTAACTCCTACTGAGGGATAATTGCTGTGAGAAGGCCAAAAGACAAAACAGTACGGTAAGGAATCGGAAAAATTGGTAAAACCAAGAAGAAAAGTCGATTAAGAATAAAAACGCATTTGAGTTCATGTCGAAAGCTACCAATAAAATTATAAGTCTTTCCGGATATCCAGGTGAAGTTAAATTTGAAGGGTGCAAATTTGAATCTAAAAAGAGAAGTGGAGCAGTTGACCCTCATAAAATGGTAGAACCTAAGCCTGTATCTTCAAGTAATCCAAAGCTAGAATATACTTGAACCGGTCTGGGATGGAAAACGGTGCAGATACACTTTGACGAAGCGAAGAACTTAAACCTGAACCCTCAGCGATATGACCGAAAAAGGACGATGAGTTAAGGAAGCTAAAAATGGATACTTTGACATGGTCTCGCAGGTGAAAATGAATCGCCAGAGAGTTATACCTAGACCAGAGTATGCATTTTGTCAAAAATAGCAAAACTTTGGGAAACAGAAGAAGCCTTGTGGAATTTATCTTTTCTCAATGAGAAGAGTACAAAAATGGGGGCTCATAAATCTCGACGCAGTCAAGGAGTGAATTTCGAAGTCAAATCTGGAACGAAGAGGATTTCTCAAATCATTTTTTGTTTACTTTACATCAAGTGAAAAGGATTAATTGATGTGGACTTAGTCAAGGTGTGTTCATTAAAGGCATCGAACTAGCAAAGTGGTGGTTTAAGTTTGTTGTCCCGTGAACATCATCCCAAAATTTGGCATGGAGTGACATAAGAGTGGAAGGCTCTAAAATAAAAAAAAATTCCTTCTGTTGTGGAATCAGAGATCAGGACTTTGACTGGTGGGTCTTCTTCCCAAGAAATGCAAGGTGGTCATTTCTGTAGTGGAAACCTGACGTCAAGATGAGCAGAACTTTCTGAAAAAGCCCTCGTATTGACTCCTTCCTTAGCAATTTCAAAGACTATAATATTTACACTCGGATTATCGGCGAAGATCAAAATGTGCACTTCTAAAGATTAAGATACCAGTTATCTTCGTCAGAACAATGGATTTCCAAATCGGAACCTGAAAGCAGATTATCCAAGGGTATGGTAATCAAAATCTAATATAAATCTACATAAGGTCCACCGTATTCCGGACACTTCATATTATTTAAAAAAAAAAATCATTACTACGCTTCACGTATAATACTCCGATTTAATACCAACCCCCTACATCGTGTAGATCATAATATTCCAAGACTCTTTCGAATATCCTAACACCCTTTTATCCTATTCCGGGATTATTGGGAATTCTCATGACCAATCCCGACATAGCTAAGATTCCGGCGATTTGTTCCAATCCAGACGACATACTATTCCCGGAAATCACATTAAGCCACTCACTTGTATTAGTCCTGGACATATCTACATTCTGCACGTAGTAGCGACATTGCAATCGTCCTTTCTCCTGAATAGCGGCCGTATAGCTTGGTACATACACTAAGTGCGAGTGGCAATAAATCAATTAGAAAGTAGCGTGCAAGAATGTGCACTAGATGTTACGGGAGGCTAGCGCATATAGAGAAGGCTAGAAAATCTCTGTAGGACCATGTTATAGTCGAAGGACTATGCTGTAGTATCCGCTCTTCCAAAAGGGATAAAGCCCCATTATCCTCGGCCTCGTCTGCTCCATTGGATGCATTATATCATCGCTGGGACAAAATTCCTACACACAACGTCTATGTGCGGTGCAAAAATAAGGAAGACCTGGAGGACTTGAGGTTGGGGTTGGTGGACAAGTCTTACTACCTGTATGCAGCACGTTAGGAAGGTAAGGAAGGTGGTTGGTCAGCCGAGAAGAAGAAAATACACATCCCCCGGGGGTAGAAAAGAAATTAAGGACGCGAGAGTAAGTGCTACGTGATTATAGGTGTTTGTATAATCCGGGCAGGTATTATTAACTTGCGAAGCGCCCTTTTCTTCCTGTAAGTGCGGTACGAAACGGAATAATACGGGTATATGTTATATTATGAACCGAGGAGGACACGGAGGTCCTGGTCACGACGTTAGCGTGTAGCATGTTAATATAATTGCGATTATAAAAGTTGTGTAGTTTTATTTTCTATTATTTTTTTTCTTAATATGTTTCGCCACAGACGCGATTTTAATTGAACTCGTAGAAGCCTAGATGAAATGACGGTCCCACTTCTGCCACTAAATGAGTGCGGATTTTCCGGGATTCATTTTAATGGTAGCGTTGTTGCGGTAAGTGATTATTATTAATGGTAGGGTAAAAAAAATATTTGAGATCTTACCGGTAGATTTTGGTAATTAGTTGAATTATTTTAAAATTTTTTTTTGAGTTGTAGGAAGCAATTGTGGAGGCAGATATTTACTTTAGTGACCGTCGTCTGTCTGTTGAATGCATGAAATCTGAAAACGCGATGATTTAGGATGTTAATATTTGGTATCTCTAAGTCTGTTATAATTTTTATAGTTTGTTGTATACAATTAAAAATTTTGCTAAAACTAAACTCAAATATTTTAGGCATAACAGACAACAAACTTTACTATCACATTTAATTTGCCAACGAAAGTCGTCAAATATTTGAAAAAGTGGCATATGGCCTAATACAAGCTTAAGATTATAGCTGGTATTATTTGTTTATTTTATACCATACATTATTTTTTTTATATATTTATTTTAAGTATTTGACAAAAAATTGAGTCAAAACGAAAACTTTAAAATTTTTAAGGGAATGGCTTGCAATAAGTAGCTCCTCTACAAAAATCATTCTCGATCAAGATTCCTGCTTGTTTTGCTACGTTTTTGGCAGAACAAAATCTACCAAAAAAAGGATTGTACTTATATTTTCTGTCAGATTGGGACCGGTCAGTGTTTGGGCCTTTAATGCTTGAGAGCCAAATATTAATCAAAAAATTTGACAATGCTATTTAAAAGCGTCAAAAACCGTTGGCACGCAAATCGCGTGATTTGAAAAGCCAAAGAAATAAAATAAAAAGTTAAATTTAAAAGATAGGGTCTTCACAAAAATATCTTTTCGCAATCATCGTTTCAAACAAAAATGTGAAAAATCGGCCAACAGTCTGTGCGAAACTTTGTTATTTTATGGGTAGGAGTCCGAAACGTGTTTAATGCTGAGATGCAGTGTAGGTTAATATGCGAAAGATAGAAAATAACGTTCTAAATAACCTCCTAATTACTCCTTAGGTTGTCAGTCGCATAGTACCCTACACCGCATCTCAGCATTATAACGTGTCGGACTTCTACCCATAAATTAATAAAGTTGCGTCCAGACTGTTGGCCGATTTTTTTTTTAGTTTTAATTACTCTAGTAGCATATCTACATATAGGTACTAAGTTTCAACTTTCTAGCATAAGCCGTTTCTGAGATATGAAAACCATCCTCACCCCCGTACCTTGCTACCCCTATCAAAAATTTATTTTTGTGGGATGTTTCTATAGTAGTAGCTCTAAACAGTTTTAAATTTTTAGTTTTCTATTCTTTGCGGCTTTCGAAAAATTAAAATCAGAATTTTTGCATTTCCATCCCCTCCCACTATAACTCCCTGCACCCATACCCTCAACATTTTTTCCTCCGCGGGAGATCTACCGATCCTAACTCCTGTAAAATTTTCAAGATCATACAGGGTGGGCCAAATACAAGTTTCTTTTTAAAAATGCAATAAAATGATCAAAATTAAATTTTTTTCCATGTATTATGGCTTTATTAGTAAGAGTAAACATTCCCATTAATGATGGAACACAACTTCGTTCAAGTGGCTGCCTCGGCTGGCTGCGCAGTAGCGCATTCTGTCACTCCAATTTTCCAAGACCTTGTTGATGGTTTCGGGCTGTAGCTCACGGATTGCTTGGATGATATTGGCTGTAAGTGCTTGAATCGTTTCTGGATTGTTGGCATAACATCGGTCCTTCACGGTTCCCCACAAAAAAAAATCCAAAGGGGTCAAATCGCAGTTCCGAGGCTGCCAATTGACATCGCCAAAACGGCTGATAACACGATTTGGAAATTTGGTGCGTAAAAGATCGATTGTGGCATGGGCTGTGTGGCATGGCGCGCCATCCTGCATGAACCAGAGGTCGTCCAAATCCATGTCTTCAATTTCAGTAAAAAAAAAGTCGGATAACATGGCTCTGTAACGTTCACTGTTGACCGAAACGTTGTTCCCAGCCTCATTTTCGAAGAAAAATGGTCGAATGATGCCACCACTCCACAATCCGCACCAAACTGTCACTCTCTGTGGATGCATTGGCTTCTCGACAATAACGTGCGGGTTTTCCGAGCCCCAGATGCGGCAATTTTGTTTGTTAACGTAGCCGCCGAGATGAAAATGCGCCTTCAGAAAAGATGATTTTTCGCCCAAAATCGTTGTCCAATTCAAGCTGCTCTAAGGCCCAAATTGCGAAGCGATAACGAAGCGGATGGTCGTGCTCCTTCAATTGCTGAGTCAATTGGACCTTGTAAGCGAATAATCCGAGATCTTTGTGCAGAATTCTCCTCAGGCTAGTGCGTGAAATGTTGAGCTGTTGAGATCGACGGCGAGTTGATGTTCGTGAAGTGAGTCTCACACTCTCGGCTATAGCAGCCACATTCTCGTCTGCGCGCACTGTATCACGACGGGGGCCATGAGTGTTGTCCACTAGCATAGTTTGACAAACTTTTTGCACAATTTTGCGTACAGCAGGCGCTGTGGGTGCTTCATTTCGGACAAACTTTTTTTTCATAAAACGCACTGTGTGGGCTACACAGCACTCACTTTGGAAATAAGTTTTCAATATTTCCCAACGTTGTTCAAGCGTAAAGCGACTCATCTCGTTCCACGGAGGTATGATACTGACTTTCTGTCAAGATTTCGAGCGGGAAACAGCTTTCAGTATCAAAATAACCTATGATTTAAAAAGAAACCACTAGATGGCCCACTCTGTATATGACACAATTTTTGAGATATAAAAATTGAATTTTTTGAAAATTGTTTGTCCACCCACTTCCGCGCTTTACGTCCCACCACAAAAATTTTACATTCAGTAGACTTCACCGGTAATTCTATACACAGAAACCGAATTTTATTTTCCTGGGGTAATTGAGTCGAAAGATATTGTAATTTAAAGTTTTTCACCCTCCACCCCCATACTTCATCACCCTCCTTAAAACTTTTAACTCTTTTTTAATTTCCTAGTATCTGTTAAGACAACTACAAAGTTTTAGCCGTTTGACATCAATCGTTCATGAGATATGGATTTCAGAATGTTTCAATCCCAGCTTTCAATCGTTTTGGACGCATTGTTTCCCCCCCCCCCCCCCACTCGCACAGCCCTCAACCCTTATCAACCATTTCTTTGCAAATGAGTCCACGATTATAGTACTACGTAAGTTCAAACTTTCAGTCTCCTAGCATAAGCGGTTCCTGAGCTCTAGAAACCAAAATTTTTCATCTAAAACGCTCCTCGCTCCTTCCCCCTCACACCCTCACACCTCCAAAATTACCACTCGTAGGGGTTCACCCATTCTACCTACCATAAAAATTTCAGCCTAATATCTCAAGGGGTTTGAGAGCTACGCGCCTTCAAACAGTTTTGCGTACGGCGTCTACGGCGGACAGACGGACATTTTTTTTTGCTCTTTTGGGGTTTACTAATCCTAAAACGTGAAAATTCAAAATTTCACGGTAACAAATTTTTTTGAAATTTCAGGTCGATCACAATTCTTTATTATTAAAAAATAATAAAATAAAAATATAAAATGATTTTGACAAATCAAAACTATTATAAAAACTCCATTATAAAAATATCATATTATTTTTCTTTGAATGGAAGTGGAGGTCAAAAAGAAAGAGGTAAATAAAAAAATATAAAGCTTAAAATTTTAGAATATTTCCAGCGGGATTGCACTTGATAGGAAACCGAGTGATCACTATATTTTATATTTTCATTTCCTTGAGAGTTAATATGATGTAATTCCAAAAAGGTAGGCAGAACGGTTAAATATGAGGATTCAATTGCTGTGACCTAAATTAGATGTCTGCCATGCTCATCACTATTTGTACATTACGTAAATAGGGAAATTCATTGAACCGCTTTTGGACTATTCAATAAGGCAGACCATCAGTTTCCATAACTCAATTTTTCCAGTTTTTTAATGAAAAAAAAGTGTGCCATCGCCTGTAGAAAGCTACTCAAAAAGTTTTGTTGGCTAACTCGAAATTTGAGTTTCAAGTTACTCATTTATAGAAGAGTCTGTTTCGGCTGAAGAATTTTATTCTTTTATCTTAATAAAACAATTATAGAAGTAAAGTAAATTAGCCGACATTACCATGTAATTGAATAGACTTCAGTCAGAGTTCATGCATATCGATAACATTATGAATATTAACAATAACATTGATTTGGATTGGGCATACTCCGAAGTCGACGATTCTATCCTAATTCAATCAATGATAATTTTATTCTGAAATTGAAAGAGATTTTTAATCCACACGAACGCTTAATGACTGACTATTAGCTATACATTCTGGCAAACAAATAATCATAAAATTTTCCTTCTACCTTAATGCCACTTTTATGCTGATTGCTACGTAGCAGAAAAAGAATAAACAAATTTCCATAATATTCTATTCTTGTGTTTTCTAATCAATTTTCGTATCGAACTATGTAATTGATTTTGTTGTCGTCTACACTAGAAAGTTTAGTTATTTTTTCTTTTGAATAATAACGAAATTAGTAGCAAAATTTCCAATGCTGAAGGTTCAGTAACTATCATATCAAATTTCATGCTAAAATTCATTTTTAATTCCGTTTTTTTTTGTGCTCAATCCTTAATAGTAAATTAATTCGGAATTTCTGCGAGTGATTTGGTTGTTATTGGAGGTGATTTATTTCTAAGGGATATTTGAATATAAAATTGTCCAGTCTTAACAGAATGCTTTTGTCCTTATCTTTCCATGAGAAAAACTGACCACAGTTAAATTTGAAATACATATTCTTAATTTATCTCTTTAGAGTGTAAATAAAAAAATTTTACTTTTGACTGAAATTGTTCTAATGAAATGGTGAAAACCATTATTCAAAGCTATTGGCTAAAGTACTAAAAAGAACTGCACAAAAACACCCCAAATTTTTTTATTCCAGCCTTCTCGGCCTTATGATCTCTATTCTTAATCGTAAGGATCTAACTTTGTCATTCTACTGTTGAAATACAACTCAGTTTTTCTCCTTCAGAGACTGGTTACCAGCGAACATACACGCCAATTAGTATACAGCGTCACTACAAAAAACGCATTCCCTGACTGTGACAGAAAGCTACTTTGGCTACTACTAAGTCATTGAAAATAAGTCAGATGAAAAACTATAACAGGAAAGTCTAGCTTAAAAACGAAAAAATTAAGCAATTTCATCAACCCGTCGTAAATGTGCAATTTATCAGAAGGCTTATTTAATGATTGCCGGATTTGTTGTTCTTTTTAGTTAGCTTCGATCGTGGCTATACTTTGAAAACTACATTTTTGTAAATAAATTTTAATTAAATATAAAAATTTGACCCCCACGTTGGCACCACTGTAAGAGGTGCAGTCTTTCACTTTGATAAGGAGAAAAAAATAATTAAATAATGAGAAAAACAGTGAAAAAAATATAAAAATATTTTGCGTAAAGGTTTTTACTGCATGTCTGGAAATTTATTAATATCATGGAAAATGAGCCCCACGTTGGGCGCAACTATAACAGGTACGGACGTAACTACATATTTGAAAACTACGTTTTTGTAAATAAATTTTAATTAAATATATAAAAATTTAAAATGAATTCCACGTTGGGGACCACTATAAGAGGTGCAGTCTTTCACTTTGACAAGGAGAAAAAATAACTAAATAATGAGAGAAACAGTGAAAAAAATATAAAAATTTTTTGTACAAATAATTCTTCTTGCACGTCTAGAAATTTATTAATATTATTGTGAAATGAGACCCACGTTGGGCGCAACTATAACATGTACGGATAGACCACTGACGAAACTATTTGAAAGCTACGTTTTGGTAAATAAATTTTATTAAGATATACAAATCTGAAATGAGCCCCACGTTGGGCACTAGTGTAACAGGTGCAGTCTTTCATTTTGAGAAGGAGAAAAATTAACTAAATAATGAGAAAAACAGTGAAAAAAAATGTAAAAATATTTTGTGTAAATAGTTTTTTCTGCATGTTTAGAAATTTACTAATATTATTGTGAAATGAGCCCCACGTTGGGAGCAACTATAACAGGGACGGATAGATCACTGCCGTAACTATTTTGTCTATTGGCTACAGTGTCTCTATGGTAGATCAAGAAAAGTGAGAAGAAAATAAAGATTTAGAAGGGGTTTACGGCATGAACCAGTATATTGCTTTTTAAAAAATTCATATAAAGGTTTTAAATAAAAATAACATTTTATGATTTTTACTTAAAACTAAAGTCGCAGTAGAATGTCGATCATCTCTTAAGGAGATGGCAGAACAGTTCAATATGCTTCTGTGCTGGGTACCAGTACGCAGGGATATTCCAGGGAACTGTATGGCTGGCGATCTCGCTCGGCGCGGTACTACCCTTCAGATTATGCCAGAACACCGAAATCTGGGTGTGGCTCTCTCTACATGTAAACTTGGACTCCATTGAGAAAACCAATTCAAGATGGGCAGACGGTATTACATGTCACACTACGAGATAGATCTGGCCGAAGCTGGATCCAAAACGGTCTAAAAGGCTGACTTTGCTCAAAAGGGCAAATATAAGCTCCACAGTCGGTGTCCTGACCGGACACTGTTTTATAAATCGGCATGCTAAAAGACTCGGCCTTTTTTTGAAAGACTTCTGTAGAAGCTGCCTATATGAGGAGGAGAAGGAGATAGTCCTTCATCTTCTCTGTACCTGTCCAGCTCTATCCGCTAGAAGCAAAGCTCATCTTCGAGTTTACTTTTTCAACAGTTTTAGTGACCTTGCCGCAACGGAGGTCGCGAGAATGCAAGCTCTAAATGGTTTGACGTGCTCTCACGGGCAGCCACGCGTACCTACCAACCTACCTACCTACTTAAAACTATTTCCTAGCTTATTACTGGCTTATTCATTGAAGGCCTTTCAATTACCAATGTCAGTAGCCAAAGCGCCGATTACTCCGAGTCTGTATCATAGTTTCCTCTGACACCGATTTGAGACAATTGAAATTTCTTAAAAAATTGAGTACGACTATGTGCACTACAGTAGCGGACATTATTTTGGAAATGTTCAGATTGTTGGATAAAACCTATATTCTCAGAGAGAGAGAGAGAGAGAAGGACAGACCGAATGGGGACGGTGAAATTTTTTAATTGATTTCATTCAAAAACCCCACGTTGGGCGCTATACTGTTTATCGGTCAGGATCTCTTTCTGGCAGAGAAAGAAAGAGAAAGCAGAGAATAAAACCGAGAAAAGAGATGTGAAAACAAATCAGATAATAAAGTATTTTATTTCAACTTTTTATATGTAAATTGTGCCCCACATTGGGCGCCATTGTAGCAGGTACGGATAGATGTTGCCCATAACCAGTTAACTTCCTGAGAGATAAACCAAGAGGAGGAGGAGAAATTATCATAGAAAACAAGATGAGAGGAGATGATAGTATAATTTAAATCTGCCCCACGTTGGGCACCATTGTAACAACTTGATTAGATGGAACTGCAACTATTCAGAGTTTCTGCCAAAATATTTTTTTGGTCGAAAGGCAAAAAGTAGTAGGAAAGTGATAGAGAAAGGAATAAAATAGAGTGAAGGAGTTGGAAAGACTGCAGAGTAATTAAAAAAGAAATTATAATTTCGTATTACTTGGAAAAGAAAATTTGGAAGAAGTCTTGAAATCTAGTCTAATGCTGGAGTCTCTCAAGTGTCTCATTATTCGAGGCAATTGATAACATTTCATTTCGGATACAACTCTCTAAACGATCAAAACATTGTTTCAAAATTCTATACATAATTACCAAATGGTGAGAAACATGTCCACTTGCAAAACTTTAAAATAATGTACAGCCATTGAAGCGAACTTGACAGCCTTAAATTTACGAATACCCTCCACTAGCTACAAAAAGGTATAGCCCGGCAATTGCTTCTGTCCAATGCCTTCCGTATCACCTTGTTTGAAACTAGTCTCCGTTGCTTATTAGGTATTCCGCGCCTTCAAGCGAAAATTTCAGGCTCCATTTATCAAATTTTCCAGTTCATCTGATGCCCCTTCAAGGGTCATATTTTCCGTATAGTCGATCGAAAAGCGGTACGGAGAGATGAAATAGTCACGGACAAAAATTGCTTACTGAATCGTGTCACCTATAGAACTTTGTAAAATTTTCCGAACCGACCAAACAAGGTGATTTTCATCACTCGTTTTCGGGTAGGTACGTACGCCATGTCGAGTCAAATGATGCAAAATTTATAGTGACATGTAGTCATTATGTTATGATCATAATGATGTTGATATGAGCGATGGTGTGACGATGATGTGTTGTTCATATTACCACAGATATCATGTTGTACCACGAGCAGCATATTGTTTTGAACTGTGATTGCCTTTAGAATTTTATTGACATTTTATGTGTATGGTCATAAACTCGCTACAATTCGTTGGGCTTTAATTGCTTTAAAATTGATTTTAAAACATAACCGTGCATAGGCTAGGTCACAAGATAATCGTGAAATATTTTAGATAAAGTGATGAAGGAAAAATGTAAATTGTAGTTGAAAATTCCAGAACGGTGTACGAAGGTATCGTTAGTGTTGAGGATTTGAATAAATTGTAAGTATAATAGTTTCTCTATCCCAGCTTTCGAGCTCCCACTCCCTTGTCGACTATTTTTTGCCAATGTCTCCAATATCAAATATCAACATTAATCCCAAGTTTCAACTCCTTAGAATTGCCGATCCCAGAAAGATAGCCATAAAAATTTTTCATCTAAAACTCTTCACCCACACTACAAAATATGGCCACTTAATCGTTCCACCTGATTTACCTACTAAAAAAAATTTAACTTAGTAGTTCTAAGGCCTGGGGAGCTACGACCATTAAAGGCGATTGTTTTGCGTATGGCGTGTACGTCGGACAGACTGACTTTTTTTTCATTTTCTGCGATCTACTACACTCTAAAAACAGAATGTAAAAATACTCTGTATTAAAAGCAAAAATAAGTGTAAAAATACATAGTTTATGTAATTGCTAGTTCTATTGAGTATTGACGTATAACCGTTTATAAGCGCACCAATAGGTAATTTTACACAATAAGATGGACAATTACATCTATTTTGCTCTATAAAAAATTTTCACAATATCAAAATGAATTAATTCCATTTAACTAATAATTCAGAACATCTTATGTATACGTTATTTTTATAAATCAAGTATATCATACCAGTGGCGGTCATAGAAGGAAGCCATGGGGGCCATGCCCCCCCCCCTAACAAATTCGTCACCCGTAATTACTTTATCCCGTCTGCTTTAAAGAAAAATTATATGAGACTATAAGATTAATAGATACACTTAATAAAGTATAATGCAATTAAATCGGATTCCACCTTATGTCTTTCTTAAATCCTTCTTTTGTCTTTGTCTCCTGATTAAAAAGAAGGCTGTGTCTAATTAAAAATATTTCAATCGAAAAGTAATAAAATTTCGAATATAAATATTTATACCATATAATCAATCGTTGGGTTGTGATGTATTCTGTTAAGGAAGTAGTTTTTACTGTTTGAAACTAATTTTGAAAAATTTGGATTTGGATTATGCTTGGACAATTGTCATTATGTGCGTCCTAATCCTAGATTAAAACGTAAGTTGTGGTAAATTCAGCAAAACACAATATCATTGCTGTCCAGGTCGTTTTGAGTGGATTTTGAACTATGTTTTCAAAAAACCTATTCACCAGAGCAGATATAAAACTTATTCAAATTTATCGGTAATCCAGTAATCTTAATAGTTTTGTCAAAATCACGAGAGAAATCAGCTATAAGAACTTAATTATGAATATTTACAGTAACTAACGTAAATACGATTTAAGTTTCATGTCGATAATATATGGGGAATACGTGCCTCAAGAACCTCAAAGAAACCAAAATTGTATAAGATTCCGGAAACTCCCAAAATACCGACATAGGGCCTAGTATAGTATCATTCTGTGGGTGATTGTAACTCTAAATATTTATAGGTGGTGTACCATCGAAAATGCCATCTAGTGCCTAAATTCAGCAATTGAAGTTTTTCTTAAAAAATAAATTTTTCAGCGTTACTTTGGAACGGTAAACGATACGAAGTCTTTTAGAGTACTCAATGTTATGAAAAAAGGAGTCCTTCAGCAAGGACGAAAAAGATGATGTTTTACATTTAATCACTAATCCGTCAAAGTTTTTGATTTCGTACTTGATGAAGGACTTTCTGAACCGTTTTCACTTTCTATAATATAATATTGAGCATTAGAAATCAGATCATTTTGCCGACGATACTAACTTCGTATTAAATACTTTATTATTAAAAAATAATAAAGTAAAATTAAATATGAAAAATTTCACTTTCTCATTACGACCACTAGATGGTATTTCTGATGGTACATAACGTATATATTTAGAATCACAATCATCCACAGAATAATATTATTTGGCCGTTTTGTCAATACATTGGGACCCATTTTTCGGAATCTCAAATTTTTCTTATTTTTTCTGAATGGGGGCAAACTTAAAACATATATTTTTTACACTAATTAGAACCATTATAAAAGGTACCACGAAAAAAAATTTTTGGGAAAAAAATCCTCAATACAAATAATAGTCACTGAACAGCCCTCAAATTATCTGTCACCACAACTACCTGTATAAAATATTACAAAATTTCAAATTGCATGATAATGCAAGCTTTCGACTCTTGTTCATTCAATTTAAATTTCCTCGTTTCCAAATGTTAACTCTTACAAAATAAATTAAAAATGTTATCATCAGTGTCGTTGTCAAACAAATGTCTTCAGAGCGTTGTAAACACTTTTCGAGATTTCAAAATCTATACTATACTAAAATACTTGCCAAAATCTTGCGATGTAAATCAGGTATAAGATACTGCTTATGAAGTTATTATAATTGAAAATAGTTTTAGAGAATTTCCGAGTTTGGTTTTTTAAATTTTTGAATTAAGAGAGTATGTTAGGTTTGATTATGGTGGCAGTCATCTTAACTATAGATCGACTCAATAAGGAGACTCAGTGAATATGTATATATACCTAATAAATAACATTGACATAAAATATTTCTTTCTTAATAACTTAATAATTGGGTGAACACTTCTTCGTCGGGCCTGAAGTCTTTAGATTATGAGATATAGGGTTCGGATTTTAATGCCCAATATTGAGTTTCATCAAATATGTATGATAGTAAAACCAAT
The DNA here is from genome assembly GCA_951812415.1 of Beris morrisii. Lineage (NCBI taxonomy): Eukaryota > Metazoa > Arthropoda > Insecta > Diptera > Stratiomyidae > Beris > Beris morrisii. The sequence continues at coordinate 105,059,959 of OX638313.1, read as the reverse complement.
AAGAATTAAATACACCACTTTTCTAGTGGTCTCAAAAAACAGCTAATTTACATCCAAAGATTTCAAACTGGATTTGGCGAAATCTCGAAATTTTCTCATACATGTAAGAGATCTTGAAGTCTGTTCGGGATTCAAAATTTTGCCGAAATCGAGATCGACATCGACTTCTACTGAAATCGAAAATTATGTTCATCAAGTTTTGAAATCAATTAATTTTATTTTCTAGCTCCTACCCGTGCTATTCAATTTTCCATTGCTTGAGGACTTACAATTATACAACAAAGGTTCAAATTTTTGATATCATACAATCAGTTGATAAATTGAGCGATGTTAAAGAAATCCCTTCAGAGCAATGTTAATACTTTTTAATATTCTGAAATTCCTCCATCCACGCTGCATTAACGGGTAGCTACCTCACATATTTTCTCTACAGTATTTACTGAACTTCAATGGCCCCCCCCTTGAACAAGCAATATGACCGCCAGTGTATCATACTCATGTTAATAGGCGTTTTATAAACCAATAAAAATTAATTCTTATTGATAAGTACAATTCAGTTATGAAATCCTAAATCTTTCAACGGTTTTCGAATTCTGGAACTTCTTCGAAGCGCAACAGTTTCTCCAATTTTTTCATCATTTATTGTTATATTAGACCTACAAATTCACGCTTAGTGTAATTTTACTTTAAGTGCTGTGCAATATTACGCCAGAATAAGCGAGTAAGTTCCCTGGAATTTATTTCATCATTTGATTCCACTTCACATTTCCAGTTTTATTGGGTATTAGCCAAATGTTTTTGTGTAATATTTATAAATTAATTTTGAATCAGTTTTGGTTTTAGTTATTATATTATACAAGTTATTATCTTATGAATGTACATGTGTACATAATTTAAATAATTATTTTTAATTTTTATGATATCATAGCTTCCTTGAATTATTTATTATTATATCATTTTTATGTAGACTTTTGTTATATTCATAATTCTCCGCATCTGGTTTTTATTTTCAACATAAGAATTTCCTTCGTTTTTATAATAATCAAAAAATTATTGATAAAAAATTATCAACTCAATCCAATTTATTTTAATGCACTAGATGCATTGTGAAATTGCGTCTTTAATTTTTGATTTTACCGTATATATAATTATAAATCTCAATTAAATGGAGAATTTTCCCTATAATAAAATTGTATTTTTACACAAAAAGTGTGTAGTAATTACATTCTTTGTGTAATAATTACGCCACTGATGTTTATTGATTACGTAGTTATTGTGCAATGATTGCATCACTGATATGTATTGATTACGCATATGTTGTGTAAATATTACAACTTATTTCTGTAATTTTCGCTCTAATTACACAAGCATGTAATTTTACTATTACAATCGATTGAAAACAGTTGTCAATAATTATAATAATGGTAAATTTACTCCAATATTTCTTAGAGTGTAGCCCTGAAACGTGAAAATACAAAATTTGAGAGTAAAATTTTTTTTGTAATTTCGTGTCGGTCACAACACTTAAGTATTAAAACAGTCTGGGCGCAACTTAATTATTTTTTTTGGATAGAAGTCGGAAAAGCGTTTAATACTGAGTTGTGGTGTAGGTTACTATGCGACTGACAACCTAAAAAAACGTCCCAGAGAGCATCCTGATTATTCTATACCCACTTCCCCAAAATTTCCTGCTAAAGGTCGACAGGGCCTAACTCCTGTAAAATTTTTAAAATCATATCTGGTACGGTTCAAGAGATTTAAAAATTTAATTTTTGAAAAAATGGTGATCTCTCCACTTCCGAGCTCCACCTCCTAAACCACAACCTCAAAAATTTTATATACATACGGAAACTAAATTTTATCTTCCTTTAGCTTCTTTTTTCTTAAAATTATTTTACTATTTATTTTTTACTTAGAAACGTATTTTGTTGTTATCGTAAACTGCCATAAGTCACACATCAGAAAATTTACAACGAATTCGAGTTATAGCCCCTGCACTATTTTAAAAAAAAATTATTTTTCAATCTAGAAATTTCCAGCATATTTCATTTTTTCAAGTAAAAGTACTCATTTCAATCACTTTTACACGAAATTACTGGTATTAGTAAATTATTTATGTACTTTTGAGCTGAACCGTACAATTTACATGAAAAGTATCACAAAATTACACAACATTTCGTGTAAAATGAACTATATTTATATATGAATTGAAAATTACGTTCTTTTCCATATAAACCACGAAGTTGGATGCTTCGTTCGATTTTGTTTTCTACTGAAATGAAAATGAAACGCCTTCGCTGGTGCAGTGGCAATGCGCGCCAAACCTACGCAGCAAAACCAGAATTAGTCGTGGGTTCGATTCTTACCTACAGCCAAGTGTTTTATTAAGAGTAAGTAAGTAAGAAATAATATTAGCAGTAAAAATAAGTGTATCTTAAATAGTGCTAATTATACACAGAGACAGAGAATGTCCAGTGAATTTGCTGCTTTCGAAGTTGAAATTTACTGATTGCAAATTAAAATTTACTGATTACAAATTGAAATCTACTGACCGAAAATTGAAAATTACATACAAATTGACTATTACATCCTAATGTAAATTTACTTGAAAAGGTGTGGCATATTTGCCTACTATCCGAAAGATGTAACATTTAATGGATTTTTTTTTTACTGTGGTATAACCAATTAAGAGCTAGAAGAAGTTAAAATTTATTTAACAATTTTTTGTGTAGGACTAGCCATTTTACTTTATTATTTTCTAATATTACAGTATTGTGATCGATTTTTAAAAAAAAAAATTTGCTACCTCAAAATTTTTTTTTTCGCGTTTCATGACTCGTAGACACGAAAAAAGCAAAAAAAATTTCAGTCCGTCTGTCCGCCGTACGCAAAATCGTTTGAATGCTCGTAGCTCCCAAACGGTTTGAGATATTAAATTCAATTTTTTTTTATGAATAGAGTGGGTAGGCCCCTTGAAGTGACCAAACTCTGAGGGGTCGGGGTGTGAAGGGGGAGGAGGGGTAAGCGTTTTAGACGGAAAATTTTGGTTTTCAGATCTCAGCAACCGCTTATGCTAGGAGGCTGAAATTTTGAATTTATGTAGAACTTCGGTAGTGGACCCATTTGCATAAAAATTGTCAATATGGGTGAAGGGGTGTGGGAGTGGGGGGAAAAATAGTGCGTCCGAAACGCAAAAAAGCCGAGATCGACACATTCTAATATCCATATCTCCTAAGCGGTTAAAGTTAAAAAATTGAAACTTAATGAATATCTGTAAGTACACTTGGAGAATAGATCGCAAATAAATTTTTGAGTGGGGGCAGTGGCGTACGAGGGTGGGGGGTAAAAAACTTTATATTATGATATCTCACGAACCAATTGCACTAAACAAATAAAATTCGGTTTGTGTATAAAGGTTGACAAATCAAGTTTGCTGAAATTAAAATTTTTTAAGGGGGCGGTGGATCATGAAAGTGGAGGGGATGCGAATTTTTCTAAAAAATCACGTCTCATATCTCAAGAACGGTGTGAGGTAGATGCTTAAAATTTTTACCGTAAGTAGGTCTAATAGACTCCTATCAGAAAATTTTGGGGGTGAGGGTGTAGAGGGTGAGAGTGAGGGAGGGTGAAAAGGAAAAAGTTCCGATTTTTATATCTCGAAAACCTAAAATGATAGAAAGCTGAAACTTGGTATTTAGATAGAACTATAGTAGTATCATCTTGGAAAAATATAACTTTTTATAAGGGTAGTATGGTACGGGGTTGGAGGATGTTTTTCCTATCTATAGAACGGCTTATGCTAGAAAATTGAAACTCGGTATGTATATGTAAATCAACTAAAAAGTAATTTAGTAATTTCAAATATCCATTGGCGTTCGGAAGGGGGGGGGCAAAAAAAAATGTATCAGTGAAAATGGAATGCATATATTTTCACGATTTTCGTCATATCTATTAGGTCTTTCCAAATATTTAATTCATTTTTATTCTACGGCTTCTTCATATAAATATCTAGAAAGTGTTTTCAGGATTTTTTGAAATTCGACCCCTAAGGGGGTGTAAAGGGATTGTATACTTATTCACGAATTATGCCATATCCTCCAGGTCTGATCAAATATCGAATATCTTTTCACTTTCACGGGCTTGCGTAATAATCGCCTAAAACTTGTTTTTAAGTTTTTTCCTTTTTCAGCCCCTAAGAGGATATAAAAGGGTTGAACAAGTTTTCACAAATTTCGTCATATCCTTTAGAAGTGATAAGTAATTCAATTGTTTTTACTTTCTCGTGCTGTTTTCATATTTATCTATTAACTCCTTTCAGGATTTTTAGATATTCAACCCCCAAGTGGGGGTAAGGAGGTTGTATATGTTTTCAAAGATTCCTACATATTGCTTAGATCTGATGATATATCGAATTCATTTTTACTTCCTAAGGTTTCCCATATAAGAACCAAAAAGTAAAAATCAGTATTTTCAGATTTTCAATCCTAATGGGTGTACGGGGGTTGTATGCTTTTCAAAGCTTCGACATATTTCTTAGGTTTAATGAGATATTAGATCGCTTTTCATTTCCACAGACTTTTTATATAATCGCCTACAAACCCATTTCTCAATTTTTGGATATTCAACCCCCAAGGGTTTGCATATGTTTTCACAAACTTTGCCACCCCTTAGTTCTGATGAGATATAAAATTGGTTATTACCTAAAAACTTATTTCACGATTTTTCGAATTTCAAGAACCAAGGCGGTGTGAAGAGTTTGCTTACGTTTTCACAAATTTTCAAAATCCCTCGTATCTCATGAGATGTGAAGTTGGTTCTTATGAAATCGTTTCCGAAATTCAAACCCCAAGTGAAAGTAATGAGTTTGTATACGTTTTAACAATTCGTCATATCTCTTAAGTCTGATAAGGCAACAAATTCGTTTTTACTACTATGGATTTTTAGTGTACATAATATACCGAAATTCGTATAGTCTACAGGGGCTTTTTCAATGTTTAATTGGCTAAAAATATTTATTTCAAATATTTTTATTTTAAGAACAAAATTAACTTTCCAAGAAACTTCATAATCTCGAAACAACTGATGATATGCTCCGACTCTGACCGCTCCCGAACTTTGACCCGAAAAATAATAAAGTTTCGCCCAGACCATTGGCAGATTTTTGATTTATTTTTATAAGATCTGACGATCAAACATTTTTTTTGCAAATATATTTCTTTCAGAACCATGAGTCGTGTGATTTTAAATATATAAGTATTTTGTAGTGGATTGAATATCTGTTACACAAAAATTTTTCTTGCAGACAAGTTTGATATTTTCAAGATAACATAGAACAAAACAGCATTTTTTCAAAAGAACGGAAGAAAAGGTGATGCATTTAAAAAAGCTGTCTCGGGAATTATAAGTCGTATGTGGTTCAACTTAAATTATAGAGAACTGAACGCTTTATAAATTTAAATTTTTCCATTTTTGCTCAAAAGTGTCGCTGGAACGAGATATTCGCAAAAAATAGTTTCAGGCTTAAATTTTTGAAGACTGAGCGGGTGATTTTCGAGGTCGCGATATAAGGGTTTTTGTTAGGTTGTATAAAAATTTTTTTATCTCGATTAGTTGAGAAGAATTTGGCCGAAAAAAATTTCATAGTTACATTAAAAAAACCATTCCATTTTCTTATAGGATCTTAATTTTTGCATCGACGGAAGGAAAACTCCCCGGAAATAATGCAATAGGAATTTTGTAATATTCAATAAGGTCCGGAACTTACTCGGGTTAGGTCAGTCTACTTGACCACTACATAGCCAAAAAAAAAAATCAGACTATCCTTAAATATTCACCGCACATCTACCATTTCGGTCATTATGCAATGCATTATGATATATCCTTAGGACAAGTTCGAGCACTGACTGTCTCAAGTACTCCTCCACAAGATCTTCTAATAAAAGTTTTTTCATCAAAATTAAGTGGCTCATTTTGACTGAACTACTCCCGCCTGAATACATCCGACCAGGACCAACAAAAAAAAATATACACAACTCCAGAAACTCAAAAAAGGTCCCTCGTTCCCATTGCATCATTAACATCTCCCTCATCTAATCGTGTTTCATCACAGAAGGATATGGGATGAGGAGTTTTCCGCGAAATACTCCCAAAATACTAGCAACAAGCTTTTCGTATTTTTCCTCGTCTGAATCGTTTCATGATTTAGGGGTAGACGGGAACTTCCTCAATTTCACAGCATACTTCCATCATTTAAGGATCCAAAGTAAGAAAATCAAATAAGTGTGGACTCGAATTTTGGACTGTCCCTTATGCAGATATAAGATCTAGTTGATCGCAGTCATCCTTGAGAAAGTTCTAAGTTATTATGACGATTTCTTTTTATAAGACATAGTCCTTATAGTCAATATCGTCGACTAAGGACAGAGGAGCGACGTTACTCTTGAGGATTTTGAGTAGCAAGGAAACTTGGAGCCATTGGTCCTGAAGTAGCAGTTCTCTGTTTAATTTCGACACAAACAAAAATCTTTGCGACACTTTTTCTTCACGTTATCCTGGGATATTATTCTCTAAGGTCTATCCGGTGTATATATATGAAGTTCCATAAGGATACACGAAAAGTTGAGAAAGAAGTCCCGACAAGATTTATTCATGAGTAAATTTTACTTGGCCATCTCCTTGCTATTATTCAATGGTGGCAACAAATGATCTCCGAAATCCTTGAAGAGTGAGTTTTCATCATTTATATAAGGATATTTAATTCGTCTCATAGAAGAAAAATGCTTAAATGCGGTTTGGAAATAATCGCAAAGAACACTGTTGAGATCTTCCCATTCGTTGGTTCTTTTCGTTGTTTACTTCAGTCAGTAGTCAGATATTTTCCTGATTTTTTTTTTCACCCCTAAAGTCCTTTTGATGTCCTAATTATGTCATTCAGTGCCATGACTGTGTTTTTCAATTATATGATAGACGTTACTGCTAGTAGCCTGAACGTTGTTTAATGTTTCCAAATTAAAGACTTGCTTATTTTCGGTCACAGCTTGGTAGCTTTATAGGGTCATTGGGTTTAGTCCTTTTTCAGGTCGGTGTTATTTAAAGGACAGCCTAAGTCGATTGTAGAACAGTGGATTTATAAACATTAAAAATTAAACTGTCCCGAACAGTAATTGTAAATTTCGGTAATATCCCCTGTGAAATGGGGGCTGTAAGTTACACATAGAGTCAGTCCTGCTTGCCGTTTGAATGACAAATTGATTGTAGCTCATCAGCTTATAAATTTCTGACGTAACCTGAATCAAAGGATACAAAGCACACAATTCTACACACCTAATATCGAGCAATAAATTATTTCATCAGGAATCTTTGCGAAAAGGATGGCAACTTTTGCTTTACTCAATTTAGTTTAGCTTCCTTTTTTCTGAAAGAAAAATTTGTTCCCGATTTATCTTGGGAACATTTTGGTATCTATATCTCAGGAACCACTAACGCTAAAAAGTTGAAACTTGGAGTCTTTATAGATATATATTTTGGTGGTGTTAAAATATGGTCAGTATTAGTATGGAGACAACTATCCCTAAAGTGGTTTGTTGTTAGAGTATGAGGGTAGTGCGGGAGGGTTGAAATGATAACATTGTGCGATTTAAATCTCCAGAATCGCTCTGAATGAAAAAGGTACATCCAACCAATTAAAATGTACATCATTATACTAAAAAATTCATTGTTTTTGAGCCGACGAAAGTATTCATTAATATTATACAAAACCGTTCGTAATTTTTCGGTCTGCTTTGGACACTCACACAATAACAGAAATGATGTAATAATTCATTGCTACAATGTACGGGATCGTAACATTGATGAAGACTGTAATTCGTATTAAAGTACAGATTCATTGTTACCATTAACGGTGTCACTCTCAATATAATATGATGAACGAATTCATAACATTGATGAAAAGATTAATTAATGTTACTAATGTTTTTCTTCATATTGAAGTATAAATTCATAATTGCGACTAATCCTGTCACTGTAATCAAACTGCGTTCATAATATTAATGCCGATATGGATATAACGTGGAACTGGATATAATTTCGGCTTTTTATGCCTTATGGAAACGAATAAAGGTTCCCACACACTTGTGCGAAATTTTAGCTACTGCCGGACTAATTCTCAGCGGAACAATGGACCGCATTTAATTACGTGCCATCGATTATGGGAACATGAACATAAAAATAACAGCCCTACAAAGGATCCGTAACCTTGAACTGAGCGATAATCATTTTCATCAATATAATGAATGTGTTCATTATTACTATGACCATAATCAATATATTTTGCCATATACCATATATACAAATTGATGAAAATATTTTTAATGAAATGGGATTTATAAATCGTATATTAATAGTATACTATTAATATACGGTTCTTATGTCATGAAAAATATTTGATGATTTCTTCATTGTTGCAACGATTTTTTCATTAATCCAAAGAATTTCGTTTAATGGAAGGCATTCATTAATATTAAGAACAGTATTTTTTTCAGTGCGTTAACACAGAAAATTGAAATTTAATATTTACCACCTTTGGGCCGCTGTAGTCAAATGCTTTAAGAACTTTTGTAAGAGGTAGCAAAGTACATAGATCGGGTTGTTTTTTCTATCTGCAGAACGGGTTATGGTAGAAAGTTGAAACTTAGTAAATATATGTAATTATACCAGAGAAGTAATGTTATACATTTTTTTGAGATTTACGTCAGCATACGCGATGGGGTAAAAAAAAGGACGCAGAAAAGGTTTTTTTAATATCGCATTGGTTCTTATACCCTGTACAGACTATGCGTTTTAAACGCGTTTAAGTAGGCAAAATGAATGCGTTAAAAAAGTAGTGTTCAGACTAGGCAATTCGTTTTATTTTTTGACAAGTAGATATTCAGCTGTGTTTCATTATCAAATTTATGGTTTCTAAATTATTTAAAACAGAAGTGATTGTGTAGCAGTAATGAAAAGTGAATTAATTAGATAATGCAGTTGTTGCAGTTTCTGCACCATTAAATATGTATAGTTTCTTTCAAAGTTTACTTCGATTTCCGCGAGGGTCGCAGTACATGTTTTCGGTTAAACGCGTTGTAGCTACTTGTTTTCGTAAACGCGTTCGGGAAGTGTTTTCAACACGTTTAACTCGATTTAAACGCGTTAATCTCGTAGTCTGAACATAGTATTACTTCCATGACCGCATTGTACAAATGTCTAAACATCAAGTTCGGGATATTTAAAGATTTGAGTTAAGAGAGCTTAATATGGTTTACGAATTTCATCTGTCTGAGGTCAGATTAAACCATTTTTCTTCGGTATTTTTGATATTCCACCCTCAAAAGGTGTGAAAGAAGGTTGTCGATGTTTGAGTGCTTAGCAAAGAACCGGGTTGAGGAACCTTTTTTCGACTGTGTGATTTTGTAGGAAGGTATTGCTCACGTACATAACGTAATCATGATCACACTAGCGTAACGAAAAGTGCTGCAGTTTAATTTTTACCACTTCTCACTCACTGCCCAAATTTTTAAGAATACTGGATTTTTTCTCAAAGACAACTTATACTAGAAGTTTTAAATTTGATATAATCCCTTACTTGATATGTGATATGTTACGTGCCCAAAAGTCCCAAAATATTGAGTTCTTCTCGCATCCACAAGAGTTCTATAGTTTCTGATAATTTTTAACAATAGTTCTGGCGCTTAAAACTAAAAAAGGACCATTGAAAAAATTAAATTGATATGTTAGCTCCTGTAGCATATCAATTTCAAGAAAGTCTTAATACTTACGGAGTTCTTGATTTTTTTCAGCGATAGTTCCATTGTTCTAAGTTGAAAAAAGACGATTTAAAAAATTTAACATTAACTCACCACAGCAGAAAAACCTACAATGTAACAAAAATATTAACAATAATGTGGAGTTCTGGTCAGATGCAGAATAGTTGTCCTGTTCCTGGTCCTTTTTAGATACAATTTTGCTAGTTGTGGCCAAAAAAAAGGACAATTGTTATAACTATCTGTAAACGCACCACAAAAGTAAATAAAATGCAAACTGAACACATGTAGCACAGTTCCCCTTGCTTACTTATAGTCAAAAAAAAAAATTTATTTTCTTGCCATAATTAGTTGGAAAGATATCCTAATTCAAAACTTGTTGCTACCTTCCCTGCGCGCTACTGCCTCCCTTAAACATTTTATTTTTAATATACTACTGATTATCCTACAAACAATCACCAAGATTCAACCTTGTGATATGAATCCTTCAGGAGCATAGAATATATCGATTCTAGCTTTTTCACACACTCTCATCCCCATCCACCCAAGTTGGTATGTATTTTCTTCACTATCATAAAAGTTTGAACTTAAGCCCCGTTTACATGGTGATAGTTTTTAACGATGGTACTATCGTGAGGGCATTGCACGATAGTGTGATAGTATGATAGTGCGACAGTCCGCTGTATACACGGCGCGATAGTACGACAGTGAAATTAGGCAATAGTTACATTGTTTATGTTGTCAAACGTGTTTATAATATAAAATGTATCAAGTAGAGCTGGTTGCACCTGCAGCTGCAGTTATTGGTGAAGTAGCAAAAAGAAGAGCTAGAAATGTGAGGAAAATATGGTGAGGGAGTGGATACAGAGACAAAATGCCTTGGGTGCCTCCGAGATGCTCATTCGTGAGCTACGCCATAGTCCATCAAAGCACTTTAACCGTTAAATCAACTCTCCTTACCCTTGAATACAGCAATATTTTTTGCAATTAGCCACACGTACTCACAATATTAAAATTATTCCTGTCAATGTCAAGATAAACTTATCACGATAGTTCTATCAACTATCTCATCAAATGTGATAGTGCGATAGTGCTATCATGATAGCGCGAAAGTAACTATCGAGAAGTTTACATGATGAGAGTTATGACGATAGTAATTATCATGACATCAACTATCGCAAAAACTATCACTGTGTAAACGGGGCTTTACTGCAAGCAATTTGAAATTTACATTTTCAACAGGTTCAGGTAAAGGAAATCGATTGTTATTCTTGTCTCCATACAAAAGTTCTTAAAAAAATTGCATCTTAACACATCCAACAAGCACTACAACTCAAGAAATCGTTCATGAAGAAGAAAATCCACATAAATTTAATTCCATTAAAAGGTTTTTCTCAATAGTCAGTAAAATCTCTCTAATTCTTCGCTCATAGAAAAGTCATTAAAAGACAAGGCTAACCCTCTGGCATGACTAACAGAAAAACCGACAACCTACAGATTTGAACTTGTGCTAACTTCAGTTTTTTGCCGTTCAAAAGTATTGGGCATTAAAATAAAAATGAGGCTGTACTCCTTTGAATAGATACCATTCAAATGTCATTAAAAAATTCAGACTTGTATTCACACGAATACTCAAAATATCAAGAACGCGTTGTACTACAAAGTTTAAATTTTATATTAATATGAATGTGTAAAATGCTCTTATTTATTGTGGTAGATCCCATACAAGAGGCGTATAAAAATACACTATCCTCTTCCACTCTTGTTTCTATCCTCAACTACAATTTAAATTGTAAAACTGAGCTACTCCCATAGAAATGTCCTTGAAAAATTTGTGTTGTTCACACAATCAAACTTTGAGTCCTGTTTACGTAAATAATTCAGAATGGTGAGCTAAAAGAAACTGACCCATTCTGGATTATTAACAACAACAGGTCTAAAAGTTTTATTGAGAGAACAATACAAATTTTTTAAGGACACTTGTATGGGACTAGTTAAGTTTTCCAAATTTATATCCTTTTTTTAACATAAAGAAAAATATTATCCTTTGATTAATGAACTAAGACAATTAACGAACTTACCCTTTTATAGAACACCTGTAATAGCTCTACTATGAAAAACATTGATATTCTCGTTAAGAAAAATGTTAGTTGGTTGGATTGCCTATTTTGGCCAGAGTGATAAAAAAAAGTTACTGAGAAACTTGTTTATATTAATACAATTCGACTCAAACACATCCCAGCTGCAAAAACGATCGATTGAAGAAATAGTTCAATACAACTAGCATTTTCAGTAAAAGTTTTTCATCTTCAATTTAAGGTATGACAGGTGAAATTAGTTCTAGCCAAAGTGGCGTACTATTCCAGCCAGGAATTACGTGTGGTGGTCTTTCACGGACTACTCTGACATCCTAAAATACACAAAACTGCGTCAAGATGGAAAAAAAATATGTTGTGCTATTTTTCTATTTATCTGAAGTTACAGAACTAAGAAATAATAAACACTAGTCCCTATTTTCATCAAATTTGCATATGTTATCCAGTCCGGAATTTCCAGCGCAGCCTATTTGCACCTAAAATTGAAAAGTTCTTAGTATAACGTACAATTCGTAACTTAACAACTTTTTTCACAGTACGAACAATTCACAGTAGTCGGAATAGGGCAGCTTGTTCGAATATGTTCAAATAGAATGCTGTGTCCTAGCTCTAAAGCGAGGATAAACACAAGTAGCTCCGCAACGAAAATGCTTAAACTAATTTGTTTTCCCGGAACTACTACACACCAAAGAATAACATTTAATTTGTGCAACCGGTGACGCAGAAGTCTACTAAACAACGATGTAATGATAACTGACTAGCATCTCTTTTAATTCCACATTTTACATTATTCGTTCATCTTAATCATCCGCACTAAGTAGGCTTGATGAACTGAAAATAAGCAGAAGCAAAGTAAACCCTGAGCTTCCGTCTAATAGGACTTAAGTCCTTTTTTTAGCTCGATGAAAATCTTCTATAGCGTTGTTTTCTTCCCTTCCTCCTGATTATTATTATTATTCTTTTCCATTATGATAACACAGCGTAGTAAATCTGGGGGAGGGAATATAAATCTGCTTAGCTCGAAATTAATTCAATTTTGTATTCAATGATTTAGGAACAGAGAAGAAAAATATACCTTAAAGGACGAAATCAAAGTTTCACGAAGAGAAGAAATCGTTAGGCACACTGTTTATAGGACCGGTTACTATATTGAAACAAAAACGCACTCGTCCTGTTCCTTTGGATTTAGAAGGAATTTCGTATTTCGCAAGGACCTATATTTCGTATAAAAGGAAATTACTGAAAGTAAGCATAACCTAATCGAATTGATTGAGTTCCGTTTTTCTTTCGCAATCATTATTATTTGTTTATCCTCACTCCATTATATTAAAACAAGACGTCGACCCTGTGTGCACCCCGCTTACGGAAAATTTGATGGGTGAGGGTCGACCTTTTATGAAGTCCTTACGTTTCCCTTTTATATTTATATCAAAAGCATTATTCGGTTCACATTATACTTTCGTACTGGATGGCAAAAACCACTTTTGTTTGCTTTTCGATAAAAAGGACGACGACGAAGACGTTCGTATAAAAAGGGTTATCCTTGTTGGATTGGCACGCGATAACCTTTCAAGACATTATATTTCCTTAAGTAGTCAATCCTTTCTCTTCTTCGATATACCATCGGTTCGATGAATTGATTTCATTATGCCCATCAGGGTCGAGGATAGCGTGGAGATGTATTTGACTCAGAATTGGATTTTCAATGGTTCCATAAGCATTGGGAGTGAGTTGAGTAGCTTGAAACAACCATATTTTGTCCATATTCGGGCACATATTGAAATTCGTCGAAGGATGTTGCGAAAAGGATCGTATGGGGACCTTTAAAAAAAATATACTTCATAAGTAAATGGAAGCTTTTCATAAATAATAACCATGTTGATACAGTAAATTGTATCAATCGGGAAAAGAAAATCCTTCCGCTGGCTACAGTTCTCGATTTCACTGAAATAAATCATCTGAAATAAAGGAAGTCGCCACCAAAATAAAATAAATATTAAAATGGAAAAAAATGCTAGTGGCCAATATGGGGGATGATGTAGAAATACCATAATACATCCTGTTTTTTAAACCGTGGATTAAAAAAGCAGAGAAAATTTCCAGGCCACGGTAATTTTGCTTTATTATTTCTATGGAAAAAAAATCACCCAAAAGTCTGGGCGAAATTTTATTCATTTTATATAGAAGGCCCTAGGAAATAAAAAACAATTCAATATCTTATCAGATCTAAAAAATGTGTTGAAATTCGTGAAAATGTATCCAACTCCTTTACACTTCCTTAAGGGTTGAATATTAGAAAAGCTTAAAATCAGTTTGTAGGCGTAGAATGTAGAATGTAGAATTAATATCCAAATTGATATCTCATCAAACCTAAGAGATATGGGGAAAATTGGGTAAAGGTATGTCACACCTTCGTACTCACCCGGGGGTTGAATATTGAAAAGGACTTAAATTGATCTTTAGGTGATTATGAAGAAAACCTGTAGAAGTACAGACTAATTCAATGTCTTATTAGTTAGAAGAGATATGACGGAATTCGTGAAAATGTGTTCAACCCTTTTATGCTCTCTTACGGGTTGAAAAGCAAAAATTCTTGAAAACAGTTTTTATGCAATTATACAAGAAGTCCATGAAATTATAAGTTTTTCGTTATCTAATTAAACCTGAGGGATGTGGTAGACCTCGTGAAAATGTATACAACCCCGTCACACTACCTTAGGGGTTGAGTTTTGAAAAATACTAAAATCGGTTTCTAGGCAAGAAGAGCACGTAAAAAAACTAATTCAATATTAAAACGTAAACGTATGCAACCCTTTTACACTTTCTTGGGGGTTGAATATTAAAAAAGCATAAAATCAGTTTGTAGGCGAAAATATAAGAACTCTGTAGAAGTAATAGCCAATTTGATATCTCGTCAAACCCAACAGATATGGGGATAATTGGGAAAAGGTATGTCACAACTTCATACTCACTCGGGGGTTGAATATCTAAAAGGTATTAAATAAACCTTTAGGTGATTATGAAGAAAGCTCGTGGAAGTAAAGACTAATTCGATGTCTTATTAGTTGGAAGAGATATGACGGAATTCGTGAAAACGTGTTCAACCCTGGATTAACAATATTTATATCTGGGTTAGGGGCTAATTTTGAATTTGATTTAAAAAAAATTATTGCTCTATCGACTTTAAGTCAATTAGGATTAATAATAAGAATTTTATCTATGGGATATGCTAAATTAGCTTTTTTTCATTTATTAATTTCTCTTACGGGTTGAAAAGCAAAAAATCTTGAAAACAGTTTTTCTTGAAAACAATTTGAAGTGATAAGTTTTTCGATATCTAATCAGACCTAAGGGATATGGCAGAACTCGTGAAAATGTATACAACCCCTTCGCACTACCATAGGGGTTGAATTTTGAAAAATCCCGAAAACGGTTTCTAGGCAAGATTAACACGTAGACAAACAACTAATTCAATTTTTCAAAGGACCTAAGAGATATGAGGAAATTCGTGAAAATATATGCATCCGATTTTGACTGGTTATAATTCTTTAAATTTAAAATTAAAAATCCTTGCTTGAATCGTTTTGAAATTATCGGTTAATGTTCTTAAGCACTTCTTTTTACATTTGTATGCTGGTTACTCGAATGAGTATAACGATTTCGAACTGAGACAAAAAAAATTACTTAAATGAATGACAACAATATTTCAACTTCGTTCAAAAAATGTTCTTGAGCCAATGTACATGTGGACGGAAGGATGAAAAGCAGAATTTGCGACTCTTCTTTTGCCTCTCTTGACCGCAAATTAAAGAATTTTTTTAATCTGTTTGCGGATTTGAAAAGGAGGCGCCAGCACCTTTAATTTCACTTGTCAAAATCGATGAACTTTAAAAAAAATTGATCTTAAAGTTTCCAAGGAGTACCTCTTACCATTTTTTAAGAAAATCAATATTTTCAATTTTCAAAAGTGACAAATCAAACGAAAGGGGAGCTCAACAGCAAAATTAAAATCAGGTCAGAAACTAGGGAATGATACCCAAAAACGTCGAAAAAAGTTCAAATTTTGCGACTCTTCTTTTGCCTCTTCTGGCCGCATTAAATCTGTTTGCAGGTTTGAAAAGGAGGCGCCAGCATCCTTAATTTAAGGGGTCACTTGTTACAATCAGAGAATTTTTAAAAAAATTGACCTACATTTTTTTTTTAAAAAATGCCATTTATAAAGTAAATTTTTTCCATTTTTGCAAGTGACAATGCAAACGAAAGGGAAGCTCAACAGTTGCTGAAAAATCCAAACAAAATTAAAATCGGATCAAAAAATCTGCCAATAGTCTGGGCGAAACTTTATTATTTTTAGTGTCAAAGTTCGGGAGCGGTAAAAGTCGGAGTGTATCATGAGTTGCTTCGAGATTTTTAGATTTCTTATGGAAAATTAATTTTGTTCTTAATATAAAAATATTTAAAATAGAGATTTTTAGACGATTAAACATTGAAAAAGTCCGTGTAGACTATTCAAATTTCAGTATATTATGTACACTAAAAGCCCATAGAAGCAAAAACGTATTTGTTGCCTTATCAGAATTAAGAGATATGACGAATTGTTAAAACGTATACAAACCCATTACTTCCACTTGGGGTTTGAATTTCGAAAAAATTGTGAAACAGGTTTTTAGACGATTTCATAAGAAGCAACCTGAAATCTCATGAGACAAGACGGATTTTGAAAAAATTCTGAAAACGTAAGCAAACCCTTCACATCTCCTTGGTTCTGGAAATTCGAAAAATCGTGAATTGGTTGGCCGTAATAATCAATTTTACATCTCATCAGAACTAAGGAATGGCAAAAATTGTGAAAACATATACAAACCCTTGGGGGTTGAATATCGAAAAATTGAGAAATGGGCTTGTAGGCGATTATATAAAAAGTCTGTGGAAATAAAAAGCGATCTAATATCTCATCGAACCTAAGAAATATGTCGAAACTTTGAAAAGCATACAACCTCCTTACACCTTTTTGGATTGAATATCTAAAATACTGAAATTGACTTTTTGGCTTTTTTACATAGGAAACCTTAGGAAGTAAAAATGAATTCGATATATCACCAGATATGCAACCTCCTTACACCCACTTGGGGGTTGAATGTTCAAAAATCCTGAAAGGAGTTAATAAATAAATATGAAGACGGCACGAGAAAGTAGGAACCAATTCAATTTCTTATCACTTCTAAAAGAAATGACGGAACTCGTGAAAACGTGTTCAACCCGTTTATACCCTCCTAGGTGGAAAAAGGAAAAAACTTAAAAACAAGTTTTAGGCGATTATTACACAAGCCCATGAATATGAAAAGATATTCAATATCTGATAAGACGTGGATATAGTAGAATTCGTGAAAAAGTTTACAACCCCCTTTGCACCCCCTTAGGGGTCGAATTTTAAAAAATCCTGAAAACACTATCTAGGTATTTATATGAAAAATCCATAGAATAAAAATGAATTCAATATTTGGGAAGACCTAATAGATATGACGAAAACCGTGAAAATATATGCATTCCATTTTCACTGATCATTTTTTTTGCCCCTCCTCCGAACGCCAATGTATATTTGAAATTTTTTTTTATCTAAATTAGTTTTCTAGTTGATTTACATAAATGTACCGAGTTTCAGCTTTGTAGCATAAGCCGTTCTATAGATAGGAAAAACACCCCCCACCCCCGTACCATACTACCCCTATAAAAAATTATATTTTTCCAAGATGCTACTAATATAGCTCTATCTAAATACGAAGTTTCAGCTTTATATCATTACAGGTTGTTGAGATATTAAAATCGAAACTTTTTCCTTTTCACCCTCCCCCACCCTCACCCTTTACACCCACACTTAGAAAATTTTGTTTTCTACTAGGGGTCTATTAGGCCTACTTCTGGTAAAAATTTGAAGCATCTATCTTACACCGTTCTTGAGATATGAGACGTGATTTTTTAGAAAAATTCTTATCCCCTCCACTTTCATGCTCCACCGCCCCCTTCAAAAATTTTGTTTCCAGCAAACTTCATTTGTCAACCTTTATACAGAAACCAAATTTTATTTGTCTAGTGCAATTGGTTAGTAAGATATCGCAATCTAAAGTTTTTCACCCCCCACCCCCGTACGCCACTGCCCCACTCAAATTTTTGTTTCCGATCTATTCTCCTAGTATACCTACAGATATTCATAAAGTTTCAATTTTGTGACATTAACCGTTTAGGAGATATGGATTTTAGAAAGTGTCGATCTCACCTTTTTTGCGTTTCGGACGCATTATTTTTCCCCCCACTCCCAAACCCCTTCACCTATATCGGCAATTTTTTTGCAAATGGGTCCACTACTGAAGCTTTATATAAATTCCAAATTTCAGCCTCCTAGCATAAGCGGTTGCTGAGATCTAGAAACCAAAATTTTCCGTCTAAAACACTTCCCCCTCCTCCCCCCTCACACCCCCACCCCTCGAAATTTGGCCACTCAAGGGGCCTACCCAGTCTATTCATAAAAAAAAATTTAATTTAATACCTCAAAGGGTTTGGGAGCTACGAGCCTTCAAACGATTTTGCGTACAGCGGTCGACGTACGGCGTACGACGTACGGCGTACGGCGTACGGCGGACAGACGGACTGAAATTTTTTATTGCTTTTTTCGTGTCTACTCGTCATGAAACGTGAAAAAAAAAATTTTGAGGGTAGCAAATTTTTTTTTTTTAAAAATCGAAAACAATACTGTATTATTAAAATAATAAAGTAAAATGGGCTAAAGGTGGCCAAAAACGTCAAAATGCACCTTCAATTTAAAGGGTCATTTGTCAAAAACGCAGAATTTTAAATAAATTGCCCTAACGACGAAAAAAATTCAAAATTTACAACTCTTCTTTTGCCTCTCCTGGCCGCAAATTACAGAAGTTTTTAAATCTATCACTTGTCAAAATCGGAGAATTTTAAAAAACTTGCCCTGAAATTTTTTCAAAAAAATGACATTGCAAACGAAAGGGAAGCTCAACAGCTGCTCAAAAGTCCAAACAAAATTAAAATCGGATCAAAATAGTGGTCAAAAATTGGCAAAAACGTCAAATACACCTTCAAAGGGTCATTTGTCAAAATCACTGAATTTTGAATAAATTGCCCTAAAATTTTTTAAAAAAAATGCCATGGTACAATGTCTAATTTAAAATTGGCGACTCTTCTTTTGCCTCTTTTGATCGCAGATTAAAGAATTTTTGAAATCGGTTTGTGGATTTGAAAAGGAGGCGCCAGCATCCTTAATTTAATGGGTCACTTGTCAAAATCGGAAAATTTAAAAAAAAGATTGCAAGGATTTGTTTCATACGTTAAAAACTTTATTCAACAGGTTTAAACTCAAGTGCAAAAAATCCCAGTGTTCTACTTGTTGTTCCTTCAATACAATAGTCCTCTAAAAAATTGTTTCATTCTCCTCATTGCGTGATTACTTCAGAAGGTCGAACAATTATTTGAGCGACAAGTTACTGTGCAAATCAGCAAACATCAATTTCCCAATAGCCAAAGCTGCGAAATTTTTGACATGAAAATCTATCATACTTTTTCGAAAAGCAACCATACAAATGCAATTCTCTTGAAAGTATAGAGCTAAGAATATATTGTAACTTAATTAAAGAAAAAAATTAGGTTCATTGATTGGCCAAATCTAGTAACTTCTTCAAAATTGTCTTTTAAACTTTTGTTCAGTCGAGTTCGCGAGATAAAAAGAACGCGTTAAGTTTAAATCGAACGTATCAGTTAGTAGTTCAAGTCAAAAAAGATTGTTTTACTCTATTTAATAGCTTCCATAGAAATGTCTTTGAAAAATTCGGTTAAATAAATTTTCAGCAATAATCTACTTCATCTAAAATTGATCCATACATTCTCATCCCCAGTCTTTTACTATTTCCAACGCTGCATGTTTAAATTGGAGTAAAGTACTTCATAATTTATAGAATCATACGGTTGTCTACAGTCTATCATATTTGCACAGTGTTTAACATCAATAATAGTCATTTTAAATGAAATGTAACCAAAAGAAAAATTTTCTGAATAATTTTTTCCGGAAGGATTATTTGTGTGCTATGGAAATAAACATACGAGAACGAATACATACATAAAGGAATGAAATACGCAACGACAATGATGTTAACAAAAGTATTCGTACACTCGGTAATTATAAAAATATTTGAAAAATGGAAGTTTGTAAATTTGTGTCCTGAGACGATATACACCCAATTGAAATTAAGGATTTGCAGCTATACAACGGTACGAAGGTACACTTAGAAAATCTAAAAATTTTAAATCGTTTTACCTATCACCTTGTTTCCATAAAATTTAAATCAATCATGTTTTCAGTTTGTTAACAAAAAAACAAGACGTGTTAGACACAAAACATCCGGTAATCTGATACGAGATCAACTTTTCGGTTCAGTGCTCGAAATTTTCATTTTTAATAATTAACTTGACAACAAAAGACTTCCAAAAAAAAAAAATTTCATAATGTCGAAAATCCGCGCACTGCCGTAGTAAAAGTGGTGTTTCAATTTCCATCCCAGATATTTTTTTTACGATATTTTACACCGCTGTTTCCATGAAAATTACTTTAATATAGGTACGTGTGATTAAGGGAGGTGTTATACAGGTGTATGAAATGAAGGTATTTTCCACACGACGACTGTGCTGTGACAGAATTTTGTAATTCGATGGTCTCACGTCATATGAAATAACAAATAATAAAAGGATAAATAATAAACAAGAAATAATGAAAGGAGATTCTGTGAGCCTGTAGTACGGAAATTAATGATCGAAAAGATATGATTCGAGTATAAAAGGAAATCAAATACCACAAGCAAGACTACCAGAAAATAGGGGAAAATTTAGTGGGACTGATGAAATTTTCAGGACATTTTTCCTTCAATCAATGTGAACTGTTTTCAAATATCTTTTCATCTCATTTTTGTCGTCAATTTTGTCGGTGGATACTCTGAATTTCAATTTTGAGGAGTTTGAAAACAAAATTTAATCAATTTTGGCACAACTCTATTATTTTTCAGGTCCTTGTTTTATAATACATAGCTCACGGTGGGGTGCACTATAATTCGTTGTTCACAATTGATTGAATTGGTTTTAAAATCTTTACCTACTAACATTATATTGAACAACCGTCATTACCACCTCCATTCCAACTGAAATATTTTTGTTTTCGTAGAGAAGGAAGATTCAAGAAGAAAATTTCAACTTTAAAGCATAACCCGTTCGAGGAATATGTGAATTATGGCAACAGTCTGGGCGTAACATCATTATTTTTTGTTTAAACTTTAGATTTTACGTTCATACCACCCTAGCTGAGTCTTTTGAAAGACAAGGTATATGAGTGCAGTGCTCTCATAATTTTATTCTTAAAAAATCAAGTTCTTTCCTATCGGTATACTAACTAAAGAAATTTCAATACTGGAAGGGATAAATACTGAGTACATACTGTACATACATACAACTCAAAAAAATTTGCTTTCATAAGACACTAGTAGAGGCTCTTGAGAGTTTTCATTTATGAGAGCAACGCTTTCATAATCCTACTCGGGTGGAATACTATGAGTATGTTATCAACACATAAGAATTAAATCTGATAGTATTATTTTATAAAAATAAAACCACTTTTTGAATTTTTTAGAGACTACATATAATATTTTCGTAAGGTTCGTACTATAACTACAACAATTTTTGTCAGTGCCCTAATTTTACTTTATTATATTTTAATAATGAAGTATTGAGATAGATTTGAAATTTAAAAGGAAATTGTTGCTGCAAAATTTTGTAATTTCACGTTTTAGGATTAAGCTAGTATTATAAGCATTGCGAAAAAGAGAATTCAAATTAATCTCACAGTATCTGCTCGGTTAAATTCGCTTTTTTGCATATCATATCTTTTAGGTCTGTTGGAGTATCGAATTAATTTTATTTCTGTGGGCTCTTCATATAACAGCCTTGAAATCATTTTCCAGAATTTTCAATATGAAACCTCTAAGATGGTGTTAAGGGGTTGTGTACATATTTAGAATTCCAACATATTTCATAGGTCAAAAGGAAAAATGCCCGTGTTTCTTTACATTTTCACGAATTTTCTCATATCTTTTAGGTCTGTTGGAGTATCGAATTAATTTTACTTCTATGGGCTCTTCAAATAACAGCCTTGAAACTGTTTTCCAGAATTTTCAATATTCAACCCCTAACATGGTGTTAAGGGGTTGTGTACATTTCGACGAATTGAAACATATTTCTTAAGTCAAAAGGAAAAATGCCCGTGTTTCTTTACATTTTCACGAATTTTGTCATATCTTTTAGGTCTGTTGGAGTATTGAATTAATTTTATTTCTGTGTGCTCTTCATATAACAGAATTGAAACCGTTTTCCAGATTTTTCGGTATTCAACCCCTAAGACGGTATTAAGGAATTGTGTACATTTTTATGAATTGAAACATATTTTTTAGGTCAAAAGGAAAAATGGCCGTGTTTTTTTACATTTTCACGAATTTTGTCATATCTTTCTGTGGGCTCTTCATATAACAGCCTTGAAATCGTTTTCCAGATTTTCCGGCATCCAACCCCTAAGACGGTGTTAAGAGGTTGTGTATATTTTTACGAATTCCAACACATTTCTTTTTTCAACATATTTCTTTTCTTGTCGGTGTTTCTTTTTTCACGAATTTTGTCATATCTTTTAGGTCTGTTGGAGTATCGAATTAATTTTACTTCTGTGAGCTCTTCAAATAACAGCCTTGAAACCGTTTCCCAAATTTTTCGATATTCAACCCCCAAGACGGTGTTAAGTGGTTGTGTACATTTTTACGAATTGAAACATATTTCTTAGGTCAAAAGGAAAAATGCCCGTGTTTTTTTACATTTTTACGAATTTTATCATATCTTTTAGGTCTGTTGGAGTATCGAATTAATTTTATTTCTGTGGGCTCTTCATATAACAACCTTGAAATCATTTTCCAGAATTTTCAGTATTCAACCCCTAAGATGGTGTTAAGGGGTTGTGTACATATTTAGAATTCCAACATATTTCATAGGTCAAAAGGAAAAATGCCCGTGTTTCTTTACATTTTCACGAATTTTCTCATATCTTTTAGGTCTGTTGGAGTATCGAATTAATTTTACTTCTATGGGCTCTTCAAATAACAGCCTTGAAACTGTTTTTCAGAATTTTCAATATTCAACCTCTAAAACGGTGTTAAGGGTTTGTGTACATTTTTACGAATTCCAACATATTTCTTAGGTCTATTAATACATCGAACCGTTTCCACTTCTAAGTGCTTTAAATATTATCGCCAAAAAAAAACCAATTAGGCTTTTTTCGATGTTCAACCCACAAGAGAATGTATGGCAGTTGTGGAAGTTTTGACAAATTCCAACAAATATTTTGGAACTAATGAGTAGGTAATTGAATTCACTTATACAAGCACCTAGAAGTGCCTTCAATTTCAGGATTTTGCGATTTGAACCCATAAATCGGAGCAAAATGATTATGAATGTTTTAACGAATTCCGGCATATCTCTTAGGTCTAATGAGATATCGGTTTTTTTTAACGACTCAAATGGATTTAGGATTATAACAAATATCAACAAGATAGTACGAACCAATTTTTTCTGGCAGTGAAATTTTATTGATAAAAGTAAACATTTTAGTTGCAAAAAGTTCAGTTATTTTTCATTACGATTGCCAAGGAGTCTATCTATCGTAAAAATTTGAAGACAATATTTCCACTTGCTCTCGAGAATGACAAAAAGGTTTTGGTGGACCGACGGATTTTTGTACTACTCCTAAAACGAGAAAACATTTTTTTTTAAATTTCTGATCGATAACACATTAAAAGGTTTTTCTTAAAAACTCACATACGCAATCCTCAAAATACTGTCGTTATGGATTAGCGTTGAAACCTTGGATTGTTGGTGTTGTTCGTGACGCAATTTTGGTGGTTTATCCATGGGAATAATCAGAAGTGTCTGAAAAATACTAAAGCATTGTGTTATGGCTATTAAATCCTAGTGAACTACCAAATTGATTTAAATATGAGGTGAACTTAAGTGCATGTAACTTAACAACAGTTCACTATGGTAAACTTTGACTTATAACAATTCGTGGATATGAATTTCAGTATAGGAACGCACATTTGAAGCAATTTTCGATAAAAGTGTCTCGGATATGGTGAGTTAATGCAAGCCGATGATAAAACGTTTTCTTCGGACGACACCGAACGGACTTCTCAAACTGGCTTTTCTAGTGAAGGTTTTCTGTCATGTCCTCGATGGTAACAGCTAAGGCAGGGATCAATTTTGGTCGGGATATTTCATGTGCTGGTCCCAAAAGAGACTCTTCTGACATCAAAAAAGCCACCACAAAATTCGTTAAACCACAATTAATTATACAAAACAACATCAAACAATAAAAAAAAATCCTTAATTTTTAAAGTGATTTTCCTGTGATAATAGGCATAGTTCCTCCCTATCTACTGGATCCAACAGGCTAGCTCCCAAGTTGTTCACTATAAGCTGACATACTACTTAAATTTCAATAGAAACTTGTCGTCCGTTCCTTACACTTAAGAAAACAATCACGTCTAATGTGTAACTAGATAAAACGTAATTTTCATTTCCTTTGGGTTTCAGTCCATCATTTCGGTTGGCGGTGACTCTTTAGCAGTTTGGAAAATTGAGTTGGGTTTCTGTTTTTCTTTCGCCCAACATTACGGTAAACTTTTCCGAAACTCTACGTCACTAGCACGAAAAGTTAAAGTGTGACGGCGAACGATATCTCCGGCTGTAGCAAAAAGCAGCAATATAAAATCGAGACCAAACAACAATAAATAAGATATAAAAAGAAAACTAAATATACACCGACAATAGTCGAGCGGTGTCCTTCTAGGTTGATCCTTCAAGTGGCGAACGCAAGAAATAGGAACGAAAAAGGGACTTTGCCATCCTCAGACCCCCATCGTTATCATACGTGCGAGAATAAGGAAGCCCGTTATCATACATGAGACATAAACCACATATGGAGCTTGCACGAACGACAAGTAGACGTGGAAAATACTATATTGCTTTATAGATGGAAGAAGCATTCGTCCTTACTTGATCCTTGGAACATATGTGCGCTCTAAGAAGATTTCCCATAAGACTTTCCGAGCAAAATTCCTTCACATCTACGTATACATAATACGGTCTTTGGTAGGTCTTATTCTCGACTTCTTCTTCATTGTCTATCCCTGGCTTTTTAGTTTCGGTACCTGCCCGGAAAGAAAAGGAAAAAAAAATGATGTACCGTCACTGTGCCGAGAAGGACCCAATAAAATATTTCTGTTGCTTCAACGTGCACACACACACACTCCTATTAGAAGGTTCGTCCTTTCTCAGATGGTCTGGTCTAGTCAAGTGCGGTAGACGGTTAGAATCCGTCAGGATCAAGAAAAGTAGAAATACACCTGTGTGACACATGAAACCCTTACTTGGTTGTACTCACTTACTTCGTTGCCATTTCAGTTCAGTACCGGTGACGACATAGTAGAGCGGACATTTAAAATGAATTTTGAAAGATCTGCTTCCCTGGACCGTAAGGACTTATAGTCGGGATTATAGAAGTACGTTCCAGAAGTGGAATGACATCTCTATATATGTGTAGTATGTAATCGTATCTTACCCAGGCAAGTATGAAATAGTGAAATTGACTATTTCCCAACAAGGACATACACTACCTATGAACCTATTCAATAAAACTTAAATCTGTGCTCTTTACTCTAATGTAAAACTAGTCCAGCGTATTGAATCAAATTCGACTGCAGCCACTTCAACAATCTGAATGAAAAATAAATTGACTCTTTCAAATAGTTTCCATACATAAGATCTTTAAAATTAAGGTTCAACTCAATATGTCTAATATGAACTTGCGAAATTGGGCCATATCTGAAAATTGGTACACATTGTTTGTACTCATAATTACACGTTTCCGAAAATGTAATTTTATCTACTCCACTAGACATCGAAATTCAGTGTTTTAGTTTTATCGATTTATTTCCCTATTTCTTAGTTTCTAATATAATTTTATTTTTTAAATTTTATTTATAGTTTTAAGGTTGAAATTTTATTAATTTTAAAGTTTATTTGGTGTACACTTTACACTTTTTTTTTAATTTTCTTAGTTTTTTTTCAAGGCTTTTAAACTTTTAAAGTTTTATTTCTATGGAAGTGTAATTAATATTTAAGTTCTTTGTTTTATTTAATTTGAAGTTTTATGGCTTTTTAGCTTGTAAAATTTAATTTCTTTTTAAATTAAATTTGAATTTTACTTTATAATTTGTGGGGAGGAGGGACGGGAGTGACATAACTAAAATTACAACAAACTTTTTGACTTCGATTATATTCCCAAAAACTAAATTCATATTTTACGGTTGGCGGTGTCCTGCGAACTTCAGTCACTCTCTTTAACCGCTTTCCCGACTTCTATACAAAAAAAAGAAAGTTTGACAGACTAGTGGCAGATTTTTTAATTAGTCTTAATGATTTAAGTTTATTTTAATTTAGAGATTTATAAGTTTTAAGCAAATTAATTTATAAAGTTTTATTTTCATGAAGTTTCAAGTTTTGTCAAATTTTAATTTTTAGTTTTTTAATTGTTTAATGTATTTCTTAAGAATAAATTTTTTTTTATTTAAAGATTAATTTAAGATATATTAGTTCTAATAACTTTTGTTAACAAGATATATTTAAGTTTTTAAGGCTTTCTAATTTTTAAAATTTTAATTTTATTAGTTTTTTCAACTTTTAAATTATAAAATTTGCGTTGGTTTACGTTTTATCTAATATTAGTTGTAAAATTTAAGATTAATTTAATTTTTAATTTATAAAATTTTAATTTTGTGATGGTTTAGATTTATCTAATTCTAATTTTAAGTTTTATTTATATTTTAAGATGTAGGTTTTATTTGATTCAAAATTTATTCAAGTTTCTGTAAATTTTGAGGCTTATTAATACATAAAAAATTAATTTTTATTAAGTTTTATGTGACTCTAATTTTAAGTTTTATTTAGTTTTAAGAACAACGTTTAATTAAATTTCAAGTGTTATTTAAATTTTAGAAGTTTTTAAAATTTTTCACCATTCCCAATGATTTAAATTTTATTTAATTTCAATTTTATGTTTCATTTAGTCTTATTCAGTTTTTAAGATTTAAGTTTTATTTTATTTCAAGATTGATAAGTTTTGAAACCTTTTTGTTTACAGATTTTTTTTAGAACTTAGTGTTGAAGCTTTTTATTTTTTTTAAAATTTAATTTTATGAATGTTTCACACTTTAATTTTAAGTTTTATTCTGGTCTTAAGATCCAAGTTTAATTTAAGTCCAAGATTTTTCGATTTTATGGGAATTTAATTTCCAAAATTTTTATTTTATGTAGAGATAAGTTAATTAGTTGTTTAAATGTTTTCCTTATCATTTAGCTTGGTTTAAGTTTTATCTAATTATAATTTTAAATTGAAATTAGTTTTAAAGATTTAAGTTTTATACAATTAAGAGGTTTTTTTGTTCCAGGTATTTTATGTTCTTAAAATTTAAATTTTATGTAAGTTTTAGTTATATCTGACTCTAATTTTAAGTTTTATTTAATTTCTAGATTTAATTTTAATTTGATTTTAAGATTTAGTTTTTCAGGCATCTAAATATTTAAAAAAAAATTGATTTTAGTGGAATTTAAGTTCTATTAAATTTGAATTTTCAGTTAAGTTTTATTTGAGCCCTGGCATTTTTCCACAAGAGAACTACACGTACTAGCTGACTTGCCTCGAATAATTGACACAATTGCAAAGCTGACTGCAAACTTAAAACAAAAATGCGAAAGCTCCGAAAATCCTCTCTCTCTGTTTCCTGAGTAATATTTAGTTTTAGTTGTTTGTAATTTGGATATATGTACTTGTAGATTAAGGTTTGTTTTAATGTTAAGCTTAAGGTTTTTATACGGTTTTTTTAACTCGTTTTGTAGTTAATGAATTAATGTCAGTAGAAAACGATTTAAAACAAATATAAGTTCAATTATTCTCGTACATATATAAATTATTAAAGATGTAAAGATTTCGAATAAGTCTCACCACCGAACCATTAAAACCAGCTTAAGTTAAAAATGTATATATTGAAGGAATAAAACAATTTCAAATTTCAAAATAAGTTTTATTTAAGTTTTACAATATCTAATGTTAGTTCAGGTTGTTTTTATGATAAATTTAATTTTGAGATTTGTTTAGTTTTAAAGGCTTTTCAAATTATTTTTATTTAATTCGTTTAGGTTTATGTTTTGTCTAATTTTAATTTTAAACTTTATTGAGTTAAGTTTTATTAATTTTTGGGGCTTTATTTTATTTCAAGATTTAATTTAAAGATTTATTTTTTAGCTTTTTCAATATAATTTAAAGGTTAATTCAATTTTAAGGTTAATTAGTTAGTTAAAAACACTTAATAATTTTCAATGTTTTAATTTTATGTTGTTGTAAGTTTTGTCTAAAATTAAAATTAAATTTTAATAAGTTTTAAATTATTTAGTTCGTAAGATTCAAGTTTATTAAATATAAGAATCAAATTTTTAAATCTATTGGGACATATATGAATTAAATTTGTTGGATATTTATGTTCTTTTTAATAATTTCAAATTTTATTGGTTTAAGTTATACATATTCAATTTGTGAAAAGTTTTTGTTTCTTAATTTCATTATCAAGCCTAGAAGATAAAAATTTCAAATGTCTATAAAGTTTATATTTTATTCTGTTGTATACTACTTTATTATTTTAATAATAAAGTATTTCTTATTTATTTTCTTCCTACTTTAAGTCCCTTATCAAAAAGTATGTTTTAATTATTAAGCTTTATTTAGTTGTGGAATTCATTTAGTCTTTAAATTATTTAACAGCTCCATTTCACTTTAAGACTACGACTTAAATTTCTTTTATTATCTACTTAAGTTTTATCGAATACAAAGTTTAATTTAATCGTGTATGGTTCCATAGCTGTTTGATTCACATAATTTTAATTTTTGTAAATTTGGATTCTATTTTTTAGTTTTAGTTTAATTTTTCTTATCTTCGTTTAATTTAGTTTCAGATTAAATTTGTATATTGCTTAATTCTTATTTCGTATTTTATATATTAGTTGATTTTTAAGTCTTATTCCGTTCATAAGTTATATTTTTATTAGTTGTTGTTAATTGAATTTATAAAATTTTGTTTATGTTCTTGTTTTTGTCCTTGCTTCATACCTATTTTTTTTATTAATTTTATTTAGTGTTTTTTGATTTCTTTATTTTAGGACGCCTACTGCTTTAGTGTTATAAAAAAAGATATGTTATTATTTTAAATTTCATTTACTTCTATTATACCAACCAGCCTCGCTGCCCAGAAAGAAGTGAATTTTTTAATTTTTGTTAAGCAACTTTGAAAATTGTACTGTAAATTGTAAATTAAATCTTAAGATCTTTTTTTTGTAATTTTAATTTTTAATGGTTTAAGTTATATGTTTTTGTAAATCCTATAAGTTCAAATTTAAAATTCTTTAAGGTTCAACTTTAATTCTGTTGTATTTTTTTTTCTGTTTCGGTATTTCTTTAATTTTACTTTATTATTTTTTAATAATCAAGTATTTTACTGCTAGTTTTTTTTAATTTTGAATTGTTATTCAGTTATGGCATTACTTCAGCAGCTCTCTTAATTTTAATGTTATAGCTTAAATTTCTTTTATTGTTTTATTCTATATAAACTTTAATTTAATCGTACGTTTTACTAAGTTTTAAGCCTTTTTGGATTAATGAATTAGTATTTTTGGAAACTTCAATTCTATTGTAACCTTACGTTTTAGTTGAATTTTTTGTCCATTTAGTTAACTTTTTTTTAAAGTTTAATTTATGTTTCTTTTTTTTTGTATTGGGTTACTTAAATTTATGTTTTATTCCAGTTAAATTTTTTTTTATTATACTTTAATATTTTTTTCGTATAGTAGTAACAACATTTTTTTTAACTAAATTTAATTTTGTAACATTAAATTATTTAATTTGACAAATTTTTGGATACATGTAATTTTAATACATTTCTTTAAAAACATTTCTTTGAACTTAATTCTCTTATTTCATAAATAATTTATTTAATTTTTAGACTTATTTAGTTTTTGTATCCAGTTTTAAAATATTTAATTTTTAGGTTTTGGATTTTTACCTCAAGGTCTCTTCATGTAAGTTTCAGCTCCAGTTTCAGTTTCAAGAAGAGGCGCAGCGCTAGAACCATCACGCTCACGAGGCACCGTACGGGCCCATTGCGATCCCTTCAGATCCTCATGGGCTGCTCCATCCCCTCAAAAGCACTCCAAATCCCTGCAGAACCTGACCAGTTTGCCATCACCTAACGACCTTAAATCCTCGATGTTATCGAAGAAAAGACTACCCATCTCCCCAATCTCAATCGCCTTCTAGCGATCCCTGGGCATTCACACAAGATGTGAGTGATGTCCTCCATAGCGTACAAATCATGGCAGAACCTGCACATGTCCGTCTTCGCTACCCCTAGGCGCATAGCATGTTTCCTCAACATAGAGTGAACGGTCAGTGTTCCGATGAGCAGTCGTAGTTTTGCTCTATCCCAAGTTGATATATTCCTAGTTTTTTGGCTATC
Source organism: Beris morrisii (assembly GCA_951812415.1). Taxonomy (NCBI): domain Eukaryota; kingdom Metazoa; phylum Arthropoda; class Insecta; order Diptera; family Stratiomyidae; genus Beris; species Beris morrisii. Next base: position 105,029,341 of record OX638313.1, on the reverse strand, counting down.
CAGCTCGGGTCACAAGGCTCTAGAAATCCTGCAGCTTGCCAGCACTGCCCACCTAGAGTTGGCCGCCTTCATGTAAAGACATACATATATCTTCAAAGTCTCGATAAGGTCCTTAGATATCCTGTTTTTTGCTTCTGTCCCTGTTAGTACCAACATTTTCAACTTTCTAGTATAAGCTGACTAGAGCTGAGATATCGAGATTATACGAGTAGCTGATGAATTTAATTCAGAGTGTTCGCTTTAAATCTGCATGCTATCAAAAAATGCATGTTTTAAGCTGATAAAACCTCTTTTCTCCAGTATACCTTTATAGCTCCATAAATAAATTTAAAGATTCCATGAAATACTATTTAATAACCTTCTATTGGTTTCCAAAATTACTGCCTCCATTATTGATTTTAAAATGAACAAACTTTAAGTCAAATTCCAAATTGTTGCAACTTCTCTGTTGACCCTAAAGCTCATTAAATTTCTCTTAACTTTCCCTACTTTCATTATTTTATCCGCTTCACAAAATATTCAAACGAACTTTGATAAGAACTCGCGAAAGAAGAACAGGCCGAACTTTCTTCATGATTCTTCGTATAGTTGTAGTTATCCAATGTACCAACATGACAACTTCCAACTAAACTCTACTCTACGAAATACACAGATAAAGTAAACGGCAACTTAATCTTAAGCCCATTGAATAGTTATTCGTCCGAGAAAACGAAGTGCATAAACTTTTCAACTTTAAAATCCTGTTTAACTTTTAAACATTGAAAAGAAGGGTGTACTCGTATTCCACCTTACCTTCACCATTAACCGTATCGCTCTGTATTGTAGTGACCACCGAATGGAATGAGTTCTGACTGGTTCCCATCATACCTTTCGAATTTATCTCGAATTCAAGAAGATGAGAGGAGTACCTATAGGTGCTAGTATAGTACCTGTACTTTTTTTCACCGAATTTTTTCGACTTCTACTTGAAAGACAGAATTAACGCGGAATAGAGGACACGGCCAGGATGTTCTTGTACAGAAAGTTTTAGAAAGGAATGGACAGAAAAGTGTGGACATGCCAGTAGATGTACCTACTCGTACGGTCCTCTTACAAACGTAATTAGTAGAATAATATTTGACTTTAGTTACTCGTTACGATAAACTCCAATAGAAAATTCAAAGCGCAAAAAAGGATTTCCAAGTTGTGTGTTTTTTTTGGTCGTTTGCTCTCGACATCCATTAACTCGTTCCCATTATTTTATAGGAGGACATAGTTAGGATCGTCCTTTTGGGAATACCGTAGATAGGTTTAGGCTGCTGGCGGGCATATGATGTGTATAAGATGTCGACTTGAAGAAAACTGATTGGCTTTATGTCTTATCAATGGTTTTTAGGTTTCTCGATACGATGTAATTTGATTAGTCCTGGGAATTAGCTCGCAATCGAATCGATTTAATCTTATCGTTGTGTACGATAAGAAATTCTGGGCATATTCACAAATTTCCCAGGAATTACCTCCATTTGGATTCTGCCATGAATCCACTGAATTTTATCCTGTTTGTGAATCATATTAATGTGATTATCTCCATAAGAACAGGGAATCCGTCGGTTACTCGAAACACATATGTCTACAGAAAATAGTAATAGTCCTTAATTTGTTTGCGGAACGTACGCATTTACGTATTTGCCCGCCAGGTTGTGTTGTTAAGAATTCATATCTATACAATCGTTAATTTAGCGTAGTATTTATCCAGTTGATGAATATAGTTTGTGGAAAAAGAGAATACAAAATATTCAAACAAAAGGGATTTGTTTAGACTGAAGACGGTATTAATGGGATAATAGATAAGACTAATAAGATTCATCAGAACGTGAGTGGCTTTCACCAATGTTTGTAAGATGTTTTTTCTTTGCTTTTTTACCTGAGGTAGTAATTCTGGATAACTGGTGAATGTATTCAGGCTATGCTTCGATTGTAAAAATATGGAGTCAGAGATGGGCAGAAAACTCTGAAAATTATTTGTGAAATCAGAGGTCTACCCTGGAAATACTCCATTCTTTTATCTTTAGAGTGTGGCTAAGTAGTGTACTTCTCGTGGCGTTGCTAAATTTATGTTTTCACCAACTGACCATTATATCCATAGGGCACAACCATTGCGATAAAATGAAAAATTTAACATCCCCTTGATTCCCTATAAAGTAAGCTCATAAATTTCTCATAACCCCGTAATTTTCGTTACACCCCCCCCCCCACAAAGAAATACCCAGTCGAAAGGGTTGCAAAAGTTTTCGAATAATTTTTGTCCGCTTCACAATTTCAGATTATTGTTGTACCGCTTCTCTATCTCTCGAAACTTTAGCTTATGCGAATTGAACGAGGTTCTCGCATTTCGGGTAAATGTAAAAAGGGCACTGAATTTTAAACTATAAATCTAACCTGCCCTTCGATAATTACCAGAGTTTGCGAACCTTGAAACAAAAATTATAATACAATACATGGACGTATTGCGAATTGTATGGAAGTCCAGGGATATGTAATTTATTTTACCCACCTTCATACGTATATGAGTCATGTATGCTTTATGTCCTCCGACAAAATTGGTTATTTAGTAAGGGGATGACAACATGCAGGACTATAAGAATTTATGGGATGATTCCCTGGTTTATTTTGAAAAAAAAAACGGTTTTATGGGGGGAGCCAACTCCAACTCAGCTGGATTAAAGGTGGAATTACAGTGAAAGCGATGCGACGACGCGCGTGAAGAATAAGTCGCATCGCGCGCCATATCGCGACACCAGTTTCTGAACTGGTAAAAAAAAATCAGTCCTTCTGTCCGCCCTATGCAAAATCGTAGAGCTATAGTAGTGGCATGTCCTTAAAATAAAATTATCAATAGGGGTAGTTTGATACGGAGGTGGGTGGTGTTTCTCCAATCTATGGAATGGATTACACTAGAAGCTCGAAACGTGGTGGGTATATGTAGGTAGACTAGAAAAGTAATTCAATTAAAAAAAAATTTAAATATCCATTGGCTTACAGATAGATAGATTGGAAAAAGCGGTTGGTATGGTTAAACGCTGTCACTGCAGCCACATTTGGGCTTATTGTGACGTCCCTCCGGACTGACTATGATTCCTCTTCAATCCCTGCGCTTTCAATGAAGCTCAGTATTTTGCGAAGAGGAATTCCGATGGGTCCATGAAACCCTGACCGAAGTGACGAAGTCTTTTGTGAGCTAAACCCTTACATTCACAGAAGATATGGTCTGGTGTTTCATCTTCGTCATTGCAAATTCGTTATTCTGCAAATTTTAGTTTCAGAGAGACCAATCCTATTGAGATGCTTCCTCATGTGACAGTGTCCAGTCAGAACTCCCACTACGGTTCGGGTCTGACATCTGCTTAATTTTAGATAATTAGATGTTTTTTTTTCCGAATGCTTTGGCATAAAAAGCTTTGAGTGCCTGTTGCCCGGTGAAGCAACAAAAATTATCAGTGAACATACTGCAGTCACGATCGGCTGCAAGCCAATCGTATAATACTCTAGATGAATACTGAACTACGATTTATATTGTAGTTGGGGATAAAGTAGAATTACGTGTGTGCATGTTGTAAGTCCTTTATTAAGGACTGCCATTAGATTGCTACTCAAAACTAAAAGACAATTTTCAGTGTTTGGTTGCATATCTTGAACTGGGTAAGTCATCGAAAAAAAATGTCCTTTTTGAAGGAGGTGCAGGAAGGACTCACTTGATTTCTTACATATTTATCCTTTTCCTTGGAACCATTTAAAAATGAACTTGTACAAAATTTGAAATTCGTAGCTTGAAGCGTTCAAAAGTTATCGAAAAATATTGTTGAACACGTATCTTAAGGACATTTTGTATGGCAGCTACCAGAAGGAGTAAAAGGATTTCGCTGATTAGTAAACTCAAACTTCGTGTTTACTCAAAATTAATTTGTACAAAATTTCCAATTCATAGCTAAAAGATTACTTGAGCTATAGTAAGTTCCGTAAATTAAGTGAAGACGTTTTGACAGGATATTTGTATGGTAGCTACACGAAGGACTAATAGGATTTTCTTCATAATCATACATTTAGCTCGAACTATTGGAAAAATAACACAAACAAAATTTCAATGCCGTAGCTTAAACCCTTCTGAAGTTGTCGACCAATATTCTTGAACACGTGTTTTAAGGACATTTTGTATGGTAGCTACCCCAAGGGACAGGACGATTTTGCCCGTTAACGAACTTAGCCTTACAAATTCAACCGAACATCCAGATTCGAAATTTCAAGATCCTAGGTGAAGGCGTTCTTGAGTTATCGTGCTAACGGACAGACGGACGGACGGACGGACGGACGGACGGACGGACGGACGGACGTCAGGCGGATTTGAGGTTTTTGGGCACAAATAAACAAAAAATAATATACAACTTTTTTTCGTCCGAGGCTTGGTTCTATGCGTTACAAACTTTTGGGTTGGATTAAACTTATAATACTCTATATGATTTCATCTAGAGTATAAAAATGGGGTGCATATATCTTCTCGAATTTCGTCAAATCTCTTGGGTCTTCTGACATAATAAATTAATTTTTTTACTGGCTTTTATAAAGCGTTTTCTGGATTTTTTGAAATTCGACCCCTAAGGGGGTGACAAGGAGTAGTGTACATTTTCACGAATTCGGTCATATCCCTCACGTATGATTAGATATTGAATCATTTTTACTTTATTATTTCAATAATACAGTATTGTTATCGATTTTTAAAAAAAAAAAATTTGCTACCCTCAAAATTTTTTTTTTCACGCTTCATGACGAGTAGACACGAAAAAAGCAAAAAAAAATTTCAGTCCGTCTGTCCGCCGTACGCCGTACGTCTACCGGTGTACGCAAAATTGTTTGAAGGCTCGTAGCACCCAAACCCTATGAGCTATTTAATTGAATTTTTTTTCGTGAGTAGAGTGGGTTGGCCCCCTAAAGTGACCAAATTTGGAGGGGTGGGGGTGTAAGGGGGAGGAGGGGGAAGCGTTTTAGACGGAAAATGTTGGTTTCTAGATCTCAGCAACCGCTTATGCTAGGAGACTGAAATTTGGAATTTATATAGAGCTTTGGTAGTGGACCCATTTGCAAAAAAATTGCCGATATAGGTGAAGGGGTTCGGGAGTGGGGGGAAAAATAATGCGTCCGAAACGCAAAAAAGGTGAGATCGACACATTCTAAAATCCATATCTCCTAAACGGTCAATATCACAAAATTGAAACTTAATGAATATCTGTAGGTATACTAGGAGAATAGATGTAGCGTACGGGGTGGGGGGTGAAAAGCTTTAGATTACGATATCTCATGAACCAATTGTACTAGATAAATAAAATTTGGTTTGTTTATAAAGGTTGAGAAACGAAGTTTGATGAAAGTAAAATTTTTTAAGGAGGCGGTGGAGCATGAAAGTGGAGGGGATAAGAATTTTTCAAAAAAATCACTTATCATATCTCAAGACCAGTTTAAGATAGATGCTTAAAATTTTTACCAGAAGTAGGCCTAATAGACCCCTAGCGGAAAACAAAATTTAGGAGCTGTGGATGTAGAGGGTGAGGGTGGGGGAGGGTGAAATTAATTAATTTTAATATCTCGACAACCTATAATGATATAAAGCTGAAACTTGGTATTTGGATAGAGCTATATTAGTAGCATGTTGGAAAAATATAATTTTTTATAGGGGTAGTATGGTACAGGGGTGGGGGGTGTTTTTCCTATCTATAGAACGGCTTATGCTAAAATTCAAATGTCCAATGGCATTCAGAGGGGGAGCAAAAAAAATGATCAGTGAAAATGGTATGCATATATTTTCACGGGTTTCGTCATATCTATTAGGTCTTCCCAAATATTGAATTCATTTTTATTCTACGGCTTCTTCATATAAATACCTAGAAAGTGTTTTTAGGATTTTTTAAAATTCGACCCCTAAGGTGGTGCAAAGGGGGTTGTAAAATTTTTCACGAATTCTACTATATCCCCACGTCTTATCAGATATGGAATATCTTTTCACTTTCACGTGCTTGCGTAATAATCGCCTAAAACTTGTTTTTAAGTTTTTTCAGCCCCTAAGAGGGTATAAACGGGTTGAATACGTTTTCACGAGTTCCGTCATTTCTTTTAGAAGTGATAAGAAATTGAATTGGTTCCTACTTTCTCGTGCTGTCTCCATATTTATTTATTAACTCCTTTCAGGATTTTTGGATATTCAACCCCCAAGTGAGTGTAAGGAGGTTGCATATCTGATAATATATCGAATTCATTTTTACTTCCCAAGGTTTCCTATATAAAAAAGCAAAAAAAGTCAATTTAAGTATTTTAGATATTCAATCCTAATGGGTGTATGCTTTTCAAAGTTTCGACATATTTCTTAGGTTTGATGAGATATTAGATCGCTTTTCATTTCCACAGACTTTTTATATAATCGCCTACAAACCCATTTCTCGATTTTTGGATATTCAGCCCCCAAGGGTTTGTATATGTTTTCACAAATTTTGCCATCCCTTAGTTCTGATGAGATATAAAATTGGTTATTACGGCATTTGATGTAATGACCTTAAAACCAATTTCACCATTTTTCGAATTTCAAGAACCAAGGGGGTGTGAAGAGTTTGCTTACGTTTTCACAAATTTTTCAATATCCGTCTTGTCTCATGAGATATCAAGTTGCTTCTTATGAAATCGTCTAAAAACCTGTTTCACAATTTTTTTGAAATTCAAACCCCAAGTGGAAGTAATGGATTTGTATACGTTTTAACAATTCGACTATCTAATTCTGATAAGGCAACAAATTCGTCTTTACTTCTATGGGCTTACAGTGTACATAATATACTGAAATTAGAATAGTCTACACGGACTTTTTCAATGTATAAAATCTTGTTCTAAAAATTTCTATTTTAAATATTTATACTCTAGATGAAATCATATAGAGTATTATAAGTTTAATCCAGCCCAAAAGATTGTAACGCATAGAACTAAGCCTCGGACGAAAAAAAGTTATATATTATTTTTGGTTTATTTGTGGCAAAAAACCTTAAATCCGTACGTGGTGGGTACGTGTCGTACCCATCACGTACCCCCCACGATCCCCGAATGAATTTCCGCTCTCCTGGGCTCAAATTTTTGTTTTTTTTAAATCTGTTTGCGGATTTGAATTTAATTTTAATTTTAATTTAAGTGGTCACTTGTAAAAATCTCAGCCTATGCGCTCATACCCAGTATGGGGTACGTATGGGGTACGATCGTACCCCATACGTACTCCACGCCCCCTAAATGAACTTCCGCTCTCCTGGGCTCAAATTTTTGTTTTTTTTAAATCTGTTTGCGGATTTGAATTTAATTTTAATTTTTATTTAAGTGGTCACTTGTAAAAATCTCAGCCTATGCGCTCATACCCAGTATGGGGTACGTATGGGGTACGATCGTACCCCATACGTACCATATACGTACTCCACGCCCCCAAAATGAACTTCCGCTCTCCTGGGCTCAAATTTTTGTTTTTTTAAATCTGTTTGCGGATTTGAATTTAATTTTAATTTTAATTTAAGTGGTCACTTGTAAAAATCTCAGCCCATGCGCTCATACCCCTCGAGGGGTACGTGGTGGGTACGTTTCGTACCCACCACGTACCCCCTACGCCCCCCGAATGAATTTCCGCTCTCCTGGGCTCAAATTTTTGTTTTTTTAAATCTGTTTGCGGATTTGAATTTAATTTTAATTTTAATTTAAGTGGTCACTTGTAAAAATCTCAGCCTATGCGCTCATACCCAGTATGGGGTACGTATGGGGTACGATCGTACCCCATACGTACCCCATACGTACTCCACGCCCCCAAAATGAACTTCCGCTCTCCTGGGCTCAAATTTTTGTTTTTTTTAAATCTGTTTGCGGATTTGAATTTAATTTTAATTTTTATTTAAGTGGTCACTTGTAAAAATCTCAGCCTATGGGCTCATACCCAGTATGGGGTACGTATGGGGTACGATCGTACCCCATACGTACCCTATACGTACTCCACGCCCCCAAAATGAACTTCCGCTCTCCTGGGCTCAAATTTTTGTTTTTTTTAAATCTGTTTGCGGATTTGAATTTAATTTTAATTTTTATTTAAGTGGTCACTTGTAAAAATCTCAGCCTATGCGCTCATACCCAATATGGGGTACGTATGGGGTACGATCGTACCCCCTACGTACCCTATACGTACTCCACGCCCCCAAAATGAACTTCCGCTCTCCTGGGCTCAAATTTTTGTTTTTTTAAATCTGTTTGCGGATTTGAATTTAATTTTAATTTTTATTTAAGTGGTCACTTGTAAAAATCTCAGCCTATGCGCTCATACCCAGTATGGGGTACGTATGGGGTACGATCGTACCCCATACGTACCCTATACGTACTCCACGCCCCCAAAATGAACTTCCGCTCTCCTGGGCTCAAATTTTTGTTTTTTTAAATCTGTTTGCGGATTTGAATTTAATTTTAATTTTAATTTAAGTGGTCACTTGTAAAAATCTCAGCCTATGCGCTCATACCCATCGGGGGGTACGTGGTGGGTACGATTCGTACCCACCACGTACCCCCACGCCCCCCGAATGAATTTCCGCTCTCCAGGGCTCAAATTTTTGTTTTTTTAAATCTGTTTGTTGATTTGAATTTAATTTTAATTTTAATTTAAGTGGTCACTTGTAAAAATCTCATCCTATGCGCTCATACCCAGTATGGGGTACGTATGGGGTACGATCGTACCCCATACGTACCCCATACGTACTCCACGCCCCCAAAATGAACTTCCGCTCTCCTGGGCTCAAATTTTTGTTTTTTTAAATCTGTTTGCGGATTTGAATTTAATTTTAATTTTAATGTAAGTGGTCACTTGTGAAAATCTCAGCCTATGCGCTCATACCCAGTATGGGGTACGTATGGGGTACGATCGTACCCCATACGTACCCTATACGTACTCCACGCCCCCAAAATGAACTTCCGCTCTCCTGGGCTCAAATTTTTGTTTTTTTAAATCTGTTTGCGGATTTGAATTTAATTTTAATTTTAATTTAAGTGGTCACTTGTAAAAATCTCAGCCTATGCGCTCATACCCATTGGGGGGTACGTGGTGGGTACGATTCGTACCCACCACGTACCCCCACGCCCCCCGAATGAATTTCCGCTCTCCAGGGCTCAAATTTTTGTTTTTTTAAATCTGTTTGTTGATTTGAATTTAATTTTAATTTTAATTTAAGTGGTCACTTGTAAAAATCTCATCCTATGCGCTCATACCCAGTATGGGGTACGTATGGGGTACGATCGTACCCCATACGTACCCCATACGTACTCCACGCCCCCAAAATGAACTTCCGCTCTCCTGGGCTCAAATTTTTGTTTTTTTAAATCTGTTTGCGGATTTGAATTTAATTTTAATAATAATGTAAGTGGTCACTTGTGAAAATCTCAGCCTATGCGCTCATACCCAGTATGGGGTACGTATGGGGTACGATCCCACGCCCCCAAAATGAACTTCCGCTCTCCTGGGCTCAAATTTTTGTTTTTTTAAATCTGTTTGCGGATTTGAATTTAATTTTAATTTTAATTTAGGTGGTCACTTGTAAAAATCTCAGCCTATGCGCTCATACCCATGGGGGGGTACGTGGTGGGTACGATTCGTACCCATCACGTACCCCCCACGCCAACCGAATGAATTTCCGCTCTCCAGGGCTCAAATTTTTGTTTTTAAATCTGTTTGTTGATTTGAATTTAATTTTAATTTTAATTTAAGTGGTCACTCGTAAAAATCTCATCCTATGCGCTCATACCCAGTATGGGGTACGTATGGGGTACGATCGTACCCCATACGTACCCCATACGTACTCCACGCCCCCAAAATGAACTTCCGCTCTCCTGGGCTCAAATTTTTGTTTTTTTAAATCTGTTTGCGGATTTGAATTTAATTTTAATTTTAATTTAAGTGGTCACTTGTAAAAATCTCAGCCTATGCGCTCATACCCATTGGGGGGTACGTGGTGGGTACGATTCGTACCCACCACGTACCCCCCACGCCAACCGAATGAATTTCCGCTCTCCAGGGCTCAAATTTTTGTTTTTTTAAATCTGTTTGTTGATTTGAATTTAATTTTAATTTTAATTTAAGTGGTCACTTGTAAAAATCTCATCCTATGCGCTCATACCCAGTATGGGGTACGTATGGGGTACGATCGTACCCCATACGTACCCCATACGTACTCCACGCCCCCAAAATGAACTTCCGCTCTCCTGGGCTCAAATTTTTGTTTTTTTAAATCTGTTTGCGGATTTGAATTTAATTTTAATTTTAATTTAAGTGGTCACTTGTAAAAATCTCAGCCTATGCGCTCATACCCAGTATGGGGTACGTATGGGGTACGATCGTACCCCATACGTACCCTATACGTACTCCACGCCCCCAAAATGAACTTCCGCTCTCCTGGGCTCAAATTTTTGTTTTTTTAAATCTGTTTGCGGATTTGAATTTAATTTTAATTTTTATTTAAGTGGTCACTTGTAAAAATCTCAGCCTATGCGCTCATACCCAGTATGGGGTACGTATGGGGTACGATCGTACCCCATACGTACCCTATACGTACTCCACGCCCCCAAAATGAACTTCCGCTCTCCTGGGCTCAAATTTTTGTTTTTTTAAATCTGTTTGCGGATTTGAATTTAATTTTAATTTTAATTTAAGTGGTCACTTGTAAAAATCTCAGCCTATGCGCTCATACCCATTGGGGGGTACGTGGTGGGTACGATTCGTACCCACCACGTACCCCCCACGCCCCCCGAATGAATTTCCGCTCTCCAGGGCTCAAATTTTTGTTTTTTTAAATCTGTTTGTTGATTTGAATTTAATTTTAATTTTAATTTAAGTGGTCACTTGTAAAAATCTCATCCTATGCGCTCATACCCAGTATGGGGTACGTATGGGGTACGATCGTACCCCATACGTACCCCATACGTACTCCACGCCCCCAAAATGAACTTCCGCTCTCCTGGGCTCAAATTTTTGTTTTTTTAAATCTGTTTGCGGATTTGAATTTAATTTTAATTTTAATGTAAGTGGTCACTTGTGAAAATCTCAGCCTATGCGCTCATACCCAGTATGGGGTACGTATGGGGTACGATCGTACCCCATACGTACCCTACACGTACTCCACGCCCCCAAAATGAACTTCCGCTCTCCTGGGCTCAAATTTTTGTTTTTTTAAATCTGTTTGCGGATTTGAATTTAATTTTAATTTTTATTTAAGTGGTCACTTGTAAAAATCTCAGCCTATGCGCTCATACCCAGTATGGGGTACGTATGGGGTACGATCGTACCCCATACGTACCCTATACGTACTCCACGCCCCCTAAATGAACTTGCGCTCTCCTGGGCTCAAATTTTTGTTTTTTTAAATCTGTTTGCGGATTTGAATTTAATTTTAATTTAAATTTAAGTGGTCACTTGTAAAAATCTCAGCCTATGCGCTCATACCCATTGGGGGGTACGTGGTGGGTACGATTCGTACCCAACACGTACCCCCCACGCCCCCCGAATGAATTTCCGCTCTCCAGGGCTCAAATTTTTGTTTTTTTAAATCTGTTTGTTGATTTGAATTTAATTTTAATTTTAATTTAAGTGGTCACTTGTAAAAATCTCATCCTATGCGCTCATACCCAGTATGGGGTACGTATGGGGTACGATCGTACCCCATACGTACCCCATACGTACTCCACGCCCCCAAAATGAACTTCCGCTCTCCTGGGCTCAAATTTTTGTTTTTTTAAATCTGTTTGCGGATTTGAATTTAATTTTAATTTTAATTTAAGTGGTCACTTGTAAAAATCTCTGCCTATGCGCTCATACCCAGTATGGGGTACGTATGGGGTACGATCGTACCCCATACGTACCCTATACGTACTCCACGCCCCCAAAATGAACTTCCGCTCTCCTGGGCTCAAATTTTTGTTTTTTTAAATCTGTTTGCGGATTTGAATGTAATTTTAATTTTTATTTAAGTGGTCACTTGTAAAAATCTCAGCCTATGCGCTCATACCCAGTATGGGGTACGTATGGGGTACGATCGTACCCCATACGTACCCTATACGTACTCCACGCCCCCAAAATGAACTTCCGCTCTCCTGGGCTCAAATTTTTGTTTTTTTAAATCTGTTTGCGGATTTGAATTTAATTTTAATTTTAATTTAAGTGGTCACTTGTAAAAATCTCATCCTATGCGCTCATACCCAGTATGGGGTACGTATGGGGTACGATCGTACCCCATACGTACCCTATACGTACTCCACGCCTCCAAAATGAACTTCCGCTCTCCTGGGCTCAAATTTTTGTTTTTTTAAATCTGTTTGCGGATTTGAATTTAATTTTAATTTTAATTTAAGTGGTCACTTGTAAAAATCTCAGCCTATGCGCTCATACCCAGTATGGGGTACGTATGGGGTACGATCGTACCCCATACGTACCCTATACGTACTCCACGCCCCCAAAATGAACTTCCGCTCTCCTGGGCTCAAATTTTTGTTTTTTTAAATCTGTTTGCGGATTTGAATTTAATTTTAATTTTTATTTAAGTGGTCACTTGTAAAAATCTCAGCCTATGCGCTCATACCCAGTATGGGGTACGTATGGGGTACGATCGTACCCCATACGTACCCCATACGTAATCCACGCCCCCAAAATGAACTTCCGCTCTCCTGGGCTCAAATTTTTGTTTTTTTAAATCTGTTTGCGGATTTGAATTTAATTTTAATTTTAATTTAAGTGGTCACTTGTAAAAATCTCAGCCTATGCGCTCATACCCATTGGGGGGTACGTGGTGGGTACGATTCGTACCCACCACGTACCCCCCACGCCAACCGAATGAATTTCCGCTCTCCAGGGCTCAAATTTTTGTTTTTTTAAATCTGTTTGTTGATTTGAATTTAATTTTAATTTTAATTTAAGTGGTCACTTGTAAAAATCTCATCCTATGCGCTCATACCCAGTATGGGGTACGTATGGGGTACGATCGTACCCCATACGTACCCCATACGTACTCCACGCCCTAAAAATGAACTTCCGCTCTCCTGGGCTCAAATTTTTGTTTTTTTAAATCTGTTTGCGGATTTGAATTTAATTTTAATTTTAATTTAAGTGGTCACTTGTAAAAATCTCTGCCTATGCGCTCATACCCAGTATGGGGTACGTATGGGGTACGATCGTACCCCATACGTACCCCATACGTAATCCACGCCCCCAAAATGAACTTCCGCTCTCCTGGGCTCAAATTTTTGTTTTTTTAAATCTGTTTGCGGATTTGAATTTAATTTTAATTTTAATTTAAGTGGTCACTTGTAAAAATCTCTGCCTATGCGCTCATACCCAGTATGGGGTACGTATGGGGTACGATCGTACCCCATACGTACCCTACACGTACTCCACGCCCCCAAAATGAACTTCCGCTCTCCTGGGCTCAAATTTTTGTTTTTTTAAATCTGTTTGCGGATTTGAATTTCATTTTAATTTTAATTTAAGTGGTCACTTGTAAAAATCTCAGCCTATGCGCTCATACCCATTGTGGGGTACGTGTTGGGTACGATTCGTACCCACCACGTACACCCCACGCCAACCGAATGAATTTCCGCTCTCCAGGGCTCAAATTTTTGTTTTTTTAAATCTGTTTGTTGATTTGAATTTAATTTTAATTTTAATTTAAGTGGTCACTTGTAAAAATCTCATCCTATGCGCTCATACCCAGTATGGGGTACGTATGGGGTACGATCGTACCCCATACGTACCCTATACGTACTCCACGCCTCCAAAATGAACTTCCGCTCTCCTGGGCTCAAATTTTTGTTTTTTTAAATCTGTTTGCGGATTTGAATTTAATTTTAATTTTAATTTAAGTGGTCACTTGTAAAAATCTCTGCCTATGCGCTCATACCCAGTATGGGGTACGTATGGGGTACGATCGTACCCCATACGTACCCCATACGTAATCCACGCCCCCAAAATGAACTTCCGCTCTCCTGGGCTCAAATTTTTGTTTTTTTAAATCTGTTTGCGGATTTGAATTTAATTTTAATTTTAATTTAAGTGGTCACTTGTAAAAATCTCTGCCTATGCGCTCATACCCAGTATGGGGTACGTATGGGGTACGATCGTACCCCATACGTACCCTATACGTACTCCACGCCTCCAAAATGAACTTCCGCTCTCCTGGGCTCAAATTTTTGTTTTTTTAAATCTGTTTGCGGATTTGAATTTCATTTTAATTTTAATTTAAGTGGTCACTTGTAAAAATCTCAGCCTATGCGCTCATACCCATTGGGGGGTACGTGTTGGGTACGATTCGTACCCACCACGTACACCCCACGCCAACCGAATGAATTTCCGCTCTCCAGGGCTCAAATTTTTGTTTTTTTAAATCTGTTTGTTGATTTGAATTTAATTTTAATTTTAATTTAAGTGGTCACTTGTAAAAATCTCATCCTATGCGCTCATACCCAGTATGGGGTACGTATGGGGTACGATCGTACCCCATACGTACCCTATACGTACTCCACGCCCCCAAAATGAACTTCCGCTCTCCTGGGCTCAAATTTTTGTTTTTTTTAATCTGTTTGCGGATTTGAATTTAATTTTAATTTTAATTTAAATGGTCACTTGTAAAAATCTCAGCCTATGCGCTCATACCCAGTATGGGGTACGTATGGGGTACGATCGTACCCCATACGTACCCTACACGTACTCCACGCCCCCAAAATGAACTTCCGCTCTCCTGGGCTCAAATTTTTGTTTTTTTAAATCTGTTTGCGGATTTGAATTTCATTTTAATTTTAATTTAAGTGGTCACTTGTAAAAATCTCAGCCTATGCGCTCATACCCATTGGGGGGTACGTGGTGGGTACGATTCGTACCCACCACGTACCCCCCACGCCAACCGAATGAATTTCCGCTCTCCAGGGCTCAAATTTTTGTTTTTTTAAATCTGTTTGTTGATTTGAATTTAATTTTAATTTTAATTTAAGTGGTCACTTGTAAAAATCTCATCCTATGCGCTCATACCCAGTATGGGGTACGTATGGGGTACGATCGTACCCCATACGTACCCTACACGTACTCCACGCCCCCAAAATGAACTTCCGCTCTCCTGGGCTCAAATTTTTGTTTTTTTAAATCTGTTTGCGGATTTGAATTTCATTTTAATTTTAATTTAAGTGGTCACTTGTAAAAATCTCAGCCTATGCGCTCATACCCATTGGGGGGTACGTGTTGGGTACGATTCGTACCCACCACGTACACCCCACGCCAACCGAATGAATTTCCGCTCTCCAGGGCTCAAATTTTTGTTTTTTTAAATCTGTTTGTTGATTTGAATTTAATTTTAATTTTAATTTAAGTGGTCACTTGTAAAAATCTCATCCTATGCGCTCATACCCAGTATGGGGTACGTATGGGGTACGATCGTACCCCATACGTACCCTATACGTACTCCACGCCCCCAAAATGAACTTCCGCTCTCCTGGGCTCAAATTTTTGTTTTTTTTAATCTGTTTGCGGATTTGAATTTAATTTTAATTTTAATTTAAATGGTCACTTGTAAAAATCTCAGCCAATGCGCTCATACCCAGTATGGGGTACGTATGGGGTACGATCGTACCCCATACGTACCCTACACGTACTCCACGCCCCCAAAATGAACTTCCGCTCTCCTGGGCTCAAATTTTTGTTTTTTTTAATCTGTTTGCGGATTTGAATTTAATTTTAATTTTAATTTAAATGGTCACTTGTAAAAATCTCAGCCAATGCGCTCATACCCAGTATGGGGTACGTATGGGGTACGATCGTACCCCATACGTACCCCATACGTACTCCACGCCCCCAAAATGAACTTCCGCTCTCCTGGGCTCAAATTTTTGTTTTTTTAAATCTGTTTGCTAATTTGAATTTAATTTTAATTTAAGTGGTCACTTGTAAAAATCTCAGCCTATGCGCTCATACCCAGTATGGGGTACGTATGGGGTACGATCGTACCCCATACGTACCCTATACGTACTCCACGCCCCCAAAATGAACTTCCGCTCTCCTGGGCTCAAATTTTTGTTTTTTTAAATCAGTTTGCGGATTTGAATTTAATTTTAATTTTAATTTAAGTGGTCACTTGTAAAAATCTCAGCCTATGCGCTCATACCCAGTATGGGGTACGTATGGGGTACGATCGTACCCCATACGAACCCAATACGTACACCACGCCCCCAAAATGAACTTCAGCTCTCCAGGGCTCAAATTTTTGTTTTTTTAAATCTGTTTGCGGATTTGAATTTAATTTTAATTTTAACTTAAGTGGTCACTTGTAAAAATCTCAGCCTATGCGCTCATACCCAGTATGGGGTACGTATGGGGTACGATCGTACCCCATACGTACCCTATACGTACTCCACGCCCCCAAAATGAACTTCCGCTCTCCTGGGCTCAAATTTTTGTTTTTTTAAATCAGTTTGCGGATTTGAATTTAATTTTAATTTTAATTTAAGTGGTCACTTGTAAAAATCTCAGCCTATGCGCTCATACCCAGTATGGGGTACGTATGGGGTACGATCGTACCCCATACGAACCCAATACGTACACCACGCCCCCAAAATGAACTTCAGCTCTCCAGGGCTCAAATTTTTGTTTTTTTAAATCTGTTTGCGGATTTGAATTTAATTTTAATTTTAACTTAAGTGGTCACTTGTAAAAATCTCAGCCTATGCGCTCATACCCAGTATGGGGTACGTATGGGGTACGATCGTACCCCATACGTACCCTATACGTACTCCACGCCCCCAAAATGAACTTCCGCTCTCCTGGGCTCAAATTTTTGTTTTTTTAAATCTGTTTGCGGATTTGAATTTAATTTTAATTTTAATTTAAGTGGTCACTTGTAAAAATCTCAGCCTATGCGCTCATACCCAGTATGGGGTACGTATGGGGTACGATCGTACCCCATACGTACTCTATACGTACTCCACGCCCCCAAAATGAACTTCCGCTCTCCTGGGCTCAAATTTTTGTTTTTTTAAATCTGTTTGCGGATTTGAATTTAATTTTAATTTTAATTTAAGTGGTCACTTGTAAAAATCTCAGCCTATGCGCTCATACCCAGTATGGGGTACGTATGGGGTACGATCGTACCCCATACGAACCCAATACGTACACCACGCCCCCAAAATGAACTTCAGCTCTCCAGGGCTCAAATTTTTGTTTTTTTAAATCTGTTTGCGGATTTGAATTTAATTTTAATTTTAACTTAAGTGGTCACTTGTAAAAATCTCAGCCTATGCGCTCATACCCAGTATGGGGTACGTATGGGGTACGATCGTACCCCATACGTACCCTATACGTACTCCACGCCCCCAAAATGAACTTCCGCTCTCCTGGGCTCAAATTTTTGTTTTTTTAAATCTGTTTGCGGATTTGAATTTAATTTTAATTTTAATTTAAGTGGTCACTTGTAAAAATCTCAGCCTATGCGCTCATACCCAGTATGGGGTACGTATGGGGTACGATCGTACCCCATACGAACCCAATACGTACACCACGCCCCCAAAATGAACTTCAGCTCTCCAGGGCTCAAATTTTTGTTTTTTTAAATCTGTTTGCGGATTTGAATTTAATTTTAATTTTAACTTAAGTGGTCACTTGTAAAAATCTCAGCCTATGCGCTCATACCCAGTATGGGGTACGTATGGGGTACGATCGTACCCCATACGTACCCTATACGTACTCCACGCCCCCAAAATGAACTTCCGCTCTCCTGGGCTCAAATTTTTGTTTTTTTTAAATCTGTTTGCGGATTTGAATTTAATTTTAATTTTAATTTAAGTGGTCACTTGTAAAAATCTCAGCCTATGCGCTCATACCCAGTATGGGGTACGTATGGGGTACGATCGTACCCCATACGTACCCTATACGTACTCCACGCCCCCAAAATGAACTTCCGCTCTCCTGGGCTCAAATTTTTGTTTTTTTAAATCTGTTTGCGGATTTGAATTTAATTTTAATTTTTATTTAAGTGGTCACTTGTAAAAATCTCAGCCTATGCGCTCATACCCATTGGGGGGTACGTGGTGGGTACGATTCGTACCCACCATGTACCCTCCACGCCAACCGAATGAATTTCCGCTCTCCAGGGCTCAAATTTTTGTTTTTTTAAATCTGTTTGTTGATTTGAATTTAATTTTAATTTGAATTTAAGTGGTCAGTTGTAAAAATCTCATCCTATGCGCTCATACCCAGTATGGGGTACGTATGGGGTACGATCGTACCCCATACGTACCCCATACGTACTCCACGCCCCCAAAATGAACTTCCGCTCTCCTGGGCTCAAATTTTTGTTTTTTTAAATCTGTTTGCTAATTTGAATTTAATTTTAATTTAAGTGGTCACTTGTAAAAATCTCAGCCTATGCGCTCATACCCAGTATGGGGTACGTATGGGGTACGATCGTACCCCATACGTACCCTATACGTACTCCACGCCCCCAAAATGAACTTCCGCTCTCCTGGGCTCAAATTTTTGTTTTTTTAAATCTGTTTGCGGATTTGAATTTAATTTTAATTTTAATTTAAGTGGTCACTTGTAAAAATCTCAGCCTATGCGCTCATACCCAGTATGGGGTACGTATGGGGTACGATCGTACCCCATACGTACCCTATACGTACTCCACGCCCCCAAAATGAACTTCCGCTCTCCTGCGCTCAAATTTTTGTTTTTTTAGATCTGTTTGCGGATTTGAATTTAATTTTAATTTTAATTTAAGTGGTCACTTGTAAAAATCTCAGCCTATGCGCTCATACCCAGTATGGGGTACGTATGGGGTACGATCGTACCCCATACGTACCCTATACGTACTCCACGCCCCCAAAATGAACTTCCGCTCTCCTGCGCTCAAATTTTTGTTTTTTTAGATCTGTTTGCGGATTTGAATTTAATTTTAATTTTAATTTAAGTGGTCACTTGTAAAAATCTCATCCTATGCGCTCATACCCAGTATGGGGTACGTATGGGGTACGATCGTACCCCATACGTACCCTATACGTACTCCACGCCCCCAAAATGAACTTCCGCTCTCCTGGGCTCAAATTTTTGTTTTTTTAAATCTGTTTGCGGATTTGAATTTAATTTTAATTTTAATTTAAGTGGTCACTTGTAAAAATCTCAGCCTATGCGCTCATACCCAGTATGGGGTACGTATGGGGTACGATCGTACCCCATACGTACCCTATACGTACTCCACGCCCCCAAAATGAACTTCCGCTCTCCTGGGCTCAAATTTTTGTTTTTTTATATCTGTTTGCGGATTTGAATTTAATTTTAATTTTAATTTAAGTGGTCACTTGTAAAAATCTCATCCTATGCGCTCATACCCAGTATGGGGTACGTATGGGGTACGATCGTACCCCATACGTACCCTATACGTACTCCACGCCCCCAAAATGAACTTCCGCTCTCCTGGGCTCAAATTTTTGTTTTTTTAAATCTGTTTGCGGATTTGAATTTAATTTTAATTTTAATTTAAGTGGTCACTTGTAAAAATCTCAGCCTATGCGCTCATACCCAGTATGGGGTACGTATGGGGTACGATCGTACCCCATACGTACCCTATACGTACTCCACGCCCCCAAAATGAACTTCCGCTCTCCTGGGCTCAAATTTTTGTTTTTTTTAAATCTGTTTGCGGATTTGAATTTAATTTTAATTTTAATTTAAGTGGTCACTTGTAAAAATCTCAGCCTATGCGCTCATACCCAGTATGGGGTACGTATGGGGTACGATCGTACCCCATACGTACCCTATACGTACTCCACGCCCCCAAAATGAACTTCCGCTCTCCTGGGCTCCAATTTTTGTTTTTTTTAAATCTGTTTGCGGATTTGAATTTAATTTTAATTTTAATTTAAGTGGTCACTTGTAAAAATCTCAGCCTATGCGCTCATACCCAGTATGGGGTACGTATGGGGTACGGTCGTACCCCATACGTGCCCTATACGTACTCCACGCCCCCAAAATGAACTTCCGCTCTCCTGGGCTCAAATTTTTGTTTTTTTTAAATCTGTTTGCGGATTTGAATTTAATTTTAATTTTAATTTAAGTGGTCACTTGTAAAAATCTCAGCCTATGCGCTCATACCCAGTATGGGGTACGTATGGGGTACGATCGTACCCCATACGTACCCTATACGTACTCCACGCCCCCAAAATGAACTTCCGCTCTCCTGGGCTCAGATTTTTGTTTTTTTAAATCTGTTTGCGGATTTGAATTTAATTTTAATTTTAATTTAAGTGGTCACTTGTAAAAATCTCAGCCTATGCGCTCATACCCATTGGGGGGTACGTGGTGGGTACGATTCGTACCCACCACGTACTCCCCACGTCCCCCGAATGAATTTCCGCTCTCCAGGGCTCAAATTTTTGTTTTTTTAAATCTGTTTGCTGATTTGAATTTAATTTTAATTTTAATTTAAGTGGTCACTTGTAAAAATCTCATCCTATGCGCTCATACCCATTATGGGGTACGTATGGGGTACGATCGTACCCCATACGTACCCTATACGTACTCCACGCCCCCAAAATGAACTTCCGTTCTCCTGGGCTCAAATTTTTGTTTTTTTAAATCTGTTTGCGGACTTGAATTTAATTTTAATTTTAATTTAAGTGGTCACTTGTAAAAATCTCAGCCTATGCGCTCATACCCAGTATGGGGTACGTATGGGGTACGATCGTACCCCATACGTACCCTATACGTACTCCACGCCCCCAAAATGAACTTCCGCTCTCCTGGGCTCAGATTTTTGTTTTTTTAAATCTGTTTGCGGATTTGAATTTAATTTTAATTTTAATTTAAGTGGTCACTTGTAAAAATCTCAGCCTATGCGCTCATACCCATTGGGGGGTACGTGGTGGGTACGATTCGTACCCACCACGTACTCCCCACGTCCCCCGAATGAATTTCCGCTCTCCAGGGCTCAAATTTTTGTTTTTTTAAATCTGTTTGCTGATTTGAATTTAATTTTAATTTTAATTTAAGTGGTCACTTGTAAAAATCTCATCCTATGCGCTCATACCCATTATGGGGTACGTATGGGGTACGATCGTACCCAATACGTACCCTATACGTACTCCACGCCCCCAAAATGAACTTCCGCTCTCCTGGGCTCAAATTTTTGTTTTTTTAAATCTGTTTGCGGATTTGAATTTAATTTTAATTTTAATTTAAGTGGTCACTTGTAAAAATCTCAGCCTATGCGCTCATACCCAGTATGGGGTACGTATGGGGTACGATCGTACCCCATACGTACCCTATACGTACTCCACGCCCCCAAAATGAACTTCCGCTCTCCTGGGCTCAGATTTTTGTTTTTTTAAATCTGTTTGCGGATTTGAATTTAATTTTAATTTTAATTTAAGTGGTCACTTGTAAAAATCTCAGCCTATGCGCTCATACCCAGTATGGGGTACGTATGGGGTACGATTGTACCCCATACGTACCCTACACGTACTCCACGCCCCCAAAATGAACTTCCGCTCTCCTGGGCTCAAATTTTTGTTTTTTTAAATCTGTTTGCGGATTTGAATTTAATTTTAATTTTAATTCTAAGGTGTAAGGGGGGAGGAGGGGGAAGCGTTTTAGACGGAAAATTTTGGTTTCTAGATCTCAGCAACCGCTTATGCTAGGAGACTGAAATTTGGAATTTATATAGAGCTTCGGTAGTGGACCCATTTGTAAAAAAATTGCCGATATAGGTGAAGGGGTTCGGGAGTGGGGGTAAAATAATGCGTCCGAAACGCAAAAAAGGTGAGATCGACACATTCTAAAATCCATATCTCCTAAACGGTCAATATCACAAAATTGAAACTTAATGAATATCTGTAGGTATACTAGGAGAATAGATCGGAACCAAAAATTTGAGTGGGGGAAGTGGCGTACGGGGGTGGGGAGTGAAAAGCTTTAGATTACGATATCTCATGAACCAATTGTACTAGATAAATAAAATTTGGTTTGTGTATAAAGGTTGACAAATGAAGTTTGATGAAAGTTAAATTTTTTAAGGGGGCGGTGGAGCATGAAAGTGGAGGGGATAAGAATTTTTCAAAAAAATCACTTATCATATCTCAAGACCAGTTTAAGATAGATGCTTAAAATTTTTACCAGAAGTAGGCCTAATAGACCCCTAGCGGAAAACAAAATTTAGGAGGTGTGGGTGTAGAGGGTGAGGGTGGGGGAGGGTGAAAAGGAAAAAGTTCCGATTTTAATATCTCGACAACCTATAATGATATAAAGCTGAAACTTGGTATTTGGATAGAGCTATATTAGTAGCATGTTGGAAAAATATAATTTTTTATAGGGGTAGTATGGTACAGGGGTGGGGGGTGTTTTTCCTATCTATAGAACGGCTTATGCTACAAAGTTCAAACTTGGTATGTATACATATGTAAATCAACTAGAAAACTAATTTAAATAAAAAAAAATTTCAAATTTCCAATGGCATTCAGAGGGGGGGCAAAAAAATGATCAGTGAAAATGGTATGCATATATTTTCACGGGTTTCGTCATATCTATTATTTCTTCCCAAATATTGAATTCATTTTTATTCTACGGCTTCTTCATATAAATACCTAGAAAGTGTTTTCAGGATTTTTTAAAATTCGAGCCCTAAGGTTGTGCAAAGGGGGTTGAAAAATTTTTCACGAATTCTACTATATCCCCACGTCTTATCAGATATGGAATATCTTTTCACTTTCACGTGCTTGCGTAATAATCGCCTAAAACTTGTTTTTAAGTTTTTTCAGCCCCTAAGAGGGTATAAACGGGTTGAACACGTTTTCACGAGTTCCGTCATTTCTTTTAGAAGTGATAAGAAATTGAATTGGTTCCTACTTTCTCGTGCTGTCTCCATATTTATTTATTAACTCCTTTCAGGATTTTTGGATATTCAACCCCCAAGTGAGTGTAAGGAGGTTGCATATCTGATGATATATCGAATTCATTTTTACTTCCCAAGGTTTCCTATATAAAAAAGCCAAAAAGTCAATTTAAGTATTTTAGATATTCAATCCTAATGGGTGTATGCTTTTCAAAGTTTCGACATATTTCTTAGGTTTGATGAGATATTAGATCGCTTTTCATTTCCACAGACTTTTTATATAATCGCCTACAAACCCATTTCTCGATTTTTGGATATTCAGCCCCCAAGGGTTTGTATATGTTTTCACAAATTTTGCCATCCCTTAGTTCTGATGAGATATAAAATTGGTTATTACGGCATTTGATGTAATGACCTTAAAACCAATTTCACCATTTTTCGAATTTCAAGAACCAAGGGGGTGTGAAGAGTTTGCTTACGTTTTCACAAATTTTTCAATATCCGTCTTGTCTCATGAGATATCAAGTTGCTTCTTATGAAATCGTCTAAAAACCTGTTTCACAATTTTTTTGAAATTCAAACCCCAAGTGGAAGTAATGGATTTGTATACGTTTTAACAATTCGACTATCTAATTCTGATAAGGCAACAAATTCGTCTTTACTTCTATGGGCTTATAGTGTACATAATATACTGAAATTCGAATAGTCTACACGGACTTTTTCAATGTATAAAATCTTGTTCTAAAAATCTCTATTTTAAATATTTTTATATTAAGAACAAAAATAATTTTCCAAGAAATCTAATAATCTCGAAGCAACTCATGATACACTCCGACTTTGACCGCTCCCGAACTTTGACCCGAAAAATAATAAAGTTTCGCCCAGACCATTGGCAGATTTTTACTTCCACAGGCGTTTTATATATTCATCTAAAAGTAATTTTCAGAATTTTTTCCTTGTCCACCCCTTAAATGGTATAAAAGAGTTGTACACGTTTTCACGAATTTCGTCATATCTTTTAGAAGTGAAAATGGGGTGCATATATCTTCACGAATTTCGTCATATCTCTTAGGTCTTCTGACATATTAAATTCATTTTTTCCTATTGGTTTTTCAGATAAATATCTAGAAAGTGCTTTCAGGATTTTATGAAATTATTTTTATATATTCGTCTAAAAGTCGTAGTCAGAATTTTTTCCTTGTCTACCCCTTAAAGGGTATAAAAGAGTTGTACTCCTTTTCATGAATACCGTCATATCTCTTAAAAGTGAAAATGAAGTGCATATATCTTCACGAATTGCGTCATATCTCTTAGGTCTTCTGACATATTAAATTAATTTTTTTTTACAGATTCTTAAGATAAATGACTAGAAAGTGTTTTCAGGATTTTTTTCAATTCGACACCTAAAGGGGCGACAAGGGTAGTGTACATTTTCACGAATTCAGCCATATCCCTCAGGTATGATTAGATATTGAATAATTTTTTACTTCGACAGGCTTTTTATATATTCGTCTAAAAGTCGTTTTCAGAATTTTTTCCCTTGTCCACCCCTCAAAGGGTATAAAAGAGTTGTACACGTTTTCACGAATTCCGTTATATCTCTTAGAAGTCAAAATGGAGTGCATATACCTTCACGAATTTCGACATATCTCTTAGGTCTTCTGACATATTAAATTAATTTTTTTTCTACAGATTTTTAAGATAAATGACTAGAAAGTGTTTTCAGGATTTTTTTAAATTCGACCCCTAAGGGGGTGACAAGGAGTAGTATCGTTTTCTGAATTGTTTCCTTATCTACCCCTTAAAGGGTATAAAAGAGTTGTTCACGTTTTCACGAATTCCGTCATATCTCTTAGAGGTGATAAGAAATCGAATTGGTTTTCACTTCTTTGAAATCATCTGAAAATCGATTTCAGGATTTTTGGATATTCAATCCTGAAGTGGGTGTAAAGGGGTTGCATATGTTTGCACAATTTTCGCCATAACTCTTAGATTTGATGAGATATAAAATTGGGTTTTACTTCTACAAACTTTTTTTTAACGCCTACTAATATTGAATTTTTCTGATGTTCAAATTAAATTTATTGCTTTTCATTGCACTCATTTTTTGGCTTAGAGGTAAAAATTTGATGGCATCCACATTTTAACTACTTCTCAAATTTTGTCCGAAAAATAATAAAGTAGGTTCAAATCATTCTGGTACTATTCGAGGATAGCTTATCATGAAGAATTTTCAATGAGCACCCCTACAAGACTCTTACACAAAATACTACAAATATATAATGTCAATAAAAAAATTAACGAACAAGACAACCTATTGTTATCGTTTGAAACCAGCACATTTCCCGCCAGTTTTTCTGAAACAAATCAAATATTTTTACCTTTACAAACATTTCTGAAGAAAGCGCTTACAAACAAGGATAAGGCGTGTACTTGACTGTATAAAGGCGTACGTCAATTGCATTTGTTTTATGAAACAAAATAAATTCACGACATTGCGAACAACAGCATAAGACATGATTGAGGTACCTTACCTGTAAATCACAAGAATCTAAACATCTTTTTTTCACCCCATCTACTGGATCTTGTATCCACGTATCCTAGTACCTCCGCCTCATTTTTATAAATTTTTACCTATAAAATGTACGTCATAGGTATAAAAACATGCTAATAGCATGAATAAGATAAATCCTTCTTTGTCCTTGTTCGTTTCTTCTGGCAGCAGTCAAAGTGATTTCCGTATATCAATTCCACCCCATCGATTCCAATTGCTGCTTTTCCCTAATAATTTCACAATTTATAGATGCGTCATATCGGAATCATCACATTCACTTGAAAGGGGGTAGGTTGGAACAGATAAGACGGTTGCTTCCAGCTTTAGTATCCTGCAAAGGACTAGGCATGGAGTTATGTTACGACTACAGGTGGAACACTTAGAGAGACTATGAAAGTCGGTTCAAGTTCTTGAAAGTGCCTGATGTGCACTTTACGTATGGCATAGCAGTTATACAAGATTGAAGCAAGGATAGTGTGTAGGTTTCTGTTCCTAGTGTTCGAAATTCGATGGGGTTGAACTACTCATGAGTGTCGGATTCGGGGTAGTTGTGGCTGTAATTTACTGCGAATTGAGTTGTTTCGTTACTGACAACTGCTTGAATATCTGTCGGCTACATGTATCTTCAATTATTGAAGTTTCCATTACGCTCTCAGGTTTAACTGGAAGTTCGGAAATTATAATTACGGTCTGGGTGCAGTTCTCCACTGTGGTAAGGCTTCGTCAGGACTATGCTAATATTTCACTTATGAAAATGTCTTCAAGAAGTGCATGTGATTATGGTAGTTGAATTTAGATACACTTCAGTACTGGTCACAGTTGTCTGTTAAGAGAACATATAACTCGGCGACTTCATTGTCTGCCAATTTAACATTATCTTTCATTCGTCTTCAGGAAGTACACTCTAAAAAATAATAATAAAATTGTTCGATTCGAAATTCATAACACAACTCACAGTTTACTTAAATTTTTTTATTAATAAATTTCTTGGGGAAATAACAGTTTCAGGAATATTTATAACGGTTGAGCATGTAATACGTTATTTTTGAATTTGGCGAATGAATGGTATTATATTCGTACTGCTGTACCCAATATTCACTATAAAATTTATACAGCTTAGTTGCAATTTTATGAACTCATTTTCTTTCAATACCTTGCATTGTTTATCCTATAAAGTATTTAAGAAATTAAAATTATTTGGTAATTTTTCAATTTGAAATTACACCTAAAAGTTCGGCTTTCATTTTTCATGTTGCCTAATCTGATGGTGCTGTCATTGTCTTTCTTCTCGGCGTAATACATGCGGAAACCGTGCTACTAAGATTCAGGTCATCCGTGGTTCAATCCTAAGTTGTACCCCGGATAATTTTCGAAGTTTCTCTAAACTTAAGGGCTCATATACCCCTGAAATTTTCAAAAAATGGATTTTTTTTTTTTGCAGATTTTTATTTTTTATACTTTTAAGAATTAAAAAAAAAATTAGAATTTAGAAAATTCCACTCCATTACAAAGTTATAGCAATAAATGTCACCAGACATCGGTTTGGAGCGGCTTCCTGGCTAATTGTCGCGCCACTCTCAACAGCAGCGTTTCGCATTTATTTTGTTCGCAAAAGCCGGGTTTCTTAGAAAACAAGGTCATTTATAGGACCATCTGTGAAAAACACGAAGATACAAGAGGAAGAAGGTGTACAGTACGAAGCTGGAATGGGAGACTAGCCGTAAGTTCACGTTGTACCTACCAAAAACTTTAAACGCATTTTACTCGATACTATGTTTTTAGACATGGTCGGCACGATAACTCAGTCAATTTTTAATATTTTTCAACTTTTTTTTTTTTATAATTTTGATAACTATTTTCTCTATAGTCTATCGAGAGGTTTTTTTAATTTTTTGCTTGGAAATTTTTTTATAAATTATTAAACGCAAATTTTTTTTTAAAAAACTGATTACTAAAGTTCGAAATACTGTAACTTATTTATTTTTGAAAAAAAAAAAAATTCCCTCCGTGAGACTATAACTACTACATTATTCTACAAGATTCTTTTTTATTTTTGCAAATTGAATTATTTTTGGTGAAGTTATGATGCCGACCAGGAGGCGCCATGGTTTTTATAAGTAGTCCATTTAAACCCGTAAAACACAATGTTAATATTAAAAAAAAAAATTTTTTTTTTTTTTTATAGTTAAATAGTTAATAAGATATGTGAACTCAAAAATTAAATTTTTATTCACCATATAACCTTTATAATAATTTTTCAAATTTACTCGGTTTTCAGCGCGTTCAGGGGTATATGAGCCCTTAAAAAGAATTGAATTTTTACTTCAAATTTCAAATTTCAAATTTATAATCGAACCATATGATTACATGTACAATTTAGTGGTAATAATTTGTGATCAGGCTTGTGCCTCTACAACAATGGTGTGAAACTTAAACTAACAATGGCTGTATTGAAATAATATTGATTAGATTGGCTTCAAGAAAAAATGGTTAAGAAAAACCTTCGGAGAACTAAACAAGGAATTAACAGCACAAAATAAAATGGTAAAAGATAATTAAACTAAGAACTAAAGTTACACTAAAGTTAAACTAATATTAATATTACATGATAGGTCTGAATAAATATATAGGTTAGATAGAGATAATTAGGGGGTTATCTATAAATTGAAGTTTGTGAATAAAATTCTTGTATAAGTTTTCAAAGAAATTAGCAGCTAAAGGTATATTAGATAATTCATGTAGTAAGCTAGTGGAGAAGTGCCATGGTTTGTCCATAATGATTTTTAAACATTTATTTTGAATTATTTGCAGCTTTCGTATATGAGTTTTAGCACAACTAAACCATATAGGCGTACCATATGAAAATATGGGACGCATGACGGACTTATAGAGAAGCAGCTTATTTTCCAGGCTGAGTTTGGATTTTCTATTAATAAAAGGGTATAGGATACGAATGGACTTTAATGTTTTTGAGGCTACTTGATCGGTGTGCTCGTGAAATGTAAGTTTTTTGTCCAAATAGATCCCTAGGTACTTAATAAAAGCTGACCATTTGATGGGTTCGCCGAAAATAATTAAGTTGGGGCTCGGTAAGTACTTACGAGCTCTTCTCTGGGAAAAAAATATTGCTTTGGTTTTGCTTGTGTTAATTTTACTTTATTATTTTTTAATAATAAAGTATTGTGATCGACCTGAAATTTCAAAAAAGTTTGCTACCCTGAAATTTTGTATTAACACGTTTTATGACTAGTAAACCCCAAAAAAGCAAAAAAAAAAAAAATGTCCGTCTGTACGCCGTACGCCGTCCGCCGTCCGCCGTACGCCGTACGCAAAATCGTTTGAAGGCGCGTAGCTCCCAAACCCGTTGAAATATTAAATTGAAATTTTTATAGTGGGTAGATTGGGTGAACCCCTACCACTGGTATATTTTTGAGGGGTGGGGTTACAAGGGGAGAGGAGAGGGGAGTGTTTTAGACGAAAAATTTTGGTTTCTAGCTCTCAGGAACCGCTTATGCTAGGAAGCTGAAACTTGGAACTTATGTAGTACTATGATAATGGACTCAATTGCAAAAAAATTGTCGATATTGGTTAAGGGGTGTGGAAGTGGGGGGGAAAACAATGAGTCTTTAACGCATGAAAGCCGGGATTGAAACATTCTAAAATCGATATCTCCTGAACCATTGATGTCAGAAGATTGAAACTTTGTTGTTGTCCTTAAGGATACTTCAAGATTAGACAAGGGCTAACATTTTTAAGAGAGGTGGTGGGGTGTGGGGGTGGGGGGTGAAAAACTTCGGATTAAAATATCTTCCGAACCAATTACACCAGGAAGATAAAATTTAGTTTCTGTATATGGGATCACAAGAGGAGTCTACCAAAACTAAATTTTTTGAGGGGGGAGGTGGAGCACGAAAGTGGGGGGATAGCAATTTCTCAAAAAATGTCATTTTTATATCTCAGAAACCGTATCAGATATGATCTTGAAAATTTTACTGGAGTTGGGGACGGTAAACTTCTAGTAGGAAAAAAAAATTTGGTGATGTGGGTGTTGGGGGTGATGGTGAAAGGGGGTAGAAAGGAAAACATTCTGATTTTTATTTCTCGAAAACCATAATGAAGAGAAAGCTAAAAATTTAGGATTATATAGAGCCACTATGCAGACATCCTAGAAAAATAAAATTTTTCATAGGGGTATCAAGGTACGGGGGAGAGGGGTGGTTTTTTATACCTCAGAAACGGCTTATGCTAGAAAGTTGAAACTTAGTACGTATATGTAGATGTACTATTAAAGTAATTAAAGCAAAAAAACGTTCAGATTTTTATTGGCGTTCAGAGGTTGAGTAAAAAAAATGTCCGTGAATCCACATTTTCACAAATTTCGTTAAAACTTTTAGACATGTCGAGCTATCAAAGCAATTTTACTTCTGCGGGCTATTTATATAAGCGCCTACTAACGATCTCCAAAATTGTTCGATATCCAACCCCTAAGGGAGTGTAAAGTGGTTGTGTACATATTCACGAATTCTGATATATTCCTAAGGTATATTGAGATTTGGAGTTCACGTTTACTTCTATAAGGGAAAAACCCGATTTAAGAATTTTTGCGTATTAAACCCCCTGGGGGTATTGTTCAAGATTTCTCTAATTCCGAAAATCTCTTAGGTTTAATGTGATCGAATTCGCTTTTACTACTTTCAATTATTCTATTGATAAAAACATACGTAAATAAATAAAAAAATCGGCCAACAGTCTGGGCGCAACTTTATTATTTTATGGGTAGAAGTCCGAAACGTGTTTGATGATGAGATACGGTGTTGGGTACTATGCGACTGGCAACCTAAAAAATAACCAGGAAGCTATTTGGAACGTTATTTTTTAGGTTGCCAGTCGCATAGTACCCAGCACCGTATCTCATCATCAAACACGTTTCGGACTTCTACCCATAAAATAATAAAGTTGCGCCCAGACTGTTGGCCGATTTTTATTTTCCAATCACGAAAGAATTCGTCTAAGGCCAGAAGTTGAACTTGCAGGTCTTTAATTATAGTGGATGGATCAGAGGATGTTGCATAGATAGCTGTGTCATCGGCAAATGCTGCGATTTTGCAGTCTGTGGATTGGGGTATGTCAGAAGTATAAATATTGTATAGACATGGGCTTAGGCGAGAGCCTTGTGGGGCGCCTGCTGGTAATGATTTACTGGAAGATAGGCAGCCCTTAATTTTTACATGAAAGGTACGATTAGAGAGGAAGGATTGAATTAGTTTGATAAGGTAAACGGGACAGTTTAGCTTGTTGAGTTTGAAAATGATGCCATTATGCCACACATAATTGAATTTTTGAAAGAAACCAAAAGAAATGTTTCAATCACAAATTATTTTATTTGCATTACCAATTTTAAATCTAATGAGTGTTTAAAATCATCAGAATTTTGTTCAATAATGCGGAACCTCGGCTTATCATGAACAACTTTTTCGAAATATTGACATTTGGAAAACGTCGGCTATGTGAGATAGCAAATCGAGGTCTCCATAGTTATACATCTCAGTGCAATAGATATAAAATGCATTGGCATAATTTTCATTCAATTGTTTTTAAAAATTCAAATACAAAAGATTCACAGAGCTTAAAAAAATGTGAAATTTTTAATTGTAGCGAATCAACATGCTATTATAAAACCAGCATTTTATCAGAAATAATTTCTCATATCTGTCTACATTTAAACATTTTGTTTGCAACAAAGGAAATATAATAAATTTTTTTAAAAACTCGAAAATAAAAAATTTAGCACGGGTTCTATAAAAAGAAGATGATTTGAATGTAATTGAAGCAGATGCATTTTATTTCAAAGCGAATACCAGTCTCATATTCAAACGTTTAAGGTAACCCCTGATACATACGTATGTACATTATAAAAAAGTATATTTGATTTAACTGTTCATAATTTTTTTTTTTAGCTCGGACAAACATATTTCGAAGTTGAGGCTCGAAATCCCGGCAATACTCCATGGATTGCAATAATAAGTAAGTACATATATAACTTCTAAAAATTTTTTACTCTTTTTAAAAATTTAATAGAGAATTAATTTTTAGTTTTTAGTTAAAGAATTAGAGGTTTAGTTTTGATACAGCGTAAAGTTGCGGTAATAAATATCGCTAAAATCACTATTGAGTTAGGTGCAATTTAAAAAAAAAATTTATATTTTTTTTAAAATTTATTACATTTTTTATATTATTTGATACAAAATCAGAACAGTTTATACGTATGACTATACGAGTATATAACTGTAAATTTATCCTAATGCTTATACCTATTTATTCAATAAATGCGAAATCTTTTGGTGTGAAACTATATATACCTATCTATTACTTTCGTTTTGCTACAATTTTATATTTAATTTATTTGCAGAAAAACCGTGCTACAGGGTACATATTTATTGAGCAACAAGAAGTCCGTATATTTTACTATTTGAATTTTATTGATGCTCTTACGGAAGTAGTATGTTTCTATTATATTTTTAATATATTCAATATACCTCAAGCAAATATCGCAGACAATGGAATTTCTTGTTAGATTACTCTTAACGCATTATCCACATAATATGCGAGGAGCAAAAAAAAAACTCTAAATAATATTAGCAAAATAAATAGTTTGATAACAAAATTATCAAATTGTCAAAATTAAAAATAATTATTTAGAAAGTATTTCCTGAAATAATTTTAATTTTTGTATTGAAATCTTATTCTTTTTACGGCTCTGAAATTCAAAAAAGATTTTATTTAACATTATTGAATTGAATAAAAATATCAAAAACGTACGGTATGTTATTTATTTATTTATAGTTACTCCAAACAAAATTAATATTACACTAAAAGCGTGTAAAAATATCATATCAGAACACTATGTAAGCAATGGATTTCCTACTATTTCTAATATTCAACCAGAGTGCGATATAAATTTTCACGATTTTTAGCGTGAAAATTTATATGGATGGATATTATTACTATAATAGTACACGGAGAGAATTTATCATTAATATACAGTAAAACACGCATTATATCAAACAAATTTAGGATTGAATTTGCGTCAAACAAACCTGTTATTATTATCTACAAACATTTTCTTGATTTTAGACAAATAAATTTTACTGGTATCTAGAATTTCATTATTTATTTTCAATAAATTGTGTGCATGATTTTAGAAATTGTGCTGTCTATATCACATAAATATTGTTGGATATCAGAAAAAGCTTTTGTTCAAATTAAGCCAATCAATACATATTTTCTTAATATCAGAAATTAATTTTATTTTCTATGATGAAAGTAAGAAAATTTTTTCTAGATATTAGCAATTACATTTTGAATCAAGCAAAAACGTCGAAGGGAATCAATCTTAATATGATTGATATTAAGAAAATAAATTCAAATAAATCAAACACGAAGCAAATAATTAAGTTTTATTTAAGTGATTTTGAGAAAATAATGATAAGGTCCACAAAAGTAAAAATTGGTGTTTCAAATAGCTATAAAGTAAATATAATACACATAATAATACCGATTAGTATGCAATAAAAACAAGTTGATATGTTTGAAACAAATATTTATTAAATTCTAAGTACAAAATAAATTCAATTCATTCTTATAAAATAATAATTCTAATTGCATGTGTTTACACATATGTACATGCATATACAAGCTATAATTTTGGTAATTTAAAACATTTTGTTCCATCAGGTAATATATTTAATTGAAATGGTTTATATGGGAAGTAATCAATATTTTTGCAGTAATAATTACAAGTTTCACTTCCTATTATGAAACAGTTATACATTATACTCTTCTTGACAATTTCAATCACTTTTATTGCAAAATAAATACGTTTTTCGAAATAGAGAATATCTAAAATTTTGAATAATTCTTGATTAGCATATAAGTAGTACCCCTGTTTATAATTTGTCCCTTTATATGTTATATAAGAAGAAAAGGCAATCGAAGTCATATTTGGAGGAATAATGAAAGTCAGGGAATCGAAATATATTTTTTCCCGAATGTCACTATTTACACTATTGTGAATTACTATATCGGAGTTGTTTGAGTTCATAAGGATATAACTAAATTTGAGACAGCATTTTTTTGCCAAAGAATAACACAAATTTTTTCGAGAAGCAGTTGTTTTAGTATAATCTTTCATTTCTTTATTTTTGGATTCATATCTCATGCACCAAATTTGCTTTAAAGGACCTGATTGTTGAATGATGTGTGGATAATGTGTAAGGAAATGATGTTTCGGCTTAATATTATCATTAAAAAGTGAAACATACATTTCGTTATGGCTATTTATCTTGCTTGCTAAAGTATTGATATCGCTTTCAGTAAAGGAATTTGAAAATAAACTTATCACCAAGTCTTCCAGGATAATTATATATTTCCAAACCTTGTCTGATTCAGACACAAGATCGCCAACAAAGAGGGTGAAAAAGTGTAAAAAATTCAGTGCCTCCCTAGCTGATAGATTTAATTTCCTCTTTTTTAAATGATTTGATTTGATTTGAGGACATTTATTTCTAACTGCAATTTCACCATAGTCAAAATGTTGTACTCGATAATTCAGTGTGTCGAGAGAAAAAAAATCTTTTTTAATAAAGTAATTAATAGAATTCATCAAGTACATCATGCATTAAATCTATGGCATAGTTTGTAGTTACGTGAAATGATTCTATTGAATTAAAAAGTGAATTTCCTTGTATACCGGTTGAAGTGTAATTATTTTCAGTAACTTGACTATTATAATTGTTTTCATTTCTTAGAGTTTTAGAATTTATGGCCAAATGTGGATTCCCATTTTCGTTCTTGGCATTCGTACAAAAGCGGCAGTAAAATTTGTGACCAAATGACTTAGCAAATCCCAGTAAATTATTCAGTGCTAAATTATCTCCGATTATCAAACCCAGCACAAAATATACTCTCTCAGGACCGCCTGTTGTGTCTATAACTAAACCAAAAGACTCCAATCTTTGGAATAATTCGATCATTTCACACATACTTTGCTCGTACATTTTTAGATCTTTGCTTTTAAGAAACATTGCAGGAAAAATATAATCTAATTTTGAAAATTTATGTAAGGGTGTCACAGGAAAATTGTAATAAAAAGCAGCAATAGATTGTGATCCAGTGTGACTACCAAGAGGATTATTAGTCTCAAAATCATCATAATAAAGAAAAATTGGCATTACTAATTTTCCTTGAAATTTCAATTTCTTGGTTTTCCATAGTTTTCCTTGTGTGAAGTGACATATTGGAAAGGTATTACTCTGTTCAAGCAGTTGCATGTATGCAGTAGCTTCTTCGAAAACATTTGGCAATTCGAAAAACTTTTTAATTTGATACTCTATTGGCATTATTGTACCTTCATTTTTCACTTCGTCGAGACTTGGTATTCCTTTTTTCGTCACCTCTTTTATTTCAAAGTTGATAGTGAATCTAGTTGGCAATTGTAATAATTTTTCCTTCATCAATTGTTTTCTTAACTTATGTTCATTATTAATGTTCTCGAATGGATTAGCCAATACGTCTAATATATCTGATATCTCTGATCTTTTCAACTCATTGATTTCAGACAATACTCTAAACTTGATTGCTGTGAAAATCTCACAAAAACAGTTTGAAAAATCAGTGAGTATATTTTCGATTGCTTTATTAGTTATTGTACTACAACTATTAATTTTCGTGACAAAAAGGAGAGCTGCAGTATTTGCCTTTTCTTTTATTTCACTTGCAGAAAGCAATGATTGGAACGATAATAAATCACTGGACATACAGTTATTATTTAGTTGACGGCTTTCAGTTTTATCACAAGGATTATCATCAGGATTTTCATTTTCTACAAAACTTACGAAATTTTTATTACACGGCTCTAATAATTCAATAACTGAGTGAGTTCGAGTTAAATGTCTTTTAAACGACTTAGAATTTGAAAATGTTTGTGGACAACATGGTTGCGCGCATTTATAAAGATCAGAGAATCGTAACATATGTTTGTTTTTCAAATGGAAAAATAAAGCATTTATCTGAGGAAACTCAGAGCCACAAATATAACAGGCAAACATATTAAAGAATATCGTTGCAAATTATTTCACACTTTTAATAAGATTATTATTCAAAATAGGACTTACGATTGAAACATATTTATCATTAGTGATAATTTTTCAATGTCAAAAAAATATTACTGAATGAATTTCCAGATAGAAAAATAATTTAGAACTCTGCACAGGTGTGAAAATGTAAATGCAATTTTGTATATAATAAAGAGATTATCAATCCATAAAAAAATTACTGCTGAATCATATTTATTAGACTCGATACTATTGGTGATAACTGTTCAATGTCAAAAAAGTATGATTGAATGAAATTCCAAAAAGTCTTACATTCTTCTTGATATGTAAGATTGAAAACGTAATGGATTTTAAATGTGCAAGAGAGAGCGTGAGTAAATTTTTGAAATTTGTAAACTATATCATCGTATACAGTGTAATACTCTACATTAATATCATCCGTACCTACTACAACTATAATTGGCTGACATGTCATTCCGTATTCCAAGTATTTAGCTTTTCTGCTTTCTAATAACGGCATAACATTGTTAAACGTTTTTGCATTTAAAATGAAAGCGTTTTGGCTGTCTAAAATGCTAAACTTCCAGATTTTTTTGGTTTGGGTGTTCTTAGCTTTTCCAGTGGGAATTAACATTCCATGGAGAAGTTGGCAGATCCTCAAATCCCGTTGTTCTAAAAAATAAAAATATTTATAATATGCCAATAAGTACAAGAGGCCAAAAAGTACCTTCGGTATTCTTAGAAAGAACTTCGGTAAGTGCAGTCTTACTAGCCTTGTCCTTCAAGTTTTTCTCAAAAATTGGTATAATTAACTTTGAAAATATATCCCATTTTTCAAACAAGATAACTTCCTTGTTTGTACCCACAGGACACAGCTCCATTCTCAGGGAATTTCTTCAGGGTCCGGTCAACTTTTGCACGGATTATATGATCCCGGTGAATGATTTTAAGTCATCCTTCAGGGTTGTGTACCCAAGCAGAGCGGACTGGGAAAGCAATAGGGTATTAAATGAGGAAGAACTCTCCGTGTATACGGACGGTTCCAAAATGGAATGCGGCACTGGCGCTGGAGTCTTCTCTGAGCAGTTGAGTGCAAGGGAGTCCTTTAAGCTGCCGGATGCCTGTAGTGTATTCCAAGCGGAAATTCTGGCAGTGCTCCAGGCAGTAACATCATGTTGATGGAGGGGTTATTCGGTCGGGATATCTCACTCTACATTGACAGCCAGGCGGCTTTGAATGCATTGGAATCAGGGACTATTAAATCCCAGCTAGTAAAGCGCTGTCGAGAAGTGCTCAAGGTACTTTGTAGTCAGAATAGAGTACGACTATGCTGGGTACCAGGGCATAGTGAAGTACCAGGCAACGAACAGGCCGATGAGCTGGCGAGACTAGGATCGGCGTCGGACGGGATGGTAGAGGAGGTGGTTAATCCACCTTTAAACGGAATTAAAGCACGTATCCGGGATTGTGCAGTGGACGCAGCGAACTCTAGATGGGAGGCGCTAACGAGCTGTAGGACCTCTAGGGCACTCTGGCCAAGGTTGGACAGACGAAAGACTAGGGAGATATTAACATGGAGTAGGGGAAGTCTGCGGCTACTTGTCGGAATACTGACAGGGCACTGCTTGCTAGGGAAGCACGCTATGCGTATGGGGATCGCTGACTCTGACGTGTGCAGGTATTGCCTGGACATATGTGCTGAGGAGGACATCACCCACATTTTGTGCGAGTGTCAGGCGGTTGCAAGGAGGCGACTGAGGTGGCTGGGAAGTCTTTTCTTTGACAATTTGGAGGACCTGAGGTTAATAGGGCATGATAAGCTAGTCAAGTTTGTTAGGGATCTGGGTTGTTTAGGGGATGTTTAGTGACCTACGAGGTTCTGAAGGGATCGCTATGGGCCCTTTTGGTGCCTAGTGTGCGAGGTGGCTCAGCGCTTCGCCCCTTCTTAAAACTAAAACTAAAAACTTGTTTGTAAAAAGAAATGCAAAGTCGATGTCAATCTATAAAGTATAATAAGATTAACTGTTATGTTTCCTTTTAAATATACATAGTAACTAGCAAAACTATACATGCATTTTGAAATCAACTTACAAGGCGGGCGCCATTGGCAGATTTATACAATGGCCAGTTGCATAATATTTGTGCTATATTTTTGTCCGGTTGATTGACAGATTGTCTTCTTAGCGAAGCAGTTTCCTTCCACTTCCCCTCTACAACTTCCCAAGGTTCCGTGTGATGTTTTAGCCAAATTTGAGTATCGGTCAAATCTTCTGCATCTACAATATACGAATTGCAAAGTATGAATCAATAAAGCAGAAATTCTGTTTGTTTATTACTTAAAACTGCTCAAAAATGCAACTTTCTTACCTATACACTCATGTACTTCATTAAATTTATCAGTGCTCTTGCGGAGTTTTTTCCTTGGAAAAAGTCCAGCTTTCCTTAGCTTGTGAATTTGATTCTTGTAAGCTGTGTAAAGCTTTCCGGAAGGATATTTGTTGCCTTTATAGTAGTATGTTTCCTAAAAGCATATTATTAGTATTATTGAGATAAGATGCATGTAGAGTCTTACTTTTTGCTCCTTTATAAATTTTTGCGAGATAATTGTAGCTAGTCGTTGGAAGTCACTCTCATGGAGAAAAGTGCTGTCATCGGAATAGTGCTTCACGATGTCTCTTATTAGTTTTTCCCTACATGCTGGAAGCAATGAATTTTTATTACATTTGTAGGATGTCCAAATGTTTCTTCCAGGACCATCTAGGTACGTTTCTAAATTCTGAAGAAAAAGGTAACTTTAACCGTAAATGCAAAAAAAAAGACTAAAAATACATACAAAATCCTTTTGGTTTCCAATATCTTGAGATGTTGATGGAGCGACTGATAACAAACTAGAGGAGCGAGATAATGTAGACGTTTCGGTAGACACGCAATCGTAAATTTTTTTTAACCAATCTTGTATTGAATTCTCTTGGTCAAGAGAGTGAGTATGACCCTTGAATGCAAATAAATTTAAAATTTAGTTCTTTTGATCAAAACAATGGAGTCAAAATCGGTATCACATCACTGATAGAGCGAAATGTTTCAATTTAATTTTTTTTATCTGGGCTATATACCTGCTCTGCTACATAATTTAAACGCGTCAATATATATATATGAAAATGCATTCAAATTTGGTTTATTATAGGCCAACACGAGTATAGAATATGAAAATTGATTAAAAATTAACTGTTTAACAGACCGATACACTGATTCTTAATGAGCATCTGTCCAATGTCCACTTCCTATAATTATATTCATAATTAGATAATCAAAAAAGAATTTACGTTTTGTAC
Source organism: Beris morrisii (assembly GCA_951812415.1). Lineage (NCBI taxonomy): Eukaryota > Metazoa > Arthropoda > Insecta > Diptera > Stratiomyidae > Beris > Beris morrisii. The sequence goes on along the minus strand of OX638313.1, from coordinate 104,990,418 downwards.
TTTCCATTCTTCTAATTTCGATCGAAATCGCACAAGCAGCCCCAATTGATTTGTTGGAAATATTTTTTCCAAATCTCGTTCTTTTAATAAAGAGAAGCACTCTACGGTAATTCCTTTTTCTAAAAAAAAAATTTTGTCCGTAACTAACACTTTTAAAACTTTAGCTGAGAACTTTGTTATAAATTTATAATCACCTTTTAAATTGAAATATGCACATTCAAGGTCCCAATTTTTCAACAATTCAATCAAAACACTGTCGTTATTCACCGTATTCGTATCATCAAAACTTTCCAGTAAAGAATAATAAACTGGTAAGTCCTGCATCGACACCAGATTTTCGTAACTTTCGGTCATATTTCATTACTAAACAAAAGAGCACTGTAACAAAATTGAACTAGCGGCTTATACTGCGCGTAGTACAAGTATACTGAATTCAAGAAACATTTGTTTGATTCAAATAAATACAGTGGTTTTGTACTGCGGTTATTATATAATATACTGAATTTAAGAAACATTTTGTTCGATTCAAATAAATGGACTAGTGGAGTTTAAACAAATTTTGATTAGTTGAAACATAGTAACTTCTATTACAATTCTGAAATCAAGAAAATATGGATTGAAATAAGTGGAAACTGTAGGTTTAAATTGACATGCGATTTATTTATTATAAAACAGATTACGTTTGATTCCAATAAAAATGTATTGTTTTCAACAAAACAGTATTCTTCGTTATCAATACACGTAATGTTTGATTTAAAACAACATATTTCTCTCCGTGTAGTAAACCTATTTCCTACTTTTAAAGTAGTAAATTTTTCTTAGAGTGTACTATGAAATATTGCACCTCAATATAAAGGGAAAACATGACAAAATACTTCAGACGAGGAAGAAAAATCATTAACACGCTAACAAACATTGTCTTCCATGATTCCCAATTCACTAGATCACCAGCAATAAACCCACTCCCTAGTCAGCGTCTTCATCGAACCATAATATTTTTACAACAGCAAAAATTTTTTGTTTACACGTCTCCTAACGTAAAAAACTTTCTTCGCTAATTTTCCCAAACAACACTTTTAACCATAATGACAAATTACAAACTTAGAGAAATCTACATTCCGTTGATTGTCTAATAACAAAAGTATCTAAAAAAAAGGAACTTTCTTCAGAGATAAAGTCGTCAATGTTTTTCACAGGACAGTATAGTACTAAAATTTTCTGTTAAAAAAAACGAGGAAACTTTTCCTTTTTTTTTGTATTAACTTTTGCTCATTTGTTTAGTTAGAGTCGTAAAAATATTTACTACGTCCGTAGAACAACAACAACAATAGAAAATAGATGAAAATGATACCCGGGGTGAAGTTTTGTAAAGCGTTCCTTAGTGTATTTTAGGAGAGATGTAGATGAATGGGCGACAATATGGTTATCAAGACAACGAGGAAAAAAAAAATGAAAATAGGGAAAATAAAAATAAGGGAAGAAAGTTTAAATCTGCAACCGAGGATCAATTTGTCCTGTTTGAAGTTTTTTTTTTGGCGAAAAGTTTATGCAGATGAACTTCTGTATATTGGGTATGTAAGAGGCTATTTAAGTAACTGCTACTTTACACTATGGTTTGAGAACAGGAATTTATGTAAAATTACAATTCCTATGTGAAAATACATTAGCTAACTGAAATTGTTTTACAGATTTTTGTGAAATTACAGAACTCTATAATGTGTGCATTATTTCATTCGAAATTTGGCAGAAATCAATGAGTAAAAAATTGAAAGTTCGATTTTTGTAATTCTTTTTTTTATAATAAAGTGTTTTTAATTATTTGAAATTTTGAATGATAAGAAACGATTTAGTAAAACATAAATTTTAAAATTTTTGTCAATTTTTTTTTTCTTTTTTCCAATGAGGTTGAAGTATGTTAAAACTGACTGAAGAAGACGCTATTCAGCTGGTTTCAAAATGATTGTAAGCCATTGAGTGCATTGAGATGAAAATATTTGCAGATTTACTTTCCCTTCACTTTCGGTGAGAGTTCTTTAAGTAAGCATTGATGTGAACTGTTCCAAAAAAAGACGTCCTCCTTAAAACTAAACTAATTTGTATCTCCCGTTTACAAATACTGGCTTTAAACATCGTAAGTTCTTTTATTTTATCTACTAGATTAGTAACTAAAGTTTCTATCGTTCTGCACAATGAAAAAAAGCGAAAAAAGGAAGGACGTCAAGCAGATTTGAGGTTTTTGGCCACAAATAACCAAAAAATAATATATAACTTTTTTTCGTCCGAGGCTTGGTTCTATGCGTTACAAACTTTTGGGCTGGATTAAACTTATAATACTCTGTATGATTTCATCTAGAGTATAAAAATCTGGCAATGGTCTGGGCGAAACTTTATTATTTTCGAGTCAAAGTTCGGAAGAGGTCAGAGTTTAATTATCTATAAAATGAGCCGTCATAAAGCCAAATCGGTTCAGTAGAATTTTCTCAATCTTGTATGCAAAATCGAAAAATGGTGTTTCGAGAAAAACGCGTTATAAGTTTTTGAAACATAAAAAATACTATATACTCGTCACTAGACCCCTTCGCTTTATGAGCTGTAACTCGCAAAACTTGTAGTTATCGACTGAAATTTTTTCAGAGAATATTTTTGAATAGTTTAGCAATCGATTAAGACTTTTTCGAAAAAAATCGATTTTTTTGACCAGATTATGGAGTGTCCCCCCTTAAGGTTGGGGAGCAGGTAGTAGTCACTGGGTGCTAGGTCTGAACTGTATAGAGGATGGCTTATCTCCTTGAATCTATATGCGACCAGAGCGCTCTTTGATGTCTGAATATTTTTTTGAATTGCCGAAAGGTTTTCGGGGGACTTATTTTGCGCTCACTTATGACATTCCCAAATGTTCATGTAAAATGGCCTGTTTAAAAAGTTTTGAATAATTATTGACGGTGGCCTGAGAGGGAGCACCATCCCAATAAAGCCCCACCGACCGATTATGAATTTCCGAAGGTGTCCCACCCTCCTATGTTAAAAATTTTATCGCTGTTCTGTATTGTATTTTGACTGCGCTTTTAACGACCAAAAATATTCACTAACCCCTAGGTATTTTAAATAAAATTAATACAGGAATTTAAAACAGATTAGTTGTACAACAGCTCTTAAGAGATATGTAAAAAGGTAGGGTCAAGTGGATAGTGATTTTCCTATCTCTGGAACGGCTTATGCTAAATTCTTGAAACTTGGTGAGTATATGCAGATTTAAAAGAAAAGTAATTAAGATAAAAAAAATCACATATCGATTGTCGTACGGAAGTAGGAAAAAAAACACTGTGAGTAAGAATGAGGGACACATATTTTCACGAATTTCGTAATAACACTTAGATCTTCAAAAAAATTGAATTAATTTTATTTCTGTTGATTTTTGAGATAAATTCAAACCCTAAAGCGGTATAAAGTAGTTGTATATGTCTTCACGAATTCCGCCATATCCTTTAGGTCTTATTATATATCAAATGAGTTTTTACTTTTACGGGCTTTTCTTGCAATCACCTAAAAAGCGCTTTCAGACTTTTCTGATTTTCAGTTTTAGGATTTTTGGATCTTCAACCCTCAAAAGAGTGTAAGTGCATTTCCACAACTTTCGCCATATCTCTTATGTTTTATAAGATTTCAAACTGGCTCTTACTTCCACGAAATTTTTATGCAATCGCCTAAAAACCAGTTTCAAGATTTTTTGCAATTCAACCCCCAAAGGGTTAAAGGGGTTGAATACGTTTTCCACGAATTTCCAAATACCATAGTTTTAATTTTTTGCTATTCAAAGAGGTTGCGTATATTTTCACGAATTTTGGCAAACCTCTTAGGCCTGATGAGATATCAAATTGGTTTCTACTGCTACGGGTATTTTATGCAAACGATTTTACGATTTATCAAATATTAAGCGAAGGGTCCTAAGGTGGAAGGACTATATTTTTCTACATTTTACTGGAAACTTTAGAAATCAAATGCCCGATTTTAGTAGTGAGATTTGGTGAAACTAGTCTATATTAGAATACACTACAAAATTACGTGGCGCCACTTGGTTTGCATTGTTCTTTTTTAACCAAGAATCAGTCATCCATTGAAACCTGAATCTTTTGCAAAATCTCTTCGCTGAACTCATAAGAATAAAACAATTTATTTCGTCAGATCTGAACATGAGGTTAAATATTCATATCTGTCATCCATTTAGCAAACTTCTGGGAATAGCTTGTAATAAAAAAATTAGATCCTAGACAATGTGGCGACGTAGCAAACAAAAATCAATCGAACATATTTGTCGCATGGTCTACGGAATTTAGCGAGATTATTTCCAGTATCCAATTCAAGACACGAATACTAATCAAAAATTTCGTCAACTGCCTTACCTTGATCTTGAGAAGAATCTTCTAAATTTAAAAAAACAAGTCAATAGCTCCAACTACCTTCGCACCAAACTGAGAAAAAACCCGATTTGTCTAGACATCAGCGATGTGCTATTACCCCTACTGCCTATCCTTAAAAATGCCGGCAAAAACAAACAAACAACAAAAATCTAGGACTAGTACTACTACACACGTCCAGAGGACACTACTTCCCGATGCCAAGCATTTTCCAAACAGCCAAACTCGAATAGAAGCTATCGTCCTGGTTCCATCATCTGCCTGGCGCCAGCATGACGGCGCGTCCTGAAATGATTTTCCATCTAAGGGTAGGAGGGTCGTCACCTCGATACAAAGTAGTACGAAAATTCTGGGGTAGCAATTCGGTATTTATTAACCCCGATCCCGATATTTTTACTACTTATTCGCTTCAGTCAAAGTCAAATCGTCCTTTTTCGAATCGAAATCTCGTCCTTATTTGATTTTTTTTTTGCGAGAAGAAATGCTTTTCGTTCCGGGAAAGATCTGCCTAAGCGCTGCTGCTGGTATCCTTGACAACGACGTAGTATCCTGGAAAATGTTTATCCTGAACACATATCATACACATCCCAGCATACATACAATAAAAGGAAGAAAAAAATTGTAAGAGACACATTATGCGACATTTTCTTTTTTGCGCTAAATTTAACGACTAAAATTTTTGTCGATTTGAGATTCGAAAGAACTTTAAGGAGTTGGGTGAAACATGCAAAATTTCAACGTACCCTTTAATGCACTAAATGCTCGACTAAAAAGGATTCTAGATAAACATCCGTCCGTCACCCCCGCACCAACCCCTCTGCAGGAATTTCTATTAAATTCAAAATCGATAGAGTGGCGTCACGATTTTAACGGAAAACATGGATGATGATAATAAATTCCTTTTTTTTTTTTGGCCGTGTCTTGTTTGTCTGTTCGAGCAGTTGTAAACGGGATGTGGGGGGTAGGTGAGGGTGTATTAAGTGTTTTCTTCGGAACAGACGTCTTTAATCCTCTTTAGAAAAACCACCACCAGACCAATGACAGGATTTGGTTGCACGAACTACCCAAGGATGAGATGTATGCCACTTCATGTTAGTGACGTGAATTTATTATGTGATTGGTAATATGGAGTTGGGGGTGAGTTTAGTGCGAGAGGAGGGGATGTGAAGATAAGATTTATCTTTGCCAACACAAGAGAGGTCAATGGAAGAGGGTAAATGTATTGATGTTTTCGAAAAATTTTATTTGCCAAGGGAAGTTTCGATGAGTGTGCCAAATATTTTATCATACATAAAATATATATCATATATATACATTTTTTTTAGGGGATGCCATGCCATACCGATAGTTGTTTTTGGCTGTATCGTATCGATCGAAAGTGCAATGATTCGATACAGATGAGTCATGGGGTTAGTGCACTTCAATTTGTAATGTTTGTATTTATGTTCAAATTTAAAAAAAAAATACTACCCTCGAAGTGTGATTTTCTCGTTTTACGGATAGTAGAACACAAAATAGTCCGCACAGAAATTACCAACAAATTCTACTGCATCCCGACTTTAAACACATCTCAAATTTTTTCCCGAAAAATAATTAATTTTAGCCCAGACTAGTAACATAAAAAATGCTGGCTTAGACTAAACTAAATTCCTCTAAACTGAATTTATAGGGTGGCAAGAAGGGCACTTGCTCCCATCTGTACTAATTTCACTAAGCCCAAAAATAATAATAATTATATAAAACAACTTTTATACAATTCCAGGTAACTATAAAATTTTTACTCAACTTTTTCTAGTACGGTCGCTAGTTAAAAACGGGATCGACGGACCAAAACATGTTCGATTTTTTTCCAAACAAAGATTTTATTAAATTTTAAAATTAAATTTCAATCTTTTTCGCAATCATACGTGAAGCTTCAGTCATAGCTTTACACAATGAAGGAGGCAATTTAATTTAATTGTAAACAGATCGGTGCAATCAATTTCCATTACAATTAAAGTTAGTTCCAGGTTTTCAGTGTTGGAAGATACACGAACATTTTTCGAAGGAATTGGAAGAAATTGGAAGAAATTATGAGAAATTTTAAGAAATCTTCTAAGCCCTCACCTCAAAATAGCGCTTACTGAGACTGCATCTAGTAGTCTAATATTTGGTCAGCTAAACGAATGAGTATAATTCAAGCCCATTAGCTAATTTAATGTAGGCTTAATTAAACCAATATCCGTAATACACGGCCGGCATTCATGTCGCAATATCGTCATACCGGCTGTCCCATTTCAAAACGTAGTAACTGCTTTTTAGAAAATTTTAAAGAAGAGTCTGGAAAGCTCTTAAAAGTAACATTAATAAAACGATCTATAGGCGTTCTTCCAAATGACTTAGGAGACCAACATATCGGGTTAGTAACATTTATTTATCAGGACTGGCTTATAGGAAATTTTGGGCACCCTAACATTTTTATACTCTAGATGAAATCATATAGAGTATTATAAGTTTAATCCAGCCCAAAAGTTTGTAACGCATATTAGCCGGTAACTTCGGAAGGGTTTATGCTACAACTTTGGAAATTTGTATATGTTACTTTTTCAATAGTTGGAGCTAAATGTAGAATTATGAAAGAAATCCTGTTAGTCCTTCGTGTAGCTGCCATACAAATATCCTGTCAAAATGCATTCACTTAATTTACGAAACTCATTATAACTCAAGTAATCTTTTAGCTATGAATTGTACAAATTAGTTTTGAGTAAAACCAAAGTTCGAGTTTACGAATCAGCGAAATCCGTTTACTCCTTATGGTAGCTGCCATACAAAATGTCCTTAAGACACGTGTTTAACAATATTTGTCGATAACTTTCGAACGCTTCAAGCTACGAATTTGAAATTTTGTACAAGTTCATTTTTGGAATGGTTCCAGGAAAAGGGATAAATATATAAGAAATCGAGTGAGTCCTTCCTGCACCTTCCATGTGAAAGTCCTTCAAAAAGGAAATTTTTTTTTTTCGATGACTTACCCAGTTCAAGATATGAAATTAAACACTGAATATTGTCTTTAGTTTTGAGTAGCAATCTAATGGCAGTCCTTAAGAAAGGACATGCATCATGCATACACGTAATTCTACTTTATCCCCAACTACAATATAAATCGGAGTTCAGTATTCATCTAGAGTATTATACGATTGGCTTGCAGCCGATCGTGACTGCAGTATGTTTTTAAAAAGGATTTACTAGGTTTTGAAATGGGACGGCCCAGCAGTTTTGCACTTACTGCTAGGAGCGCCATTCCGCCAGCCTGTAGTGGCTAGCGTAACTAAATCACGTGTTCATGTAGTTCGTATTAGTTCGTATGCATCCATGGGTCATCTCATAGTTTAGCTGTACGAAGCAACTGTTTTGAAATTTAGCTCAAATATTGCAGATAGTTTTTCTGTTGGTACAGATGGCATCCCTCTAAGCGTTCTAAAACGATGCAGCTCTTCTCTAGCAGCGCCCTTGTGCTATTTATTCAATTCTTCTCTTCGTTCCGGGGTTTTCCCCAGTTCAAGGAAATATTCTCTATTAAGCCGTTATTTAAAAAAGTTAAGAGAATGGTTGTACGAAATTATCGGCCTGTCGCCAACCTTTCTTGTATTTCGAAGCTATTCGAGGCTATTGTTTGTAATGTAATGAATTTTCATTGCAAATCAATCATAAGTCCATCCCAACATGGATTTACTAAGGGCAGATCTGCACAACAAATTAAATGGAATTTGATAATTTTTCCTTTAAAGCGATTGAAGGTGGAAATCAGGTGGACTGCATTTAAACTGATTTCAGCAAGGCGTTCGAGAAAATGAATCATTCCATCCTGACTTATAAGGTCCAATTACGAGGTTTTCCAGTCATGTTTATTAATTAGATCATTTGGTATCTACACAATCGCTCAATTCGTGGAGCCATTTCATCCGATATATATAATACTTCTGGAGTACCTCAGGGGTCCACTTTTATTATTCTGTTCATTAGTGACATGAGTTCGGTTCTCTCCCACTCTAAAATTTTAATGTATGCTGACGATGCAAAGATTTTTCGAAATGTAACTAATGCGGCTGATAGTTCTCTTCTTCAGAGTGACTTACAACGTTTCTATGACTAGTGTACACTAAATTGTATGCCTTTGAATGTTAGTAAGTGTATCACTGTATCAATCTCTAGAAAGAAAACTCCAGTTAAATTTGATTATAGTTTAGAAGGAAACCCAAACACGAAGTGACAAAGTGAACGATTTAGGTGTATATTTTAATACCGAAGTTACTTTTAATGACCATTTGGATTATGTTGTCGGTAAGGCTAACTCCGTCTGGGGCTTTGTGCGAAGATGGTGTAAGGATTTAAATGATCCGCATATTACAACAATGTTATAGTGCACTTTTGTCCGTTCTATTTTGGAATATGCCTGCTCATACTATGAGGTTCATAAGAATAGAATTGAGTCGGTTCAGAGAAGGTTCTTGCGATTCGCACTTAAAGGTCTTTCTTGGCAAGATCCACTGCATCTGCCTCCTTACCATGAGCGTCTTAATCTCCTACCGATGGAGTCACTGGATGATAGACGAGATGTTCTTAGAGCTGTCTTTGCTTTCAAGGTAATTTCTGGTGAAATTAACTCCCCGTCATTGCTGGAAATCGTTACTTTGAATGTTCCATTTCGATCCTTGAGAGACTATGTGTTGCTGGATACTCCTCACCATCGGACAAATTAAATTGGCTTTAACATTTCTGTTCAGCAGTTTAAATCGGCTTTACCATAAAATAATTACCATATATATAGGAGTGGATGTATATAATGAAGTATTTCTTTATTTATTTTCTATCTATTATTATTTTATATTTTTGTATTTTTGTTATAAGTTATCAGTATTTGATGAATTTGAATAATCTATATATATAAAAGAGGATGTATGTGCCGCGTATGTTCCCTATGAACTCCTAAACCGCTCAACCGATTTTGATCAAATTTTCAGGGAACATGTAGAATAGTCCCGCGATGGTTTCTGTGAAGTTTGGTACCGATCAAATCAAAAACAATTGTTTTTTTTCAACATTTTTCCAATTTTTTATGACTTCCTAAACCATTCATCCGCACGTCCGCGAAGGTTTCTGCGTTAACAAAATCATTTAACAGTTGGTGGTACGCGAGTTATTTCAACATTTGAGTGTATTTTATATAGTTTAGCGGCAGTTCGTTCGATTTCGGTGTATTAGTTATGCGTTCCTATTACTAAATGGTAAAGTTGGACATGGATAGTGGATAGAGAATGGTGGATGGAGGATGGTGGATGGTGGATGGAGGTTGGTGGATAGGTGGAGGATGGGGGGGGGTGGATGGGGATGGTGTATGGAGGATGGTGAATAGATGATGGAAGATGGAGGATGGTGGATGGAGGATGGCGGATAGAGGATGGTGGGTAGAGGATGGAAGATGGTGGATGGAGGATGGTGGATGATGGATGGAGGATGGTGGATAGAGGATGGAGTAACAGGAGCAACGGAGCGACGGGAGAAATGGGGGATGGTGGATGGTGGATGGAGGATGGAGGATAGAGGATGGAGGATGGAAGATGGAGGATGGTGGATGGAAGATGGTGGATAGAGGATGGAGGATGGAGGATGGTGGATAGAGGATGGAGGATGGTGGATGGAGGATGGGGGATGGTGGATGGAGTAACGGGAGAAATGGGAGCAACGGCGCAACGGGAGAAATGGGATCAACGATAGTAACAGGGGTATTGGGAGAAACAGGACCAATGGATCAACGGGATTAACGGGAGAAACGGGAGCAACGGGAGTAACAGGAGTGATGGAACAACGTGAGCGAAGCGAGCATAACTGCGGTACGCGGCTAGTAAATAAATAAATAAACAAGCTATTCCACTGCTGTGTATTGGGTTCCTTCCTAGCCATATGCTGAGTTACTACCAGACATTTAAAAAGTGGTATTAGAAGCAATATCGTTGCCCATACCACCCATCGGATCGTATTGCACCTAACCAGTAGACAAAATACTCGTAGATGGTATGGGTACTGTTTTGCATCATAAAGTTTATTTTGGCTACGGCATATTTCGCCATTAAGTTGAACAGCACGTCCTTGGAACAGTGTACACTAATTTGCGTGCTTCTTGAGACAATAACTCGGCCGGAATGGAAAGTCTGTGGTCTTTCGTCGTCACTACAATACTGTATTTGATTTGTAATTGGAAACCTATTGGAGCAAATATGGGATTAAGTGAAAATTAATCTCTATGTGCCCATGTAAATATTGTCGCGACATGATTTGGAAAAAAAAAATCGGCCAACTTTATTATTGTCTGAGTCCTGGCACCGTTTAATACTGACTAACTCTTTTTGTAGAACCTTTGTGTGGTAGGTACCTGAAGATTTAACTTGATTTCACTTGCTCCTAGGTATTAACAGAATTTCAAATTCAAAAAATTACTGTATAGAAAACTGAGAAAAGTACATGAGAATCATGTAAAAAATTTATGAAGGTGGATAATTGGGTTCGGGGATGACGGGAACTAGCAAAATGTCCGGCCCCAATCACAAGATGACTTTATGCGGGACCTTCTTCACAAAATCCTTATTCCGGAATCGCTTAGCTAAGAATGCAGAAATTTTAAGCACCATGAGAGCAATGTCAAAATCTGCCAACAGTCTGGGCGCAACTTTATTATTTTTCTGGGTAGCCAAGAACGCGTTTAATGCAGAGATGCGGTGTACGTTATTTTGTCTCTAAGGAAAATAGCATTATTACAGATACCCAAGCGCTTATACAATCCTTACACTCGGCCTTTAAAACTTCAAAGGTCGCAACGAACTATCGACTGTCTCAAGGAGGAACATTCTAAAACGCTGATTTTTAAAAGGGTGAATATCACAGTTGGTTTCCGAAGCGGATGCTCTCTTATAAGCCGGTATTCTAAAAGGTTGTTTGCATGGCCGTCCATACAAAATATAGGGGGTCGGGGGTTGCACAGTCATCGCTTAGAAGGAAAAGTCATGTGACATGTATAGGGTGTTTCAGTAGGAACGCTCGAAATTTGTAAGGTAATAGTGGCAATGTTGTTAAAGCAACATCCGTTGAATTTATGGTTAATTGTTCAGTAGTGAATGGCAAATCACAATGAAGGTTATAGCGTTGAACAACGTGTCCAAATCATCAAATTTTATTTTCAAAATCAGAACTCCGTTCGAAAAACGTTCCACGCATTGCGTGATTTTTAACAATGAGGCCCATTTCTTGATGAATGGATATGTGAACAAGCAAAATTGTCGGATTTGGGACGATACCAATCCACACGAGATACACCAGCACCAAATGCATCCCGAGAAAGTCACTGTTTGGTGCGGATTTTGGTCTGGCGAAATCATCGGTCCGCACTTCTTCCAATACGAAACTGGCATTGCCATAACCGTCAAACGATCGATGATAAGTAACTTTTTGTGGCCTAAACTGGATCATATGGATACCGACGACACGTGGTTCCAACAGGACGGCGCTACGTGCCACACATCGCATGTCACGATGGACATTCTCTCGCGACGGCGACGTGAACAGGCTACTGTGCTCGAGCATTTTAGCGCCTTTATACTTATTTCTTTGGGGCAATCTTAAATCGCAGGTCGATGCGTATAATCCGCAAACAACTCATGACCTTTAAGTACACAACGAACAACGAACGCCATCCAGCAAATTCAGCCAGACTAATGCGACAAAGTCGTCGAAAATTGGACCTCTCGAATACGTGCCACTAAGCAAAGCCGGTGCGGACATTTGAACGACGCTATATTCCATATTTAATGCCATAAAATATTCTTTCAAATAAAAAAAAAATTGGGTGGATATCTCACACACAACTTGTTTTACTTACATTTAAAACTTGAACATCCTTGTTGAATGACCCTATATTTACAAACCTGAATTAATAGAGGTGGCTAAGGTCTCAGAAAAAGATGAATAAAGAGTTGTAGCACCCCTATCCAAATTACAAACCTTGCACAAACGAACACAAAGAACAAAATGAATTCTAGTATTTCATAGAATTCATTCTACTTTTTGGAACAATTTTCGTATCTTCAATAACTCGCAAAGACTATTGTAAGTGGAATCGCTTTTACTTATAAATGATCTAGTCCAAAACTAAACTAAATTTCCCTCTTCATTTTGTAAAGCAGGCAGTACTTTTTGTTTGAAAATTGTATGAAAGTAAGAATTAAAAATTTTTGATCCGTCGAGCCGGATTTGAACCATATGGAAGTCAGAAGCAGTGAGCAATAAATTGACTGGGAACTTGAATTGAAAAATAGCTGATCCACATTTGAGTGGAAAATATAAATATTTCGGGGTGGTGAAATATAGGTGGCCCCTTCTGGTTGCCTTCTAAGGGCGTCCTTGACGTCGTGCATCTATAGCTTATTTGAATTTCTGATAAAAAAAAGTCATGAGCTATGTGTATTTTGTCGATACGTGCGAATCATCAAGCAACAAATAATTTAGCCAACAAATTTGGTTCACGTATGGCTTCGTAATTCAGTTGTTAATCTGAAAATCAAGCCCGGGCCTGAAAAACGTAAACCATCTGAATTTAATCAAAATTTCTTTCTTATAAATTTTGTTTTTTTAGGGCTAGTAAACCCCAAAAAGTTCGTTTGTCCGCCGTATCCGCTGTTGTGAATTACCTGAAAATTCGAAAAGATTTGATTCCTCAAATTTTGTATTTTCAGTGCTAGTGCCGAAAAAGCGAAAAACAAAAAAAAGTCCGTCTGTCCGCCGTATACGTCGTACGCCAATGCATTTAAAGGCTCGTACCTACCTCACAAAACCGTCCAGTCATTAAGTTTATTTTTTAACTTGAATACTTTGACCAAACCCCTTTATGTGGTGGTGGGAGAGAGGTAGCGGAGTAAGGGGTAGTGGATAGGGGTAGAGGTTAACATTTTTCACAAAACTGAATTTTCGTTACCGTGGAGTGCTTCTTTAAAAATACAAATGTTCTTCAGGTGTCTTGTTGCTGCTGTTGTTATTATTTTTAGTCTTATTCTCCTAGAAAATTTTTGTGTGCAGTGGCGTAGATTTTCGATAGCTAGTTGTTGATTTTTTACCGTCTGTACATCCTAAAATTTGAAGAAAAAAAAATTGAATAAAATTCTCCATGCCTTGTTTAAAAATTACTTTTTCAGATTCAATTTTCTCACCGCCGTCTATTTAAAATAACAATCACGTTACCATAAAACAATTTCCCGTTTGCGTTCATCAACGTTTCCCATCAAATGTCCTTAAGTTGATTATTATCGTTATTCCGTCCCTATTTTCTCGTTTAGGTTGGCGGAGCAAAAAAAAAATATTCAAGCAATTGACTAAGGCAAATAATTAAATAGACAACAGAACCCTCAAGCCGCAACAACAATAATAAAATGCGGAAAAGTCGAGCGAAAAAATGCGAAAAGTTTGATTGAAGTGAAAAACAATTTCACTTCATTCAACCCCCTTTCAGCTCTCTCTGTGATTCTACTACTGCTGTTTACCCATTGTCTGGCTGGGGTGGTTAGGAAAATTTTATTATTTTTTTTTTGTCTAATATTTTCGCACTGAATGGCGAAACTTTTTGGGACTTTGAAAAATATGGCTAAGCTGGAAAACTAAAATAAAACTGATACCGGAGTAGATGTTCTAGAAATGGGGGGGATGGGGGATGGAAGTGGTGGCAAAAATTTAATATATTCCAAACCTTTTTACTGTCGGCCACTGTACACAGTCTACTCTTGAAGTACCATCCACACGATCAAATATTCATACATGTGTGTTGTACGAGGAATAATAAATTGCATGCCTCGACCGAAACTTTTCCAATATGGAAAATCCATGAAAATCTCGCCAGATCAGCTCCTTACGCTTCTTGGTCGAAAAATACCGAGAGCACAACTAGAAGTTTAGGGGTTAATAAAACTGACCGCAATTAAATATTTTAAATGCAATTTTCGAGAAGCGTCCAAATTATTATATGGACGGTAGCTGGCCGAAATTTATAAACATCAAACAAGTTATCTGCGAAAAGTGAATTGAAAATTTAATTTCAAAGCGTTTCGGGCATTAATTTTATTTTCGCTATGAAAATTTAAATTGTCTGGGAAAATTTTAATAAATAAAATGATTTTAATGATGCGACTTCAAAGGGGTTACTTTAATTGATTTTAACTTTTGGAAATATTATAAGGTGGCACAAAAATAATTATCCCAGCTTTTAGTGTCTAGAAGTTTTGACGTAAAATAAAACAAAACTTTTTTTTGACTATTTTATAAACATATTTGGACTTTACGAAAAGCCAAATGACTTCAAACATACCTTTTCCTCATTTACTATCCATTGTAATGTTAGATTTTGTATTTCTCAAGTGAAGTATTTTGGTGTCTTTTCGTCTGCATGGACGCTACGGTGCAATATTGAGCAGGGATTAGAGGAGATCGACTAATTTTTTAACATTACCAAACTTTCCCATGCATATAATCTCGGTAGTATCGATATAAACGCTATTTGTACATATAAACGCAATCAATTTAAATTATATATAAAGTTTAAAAAAAAGTAAAGGAAAAATAATTGAAGCTAAAAGTATTATTTTTTTTTGAGTTTTAGTTAATTCATAAGGTTTTTGCTTTCCATTTCCCTAAAAAATTAATACTAAGAACTTTATTTACAAGAAAATGCTAAACTAATGTAACCAATAGTTGAAGAGGCGACAGCCTGACCACTTAAAGCAATGTTAACATTTAAGAGAAATTTACATTGAATTGAAAAGTATATTGACATACGAGTACGTATGGAAAACTAGCCAGACGCCAAATTTGAACTTCTCCCTGTCCTTTGTTAATCGTATATGCAGCTTCTGTTTATAGAATAATGCCCCTTTTGTACAAAGACTAGTATTTGGTCGCTACTCCAAAGAGAAGGGTAATTCTGTACAAAATCACCATTTTATTTTAGTTTATTATTTTTTAATAATTAGATATTGTGATAGAATTGAAATTAAAAAAAAAATTGTTATTCCTGGAATTTTATTAGACAAAAAAAAATCAAAAAATATCTTTCTGCCCGCCACAAACGCGTTTGAAGGCTCGTAGCTCAAAAACACGTTGTGATTTAATTTATTGGTAGCTAGAACCCCTTTAAGTGATGGGTTGACCACGTTCCTGACCATGATTCAAAAATGAAATTGATCTTTTATGATTGGCAGTGGTGTAAGCACTTCTGTTGGCAGATTTTACTTTATTATTTTTTAATAATAAAGTCGACCTGAAATTTAAAAAAAATTTGCTACCCTGAAATTTTGTATTTACACGTTTTAGGACCCCAAAAAAAGCAACAAGAAAAATGTCCGTCTGTCCGCCGTAGACGCTGTACGCCGTCCGCAAAATCATTTGAAGGCGCGTAGCTCCCAAACCCGTTGAGATATTAAGTTAAATTTTTTAGATTGGGTGAACCCCTACGACTGATATCTTTTTTGGTGGTGTGAGGGGGATGAGGGTGATGAGGGGGAAGCATTTTAGACGAGCAATTTTGGTTTCTAGATCTCAGGAACTACTTACGTTAGGAGGCTGAAACTTGGAACTTATGTAAAACTATGATAGTGGACCCATTTGCGAGAAAATGGTTGATAGAGGTGGAGGGGTGTGGGAGTGGGGTGAAAAACAATGAGTCCCAATCGCTTGAAAGCCGGGATTGAAACATTCTAAAATCCATATCTCCTGAACGATTGATGTCAGAAGGTTGAAACTTTGTGGTTGTCTTTAGGGATACTTCGTGAGTAGATAAGGGCTAAAAGTTTTAAGGGGTCTGGTGGGGTGTGGGGTGAAAAACTTTGGATTACAATATCGTCCGAACCAATTACACCAGGAAGATAAAATTTAGCTTCTGTATATAGAATTACCAGTGGAGTCTACTGAATGTAAAATTTTTGAGGGGGAGGTGAAGCGCGGAGGTAGAGGGACAGCTATTTTTCAAAAAATAAAATTTTTATATTTCAAGAACCGTATCAGATATGATCTCGAAATTTTTACAGGAGTTAGAACCAGTAGACCTCTAGCGGATAAAATAGTTTTGAGGGTGTTGATGTAGGGAGTGATCGTGGAAGGTGGTGGAAATGAAAAAATTCTGATTTTAATTTCTCGAAAGCCGCAAAGGATAAAAAGCTTAAAATTGACAACTGTGTGGAGTTCCAACATCCCAGAAAAATATATATTTTTGATAGGGATAGCAAGGTACGGGGGTGCGGGTGGTTTTTCATATCACAGAAACGGCTTATGCTAGAAAGTTGAAACTTAGTACCTATATGTAGATGTGCTACTAGAGTAATTGAAGCTAAAAAAAAGTTAAAATTTTAATTTGTGTACAAAGGTGAAGTAAAAAAAAAGTCCGTGAAAAGGGTTTCTTCCCACATATTCACGAATTTCGTTAAATCTTTTAGACTTCTCGAGCTATCAAATCAATTTTACTTCTGCAGACTCTTTATATGTATAAGCACCAAGAACCGTTCTTCCAAGTTTTTCGATATCCCGAAGGTGGTGTGAAGCGGTTATGTACTTTTTACGAATTCCGATATATTTCTTAGGTCTAAAGACATATAGAATTCACTTTCACTTCTAAATGCTTTGAATATAGTCGGGAAAAAACCGATTTAAGTATTTTTTGATATTAAACCCCCTGAGGAGTAAGACATTGTTCAAGTTTTAACGAATTCCGAATTTTTTTAGGTTTAATGAGATCGAATTCACTTTCACTTAGATTGAATCATCTATTGAAAAAACAAATACGTAAGTAAATAAAAAAAATCTGCCATCAGTCTGGGCTCAACTTCATTATTTTTTGGGTAACGAAACGTGTTTAATGCTGAGTTGCGGTGGAGGTTACTACGAGACTGACAACCTAAGAAATAACCAGGAGGCTATTTGGAACGTTATTTTTTAGGTTGTCAGTGTCATAGTAACCTACTCAGCATTAAACACGCTTCGGACATCTACCCATAAAATAATAAAGTTGCGCCCAGACTGGTGGCAGATTATTTCAAGTTGTTTTACAAAGTGTTTGAGCACGTGTTGTCTTTTTTATGAAAGGCACCTTGTGTTTATTATTTCATGCAAGACATCTTTTCGCTCTAAACTGCATCATATCGAATTTATACTTCAAACTTTAACGCATTTGAGAGTGGTTGTGAATACAAATACCCATTTTAGGGTCCCTTGTATGGTAGCTATTCGAAGTAGGACCTGACTTTTACGTATTCTTCTTACCATACCATGCCAACCAAATGGTTGCTAAACAAAATATTAAATTTTTAGCTTATCGGGTACTCTGTTAGTCGTGTATTAAGTAGATTGATGTAATTTAACCACGCTTGTATGTGAGGTGTGCAACGGAGTGTTTAAATTTTTTTTTTATTTATTTCTTCGCCCGGAAGATGAACACAAAGTTTTTAAGAACTTTTATATGGAAAGGCTCTCTTCGGATTTTCGAAGATTCATTTTACTTCATTACTAATTAAAGTATTGATTAATTTGAAAAAAAATATGCTACCCTGAAATGTTTACAGTAGTGACATATTAAACAATTTAAATTTTAATAATAACAGTATGGTACGAGGGTGGAGGTGTTTTCCTAACGGAACTGCTTACACTAGAAAGTTGAAACTAGAGAAATTATTTGGTTAAATAAAAATTCGATATATCCATTAGCGTACGGAAGGGGCATGAAAAAAATGGTCACAGAAAATGGGGTGCATATATTCTTACGAATTTCTTCATATTTCTTATGCCATTTTTTATTTTACTTCCACCTATTTTTCAGATGAATGCCTATCAATTGCTCTCAGGATTTTTTTTTAATTCAACTCCAAAACGGTGTAAAATGTCTTTATACATTTTCACGAATTTCGCCATATCTTTTAGGTTTGATTGAATATCGAATAAGCTCTTACTTCGTCGATTGTTTTTACATAATCACCTGAAAATCGTTTTCATGACCTTTGGCTGCTTTTCAACCCCAAAGAGGATAAGATATCGAATTGGCTCTTATTTTGTCGGGCTCTCGATACAATAGCCCAAAAATTGTTTGATTTCTGGGTATTCGACCCTCAGGAGGTAGTTGCATACGATTTGACAATTTTTGCCATATCCCTTAGATTTGATGGGATATGAAATTGGGATTTACTTTGCCTACAAACTGATTTCTCGACTTTTCGCTATTCAACCTCGATAGGCTTATGTTAGAAACTTGAATTTAAAGAAGTAATTTGGTTAAAAAAAAATCCATCTATCCATTGGTCTATGGAGGTGGTTAGACAAAATAGGCTGCATATATATTTCACGACTTTTGTCATATCTCTTAGGTCTTCTGAAATATATAGAATACATTTTACGTCTATATTACTATATTATTATAATTTTCAGAAATTTCGCCATTTCTCTCAGATCTGATTAGATATCGAATAAGTTTCTACTTCGCGAAATTTTTTTTAAATAATTGCCTAAACACCGTAATTAAGAGACAACACAGAGGTTGTGCTCTTTTTCACGAATTCCGTTGTATCTCTTAGGTCCGATAAGACATCGAATTGGGTTTCACTTCTTCGGGATTTTTTTGTAATTATCTAAAAATTTTATTCAGGATTTTTGGATATTCAACCCTCGAAAGATGGTCCATTTTTACAATTTTCTGTTTCTATTCATAATTTTCTGTTAACATTTGGCAGGTTGTTTGCCTGTAAAAATGGGCCAAATTACCGAAAACATTTTTTTAAATTTTGGATAAAGTAAGTAATTGCAGATATTACAAAGTGCCTTTTTTTAGAGGATACCGAACTGAACTTAGGAGGTTAGCCTTTAATACACTGTAGTGTACAGTCCAGTCAGCTTAGGGATAGGAGGTCATAAATCGGGCCGGGTATGGCAGTGTACTAGTAGGTGTTAATAATTTTTTTAGTGCTGTTTGGCTATGATATGATCTACCAGAAAAGCAATGTTCACACACCAATTACCGATTTTTTTTTATAAACTTATTGAAAGGATGGAATCGATTTAATTTAAATATTTTACAATTCGGAATTTCCCATTTTTGCACGTTCTCGAGTATTCGTGCAATACGCTGACCAGAATTTTTAAGTACATTTGAATGGCAGCTACTTGAAAAGGTAACCGAATTTTGCTCATTAACAAACCGGACCTTATTTTGAAAATACTAGTAAGACAAAGAAATTTCATCTTAATAACGAACTGTTTTCAGAAGCTTTTTATCATTCGGTATACTTGGCTAATTTTGAAAGAATTTTTGAATGTTTTTTGAAGCTTGAACTTCTGATAAATGAAAATATACAAAATTCCAGATTCGCATCTAAATGTATTTCGAAGGTAGAAAACGAGTTAAGCTCGTATTTAAAGCACTTTGTAGGTGGCGCTACCCAATAGAGTAGAAGGACTTGTCGTTCAAATTTCAACTTGATTCATTCAAGTGCTCTCGAGTTTATCAATTTACAAGGAACTTTGTATGGGAGGGAAATTTCGGATTTTACCCAGAGTATAAAAGGAAAAAAATAAGGTTAGAGGAGACGGTCGAAACTTAATTTATTCCATCATTTTTATAACTCGACCAGCAAGGACTCAATAAAAACCATCTCTTTTAATTAAAACAACCATAAAACCGCAACATTTCTTTGTATTAAAAAGGAGACAAAAGTAATTAGACTTGTTGGTGTCTTAAAATCTGCTACGAAACGATTAATAGCTCACATGTCTTAGCCGTCAACACTTTATTGCGATAATAATTTAACGAAAGAAAAGAAACGGACAATGTCTGGATGGTATAATTTTTATACATCTTTAAGATATTATATGAAATTATTTTACGACATGTCCTAACTTTACTATCTTATTGACCATTCCGTAATACGAAATTTTTACTACGTACTTTGCGGACCAGTCACGTGTTTCATTAATTGAAAGTATACGACCTTCGATTGACACATATGGCGCTAGGAAAACGTCCCTTCGCAGCTCTCGTATGGATAAATTGATATATCACAAGGATATGGCCGTATTGCAGCAGGAGCAGCAGTAATAAAATGGTATTACAAATCAGGAAACACGTTCAACAGGATCCGAGCAAATATTCTACCAATTCTTCGGACCATTTCGGCAAACAATTTCGAGTGAGTCCATCATAGGTGTACGAGTTTGATTCTCTTCAGGCGTAATTAACAGGTCAGACACGGGACTATCTACCCTTAAAGCTGGGAATTGCTTCATCAAAAGGACATGCTTATGATGAGGACTATTATCACATTCACCTCGAATTTCATTCAACTCCGTGTTAACGTGAGCTGGCTATGAGAGGAGCTTCTTTTGATGCAAAGTAGTTTCCGTCGGGCAAAATGTTCATTAAAGATTCCGCATAGTTTGCATATACGCTCTTCAGTTTCTAGACATTAAGGACTCTAAACTTTCAACTGGAATTTCGTCCTTTCACTGCAGTGAATTGAATTTGCATTCCGCTACTGCAAAATGCTACACGAATTTGTAATTTATAAATTTTATTTTTTTTTGTCTATAGTTTGAAAGTCGACTTTAACGCTATCGAAATTTATTCTGGAAAGGAGTCAGTCTAGCAGAGATTTGAGTCTTTGAGAATTGGAAAGGATTGAAATAAGTAATTTTTTTCCTTCAACACTGGTGCACTGCTTGAATTTAGACCGCAGCGTTCATGCATTTCACTCGATTCAAAACAGAAATATTTCACTCGAGTGAAAAGGAAAAGCTTTTGCTCTCATGGTGCTTCCGGCATTAAACTTGGATTATTTGGATTGGAAATTATACGAAATCGTGATACTGAAACTAGGACTTATAAACTTATCTGAGATTTAATCACTTTTGTACATGAGCTTGGGAATTTTGATAATTACGCGATAGAAAAATTGCATTGTGTATCAAATTTTAACTTTTTGTTATCTCTGCCAAGATGAAGTCATATGAAAGCATTTTTATTTATATAGATTTTTTTTAAATAAATATTTTAAAAATAATTTTTTAATTTTGAATCTTTTTACAGCTTTTTTTCCAATTAAATGCATTTTTATGTTTTTCTCAAGGCTTATTTATTTTAATAAGAAAGTGTTGTTATCGATTTTAAAAAAAAAAAATTTGCTACCCTGAAAATTTTTTTTACATGTTTCGTGACTAATAGACACCAAAAAGGCAAAAAAAAAATGTTAACTCCGTCGTTAACGTCGCCGCCGTCCGCCGCCCGCCTTACGCAAAACATTTCAGGCCTTATAGCTCTCAAACCCTTTGAGCTGTTAAGTTGAATTTTTCTTATTGGTTAATTGAGTGTACCCCTTCAAGTGGCCACCTTTTGAAGGGTAGGGGTGGGAGGGGGGAGCTGGGAGTGTGAGGGGGAGGTGGGTGAAGTGTTTTAGGCCCGGACTCCATGGTCCGTTTTTTTTCGACTCCGGAGAAAATAGGCTCCGCCTTCCGGAAAGAATGGAAACCATGTCCCATAGAAATGTATGAGATTTTAGCTCGTCGACTACATGACTCCGGTAAAACGCGCATCCGAAAAAAAACTGAGCATGCACAGGTTTCTCCGGACGGTTGATCAGGAATTTTTCGACCTATCCGGAATTAAATTTCAAGAACATACAGATATGAGCTCAACTACAAGTGCGTGTCCGGAATTTTTTTCGGTGTGATTTTATCACTCGAGTAGCATGGTCATGGTCGATTCAGAGGAACGTTTTGGACTACAAATTTTGGACTCTAGATCTCAGAAACCACTTATGCTAGGGTGCTGAAAGTTGGAACTTATGGAGAACTATGATAATGGACCCATTTGTAAAAAAATAGTCGATAGTGGTTAAGGGGTGTGGGAGTGGGGTGAAAAACAATACGTCCATAACACTTGAAAGCTGAGATAGAAACATTCTAAAATCCATATCTTCTGAATGATTCATGTCAGAAGATTGAAACTTTGTGGTTGTCTTAAGATATACTAGGAGATTAGAAAAGGGTTAAAGTTGTTAAAAGAGGTGGTGGGGTATAGGGGTGGAGGGTGAACAACTTTGAATTACAATATCTTCCGAACCAATTGTACCAGAAAGATAAAATTTGGTTTCTGTATATAGAATTACAAGTGGAGTCTAGTAAAAGTAAAATTTTTGAAGTGCGGAAACGGGAGACAGCCATTTTTCAAAAAATTAAATTTGTATATCTCAATTTTACACGAGTTAGGACCAGTAGACCTCTAGCGGAGAAAAAAAATTTGAGGGTGTGGGTGTAGGGAGCGATGGTGGGAGGGGGTGGAAAAGAAGAAATTCTTAATTTCTCGAAAGCCACAAAGGATAGAAAGCTAAAAATTGACAACTATATAGAGCCACAGAAAAATATAATTGTTGAAAGTGGTTGCAAGGTACGGGGGTGGAGGATGGTTTTTCATATCTCAAAAACGGCTTATGCTAGAAAGAAAAAGAAGTTCAAAACGCGTTTAATGCTGACATGCGGTGTAGGTTACTATGCGATTGGCAACCTAAGGAATACCCAGTAGGCTATTTGGAACGTTATTTTTTAGGTTGTCAGTCGCATAGTAACCTAAACCGCATCTCAACATTAAACGCGTTTCGGACTTGTACCTATAAAATAATAAAGTTGTCCCCAGGCAGATTTTTATTGTTCTTTACAACGATCGCCAAACATATCAGTTCTTCGTAGCTTAAATTCTCCATAACAGAACGCATTCATCACACCACGCTTGCTCGAAGTAGACTGAAAGCTTTTTATTCCGGACGCCGTGTAGTCGAAGCTGTCCGGAATCGGTTTTTTTCCGGAGTGGAAAAAAAAAACGGACCATGTAGTCCGGGCCTTAGAGGAAAAATTTGCTTTCAAGATCTCAGTAACCGCTTATGCTAGGAGGCTGAAAGTTGGAATTTATATAGAGCATCGATAGTGGGCCCATTTACAAAAAAATTTCTGATATGGGTGAAGGGGGAATAATAATGCATCCAAAATGCTCGAAAGCCGAGATTGAGACCTTGTAAAATCCATATCTCCTAAACGGTTAATGTAACGAAATTAAAACTTAATGAACATCTGTAGGTAGACTAGGAGAATAGATCCGAAACAAATTTTTGAGTGGGGCAGTGGCGTGCAGAGGTGGGGGTAAAACAATTTAGATTACGATATCTCACGAACCAATTGCACGAGAAAAATAAAATTCGGTTTTCGTATAAATGTTGACAAATAAAGTTTGCTGAAAGTAAAATGTTTTAAAGTTACGGTGGAGCATGGAGGGGATAAGAATTTTTCTAAAAAATTACGTCTCATATTCCAAGAACAGTGTAAGATAGATGCTTAGAATTTTTACCAGAATTAGGCCGAGTAGACCCCTAGCAGAAAAAAAAATGTTGGTTGTTTAGGTGTAGAGGGTGAGGGTGAAAAGGAAAAAGTTCCGATTTTTATATCTCAAGAACCTATAATCATGGAAAGTTGAAACTTGGTATTCAGATACAGCTATAGTTGTGGCGTTTTGGAAAAATATAATTTTTTTATAGGAGTAGTATGGTACGGGGGTGTGAAGTGTTTTTCCTAACTATAGCACGGCTTATGCTAGAAAGTAAAAACTCGTTATGTACATTTAAATTAACTAGAGAAGTAATTTAGATAAAAAAAATTTCAAATATTCATTGGCGTTCGGATGCGGGGCAAACAAAATGAGCAGTGAAAATGGAATGCATATATTTTCACGGTTTTCATCATATCTATTAGGTCTTTCCAAATATTAAATTTATTTTATTCTACAGATTCTTCATATAAATACCTAGCAAGTGTTTTCAGAATTTTTTGAAATTCGACCCCCAAGGTGGTGTAAAGGGGTTGTATACATTTCCATGAATTCAGCCGTATCCCTCAGGTCTGATTAGATATCGAATAACTTTTCACTTCCACGGGCTTGTTTAATAATCACCTATAACTGGTTTTCAATTTTTTTAGTTTTTCAACCCCTAAGAGGGTATAAACGGGTTCAACACGTTTCCAGGAATCCAAACCCAAGACCACATCTCAGAATTAAACTCTTTCCGAACTTCTACCCAAAAAATAATAAAGATGCGCCCAGACTGTTGGTAGTTTTTTTTCTAAAGGGGGGAGGGTGGGTCCAGTAGGACTTCAAAAATGATGTCCCAAAAGATTATGGCCGAAAAAAGTCACTAAGGACTCGGTTTTCGAATTTTAGTACAAAATTATTCATGATTTTCTACTGCTCAAACTTCAAACGCGTCTTTCTCAAAACTACATTTTTCAAGCTGGCCGGAAACTTAACTCAGACAATTTTCAACCGATTCAATTGAAATTTTGAATATATCTTTAAAACTATATTGTCCATCAGAGTACGTAGGAATTTTTTTTATATTGCATAGTTCATTTGTAATTAACAATTTTCTGACGATTTTTAATCGTTAAAAATTTTAATGAATGAACTCTGATAAGCGGTGTAAGGACGGAAATTTTGACTAAATTTCCGCCCACACCAACTGCCGAAGAACAGGACCAGAGCACAATAAATTACATAGAGCATGAATCACATAGAACATAAGAATAACATGGATTAAAGGTACATAGAACTTAAGAGAACAGATCATGAATTACACAAATAAAATAAACATTGTTTTTGCAATAACATAATTCGCACCCGACAAATGTTCTCACGAATATATAGCAATTACCGAACAAACAGAAGGCGAGCAGTCGGCAGCTACCAGCCAGTAGCGAAGGTTGTGGATTTATAATTCCGCCTAAGCGAAAGCTGGAAACTGTGTTTCAGGTCCAGTCGACCTATGTTTGTGTTGCGGCTTTATAAGTCCGCCAAACCATAGAGTCGACGCGACCAAAGAATTAACGACCGTCACTGACCGGTGACATTTTACGAGAAGACCGTGACTTTATAAGTCCGCTTCGACTAATTTGAAACCGCCATGAGGACGCTGAGACGATACTAAGGCTGTGGCTTTATAAGTCCGCTTAGCACAGTCAAAGCCAGTCACAGTCAGTCTGACAACTGCACGGAGTCGGCCAAACCACGAGTAGTCACGCAGAGAAGAAAACGCCACGACGAACGACGCAGTAACCACGACCAGCAGACACAGCCAAGACGAATCGAAGCAGAAGCTCACGTAGAGACAAGCCAGGCATCGGAGAAAGCCAAACAGCGAAGGACGACGCGACGTTGGGCTCGGTAGAGACAACCCGAGCAACGGAGCGGACCAAGCAGCGATGAGCCAAGCGGCGAGGGACGACGTGACGTCGGCTCGGTAGAGACACCCCGAGCGACAGAACCCAGACCAAGCAGCGACAAACCGAACAGCAGGATGGGCATGTAGAGCAGAGGCGTCGGGCAGAACCAAGCCAAGGCGAGCGTAGCAGATGAGTGACGGCGAGCGAACGGCGAGCAGAGATGGATCACACGGCGAGATACGGCGAAAACAAACACGGCGAACAGAGACAAAGAGCCAAGCAGAGACGAGACACGGCGAGCAGAAGCGAGGTGCGGCGAGAAGAGACAAGGGGTCAAGCAGAGACGAGCAGAAGCGAAGTGCGGCGAACAGAGACAAGGAGCCAAGCAGAGACGAAACACGGCGAACAGAGGCGAAGTGCGGCGAGCAGAAACA
Source organism: Beris morrisii (assembly GCA_951812415.1). Lineage (NCBI taxonomy): Eukaryota > Metazoa > Arthropoda > Insecta > Diptera > Stratiomyidae > Beris > Beris morrisii. The sequence continues at coordinate 104,964,269 of OX638313.1, read as the reverse complement.
AGGAGTCGAGCAGAGACGAGCAGAAGCGAAGTGCGGCGAACAGAGACAAGGAGCCGAGCAGAGACGAGACACGGCGAAACAGAAGCAAAGTGCGGCGAGCAGAAACAAGGAGCCAAGCAGAGACGAGACACGGCGAACAGAGGCGAAGTGCGGCGAGCAGAAACAAGAGTCAAGCTACTACCAGCTACGACAAGCCACGACGAACGACGCAGAAACCGCGACCCGCAGACACAGCCAAGACGAATCAAAGCAGAAGCTCACGTAGAGACAAGCCAGGTATCGGAGAAAGCCAAGCAGCGAAGGACGACGCAACGTTGGGCTCGGTAGAGACAACCCGAGCAACGGAGCGGACCAAGCAGCGATGAGCCAAGCAGCGAGGGACGACGTGACGTCGGGCTCGGTAGAGACACCCCGAGCGACAGAACAAAGACCAAGCAGCGACAAACCGAACAGAGGCGAGGTACGGCGAATAGAGACGAAGAAGTCAAATCAAGACGAACTACAGCGAGCAGAGACGAGACACGGCGAACAGAGGCGAGGTACGGCGAATAGAGGCGAAGAAGCCAAACCAAGATACACTACAGCGAGCAGAGACGAGACACGGCGAGCAGAAGCGAAGTGCGGCGAGCAGAGACGAGACACGGCGAAACAGAAGCAAAGTGCGGCGAGCAGAGACAAGGAGTCGCGCAAGACGAGCTATAGCGAGCAGACGAGATACGTCGAACCAACAAACAAGAAAGGATTTTTGGAGATAAAATGAATTGTGAATTCGAGTGTAATACCTAAATTAAGATTAAATTGAATTAAAGTGAAGTAAAACAAAGATAAATTTTGTAACGAAACCTGGCAGACCACTGAATATACCCCGGCAACTAAACGAGTCGTTACAGCGGTTGGCGAGAAAACGGGGCAAACGCTTCAAAAAACATGATTTTTTACGAAACCATTTTGTACTGCGTGTCGGCTGTGCGTCATTTCTTTGAGAATATTATTTTAATAAATTTTCATAATTTTTCTAGTCTTTTTTATATCTTGTAAAATAACTGTGGCAACACTGATTTTTGTCATTTGACAATAAAATCATCAGATGATACGAGTATTATACGTTACTGATTGCATCTTCCCTTAATGATTGCATCTTCCCTTTACTTATCCGCTTCTAAGACTTTACTTTCGTAAATCTTCTCTGCATTACTTTGGTAAGCCTCATCTCTTACGAAAAGTCCGACTGGGGCTGATGGTGGGTTTGCATTTTTCTGCTATTTGTGGCAAATTTCGTTTTTTTTTAATATTTTTTATATTCTATAGTCAAATGAGACACGGAAAGTGCGCAACAAAAAGTTTGAATCTTTTCTTTTTTTTCGACGATGATGTTGGGAAATTTTAACGAAAAAATTAAAAATTTTTTAAACTCACGCTTGCTTTCTAAAATAATAACGATTAGGAGAAATGTACAAGGGGTTAACAGTCTGGGTGCAACATTATCATTTTTTGGGCAGAAGTCCGAAAAGCATTTGTGGTGAGATACTGTGTAGGTGCCAATGCAACTGACAACCTAAAAAACATGTTCCAAATAGCCTCCTGACTATTCTTAAGGTTGTCAGTCGGATAGTAACCTGAAATGCATTCCGGACTTGTACCCAAAAAATTATAAAGTTTTACCCAGTAATCCTTTTTAAAGTAAATTGAACATTTTTGGTGTAAGATTCACAGTTCTAACACGTCATAAGTTGAAGGCACGGTCATTAACAATTAGGCTGATCCACTTTGCAATTTTCGTGATCAATTTTTATTATAATTAAGCTTATTAAGCGTTAAGTTGATCCAAGGAATTTTCCATATCATTAAAAAATAACCTGAGCAACATCATTAATATCCAGTCAAAATTCTCGTCTGACTTTACAAGGCGCATACCGCCGTGTAAAACTACAGCAGCTCGGCATTCCACGCTTCTATTCCGGGGGGTGCTGAAAATTTATATGAAACCATACCTGGGTGAAGTTGTGGGTTGGCTTTAAGAGTGGTCCCATAAGACAACTTTACGCCGCCATAAAGCAATCGCAGACAGCCCAAAATTTCTGCCTTAAATCGTTTTATGGCCGCACAAAAGAAAATTCTCATGTAACATCAATTTAAATTCCTGGAAGCTCGGAAATCCGAACGAACAGAAGAGCTGAAGGACTATACGCACCAGTATAACAAAACAGCTGAAAATCTACAACAAAAACAAGGAAAATTCCATACGAAAGGGCGGCAAAAATTCCATTTTATCCTGAATAGACGGATTACCAGTATTTACAGCGGGAACTTGGTAGGAAGCCGCGACGACCTTCAAAGCACGCTGGAAATTATGGAGGGCGGAGCGGCAAACTAATACCCTTTATGTTCCACAACACTCAGCTGTTTATCATGAAAATGTTTACCGACAAACAATTTCCGAAATGCTTTTTAAGGGTGCAGCGGGCTTCGTCTGTTTAGCGGGTCCTAAAGCCGTACGAGTGAAGAACGCAGCCTTAAATAAATACTCGGTTCCTGCATATGTTAAACACAAAACAATTAGTGCCTAATACTTTAGAGCAAAACTTCTTCCAACTTAGTCGTCTTTTCGCCGCTTCCTGGAAACCAAATTAGCTCCATCATTCTGTAATCCTTCGTCTAATTTATTAACCTCATTGCCGTCGGAGTGTGGGTACCTACCTGCTCATTCTTCCCAAAATTCGAAACGCCGCCGTTTCGAAAATTTAGCACAAAAACTTTTCGCAAAACTAAACTTACCCTTAGCCCCAATTCTGCACGTCCTTATTTTTTATTCAGGTCTATGACGTTGTTTTGACGGAGCAACCAGGCAGGATGCAAGCGATAGTTGGTTATAATTGAAATTAATTAGCCCTTGAGTGCTAACTATGAATGCAGAATGGGGGGGTTGTTCTCCTTTTCGTCCTGCAGACAAACGAAATTTAAGACCCCATTTTAAGGCTTCGCTCTAAACGCTTTACTACCTTGCCCGTCACAGCTTCTACAGAAGAAACGGTGTAAATTTCTTTTCGTCCTTTTTAAAAAAAATTATATATATATATTTTATTACTCCTTTCCTCATATTTAGGGTATTTTCGGATTGTGTTGGGTGAAATTAAACGTTTTGTATGCAAATGCGATAAATTAATGGTTGCCTTCCTTATCCAATGAATCCTTAAGTACGTGGTGGTCTTCAATTAGAAGGTTCTCTGTGCCGACTGAATCCGCCCATTCGACTTATCACATAATCTTTTCATGAATTTGTTAACGCATCAATGGAATTATTATGTGCTGGGAAAGAGGGTTTACGGTTTATTAGTGCATTCATGAAAGTTGTTAATGGCAGGTCATAAGGATTCATTAGCACGAAGGATTTGGTAAGGATTACAGATTAAAGCTAGTTTGATAAAGAGACGAGGTGCTGGATTTCATTGCTCTGAAGTGTTTATTAGAAGGATCTCGTACTCAGCTCATGTACACTAAAGCAGCTGAACTTACGATCCACATTCGTATATTATACAAATCCTTCCGGAAGCCTTTCGCCTTTTTCAATCAACTAACCGTGTGTTAAATTGCATCTGTGATTTTATTCTAATAACGAATTTCTAATAATCACGAAGTGTTCCACAAATTAAATATACAGTTCAGTACAATTCACTGCTAGATCAGTTAATTAATAGCGAGAGGCGCGAGAGTGGATTGTATTGTATGCTCATGTCCACAAACCTTTTAAGGTGTTTAGTTCGAATTTCTTTAGAGCGAAGATTGGCTGAAACCCTTCAAATATTAAAGCATTTTGGGGAGAAGGAGAATATTGCAGTTTCAGATTAAACTTAAGGAGGTAGACGTGTAAAAAGAAAGGCTTATACTAGAAACTTGAAATATGTTACATCCCAGCAGCGAAATGAGCAAGGAATTACCGATATAAGTCATTCTCTAACTAGTTACCGAGCAATCATATACATAGATAACAACATGAAATATATAACATACATGTTCGATTCCGCACCAGTTAACGAATCAGAAAAACCCCAAATGAGTATGCATTACCAATCTATTTCCAAATTGGAAAAATGTAATGCAATCGGTAAGTGTTAATTGTTCAATAGTGTCGATGGACAGACACATAAGTTGTATATTACATTCAATTGTTTCTTTTCTGATTTTCAGTCATCTGTGGATTTAAAGCGTGTTGGATCGTTTAGCAAAGGGTGAGAAAACTGAAGTTTTCGTGAAAAATATTAAAATTAAAAAATTTATGTTTAATCTTATGAAAAAGCTTTATTTTACTTTATTATTTTTTAATAATAAAGTATTGTTATCGATCTGAAATTTCAAAAAAATTTGCTACCCTGCTAAATTATCGATAAGGGTTGAGGGGTGTAGAAGTGGGGGTGAAAACAATGAGTACAAAACGCTTGAAAGCCGGGATTGAAACATTCTAAAATCTATATCTCCTGAACGATTGATGTTAGAAGATTGAAACTTTGTAGTTGCCCTTAGGGATACTTGAGGATTAGACAAGGGCTAAAATTTTTAAGGAGGATGGTGGGGTGTGGGGTTGGGTGGTAAAAAACTTTGGATTACAATATCTTCCGATCCAATTATACCAGAAAAAAAAATTTAGTTTCTGTATATGGAATCACAAGAGGAGTCTAATTTTTTGAGGAGGGAGGTGGGGCACGAAAGTGGGGGGATAGCAATTTTTCAAAAAATGACATTTGTATATCTCAGAAACCGTATTACTTTATTATTTCAATAATAGAGTATTGTTATCGATTTTTAAAAAAAAAAATTTGCTACCCTCAACATTTTTTTTTTACGTTTCATGACTAGTAGACACGAAAAAACCAAAAAAAAATTTCAGTCCGTCTGTCCGCCGTACGCCGTACGCCGTACGTCTACCGGTGTACGCAAAATTGTTTGAAGGCTCGTAGCACCCAAACCCTTTGAGTTATTTAGTTGAATTTATTTTCGTGGGTAGACTGCGTATACCCCTTTAAGTATACACTTTTTGAGTGGTGGGGGTGTGAAGGGGGAGGTGGGGGAAGTGTTTTAGACGAAAAATTTTGGTTTCTAGATCTCAGCAACCGCTTATGCTAGGAAGCTGAAACTTGGAATTTAGATAGAGCTTCAATAGTAGACTCATTTGCAAAAAAATTGCCGATATGGGTGAAAGGGTGAAGGAGTGGGGGGAAAAATGATGCGTCCGAAATGCAAAAAAGCCGAGATTGAGACATTCTAAAATCTATATCTCCTAAACGGTTAATGTCACGAAGATAAAACTTAAGAAACATCTCTAGATATACTAGGAAAATAGATTGGGAATAAATTTTTTAGTGGAGGCAGTGGTGTACGGGGGTGGGGGGTGAAAAACTTTAGATTACGATATCTTGCGAACCAATTGTACTAGATAAATAAAATTCGGTTTACGTATAAAGGTTGATAAATGAAGTTTGCTGAAAGTAAAATTTTTTAAGGGGCGGTGGGGCATGAAAGTGGAGGGGATAAGAATTTTTCTAAAAAATCACGTCTCATATCTCAAGAACAGTGTAAGATAAATGATTAAAATTTTTACCAGAAGTAGAACTAATAGACCCCTAGCAGGATAAATAATTTTGATGGTGTGGGTGTGGAGGGTTAGGGTGGGGGAGGGTGAAAAGGAAAAAGTTTCGATTTTTATATCTCGAGAACTTATTATGCTAGAAATCTGAAACTTGGTATGTAGTTAGAGCTATAGTAGAGGCATATTGGAAAAATATAATTTTTTATAGGGGTAGTATGGTAAGGGGGTGGGGTGTGTTTTTCCTATCTATAGAACGGCTTATGCTACAAAGTTAAAACTTGATACGTATATGTAAATTAACTAGAAAAGTAATTTAGTAAAAAAAAATTTTCAAATATTCATTGGCGTTTAAGAAGGGGGGGCGAAAAAATTTATCAGTGAAAATGGAATGCATATATTTTCACGATTTTCGTCATATCTATTAGGTCTTCCCAAATATTGAATTCATTTTTATTCTACGGCTTCTTCATATAAATACCTAGAAAGTGTTTTCAGGATTTCTTGAAATTCTACCCCTAAGAGGGTGTAAAGTGGTTGTATACTTTTTCACGAATTCTGTTATATCCCCCAGGTCTAATTAGATATCGACTAACTTTTCACTTTTACGGGCTTGCGTAATAATCGTCTAAAACTTATTTTTCAGTTTTTCCTTTTTCAGCCCTAGAAGTTTATAAATGGGTTGAACACGTTTTTACGTCATTTCTTTTGATAAGAAATTAAATTGGTTTTTACTTTCTCGTTCTGTCTTCATATTCATCTATTAACTCCTTTCAGGATTTTTGGGTATTCAACCCCCACTCCAAGTGTGTGTAAGAAGGTTGCATATGTTTTCACAGATTCTTACATATTGCTTAGATCTGATAATATATCGAATTTATTTTTACTTCCTAAGGTTTCCTATACATATAAGCGCCAAAAAGTTAATTTCAGTATTCTTAGATATTCAATCCTAAGGGGTGTAAGGGATTGTATGCTTTTCAAAGCTTCGATATATTTCTTAGGTTTGATGAGATATTATATCGCTTTGCACTTCCACAGACTTTTTATATATTCGCCTACAAACCCATTTCTCAATTTTTCGATATTCAACCCCCAAGGATTTCCATATGTTTTCACAATTTTTGCCATCCCTTAGTTCTGATGAGATATAAAATTGGTTATTACGGCATTTGATGTAATGACCTAAAAACCAATTTCATAATTTTTCGAATTTCAAGAACCAAGGGGGTGTGAAGAGTTTGCTTACGTTTTCACAAATTTTTCAAAATCCCTCGTGTCTCATGAGATATCAAGTTGGTTCTTATGAAATCGTTTAAAAACCTGTTTCACAATTTTTTCGAAATTCAAACCCCAAGTGGAATTAATGGTTTTATATAATTCTAATAAGGCAGCCAATTCGTTTTTACTTCTATGGGCTTTTAGTGTACATAATATACCGAAATTCTAATAGTCTACACGGGCTTTTTAAATATTTTTATTTTAAGAACAAAATTAACTTTCCAAGATACGTCATAATCTCGAAACAACTGATGATATACTCCGACTTTGACCGCTTCCGAACTTTGACCCGAAAAATAATAAAGTTTCGCCCAGACCATTGGCAGATTTTCAGATATGATCTTGAAAATTTTACAGGATTTGGGAGCGCTAGACCTCTAGAAAATCTCTAAAAAATTTAGTGGTGGTGGTGTAGAAATAACCAGGAGGCTATTTGGAAAGTTATTTTTTAGGTTGTCAGTCGCAAAGTACCCAACACCGCATCTCATCATTACACACGTTTCGGACTTCTACCCATAAAATAATAAAGTTGCGCCCAGACTGTTGTCAGATTTTTTATTTTATAAATAGAAATATGAATTTTTTTTTGTTACTTAGAAGTTAAGAAAAGAAAAAGAAGTCTAATTAAAAATATAATTTGTTTATTATTTTAAATTTATGTATGACTTTATTATTTTTTAATAATAAAGTATTTTATTTTTGCTGTTGAGTGTATCCTTCTTAGTAAGTAATCATTTCAATGTCGCTTATGACTAAAAACGAACTGACAGGAAGAATTTATGCCAGTAATCAGTTCCGGAACCAATTACTTACTCTGTGGTTCCAAAACAGATAAGTTGCATAAATTCCTTCAGAAATAGGTGCATAGTAAATGGTAACACAACGAATTACATCTACGCGTTCCGTAATAACTTCATTGTAACTAGGTTTATATCGTATTTCAGTAATTTAATCTGTAACATCTTCGAAGGAATGCGTTCCAGAATCGTTTATATGTAATGCAGAAGGTAATCATTCGCCTACTGTCTATGACATCGCTGTGTAAATGTAATGTATTCTAAACATGGAGTGTAAACTGGATTGTAAGCAATTCATATTACCGAGAAGTTTATTGATTCTGTAATTCCTTTTTTCGCTGCTGGGATATATAAATTTTCGTTGGTCGGTGAAATGAAGTGCATATACTTTCACGAATTTCGTCATATCTCTTGGGTCTGCTTGGATATCAAAGTTTTACTTCTAAAAGCTTTTATATACGAGGGTTGTCTAAAAATTTCCCGACCTAAACATGAAGTTGGCAGCAAAGCTAGGGAAGATGTTTGCGCTCCTTTTGAAAGGTACTCACCAAAATTTCAGCCATTTTGGACGCGCAGTTGTTGTTTGACAGTTGGTCGAGTGAGTCCATGTAAGTGTTTTTCTGAAAATGGATAAAATCGAGTATCGAGCTGTCATTAAGTATTTGTTTTTAAAAGGCAATACGCCTACGCAAATCAAAGACAAGTTGTACGCTGTGTACAGGGACTCTGCGCCATCATTTACCACCGTGACAATTTGGGCAGTTGAATTTAATCGTGGATGCACCAGCTTGGGCGACGAGGAACGTTCGGGACGTTCAAAAACTGCAACTACTGACAATAACATTGGTCAAGTTCACTAAATGGTGCTAGACAACCGTTGAATTAAAGTGAGAGAGATAGCAGAGGCTATGGTTATGTCCAAAGAACGTGTTTGTCACATATTGAATAAAAATTTAGGCATGAGAAAGCTGTCCGCGCGTTGGGTGCAGCGTTTGCTCACGTTGAATCATAAACGTGTCCGAATGAACATTTTCAATGCTCTGTTGGCGCAGTTTAGGCGCAATAAATCAGAGTTTTTTCGCCGATTAATTACTGTAACATAGATGAAACTTGGATATACCATTACATCCCAGAAACAAAAATATAGTCAAAACAGTGGATTGCGAAGGGAGAATTGGCTCCGAAAAAAAGCAAAATGTGTTTTTTTGGCTTGAAAAGTGATGGCGACTGTTTTTTTTGGGATAGTCATGGAGTTATCTTAATCGATTATCTTCAAAAAGGAAAAACCATTACAGGAGCATACAGCGCATCATTAGTTGACAAGCTCAAGGCATAAATTGAGGAAAAACGGCCGCATTTGCGGAAAAAAATGCTTCACTAAGACAATGCGCCGTCTGACACCTCAGCGGTTGTCATAGCGAAAATCCACGAATTACGGTTTGAACTACTTGACCACCCTTCTTACTCACCAGATCTAGCCCCAAGCGACTTTTTTTTCTTCCCTAAACTAAACGTTGCGCTCGGAGGACGGAGATTTTCGTCAAATTTGAAGGTCATTTCATTCGTAAACAATTATTTTGCAGAGAAAGACGTCGGGTACTGTTTGGACAGGTTAAAGAGATGGGAGCATCGCTGGGAGAAGTGTGTAGACTTACAAGGAGACTATGTAGAAAAATAAAAATTAATTTGAAGAAAAAATGTGTTGTATCTTTGTTAGGTCGGAAACTTTTCAGACCACTCTCGTAATCGCGTAGAACTGTTTTTTTATAATTCCCTTAGGTGCAGCCTTAGAGTATATAAAAATGTTTTGACGAATTCCGCCATATACCTTGGGCCTGAGCACATATTTTTTTACGAATTCTGCGACATTTCTTGGATTTGATTGAATATCGAATCGGATTTTATTTCTGCGGGGCTTCTGCACAATCGGCTTGAACCCAATTTTTTAATTTTTCGGTGGGGAAAAGGGATTCCCAAAGTTTTCACAAATTTCGCTATCTTAGGATGGGATACTCCAATCGAATGGATTTCATTTACTATCTCTGGCTTTTTGTGCAATCACCAAATGTAGGAGTTTCAAATTTTTCAATATTCAACTCCGGTGCCTGGCCTTTTGTGCAATCGCCAAATGTAGGGGTCTCGAATTTTTCAATATTCAACTATGGAGCGGGGTTAACTCACGAATCCTGCCATATCTCCAGGTCTACCAAACATTAAATTGGTTTTTACATATACGGACTCATGTAATCGCTTCAAAATTATTTTTTTTTGCATATTTATTTATTTTCCATGTTAGTTTCAGCTGCATTTCCTGTCGACAAATTTTCTTTTTTAATATTAATTTTGTTACTACAAATTTACGGTCAAATGCGACTCATTCCCATTTCCGAATATTTCACATTATTTTTAAATACTTTTTCAATTTCCTGAATAATGGTTATTTGTCGCTTTTTTCCATTTGTTTCACCTTTCACGATTTTCAACAATTTCCGACTTGGATCACGACAGTTTTCACTATGTTGTTTTTTTTTCGTTTTTAATGTTTTTACATATGGTCCATTGTGGTACATTTTCCACATTTTAATCTATTTTCATGGTACATTACCGTCTACATTGGATTTGTATGCATATGTTCATTTATATTTAATGGTTCATCGGTTTTTATTTTTAGCTAGGACATTTTTATCAATATTTAGTGGAATGTGAGACATGTCCGGGAGGTTATTAATTAGGGTGAGAGTTTAGTATGTTCGGAGAAATCAGTCTTTAATGGCCTTTCTTATTTACGGCGTCTAAAATACTGCTTAGTTCCATAGAAAAATTCAGCTACGGATGCAAGATATGTTTTGCAGTACTGATGGTTCAAAATTTACAACTTGAACCAAATTTCTTGGGCCGCATTATATGATTTTATGATTATGGTTAATGAAGCAGAGACAACGGTGAAGAAATCAATAAATATCCTTAGAACAGAATAAATGAAGTGAACAATATGAAAAATTTTGAAGACAAGGGAATATTTCTATTTTCTTGATTAAGTTAAGAAAAAATTAATAATACAATTTAAAATTGGAATTCTCTTTGCTCAATTGCTCCATTTGTACACTAAAAGAAAAAATATGACTGTGGTAACCGTATTTTGGGAGAACCTTACTATGGTTCAATTTATAGTTGCGTGAACCACGTAACAAGATGTAAGAGAGTTCTGATAATTGTTGTTATGGTTGTACTAACTTTACTGTCTTGTTGCTCTAAACATAGTATGATTATATCAATTATGAAAATATTTGTAATTTGATTATTACAACTATAGTTATGTTGTAGTAATGAAAGATTGTTAAAACTTGTTGTATGGTTAACGCAAACATAATTTTGGTTCTACCAACTTAACTTATGTTCTGTTGAACATTCAGTATCTTATGACTTGAATTATAATAGGCATATTCTAATTACGTCAATCATATAAATGGTTGTAACAATTACAGAACATGGCCGTGAGAACTTTAAATTCGATCCTAAAAAACATTAATATGTTTGATTCAAACAAAGCTAAGGTTGAGACAAACAATGATGTATGGTTCTTATAACCAGTAACCATAATACTGTGAACACTAAGATACTATAATATTATAAAAAATGGCAATGGGGATCCTCACTCACTTTAAAATTGGATTCACTTCTCATCACAAACTTACTTTTTTATTTTTTATTTGGCCCCTTCAAATGCCGGATAAAATGTCTTCCCAATCGCTGAAAATTAATGAAGTCCACATTTCTGTGCAGCTTGAGGACCTTGTAATAATAAATTATAGTAATAGGAAAAACTGCGTATTTTCTTATGAATATATTTATTTTCCAAATCTTCAAGAGTAAATTGTACTAAAAATGTGTAATAAGTTGAATATAAATATATTAAATTAAAATTAACATTAAATACTTAATATTTTCAATATGTAAAATAAGAAATTTCAGTACATGTACATATTTCTTAATTATTAACACTTCAACTTTAAAATTTCAACTTCACTTGAAAACATTATTTAAATTTTTTAACAGTATTTCAAATTATAAGCACAGCTATAAATGAACCTAACTCACGAACGATACCTTTCACTGTGGAAGAAATTGTGGTTTTCGTCTTTTTTTATGACATATTCTGTTTAATAATTGCGATAACCATAATATGTTTTTAATATCATCGTGTATAATAGTACAAACCATAGTAGGGTTGTGAGAAATATTCAATGAATTTCTATAGTTGTACTGATCATGGCATATACATAGTTGCCGTTATCATAAAATACTTTTAAATCATGTAACAAGTACTACGTTTACATGGAGGATTGAATCCGGATTCAATCCGGATTCAATCCTCTAAAATCGCATATAGACGCAGATCGGATTGAAATGAGATTGACTCGATCCGAACCAACTTCTCGACCTGGATCGAATCTAAACCGGTTATGTCGTTCGTCATTTCATCCATTTGCCCATGTTCGCGATCCACATTTTGATCTCTCGATCTTTCCATCTTTGGATTCTCCATGTAAACGTAGTAAAGCATGGTTAGGACAACCTTATTAATTTAAAATCACCATATATGTTTATTGCAACCATAGTATGCTTGTGTTAATTATAAGCTATGGCAAGGACAACCTTAACTATTTTAATATAGCTACTCGTATAATAACTAAATTATGGTCACTGCAACTACAGAAGAATCATATTTTTTCTTTCAGTGTACCTATGTAGTAGTGCCACATGTTTTAATATTTATGTGTTTAATTTGATATGCAAGCAATCGACCAATTTTTCTTACTACTTTACGTAGGCTCCATACAAAAGTCCTTGAAATAAGCAATTAAATGTCTTCCTCGAATGAGTGATTTCGAATAGTTCATTTTCAGAAAGTATTAAATTCAGACGTGGTTTTCTCTCGATCTTCTTTTAGGTCCCTCTACTTTCAAACGCCACTACTTTCATTAGCGAATTTATTTTGTAAATTCTTCTCTATTATATTGCTACGTACTTACAGAGTTTTAGATTCTAGCGTTAGTTATTCCAAGACAATATTTCACTTTAGACCCTTCCACCTGTCTCTTATATTCCCATCTGCTTCATTTCGTTGCTTTCTTACAATTAAACGTGAAAATTGAAAATTTAAGGACACTAAAAATAAACGTGAAAATAGAAAATTGAAGGACACTAAAAATTTGTATAAACATTTCCTTGAAAATGACAAAATTTTATTATTAAAAAATAATCAACTGAATAATAACAATAATCTCTGTTTGTATAGGGTGTTTTTTTTAGAGGTATAGTATTTCCTTTTTGAAAAAAAGACATACGTAATTTACCAACTGGCAAAATTTTTTATTTATTGAAAAGATTATTTTATTGCATTTAATTTTTAAAAACAATTTCGGGCATATGACCACCGCGACTGCGTCTAATAAACACCATCCGATCAGTCAAATTTTGTTCACTTTTTCGAGCATTTCTGGCCTTATCTCATCCATAACCCGTCGAATGTTGGCTTCTAAATATGGAATCGTTGCTGGCTTATCAGCATAGACCAGTGATTTGATGTATCCCCACAAAAAGTAATCCAATGGTGTAAAATCACACGATCTAGGCGGCCAATTGACAGGTCCAGTTCTTGAGATGATTTTTTAACCATATAATTGACGCAGCGATCTGTGAGTTTGCCGTATAGAACGCAAATTTAGAAAATAAATTTACACAATTTGTAAACGTTGTTCTGGTGTAAGTCTTTCCATGATAATTTGCTAAAACGTACTGAACAAAAATGTAAAAGACACAGTCAAGTTTAACAGTTATTTTGACATACTATACCTCTAAAAAAAACACAACATATTTAATTTTAATTTTTTTTCGATCAAAATTCGATAAAAATAACTTAAAAGTGTTGGTGGCGACGTCGGCCCGACGTCATTTGATTAACGAATTGTAACTTTTTTGGGACTGACGGTCGGGACGACGTCTGTACGATGTCCTGTTATAAAAGTGGTTATTGGGTTTTTATTTTATCTCAACTTTATTTTATGGTCACGAAAAAAACCCTTTTAAAACAAAAAGCCAGTTGATCGTTAAATTTAAATGTGAAAGTAAATTGTTATTTATGCACTACGGATCACTGTCGTACTTACAAACAGTACTTAGTTCAGTAAATGTTAGCTTAAAATATAATTTTCTGATTGTTTATATGACTAAATGGTAATTTGTACGACTACTTCGTAGTGGTCATGACTCGAAAGGTATTTTAGGAAACAAAGTAGAACTTAGAAGTTATTTGGGCATCGGTTTAGTCATATTTATATCCTAAATAGTTATAAGGCGACGCTTCGGTCTTATTTATATCCACATATATTTGGGTGATTTCTCAGGCGTCCATATAATTTCGATTTTTTTTCTCAATATATTTTAAGGCTCATTCATCGAGTATCGAAACTGAATAATTAGAAATATAAAAAAAACATTTTAATTTGTTTAAAATCTTCTAAAGATTCAACGATTTTTTCGAAGCATTTCCGAAAGCAAACCGATTGGTTATATAATTAAATTTTTGACTAACCGGTAGAAATTTTCCATTTAATAAAATATAATTTAAAAAAATGCTCTAAAAATGTAATAATAATAAACGTTGTGGATCTAGCCATGCATTACTTACAACAAATTTTTATAAGGGAAAGTTAATAAAATAACTAATTGGTCATAAGGCAACTTAAAAGTTGAATAAATAACCAAGAAGGAACAAATCGGCTTTGAGTCGGATAGCGGTTGACACATATCTGAAGACGTCGACGTAATACTAAATCATTCCTCAAATTGGTCAGAACGACGTCGTGAAGACGTCGGTGCGGTGTTGCAATTATAGTTGTTTTACCAAAGTCCCTTCATCAATACATTCAGATAGTTTTCAAATTTATCACGAAAATTCAGCAATTACACTGAAAATTATTGAACAATAACTCAAAAAGTAATAAAAATTTTCACAGTGCAATTGGTAGAATTTAACGATGCTTCCACGTGAGTTAGGGCAGTATCTTTCTTACTATGTAGTAGTAAAATAGTTGCCATATCCTAGAACCGCAGAACTTTTTTTTTGGAAACATATTTTCGTTATTTCTACATCGTCCATACTATTGAACAATGGAGAAGGACGCGAAAGGAATAAACTGGGTGAGAAGGTGATAGGAACGAATACGGAAGCATCGTATTGTACAATTAAATAAAAAAAATAGGACAAAAATCTAAAGGATGTGAGAAACGAGAAGTTATAGTCCCAATTGTATATCACCGATAGTCTTCCGAAAGGAGAACATATTCTTCGGGGTGTAATAAAAATTTCCTCACTATGGGGGTGGACACCTCCAGTAGTCTATGGCGGAGTATCCCAAGGCAGTATCCTGCGATAGGGACACGACGGCAGCATAAAATGGCCAATAAAATGCTGGTAGCAACGATTGTCGCCCGGAAGTAATTATATAATTTTCAATTTTTATGTTAGCTATCTCCGCGCTATTTGATCGTAAAAATAGGGGTGGAAGGGGGTGGTTCGAATTGAAGATGGAAAACGATGACATGGAGCTAAATTCGTCCCTTTTTCGTACTTTTATCTGGTACGTTTTTTATAAGTGTTGAGTGATCGAGGATAGTAATCTGTAAGAATGGACACTGCGAATAACTCAGTTGAAAAGTTTTTATTTTCATGCTTACGAGGTAACTTTCGACAGGTCATAAATTCAGAAATAATTTAATTTTTTTTTTATTTCAACTGTTTCCTTATGTCTTTCTCGTTATTAAATCTACGAATTTGCGAAATTAAATTAATATTTCAACTGCCCGGTAAAATTAAGTCTTAATGTTTTAAAATGTAATTTCAAAAGGCCCATTCAAACTGAAGCCCTTTCTGTTTTTGTAGCTCGTGAATTTTTAATCTTAAAAAGTTGAAAGTTGGTGCATATATAAATTCTACGGCAGCATTCAGGGTATTTTTTATGAGAATAATGAAGCTTGTTAGATATACTCCAAATTACCACGAGCACTCTTTTGTATACCTCGGTTTATTTATCCACAGATAGTTCAGTGGCATATTGTGACTAGACCTGGAAAGTTGAAATTTTGTATATATATGAAATTATATTGTTAAATAAATTTATTTGGCTGTGCAGATGTAAGGTGAGAGAAGTGGGAAAATATAGAGGCTGTGTTGTTATGAAGTTAGGAGCGGGTCATATGTATGTTGTATGGCTTCAAACCTTTCAAACATACGCTCGTCTTCGTACTGTTTTTTAAAAATAAATTTCGTTTCTGTTTTCAATATCGATAACTTTTGAACAGTTAATGCAACATAAATTATTTTTTCACCGTTGAAGGTTGAATGCTTAGAGCTGTTATGGCAGTCATACGCAGTCATATATGTATAGTCGTTTTTCACTTTACACAACCTTAGAGGTACATTTAAAACCCATAAAAGTAAAAGCAAATTCAATGTCTCATTAGGACTAAAATGTTTATCGAAATTCGTGAATACTTATTCAACCCCCTTACACCAAATGGGGGCTGAATATCGACAATCATTCATGGAAGTCCTACAAATGCGGATTGAGATCATTCAAAGACTAATAAAACCTCGCAAGGCCAATAAGGTCTATTCCAAGCCATGGATAGATGCCGAATTGACTAAATGCTTCGTCGCAAGGAATTACTGGTACAACAAACTTTCCCGTGACCCGAGAAACTCCAATTTGCGCAGAGAATTCCACTATTGGAGAAACAGAGCCACTAGCTTGAAAAGGAGTAAGCGAACAACTTACTTTCCAAAAATATTCTCGAATAACTAAAACCAACCGAGAGCTACCTGGTGTGTTATAAAGGGGTCATTCCATCAAGAATAGCCAAAGTTGTGACCTTACCATCGCCGATTTTTTTACTTGAAGAACCTAGTGAAAAAAAAATATTATTTAATTTTACTTTATTATTTTTTAATAATAAAGTATTTTTTAATAATAAAGTATTGTGATCGACCTGAAATTTCAAAAAAAATTTGTTTCCCTGAAATTTTGTATTTACTCCTTTTAGGACTAGTAAACAGTAAAAAAGCAAAAGAAAAACAAAAATATCCGTCTGTCCGCCGTAGATGCCGTACGCCGTCCGCCGTACGCAAAATCGTTTGAAGGCGCGTAGCTTCCAAACCCGTTGAGGTATTAAGTTGAAATTTTTACGGTGGGTAGATTGGGTAAACTCCTACGACTGGTATCTTTTGGGGGGGGGGGGGTTGTAAGGGGTTATGAGGGGGGATGAGGGGGGGCGTTTTAGACGAAAAATTTTGGTTTCTAGATCTCAGGAACCAGTTATGCTAGGAGGCTGAAACTTGGAACTTATGTAGTACTATGATAGTGGACTCATTTGCAAAAAAATTTTCTATAAGGGTTGAGGGGTGTGGAAGTGGGGGGGGGAACAATGGGTCCAAAACGTTTGAAAGCCGGGATTGAAATAATCTAAAATCCATATCTGCTGAACGATTGATGTCAGAAGATTGAAACTTTGTAGTTCTCTTTAGGGATACTTCAAGGGCTAAAATTGTTAAGTAGGTGGCGGCGTGTAGGGGTGGGGGTGGGGTGAAAACTTTTGATTACAATATCTTTCGAACCAATTACACCAGTAAGATGAAATTTAGTTTTTGTATATGGAATCATAAGAGGAGTCTACTGAACCTAAAATTTTTGAAGGAGGAGGTGGAGCACGAAAGTAGGGGGATAGCAATTGTCAAAAAATATCATTTTTATATCTCAGAAACCGTATCAGATATGATATTGAAAATTTTACAGGAGTTGCGGTCGGTAGACCTTTAGTAGGAAAGAAAATTTTTGGGGTTGGGGGTGTATGGGGTGATGGTGAAAGGGGTAGAAAGGAAAAAAAGTTCTGATTTTTATTTCTGGAAAACCATAAACAATAGAAAGCTAAAAATTTAGGATTACATATTATATTTTACGAGTACCAAGCGAAAATGCCTTGCTTATAAGAACTTTTTAATCAATGTGATGAATGCGTACGTCAAAATTCCTAGGTGTGGATTTTTGAGAGTATGAGTGCGCTTTCCATACATACAAATTGAAAAAAATATTTTTAATGAAATGAGATCCATAGTATTAATGTACGGTTCATATATCATGATATATGTTTGATGATTTTCTTCAATTTTTTCATTAATTCGATGAATTCCGTTTGATGAAAAGCATTCATTAATATTAAGAACAGTCTTTTTTTCAGTGCATATACGTCAAATGTTTGCTTCCATTAGGTTTTAAAAGTAGACCTTTTTTAATTGTATTATATCCATGAGTTCCTCTAGAATATATTCCAGTCTATTGCAAATTTCTGTTAGTGGTGGCTCTACAGGTTTGGTTCTATTTTTCTTAGCTGCTTTTCATGATATTTTGGTCTGAGTGATAACTCTATTGGTACTGCATCCACTAGATCTCCTTCCACACATGGTGACAGTTTGAGCGATCCTGGCCTTAAACATTTTTGCCTAGAGACTGGGTCCATCTTCTTATACCTTCGCTTCCTGGATCCTTCATTTGGGGAAGGTTCGCTTAAGGGGTTACGCAACTCTAGAGGCTGAAAAAATAGGCCTTTTTATGGATTTTTTTTTCAAAAAACTACATAATAAATCGAGATTACAAAAATGGATATTTATAATACATGTTATTGACTATGTACAGTAATTTTTTTTAAGCGAATAGATTCAAAAAGGTGGCTGTGCAGCGTTTTCGCGATGACGTCTCCGTTTTTCCAGGGTCCATGGCCGGACACGTAGTGCCTGTAATTTTTGAATTATGGTAAGCTAATAAATTTATTTCGATTACATATAACAACAGCCACAAGAATACGTAGGATTTTTTCGATATTTTGATTTTTAGCCAAATGGCGTACTTCTAACGAGAAAAGTGTGAAATTTGCCTAAAAGTCGTCAGAAAATTGTTTATAACAAATGAACTATATGCAATATAAAAAAAAATCTTACGTACTCTGATGGACAATATAGTTTTAAAGATATATTCAAAATTTCAAGAGAATCGGTTGAAAATTGTCCGAGTTATGTTTCCGGACAGCTTGAAAAATGTAGTTTTGAGATAAACGCGTTTGAAGTTTTGAGTAGTTGAAAATCATGAATAATTTTGCAGGCGGCCTTGTACTAAAGTTCTAAAACCGAGTTCTTAGAGACTTTTTCGGCCATAATCTATTGGGACAGCATTTTTGAGGTCCTAAGGGACCATTTAAAATAAAAAAAAAAATCGATTTTTCGAAAACTCTAGAGTGGCGTAACCCTTTAACAGTGGTGTCTCGAATGCTCATGGATAGCTGATTTTGAAGGCACCATGAAGAAGAAAATAGATGGGAATAGTGAAACATACCGCTCCAATATTCCTTCACGATTTCGGTCAAATGCCTGCCTAAGACGTTGCAGTTGCACTTCTGGTGATATACTCGCTTGAAGATTTTGCTGAGAAAATCCAGTGAAGATGCATTTTAAAAATATTTATCTTTTTCGGAAAATTTCGATTTGTCGGTGCTTGTTAATGACCCTGATGCGCAGTAGTTACGCTATTATACTGCTGTTTTAATATCCGGTACCTATTAATACCATGGCACAACTATTGATAGTATATCACAAAATTTAATATTTACCCTACTTCTACACTGGCAATTTACCTGGCATGGCAATGGCAATATTTCCATTGCGTTAAATGTCAAATCGCAATTAGTGGGCAGACAATTATCATTTGAGCGAGTTAATTCGAAGTGTCGAGTTATGAAGCAATGCAAAACGTCGGACATTGGATCAAAATAAAAAACTATTGATAAGATCAATAGTTTTCTCTCTAATCAATCTATTTTCAGCTATTTCACGATCAAAACAAAAAAAAAATAATTCCTACCTGTGGACAAGCGACGCTCACTTCTGTCAAACGGTACGTTTTCTGGCAAAATTGCTCTCAGTATTGCCATGACAATGATTGCCTTGGCAATGTTAAGAGCAATAATAATCAATTTCTATATGGCAATATTACCGTTGCCATTGCCAGATAAATTGCCAGTGTAGACGCAGTGTTAGTATACAAAGCTGGATATAGTTCTTCCTCGGATTGCCCGATGCCCTAAAGAAATTCGCTTTGAAACTGCAATTTCATTAGCCTGGAAATGAGAGATATGAAATCCAGAAAACAATTTACTAAAGAACTTTCCATAAAACTTTTTCCGTATATTTTAAATGAAAACGGACAGAACTAAACCCGACCCTTTTAACATCAAAGGTTTAAAATTAAGTAATTTTTTCTCAATCATCAGCGAGTAGTTTAAAAACTCCATGGCTGATGCAAGAGGGTCTACAATTTAGTTTTCAAATGCAAGATGTCATCGTCCTGTAAAGCTTGAGTAATGCTTGAAGCACAAAGTAAATTTTTCTTAAAGTAATTTTTTTTAAATTGCATCAGTTGTACTACTTGACTTTTTGATGACAAAATGATTATAACTAGTTTCAAGAACAAATTTTATCCAAGTATAATATCTTGTATTTTCGAAAGATGGCAAAAATAAGTTCTTACTTGAGTAAGAAAGACGTGGGTGATGCGAGCAAATAAGAGCCCTTTGACATGAAAAACTATAAAATTGCCGTATCAAATGATGTAAAAACTAGTGAAAAAATACGATTGCTCTTATGAGATCCAAACACCAGAAGCAATAAAGGCCCACCTACGGAACCGACTTCAACTTCATTGTAAAGAAATTTCCAACTCCGGAAATGCTATTGCAAATGAATGAAGCAAAGGATGAAGGAGGAAATTTCTAGAAAAAAGTTTTTCTACATTATTTTCTAGATAAAGAAGTGCAACAGCTTCAAAGATGTCATCCTTTGATATTCTAACAAAAATAAGACGAAAAATTGTACAACGATTTCAATAAAAGGACCCAACGACCTATTGAGCGCACTGTTGAATAAAAACAATTTCGAATATTTAAAACGTTCGTAATTGATGAAGAAGAAAATCGCTTTAGAATTCGAACAAATTCTTTAATTGCAACAATTTCCATGAGATTAAATTTCTCAAAAAGGAGACACTCGAAAAAAAGGATCAAAACGAAAGAATTTTTCTAGTTTTGTCGTTGTTAGAATATTTTTCTTGAAATAGGGCAGGTTTTCTTTGGCGTAGTTTGTGCTCTTTTTCTACTAATTATTGTTGATGCGTTATTGAATCGTTTTGCTGGTTGGAAAAAGAGTTATTCGTTTGTCCGGGAAAATTTGGAAGAATAGTTTTCGTGTATTTAGAAATGTTTAAATCAAACTGTTTATTTAGTCTCAAGCTTGTATTACACTGTATGCCACGCAGTCAATTATTTGATCATAAAAATTTGACCAAAGAAATTTGACCACAAAAATTTTTCCATAAAAATTTGACCATAAAAATTTGATCATAAAAATTTGACCATAAAAATTTGATCATAAAAGTTTGACCATCAAAATTTGATCATAAAAATTTGACCATAAAAATTTGACCATCGAAATATGATCATAAAAATTTGACCATAAACATTTGACCATAAAAATTTGATCATAAAAATTTGACCATAAAACTTTTATCATACAAATTTGACCGAATTTGATGTCAAATATCCATTTGACACGCTCCTCGATTGCAATATTACACTATATGACATATTTGACACCATCGTCAAAATTTTTCTTCGTGTCAAACGGTCAAACGCAACTTCGATCACCAAATTTTCAAGTTTTAAACTCCGTTCAGATTAATTAGCGAGACGTAAGTGGATTCAGCAAAAAATTAGAGAGTAATAAGAAAAGTTATTGTTTTAATGTTTGTCGTTGTTGGTGCAAGTATTAAAACTTACCAAAAAAAAGTGCTATGCAGTAATAATGATGTCGTATTTACTGGAGGAAAGACAGAAGTAGTTTAAACTAATTATTTATTTCACCGATCGCCACAAAAAATTAAATTATTTGACCCATTGCTTTTCCAAAAATCGCAAATGGTCAAATGTGGTCAGATTGATTGTCAAACGGTGTCAGACGGTCAAATGAAATATTTTGTCAAAAAGCATATGACCGTTTCAGCATCTGGCAGCATTTGACTGGGAAAATGGACAAATATTTGACCGCGTAGCATACAGTGTAATACTAGCTTAACTACTGAAGGGTGCCATATACCACAAAAATTGGTTAAGTCTACTCTTGAGCTTGAAACCGAAGCTAAATACCTTGGAATTATTCTTGAAGCAAAGCTTAACCTTGATTTTTCAGGTACAATGTGTGATCAAAAAGTGTCACATCGACCGACAAATTATTCAAAATAAATCACACTTAAAATACTTTCCACCCCCAGTGACCCCTAAATAAAACAGCTCTCCTTTCAATCATTTCCCTAATGGAGTCGCACTCGGACTACAAGAAAAAAAATGGAATTTTTTTCCCTTCTCCTATAACCGAAAGGACGAAAAGGACACTCTTTAGATATACTTTACCATTTTATACAAATCAGCTGTTTGTTGCCTTACTCTTAAACTATAGCTTGCTGCTTTGAATAAAATTCCTTTCCAGTTCCCCAAAAAGAAAAACCCGAAGCATTTTTATAAAAGTGAAATTCCAGCAGGATTAAGGACACATGAAAATTGAGAAAGAAAATAAGAAATAAAATAAAAAGGGTGCAAGAAAAAAAAATCACTTCAATAAAGTTCACAAATTGATACATTGGAAGGGATATTATTGCGAACGATCCTTTCCAGAGAATATTGAAATCTTATTATACTTCATATAGAGGCGTTTTTTTCGCCATCTTATTGAATTTTTTTTTTGGGATTTAGGTTTGAAACCGCTCTTTCTAGGGTTGTTCTATAATATACCGATTTTTACTAGGTAGCCACTGAATGAAATGAAGCTGTTTGTAGTCAACTACTGATGTGGTACCAATTTGAAATCATTTTGTATCGAATGTGTGTTGAGTTATTTTTCTTTTGTTGGGTGGTAAGGAGATGGGGTCAGTTTTAACATGAGTGTTAAGGATGAAATTTGTCAGGGTTTTACTAGTAGCCAGCATGGCTTTCGGTCTTTTACGGGATTTATTTTGATTTTTTTGAAATGTGGTAATTTGGGAAGGGTTCGTCTATAAATTCAGGTTTTCGCTGAAAATTGCAAAAATATTAGTGAAGCATTATTTTCAGTTTTAGGTCCAAATCAACAAGATCCATTTTCAAAAAACCCATTCTCAATTGCTTTTGTATACCCTTGCTTCCTTCCCCGCCAGTGTTTGACGATAGGCTAACAACCTATCACCGGAAAAAAAACCTACGTTCTGAAGCTTCAAGGGAAAAAATCGGATTAAAGGACGATCCTAATATCCAAAATCCAATCGAAGAAATGACCAAGGCCTAATTTGGGCTGTCGTAAGAAGAAGAAAAACTTCTTAGAGAGTTAAAGAACAAATCAATATCCAGCTTCACCACCATCATCGCCACTATTCAACACTGCTCCTTCTTGCTCTGTTCTGCTTGTGTGCAATCCCACTTCTGACACCAATTTTTGAAACTTGCTCTTAGTTGCTTCGACACTGTGAATAATATTTGAGTGTACAGTCCAAGAGTTATATAAGTCATAAGCACGCACTGCATTAAGAGTATTTCTGTTGATAAAATTGACAAGTGTCTCGGACCACTAAAGTAAAACACTTGTTTCTCTTGATTATCTCAGAGTAAGACTATCGAGATAATCTCAGAATATTGTAAATGACACAGTTGGTGTGCCTGCCTTCTTAGTTGACATTTCTTCGCACAAATTTCACTGACAGGCAATTTGGATTGTTTTTGTCAGGCCGACTTCAGCTGTACATAGTGCTTGTGATTTCAGAGATCAAGAATTTTGGTTTTGACATAATTTTGACAGAATTTGACGTTAATATTGGTGTTTATATTGATACCGATAAATTGGTAGTTGAAGCTAAATTTGATTCAACAGCGCAGTCTGGATGCCTAAATTTGAATGAAGAGATAAGTGGAACCTTCCCTACCTTCAATCTACAGGATCCCAAAATTAGAACGTCCTATAAACTGCGAAAAATTCAAATTTTTCGAACATATGTTATTCATTTATTTTCTAATTCAGATTCACTATAAAATTTTTACTTATTTCTTTCGGTTTTCATAAGTGGCTTGCTTTAATCCGGCTCGACAGCTAAAAAATGTTCGATTCGTTTCCAAACAAAAAATGAGTATTAGTTGCGTTGGGATACATACGGCTGGTACAGTTTCCTGGTACTTAGATCGACTGAACTCTCTGTGCATCTCCATGTGAGACCTAAATAAAGATTTTTTTTCACCTTAGCATTAGCTTTACCCCTATCTATAAAAATTTGTACGGCGCCCTTGTTTTAAAGTGCAGACCAAAAGTATACGGTCTTTTATAATTGTGTTTTCGTGGCAACAGAAAAACAAAAAAAAATTGTATCGTTCGTTTTTCTCACGATATTTGTTTTTCTAAATCAAAAAGACACGAGTTCCTCAAAGGTAAAGGTTTCGCAAGTGAGTTCGAGTATTCTGATGCTGCGTTTCATAATAATTCAAAATATTATTAATTTATTCCCAAAAAGAACTGGAGTAAGAAAAAAATACAATCTTCAATTCTGAAACTAAATAATAATTAAAAGAAAAATAACAAATTAAGTTTAAAAAATTAGTTTAAATATAATTAAATTTAAAATAATAAAGTTAAAAAATTTGGCTCAGTGCCGTAACTTTGCTATTTTTTATGGTAGATGTCCAACACGCGTTTAAATCTGAGATGCAGTGCAGGCTTCTATACGCGACTGACAACCTAAAAAACGGATAGTAAAGGAGTTATAATAAAGAGCCCATAGAGTGAAAATATTAAAAAATCTTAAAATCCAGGAAATAAAATATAATAAATAAAATATAATTTGGTATCTAATCAGACCTAAGACATGTGGGGAAATTTCTGAAAGCGAATGCAACCCCAACCATAACACCAAGGCAATTGCATATATAAATATTCTTAAATTAATTTTTAGGCGATTGTTCGATGTGTCCATGGATGCAAAATCTAATTCACTATCTCATCACCTAAGAGATACGTTGTAATTCGTGAAAGCGCAAGCAACTCTTCTACACTCTTTTGATGTCCGGAAATTAGTTTTCAGGCGATTACATAGAAAGTCCGTAGAAGTAAAAATCATTCTGCTACCTAATGAAGCCTAAGAAACATGACGAAATTTGTGAAACAATATACAATCCATTTAAACACCGTGGAAGTTAAACTAAAAACCAAGTTAGTATCTCATCCGACCTAAGAGATATGGCAAAATTTAAGAATACGTATACAACTTTCTCACACTCCCTTGGGAATTGAATATCGAAAAATCCAGAACTTAGTTATTGCGTGTTTTTTTTATAAAATTCCCGCGGAAGTAAAAATCTAATCAAATCTAAGAGATATGGCGGAATTCGTGAAAACCTTATACCTCCCTAGGGGTTAAATATAAAAAATATCCCGAAATTGTTTTTTATGCGATTATATAAAATGACAACGGAAGTAAATATCAAACCGATAACTCACTATACCGGACAGATATTTCGGAATTCGTGAAAAGGTTACAATCCCTGTACGGCTCTTAGATGTTGAAAAAAAAAAAATCTGAAAAGGTATTCCAACATACGACGTTATCTAAGGAGCTGATGAAAGCAAAGGCGACATCTCAGAAGATCTAAGAGATATGACGATATTCGTTAAAATATTTATTCGCCAATGTAAATCTGAATAAGAAAAACTTTGCTTAAATTGCTTTTCTAGTAAATTAAATTAAACTAAATTTTCGAGTTTAAATTTCGAGCATAAGCCGTTTCTGAGATAGGAAAATCACTTCCCATGCAGTAATACCACTATCAAAAATTATGTTTTTAAAAAAACGCCACTGTTTAGATTCTAAGTTTGAGCTTAAGCAGCTCTCGAGTCTGAAAAATAAGAATATTCTATTATACTTTTCATCATCCTCTATCCTCACCCTTTATTCTCTTACCCATAAATTTTGTTTAGTAGGGTTTGGTGGGCCAACCTGCTCGTATTAATTTTAAGATACCATAGACTATACAGAGACAGGGTTCGAGGGTTGGGTAACACTTCATATCCCTGGAAAAAATATTTTTGTGAATCTCCGAAAAGGAAGTTCGTGTCGGACGCAGCCATGACCACTACATAATATATTCAATTGGAAAATAATCGTGGAGTTTCAAGTCCTGTTTCGAGGTTGTCATATTATAGAGAGATGAAATTTGGTTTTTGATTTTACTTTTTTCTCTAGGAAAGCATTCATTCGTGTCTTGGTTTTTTGCTCCAAAATGGCCTCAGTACCAGTGTGACCGTTTTGATATTTCTCAGGGTAGCAAATTTGGGTAGCAATTCTTAGCTTGGGTAGCAAAAATATTTTCTAATACTTCTTTTCATTAAATGGAACTAGTTACGTCATTATATGCTTATCTGTTACTCATAACACTGTATATCCACTAAAAATTTAAAATTTTTAAAGAAAAAATAAGATTTTAAAGTGTGAACATTTATTTAGGAAAATCAAAATTCACACAAAATGCATATTTTGCCCTTCGCTCAAACGAGTGTAGATTCGGAAAAAAAACCTAATTCGATTGCGATTATGTATGCGGTATGCGCTAGCACTATACTATATTTCTAAGTACAATAATATTAGACAGCTATCGATGGTACGCGATTTCGAATGCAAGACCAGAGGCGTGCATGAATTTTACATTTGATATGGTTTGTCAAAGTATCATATTTTTTGGCGTAGGGGAATGTTGTACAAAACGGGGTCCTTAGTGTTTATGGTAAAATATCTTCGAATTGGTGTAACACATTATTTTCATAATATTATTAAGTTGTTCTTTACTTCTTTCTTCTTATTTTTCCCGTACTTTTATTTGTATATGAATCACACTAAAGGTGAAAAAATTATAGTTTCTCGACCACGTCAAAATTCCCGTTTTATACGCATGGTTGGACAAAACGGGGTACTGTGTATGTTCGTAATTAAACACACTTTTTTATAAAATTAAAAGTTCTTAATCATTTTTAATAAACAAAATTTGAATAAAATATATAACAAAACATAAGAAAATAAATATAAATTATTATTTTCGTTCAGTCGAATAAGTTACAAATTTAAGAAATTATTGTTTTTCCGCATTTTTATGATATTTCATTTTGATAAACATGAGTATTAGTAGGAATTATGACCTTATTTATATTTACACAAATCGAATATATAATGTTCGCAATCTTCTGCATCAAGACTTGTACAGGCTTCATGAGCCCAACCCTTACAAGTGCATCCATCCTTCATTGCTTTTGGATTTAGAATACATTTCATACAGAAAATACATGGCGCATCATCGTGGTCAGATTGGGTTTCGGAAGTCAAGACAATCAATTCTGTCGAAATATCGCTTCCAGGTGGAAAGCTCGAAGTTAAGGACACCGAAATCTTTGTCTCATTATTTTGATCCTTATCTAATTGGTATGTTCGTAGTCTCTGACGGTGCAAATATCCAATCTGCAAACACATTTGAATCCAATGGATACATACCCGTTTTTCGAAATCTATTTATGGCTGTTTCTATTGAGGCCGCTTTAATAAACGCTGTACCATACAGTTTTCCGATTTGGAATTGAGTAATTGCACGTGCAGTCTAAGCCATTTTCTACATTTATCCAAATAGTATTGACTTAGGAGTGCCATGAAAGACTCTTCAAGTGGTTGCATTCTATGAGTGACAAAGAAGTATTACGTGATTTTTACGAAGTTTTTCAATATTTTTGGTATGACTAGCATGACCATCCAAAAGCAATAGAACTGGTTTGTCTTCAGACATTTTAAAAATATTATCTTCGTCATCCATCCACTTGGAGCTTCATCCAGCAGTGTAGGCTTAGCGGAACAAAATTGGTGAAAGGGAATTCAAAAAACTTTTAAATCGTATAAGACGGGGCACTACCCCGTTTCATCCACCCATAGAATACCCTGTTTTATCCAACTTGCAATTTCTTGCAAAAATACTTGATTGTAGGTATTTAGACATCACTAAATGCAATTAATGCGTCACAAATTAAACAAAGGGCAACAACGAAAAGAATGATATACGTACCGTAAAATTAAACACACGAAATCCCCAAAAATAAAAACAAATAAAACAGCTAAATAAAATAATTTTGTTTTTGAAAAACTATAATTCTGTCCTGCTTGCGGTAAAACATCTGATCGCGGCAGAAGACAAATGCCTAATGATGAGACATGTGTATGTTTGCTGGTAAGGTGATTTGTAGCAAGATTCTACATTCACGGATGAAAAAAACCGCGGGTCCCTGTTTTACCCGCCTACCCCGTTTTGTACTACTTTCCCCTACACAAGTTTTATAACGGCTAATTTTACCAGGGTAGCAAATTTAGTCATGTAGTAACATAGTAGCAAAAAATTGTCAATAGTAGCATTTTGCTACCTTCGTAGCACTTGTGGTCACACTGCTCAGTACTTCCAATTCACACCGAAGAGACAGAAATTTAATAACCAAATCTTTAACATTTTTTGATTTTCATGAACTATTAATTATTAATTTTCTTAAAGCTCTTCTCCATTTTTCAATTTGAAAGTTATCACATTGAATTCGTTAACCTAAAAAGTTCGGACAGAGTGAGTAGTGCAAATTTCATTTCTTCAAGATATTTACTGTCCATGTTTTTAATTTTTTATACTCTAGATGAAATCATATAGAGTATTATAAGTTTAATCCAGCCCAAAAGTTTGTAACGCATAGAACCAAGCCTCGGACGAAAAAAAGTTATATATTATTTTTTGTTTATTTGTGGCCAAAAACCTCAAATCCGCTTGACGTCCGTCCGTCCGTCCGTCCGTCCGTCCGTCAGCGAAATCCTGTTACTCCTTCGTGTAGCTGCCATACAAAATGTCCTTAGAACACGTCTTTAAGAATATTGGCCGATAACTTCAGAAGGGTTTAAGCTACGTCTTTGAAATTTTGTATGTGTTATTTTTTCAATAGTTGGAGCTAAATGTATGATTATGAAGAAAATTCTATTAGTCCTTCGTGTAGCTGCCATACAAATATCCTGTCAAAACGTCTTCACTTAATTTACGGAACTTACTATAGCTCAAGTAATCTTTTAGCTATGAATTGGAAATTTTGTACAAATTAGTTTTGAGTAAAAACGAAGTTCGAGTTTACTAATCAGCGAAATCCTTTTACTCCTTCTGGTAGCTGCCATACAAAATGTCCTTGAGACACGTGTTCAACAATATTTTTCGATAACTTTTGAACGCTTCAAGCTACGAATTAGAAATTTTGTATACGTTCATTTTTAAATGGTTCCAAGGAAAAGGATAAATATGTAAGAAATCGAGTGAGTCCTTCCTACACCTCTCATGCGAAAGTCCTTCAAAAAGAAAATTTTTTTTCGATGACTTACCCAGTTCAAGATATGAAATTAAAGACTGAATATTGTCTTTTAGGTTTGAGTAGCAATCTAATGGCAGTCCTTAATTAAGGACATACAACATGCACACACGTAATTCTACTTTATCCCCAACTACAATATAAATCGGAGTTCAGTATTCATCTAGAGTATTATACGATTGGCTTGCAGCCGATCGTGACTGCAGTATGTTTTTAAATGGCGTTATATCATTTGCGCCCCTTTAGTAATTTATTAAATTCGAACCTCTTCTGAAATTATCCATCGATCCTATTCTGAAAGTAGAACTAAGCAAATTTCATAAAGTTCCAAATTTTTATTTAATAAAAAAAAATTTTTCATAGCCCTCTGAGGCCTTTAAAAAAAGTTAAACTTTTCGGCAGCTTAACGAGTGCAATTTTTGATGCTTGAGAATGTTATGAAATTTTTTTATTCTTGTTATAAACTTGGAAATACTTGGAAATAAATTATTGGTTATATTAAATATATAATCTAGGTACAAACAGTTTGTTCTAATCATAATACAAATTTATTATAACTTAAAAAAAAAATTTAATTGCGTGGAAAAGCAAATTAAAATTTTAAAAAAGGGTTTACGTAGCTGATTGCACTTCGTCACTCATTTTTGTTCTGCAGGATGTTGTTTTCTGTCTAAAATTTAATCCCGAACACAAACTTACCTAATAACTGAAATACCAATTTTTTTAAAAAAAATAATAAAACGCATTTTTTTATTCTGTACATCATCTCCGTTTATATCTCTTAAATTTATTTAATTAAATATTTTTTTTTTCTTTCAATATGAATATAATATATGCGAAATATTTTTTCTAATTTCATATTTATTTTCTTTATAATATTTTTGTGTTTTTAACTTATAATTAATTTTTTTTATTATTATTAATTAAATGTAAATTTTTAACAGGTTCTTTTAAATTAATTGTTTTCTTGGGTTGCTTTTAAATATAAGTGCCAATCAACAAGAAAATAAAATTTAATAGTTCGGATCCGTTCGTATTTCATACCACAAGGTGTGATTCTGGATTCTGTTTGCACCCAGTCCTCTGGGGCTTACATTTTTTCTCTTCGTTTTAATAGGTGCGTGGTCAAGTAATTCCGAACTTCATATACTACTGCTACTACTGGCCATATTTTCTTCGGGTATCCTATAAGACCCTTTCCTGGGGATAGAAAATTTTCTGAGGCACTGTTGCTGATTTTAGTATATTTTTATAAACAAAGATTCTGACCAAAACTCTCCTTTTTAATAGACTAGAGTTCAAACTCCTTGGTTCCCTTGAATTAACTTCTTGAATTACATTGGACTGCTTTATTCACCAACCTTTCGAACATATAAACTCCATTACTGGAACTGAGTTAATTTTTTTTCATCCTCTAAAATCATTCGAATAATGTTGCACAAATGACAATCATTTACCCTCACTTTCCTTATTACATTCCAGGAAGTACTCGGCGCAGCACACCAAGAATAAACCTAGACTATCAAATTACTTAATCGAAACATCAATAGTTCCTACTCATTTCTAATCACTTCTACTATTTTACTTGTAATCTTTCTTCAAAATAAATAAAGTCCAATTCTCGGGATACAACATTCTGTCGAAATAACTCTTAAAACGGCACATCCGTTCTGATCAAACACTACAAATTTGATCAATTCTTAAATTCGATTTTTTTAGCATTTCTGCAGCTCGAAACTGCCGATAATAGGACCATACTGCAAATGGCAATATACATACCCCATAAACTCAGTGCGGAGTCTCTTAAGCTAGTATTAAACTCTATACCATGCTGTCAAATATTTGACTTCAAAAATTTGACGAAAAGTTCAGTCAAACTTTTTCTGTCAAATAAGAACAAAAAAAAATGTTGCAAAAACAAAATTGATGATTACACTATATGACTGAATTTGCCATCCAGAATAGTCAAATATTTGACATTGTGGAATACATTGTAATACAAGCTTTTGACATGATCTCACTCATGACAAAATTTAGTCTAGTAATAAATAATGGCAATTTTAATGCTCGCAGTTGTAGGTCACCAATCTAAAGAATCAGGGTTTATGAACATGAAGGCTCTTTTTCTCTCTCAGACTGCCAGCAAATCAACTTGCCCCTTTTTTATTAAAACTCCTTAGTTATAAGCTCACAGAGGCGCGCATGTGAAAAGAAAACATTTTTTTTTTGAAGATGTAGCTTCTTCTTTTACAAATATTAAGAAGATTATTTGCCGATTTGTTACATAAACATGTAGTGGCTATAAAATCTCATTAAATTTTTTGGATATTAATGAAGAAAATCCAGTAATTCGCTAAAGTTCCAATCCAAAAGTGATTAATTCAAGTGAAATTACAGAATAAATTATTTTGGACAAGGTTTTATTTAATTTAGAGAAAATAAAATCGAAAAAAGATTTCCTAAATTTTTGACCCTATCGTCTGTATTCGTTACTCCAAAAAAAATTCAACAGTAGACTCAGGGAATGCTTTCTCTAAATCAAATTTGAAGTAGTAGTTGCTCAACAGTATACTGCATTAACCCAAATCATAGTCATATAAAACTAAAATTATTATTCAACCCCGCTCTCTTCCTGTATACCCAACTATTCATGGTTATTTAGTAGGTAAATCGCCCAGAAACTTACAAGAAAATTACCCGAAATTTTATTAAAACAAATATCGATTGTTTGATTCGTAGTTAAATTATTTGTTCAATTAAAAAACTTATTCACTAATCCTACGATCGATTGCAGCGAATTGCTGCATTCCTCTGGCGTTCAAAGACTTTCCGAAAATGACGAAAAAAGGACAAACAATTTTTAAAGTTTGCTCAAAAATACTTTATTATTGAAATAACAAAGAAAATGTTATTTTTATTCTTAAGTCCATTTATTCGTTGCAGCGCTGCAGATGACTCAGAGATAGCTGCACGTATTACTGTGAAGAACCATTTAAATTTTTTTCCGGACAATCAAATTTTATATGCGTTCACTAGTCAATTATAAATCGTTGTTGATTAGATTGATATTTTTTTGTTTTGGGAAATTTTTATTTTGAAAATTTTACATCCATTAAAAACAATTTCATAAAAAATTGAAGGTGGAATTATGGAGAACGCAACGCGCTAGTGTTAAGCGACGCGATTACAACCGATTGGACTGAATATCACATCGCTCTAATCGTGTGGCTTTGATAGTCTATTGTCTATTTCCGTTGCGCGTGTAACGCGATTTGTTTCGGATTTTTTTACAAAAATAGACGGCCGCCCAACTAGCAAACTACCTTCCATAAGGCCTTATCGAAGCTATTTCCCTGCCACGTATCCTTGGTAAGGCCTTATGAAAGGTAGTTTGTTAGTAGGGCATCGGTTAGTAAATATCGCAAATGAATGCCTATTCAATAAAAAAAAACCGAGGCAATACGACCGCAGCAAGCCAACATAATATTTTGATATTTGTGAGTATTAATTGACAGTTTTGGCAAGCGAATCAACGCGCCTACTATAACTGGGGTTGCGATTTGGCGCGCACGACGCGGTTATGTAATCGCGCGAGTTGTGCGCATCGCCTTTACTATAATTCCACCTTAATAGTGAACGCGACGTGCGAGCGTTAAGCGACGCGATCACAACTGATTTCAATACCTGTTAATGAGTGCAATCAGTTACAGTTCTATCGCATCGCTCTAATCCTGTCTATTTTCTAATTTTGTTGAGCGTTTGACGTGATATTGATGCTTGCTTCGGTTGTATTTCGAAATTTTAACAACAATAGACGGCAAACATCGGAAAATCAATCACAATACTTTTGCAAACTGCAAAAACAATATTTTAGTATTTCAGAATATTATTTGACAGTTGCGTGAAGCAATTCAGCGCGCCGTCCACAACTGGTGTCGCGATATGACGTGCGCGATGCGATTGAGTCGCACGCATCGCTTTCACTGTAATTTCACCTTTAGTGAGCGATAATTAATTCAGTCGATTTATTTTTAAATCAGATTACCATTGATAAATATTTCAATTTGACATAGCATCCGGCATCTGCTGCGTTAATTGAAAATTGCCGATCAGCTCTTTGAATACACGCTGTATTGATTGAATTTGTAAAATCATTTATTTAAAAAAAAATTAAATGTTCAGTACTGCAAAAAGAAAACAACAGTGCGGTCCCTCACTAGTCTCAATAAAACTTAAGTGTCATAGTTCTACTATTTGACCACTTGATATTAAAAGTTTTAACCACCTGGTATTTTATTTAAAAAAAATTCTGGATATCGTCGTAAATATTATTTTACTTAAAAACTTTAGTATGACAGGTTGGATTAAATATGAAAATAAATTAATATTTTTTTGTGGGTAAATAACCGGAATATACCGAGTAAATATCCAATGAGCATTAACCCACCGCCTATCACTTTTTTTTTTTTGAAAAACACTTAATTTAATCAGAAACTGGCATATAATAACTGTTTAATTTTTTCTGAACGAGGCTTTCGTATATTTTATTAAATTTCTTTATGTTTTAATATTTACAAAAATGCATAAAATGTTTTTAATGCGTTTTACAATTTTTTTTCTTTATGACGAAAAAGGTATGATGATGATTATTATACAGTTGGCAGATTTGGAATGTAAAATTAATTACATTGGGCTTTAATTTGAAATAATATTTGGGGATGTATATTAAAAAATTATTCAGTTATTTATATGCAAAGTGTATTTAACGTTAATTTTTCGAACTCTTTAAATAAATTTTTTTTTTTGGTTAATCGTCGACATGATTACGGCTTTAGATTAATCTGTACATTGATTTAACTTTTTTATTTGTGCTATAAGCCGTCCTCACCACCATGGCTGCTGTAGATAATTGGGTTAATAATGTTGCTATTAAAATTTTTTTTTTAATTTTGAAATCCGATTAGAATAATAGCTAACAATAAATTACATCGACATAAAGTTAAGCTCACATTTATTTACAAGCAACAATTATTGTGCATTTAAATAAATAAAAGGAAAATAAATTTTCGTGATACTTCACACTGGTTATGGTATGACGTAAAAAACAAAGAAATGGTAACCATGGGGAATATTGTTTATAAGAAAATTTAAATTTCGGGTATTTTATTTGATCAGATTTTGAATGTATATTCGAGCTTGAAGACAAATTTTTATAAGTTAGTCGGGGATGTGAAATTACCTGTCGATAATCACGGTATGACCACAGTATGAACACAGTTTGACCAAAGTATGACCAAAGTATGACCAAAGTGTGACCAATTAACAAAATTTCTATTATTTAATGGTTGTTTTATGAAACTTTTGATTTTCGATTAAAATTCATAAAGAAAGTGATTTAAACCACGTCAGTTTATACATTTTCTGTTGTTTTTGTTATTATAAATGTTTATATTTTAAATATAGTATACCAAAGCAATGCTTTCATTCAGTCGAAAATGCTATAACTTTTAGTATTTCATTTTCTCATAATATTCTTTCATAGTTTTATTTTGTCGTATAATAAATAGTTCTTTTGTCTATATAATTATGTATACAAATGTTTATTTCTGAATTGCACGGTCGCTTCATCACAAAAGTTGAAAATTAATATTTAAAAAGATCATTCCTGTATCCCATTTAATCGAGATTAAGTAGTAATCCCGAAATGGGACTAATTTAACTGTAGACTGTGAAAAATTGGTGTCAAATACTTGAAGAAGAAGAAAAGGCTTCTTTTCCTTTTTAATAAGACACGAACAATAATAAGAAAAACTGAACAAAAGGATGAAAGCCAACGAAAAAGTCGTACAATTCTAAAATAATACAATATATCCTTAAATAACATAGTAGAGAAGTTGCTGTAGTCTTTTTGAACAAAAAAGGACATCTATTCAAACTATAATTCTGTGAGCATCACAGCATACAATCGTCTACCGATTGATGAAATATTTAAAGTCATGAATTACTTAGAGCCGTAGTAGTTGTTCCCATTTGATGACGATGGCCATATGGACGGGCTCGAATGATATTATTAGTTATGATGATACTAGAACTTCTACTGCTTTTACTGGTGTTGCTGCAACACCTACTTGACGATTTTCTGCATAGGTACGACATGAACAATTGCTGTATCTGCAACGTGAACAGTACAAATATCAGAGATGGTGATATAAATGCACTTCCGGCATTTAACGAGGACATATCGCCTGAAACGAAACGAAAAACGGTTTAAAAAAGTTGAAGAATTTTAACAACAGACCGTAGAAAAGTGAACAATTTATATACAAGAAAATGGTGTCAGAAGTGGAATAGTTGGTAGGTGTGTACGATCGCTCTAGGAAATCGTACAGGAAATATCATTTTTAAGTTGAACAGTTAAGTGGACAGCAACTATTACTATTCCTTCGTGCAATTTGAATTTTCTTAGTTTTTTCTTGTTAGTTAGAGTGTAATGTAAGACTGCTTGGACAGTGTTGGCCACTTATAGACAGTTCTAGAAAACATGCTATTTGATATCCTCCGGGCTAGACTCTTCATCAAAAGATTTCGAATAAAGTGTTGCAGCAGAAAAACGATGTCAATTTTGTTTGACCATTTTTAAATTGGCTTTGCTTGGGATATAGACGGTAAGTGGTTGTGAAAAGAAAGTCATAATGCAGATAAAGAATTTTAATAAAATTGTGTCAAAACTTGTTGTATGTAGAACTAAATTGGTTTAGATCAGAAACCCTTTGGCAACTATCCTTGACAGGCCTATTCTGCACTAGAGTCACAAGTCACAATGGAGGTGAAGAGTCACAGTTTTTAATTAATTGTGACTTCGTATTCTGTAGTATCACCGCGAGAATGGGAACAAAATGACTGAAAAGTCATAGGAGGTTGTGATCTGGAGGTTGTTGTTTTGACCTAATTTCCGAATAGGGCCGTGGTACTGATTTCCCTTCGGGTTGGACGACAGACTAACAACCCATCACTGGAAAAGTATATAGTGTTGCACGGTTTTGATAGGGATCGGAAAAAGGGATGATAGTGCCTCTAAAAAAATATTAGAGGAAAATTGTCGACGATACGCAGAATGAGGAAATGGATTAAAGGTGGAAATGTTTACCTTTGAATCAAAAACAATGGAGTTAGAAAAACGCGAATTAGGGACTGATCGAAGGGTGAATCAGTACTGCACTCCTATTTCAATGGTGATTGGGAATAATAATACTAAAAAAAACGGAACCGAGAAGGCTGGAGGCGGTACATACAGGAGTCCAAGGTCCAATTTGGACTGCAGCGTCATCATTAGTAAGTAAGTAAGTAAAATACTAAAAGAAGTTGGAATTTCGGTTTATTTAACATAAATTTTAAACGCAATTTATACGTAGTATATTTTGAAAGATTATTGAAGCACGTTGTTGAACTTGTAGGCTTCCAGAATCTCTAGCTCATTGAGCTAGAAGTTTACTTGCAGAGAAAGTAGGGAGTATTTATGTCTATTTAAAACATTATTAACATTTAACCTCAACGTATTTTCGAGTTAAAGTTTTTTAGGCGATGAGCTCAATTTTTAGGGACATTTGTATGGTCACTTCTCCATTCAGTATTCAAATTTTAAAAGTTGGGCTGCTGGAAAATGGATGGAAGGACAAGTTCGGAAATAAACCCAAATTCATTCTCAAATAATAGTGAAAAAAACACTTGAAAGATTTTTGTATAAAATCTTCTTGAACAAAAATGAGACTTGGCAAATAAATTTTACTTTATTATTTTTTAATAATAAAGTATTGTTATCGACCTGAAATTCCAAAAAAATTTGCTACCCTGAAATTTTGTATTTTCACGTTTTAGGACTAGTAGACCCCAAAAAAACAAAAAAAAAATGGCCGTATGTCCGCCGTAGACGCCGTCCGCCGTACGCCGGACGCCGTACGCAAAACCGTTTGAAGGCGCATAGCTCACAAACCCGTTGAGATATTAAATTGAAATTTTTATGGTGGGTAGATTGGGTGAACCCCTACGATTGGTATCTTTTTGATGGGTGGGGTGTAAGAGGGGAGGCGCATTTTAGACGAAAAATTTTGGTTTCTAGATCTCAGGAACTGCTTATAGTAAAAGGCTGTAATTTGGAACTTATGTAGTACTATGATAGTGGACCTATTTGCAAAAAAATTAGTGATAAGGGTTGAGGGGTGTGTCCGAAACGTTCGAAAGCTGGGATTGAAGCATTCTAAAATCCATATCTCCTGAACCGTTGATCTCAGAAGAGTGAAACTTTGTAGTTATCTTAAGGGATACTAGGAGAGTTGACAAGAGCTAAAATTTTTAAGAGAGGAAGTGAATTGTAGGTGTGGGGGGTGAAAAACTTGAGATTACAATATCTTCCGAACCAATTGTACCAGGAAGATGAAATTTGGTTTCTGTATAGAAGATCACAAGTGGAGTCTACTGAATGTAAAAATTTTGAGAGGGGAGGTGGAGTACGAAAGTGAGGGGATAACCATTTTTCAAAAAATTTAATTTTTATATCTCAAGAACCATACCAGATATTATCTTAGAAGTTTTACTGGAGTTAGGCCCAGAAGACTTCTAGCTGGAAAAAAAAATTTTGTGGTGCCGGCGAAGGGGGTGACGGTGGGAAGGGGTGGAACGAAAAGAATTCTGATTTTTATTTCTCGAAAACCGCAAAGCATAGAAAGCTAAAAATTGACGAGTATATAGAGTCACTGAAGAGGTATCCTAGAAAAATTTTTGATGGGGGTAGCAAGGTACTGGGGTGGTTGGTGGTTAAAACTTAGTATGTATATGTAGAAGTACTACAGGAGTAATTAAAGCAAAAAAAAAAAGTTAAAAATTTTATTGATGTACAGAGCTGGAGCAATGCGGTGTAGGTCAATATGCGACTGATAACCTAAAGAATAAACAGGAGGCCATTTGGAACGTTATTTTTTAGGTTATCAGTCGCATAGTGACCTACACCGCATCTCAGTATTAAACACGTTTTGGACTTCTACACAAAAAATAATAAAGTTGCGCCCAGTTTTAAATCTGTGGCTTTCTGTAGTTTTTTTTTATGTTGGTAATTTTTCTATTTCTTTGTGCAATACGATGTTTTGGAATTTGACCAGATAATGTAATTTGGAAATATTTAAAAAATTTTAATATTTGGAATTTTATTCCGCTTAGAGTACTGAAATATACAGATAGCAGCAGAAAATTCCAAGTACTAACTAAATTCTGCCTAATTTAATTC
The DNA here is from genome assembly GCA_951812415.1 of Beris morrisii. NCBI lineage: Eukaryota > Metazoa > Arthropoda > Insecta > Diptera > Stratiomyidae > Beris > Beris morrisii. Next base: position 104,925,750 of record OX638313.1, on the reverse strand, counting down.
ATTCAGTGCTGACGAGATAGTGCTTCAGTATTAGTACGACGGGATTTATTTTTAGATTATTATATTGTTAATGGTGAAATTTTAAATTTGTGGTTTTCTGTAGATTGGTCCATTTATTGGTCATTATTTAAACGAAACAGACACTACTCTACACCTACCAGAATTTGAACCAATCTATCTTGTGCTGTAGTTGTGCTTCGGAAACGATTTGTAAGATTATCACAATTTGTCCAGTATTGAAACAGTACTGGCACCAATTTTAAAAATCCGAATCGTTAAGAAGACGTTTATGACGAGTAAAATACATGAAAAATGATATGGGATCAAAAGTTTCACAAAACTTTTTTTCTGATTTAATTGTTTTTTTGGATTTATTAAATAAAATAATAATAATTGCATGAAATTGTGATGGACTTCAACACGTCATGAATTTTAGCAATGACGCAGTACTGATTTCTTGAGGAATTGGTATCACTTTTTACAGTTCAGCTTCGGTATTGAAAAACAGAACTGGTTCAGAACTAGCTGGAAAATACATCTGCAATTACGCTCCAGTTTTGATAAAACTATTTTCTGATGGTATTTAGTACATAAATTTATAATGACTCGTTAAAGTCTGAATATGGAATTAATATTTTCAGTACTGTAAGACCAGTTCTTCAAGTACTTATGCGGAAGGTATCTAGAGCTGCGCAAGGCGAGTATTTGTGTCTTATTTTATCCAATTTCCTGTACGTTTTAAACACCAAATTATATTTGTCTTTTCTTGAACAAAGATGTAAGTAAGTAGGTTGTGAGTTTCAAATTTCTTACTTTAGCCATTCTTGCTTGAGTTTAGACGTTTTTATTTAAAATTCTCGTTTAACTTCTATTCCTTCATTACTCATAGGTTCTTTTTTAATTTTCAACTTTTTACCATTAAATTTTTAGGTATGAGACATGAAAATCAAAAGAAGCCAGCATTTAAGGCTCAACCCAAATTTTTTAAGCCTATTACACTGTATGCCACTATGTCAAATATTTGACTATTCTTGCTGGCAAATGCACATTATTTTATTTGTTCTACGCAAGGAAGGCAAATTTTTTTTGTCAAAGATTTGACAGCATGGCATACAGTGTAAAACAAACTTAACTGTACGCCATTGTCCATACTTGGGGAAGAGGACTAAGCAATCTAAGGTTGGGTCAGAATTTAGATACGAAATTGGTCAAACAATTCGAAATACGATCGTGTAGTGAGTCTGGAAAGAAACGAACAATGAAGAAAGAAATTCTGGTGGCGGTGAAATGCTGATTCACAGGATTGCATTTTGTAAAGAAGCCACTTTATCGGGGGGTTTCCCAAGATATGCAAATAGCACTTGGGGTATAAATGATAAAAATATGAAATGGAATGACAAGAAGACCAGTCAAATAAGGCTTTTAAAGGATAGTGAATCCCTCCTAGGTTTTGGAAGACGTATGTTTTGCGCGAACGGAGGGAAGGAAATATGTTGAGAAAAGCCCTTCTGAATAGATTAAGTATAATGAAAATTGAGAAAAGAGGTGAATCATTTCTAAAGCTACTTACCCTGTATGTGCGTCATGTACGTATCCTTTTTGTTTGGTATGTCTCCATCTTGTAGTGAAAACTGATCATACGGGGTATTTTGTATGCTATTCAAGTTATTACTGCTTGCTGCAACACTATGGACTTTCGGTCGTTCCTCCTCGATGCTCCTTTCGGTAGATTGCCAATAAATATCATGTATATGAGCTATACAACGGATCTGTAATATAAATCGGGAACAAAACCCCAGCATTACACATATGATTTATTCCTGCTTGTTTTTTTTAGTAGCATGAATGAGGAATTGTCCAGAAAAGCTTAAAAACGAACAAATATCAAAATATTTTTCTTCCGATTATACATAAGCCATAAGCGGAAAAATCAATAGAAGTTCTTGGGTAGTAAAAAATTCAATCCAGAAGGACGAAATATGAACGTAAATTCTTCTGGGGTTTTTTTTCCGTCATTCTATGAAATTTTCCTCTCAGGTTTTGTCGTTGCTTCGGAAAATTGAAAATCAAAGTGAATATACTTGTTTCCGCAACTTTAACTTGTATTGGTATTTTTCATTTTAATTTCCATTGAATTGCCGGCCATATTCAGATTATTACAGTGCACTTACCTTTAGTTTACCTCGGATAAAATGCTGCGGTAAGATAACAAATTGAATTCCGGATAGAGAAGTTTCGAAATCATTATTTCTTGGATCATTTAGCGGTTTGTGGGATTTCACGTGCGATGGATTTGCCTGGAATGAAAGGAAATAAAATTATTACGTATCTGGAGACTCTTGTAAAATTTGATTCAAATAGAACTAGTTATTGATAGTGAGAATATGCGCTGAAATTGGGAACTATATTTGAATTTTTTTGTTATAAGCAGTTTGTGAAATAAATAAAGGTAGAATTAATAACCCCAACTATTGCACCCTTATCGATAAGCTCAGGAGGACAGTTCTTTGAAATAAAATCATCAAATTTTCTCAAAGGCAAAGATTGAGGTGGGTGAGAGAATGAGGGTGCTATAAACCATATTCGTGTTCTAATGTTTCGCACAAAGTACTGATTATAGAATTTTGATTTTTGATTTTACTTATTATTTTTTTAATAATAAAATGTTGTGGTCGACCTAAAATTTTCAAAATATTTGGTAACCTGAAATTTTGTATTTTTACGTTCCAGATCTACTAAACCCCAGAAAGCAAAAATAAAAATATCCTTCTTTCCGCCGTATGCTATACGCAAACGCATTTGACGACTCATTGCGCACAAACCTTTTAAAAAATTAAGCTCCAATTTTTTTTTAGAGTTAGTCCCAGTAGATAGCTAGTAGAGAAAACGATTTGGTGGTGGAAGGGGTTGGGGCACCTCTAGGGTGAAAATAAGAAAATTCTAGTTTATTTTATTTCTCGAGATAAAAATAAAATTGTTGATAAGGGAGGGAAAGTACGGGAGGAGAGGCTGTTCTTTGTATCTCTGGAACGGCTTACGCTGGAAAGTTGAGACTTGACATTTACATATACGTACACATGAACTACAAAATTAGTTTAAGCGAAATAGAAAAAAATAATTTAGATTCCTACTGGCGTACAGAGATGCAGCAAAAACCGAATTTTCACGAATTTCGTCATATCTTTTAGGACTCTCAAAGTATCGAATTAATTTTACTTTACGAGCTCTTTATATAAGCGCCTGGTAAGTTTATTTTAAGTTTTTTCATCTTCTAAGCGGGTGTAAAGTGGTACAGAGGTGCATCCGGCTTATTAACATTTTTACGAATTTCGTCATATCTTTTAGGTCTATCAAAGTATCGAATTAACTTTACTTTACGAACTCTTTATATAAGCGCCTGGAAAGTGTTTTTAAGTTTTTTCAATTTTTAACTTCTAAACGGGTGTAAAGTGGTACAGAGGTGCAGCAAAAAACCGGCTTATTCACATTTTTACGAATTTCGTCATATCTTTTAGGTCTATCAAAGTATCGAGTTAATTTTACTTTGCGAGCTCTTCATATATGCGGCTGGAAAGTGTTTTTAAGATTTTTACATTTTCAACTTCTAAGCGGGTGTAAAGTGATGGTGTACGTTTTCACGAATTCTGACATATTTCTTTGGTCTAATAAAATATCGAATTCGCTTGAATGACTAAAGAGTCTTTCCGTCTAAAAATCGATATGAGAACTTTTCGGTATTTACAACCCCCAAGAGCAGTACAGTAGCAGTCGCAAACAGACAGGACAGCTTGAATTTGCCTGAAGCAGTTGTCTACTGCCGGCAGTTTCTGATGACCGCGATGGTCGGCAGTTGCAGTCAGACAGTACCTTAAGGTGGTTGTGAAAATTTTTACGAATTCCGACATATCTGTTGGGTCTAATGAAATTAAGTCAAATTTGCTTTTACTTCTAAGGGCTTTAATTTTTAGGTGATTATGTTATCAAATTGCTATTTCGGAATTTTCAGTAGCCAACAAAATATAAAAAGTAGCTCGATTTCATCCTTCTAAGATTTAAAATTTAAGCTACGTAGTTCATTATTCGTAGTTCATTATTACGATCTTCAGTTCAACTCTAATTAGAACCTTAACCAGTAGTTTTGTATGGAAATCTGTCAGTTAAAGTTTCGGGTAGAACGTAACAGAACGTCGTAAGAACGGGCCTTTCAAAGTTAATATTTAATCTGTAGGTTCCAATTTTTTGTTTTACTTATTTTTATTTAATTGTTCGTTTCTATTTTTTCAATAGAGCACTTGAAATGGCAAGAAACCAATGCAGTCATAGCAGCACTTAATTATACCACTTTCCGAACTTGTTGATTACCTTAAAGCCACCCCTTTTTCGGCACTTCTCTACCGTGCAAACTAACTAACTTTGTAACTTAACTTCACCTATTTCCGCATCCTGGTTACCTGCAATAGAATCCTAACTTCTGATGTACTCGTACTTGATATTATTACTTATTACAAACAACTGTACCAAAACCACCCCCTTAACTTTGCTCTCGTACTTTATCTAATTGCATTATTTTCATAGGACATTTTCCAGCTCATAATTCACATCTTCTAAGTATAGTGCTGTTTGTATGACTGAATCCAAAGTTAGGGTAGATTTCTAGAGGGTATAAAAGGTTCTTAGGATGCAGTAGGGCATGAATCATCTTCTCGGCTACCCAGTAACGACATCGACTACATTTCACGTTCCATTCAATCTTCATATCAGAATCGACTAAAATTCACCCCCCTGTGCTCGTATGCTGTGAGGGTGGTTCAAAGGGAAGAAGGATTTCTTGAAGGAAAAGTTTTTTTTCCATTCATTTCACAACGCTAACTTGCCCGTTGCCATATAACTCTAACGATATTTCACCATTTAGAAATTCACTTAGTCCGCTCTAGTGTGCGAAATTTCATCTAAGGGTAAGGGATATGATGAATAGTTTTATTTGTTGAAATGCGGGAATATCTTTCAGTACAAAGATGGAGGGAAAAACTTTTCAAATGGTTTCTAAAAATTGAAAATAATTTGAAAAGTAAATTTACAGTGATGCTGTCAGTTCACCTTATCAATTGTTCATTTTAAAAAAAAATGTATAAAGTAGACGGAAATTGTTTAATAAATTACACTCGAACGGAAATTTGTCCGAATTAAGGTTTAATGTAAGTGTCTAGTCAAGATTCCTCAGAATAGGCTACCCTTCTTCTGAGGCACTTTAGATGCATAAAAACATATTTTCTGTACCCAATTTGATCTATCATCAAAATTAAAATCCAGCGAGAAAAACAAATTTTAAAAATTTAAACAAATTGAAGACACCTTGAGTTGGGGTTTCCTTTGGAAAATGGGTGAAAATAAATCGAGGAATATTAACAGAAAAATACAGTAGCAGTAGGTGACTAGAAATTGAAAAAAAAAATGATTTAAAATTTTGAATTTACTTGTAAAAATTGTAGGTTAAAAAAAATAATTCTCATGTTTAGGAATCAAAAAAGTTTCGGCTAATTTGATGTTTTTGTCCGATTTCAATTTTATATTTCGAGCAGTATGGAACTCTTGTGTGAGTACAGTAAAGAACGGTAGCAAACCAAAACTAAACTTTGTTAATATTAATAAAGATTTATTCAAAAAACATAAAATTAGCTAAAACTTGGTTTTGAAAACTGAATTTTATAACTAAATTAGCATCAAATACTCGTAAATTGATCTAGAAATTGAATGAAACATAAAATTTTAAAGTTTAAAGTAAATTATTTATCAGTTGGCTGAATGTTTATAAAGCACAATTTGAAACTGAAAAATAAGTTTTCTGGTTTTAAATACTGTTTGGTTTATTTTAGTGCAACGTTTCGACTCGACTGAGTTCTTTGCCAAACTTTTGGATGTTTTAGTTACATCAACACACGACTTTCAACATTTTAAATAAAAATCCGTCCGTTTAAATCAAAATATTCGCCGCGTAATAATAATAAAAGAAAACGAGAAATTGGAACAGTTGGAGGAGAACTGATGAGTCAAAATAAAAGATATTTTGACTCAACAGTTCTCCTCCAACTGTTCCAATTTCTCGTCGGGTTTTTAATATCGTTGACTTGAAAGGACATATTTGCAAAGTCTACGTTAACAAAAATTGACTAACGATCAGTTCATTTGAACCAATGGCGCTACAGTCATTGGAAATAATGATGTTCCTTCAATTGTTGCATTTTTAATTCTATAAAATATATCTCGCATTCATGCAAATACATTTTGATTTCGAACCGATGATTTCGACCAGACTGTAGAGTATCACCAATCGAAATCTGGATCGAAGTAAAAGTGGGTATTTGATGTTGATTTTGGCCCTTAAGGCATTCGCTTAGTAAATGTAAGTGTTTCCCAAACTCTAGCAGGAGGCTGGCATTTAAGGACAAATTAGACAAAACTTTGAACTCAACATTGGAATCAACAAGACCAGGAAAGAAAATACAAGGATGCACTCCCGTATACGAACGGCGTACGTTGATCGATGGGGCCAAATAAAAGGCCGATAGGTGGGCTGGGAGCTTTGTCTACCCAGATTGACGCATAAGGTTCGGGTATCGTTAGTTACTTGAAACTGTTAGGGAGGGACATTCTCCTTTTCTTCTGATTTTGTGTGGATAACCTAAGCAGTACGTTGCAGGAGCGCTCAAACTGTCTAGTTGCCCTATGTATGACATACTCCAAAGGACTCATTCTTGGCGAGACTTCCAAAATCGACCGCTAGGGATTATATTGTGGAGGATCCAGCGACCTGTATGCACCCCACGGGCGAGTGCGGCGTAAATTCCAAATCTAAATCCTGTCTCGTACTGCTCAATCGCAATCTGATTCTGGGACCTCGGATCATTTAGAGACAAAAGCAATGACTTCGTAGATGCCTGGTTAGTATGCTAGTCGATGTTGATCCAAATTCGTAATAGAACTGTAAGAGTGAACCGATATAGGTTGCGGGGAAAAGGAATGACAAAAAATTACGAGATTCGCATCTAAACCGTTTTATTTTTCTTAATTTGTTTATTTATTCAAATTTTTTCTTCTTCTCGTTTCGAAATATCGTGCGCGTCGCGTTGGGCACTTGAGCTCATTCAACAGTTTGAAGGGTTCAAATGTGATTCTGTGCTCCGGAAAATATCTTGAACTTAATGCGAATATCAAACTGTTCAATCGGTCGGCTGCATTAGCTAATAAATTCCCTTTTCGTTACTGCTATACAAACTAATTGGTTTCAAACAATTTAGAAAGCATAAATTTGCTAAGGAAACACGGCTGAATATCTACTTGTCAAAACAAATCACATCAAGCTATCATGTATCAAAAAAAAAACGAGTTGCCTAGTCTGAACACTACTTTTTTAACATGTTAAATTTACCTACTTAAATGCGTTTAAAACGCATAGTCTGTACAGGGTATTAGCAAGTAAAAATGAATTCGATATCTCATTAGAACTTAGAAATATGTAGGAATTTGTGAAAACATATGCAACCCCCTTGCACCCACTTGGGGGTTGAATCCCCAAAAATCCTGAAATGAGTTTATAGATATAGATAAAGAAAGCCCGAGGAAGTGAAAACCAATCCGATGTCTTATTACTCCTAAGAGATATGACGAAATTCGTGAAAATTTGTTCAACTCGTTTAAACCCTCTTAGGGGTTGAAAAAAGAAAAAACTTGAAAACGAGTTATAGGTGATTATTGAACAATCCCGTGGAAGTAAAAAGTTATTCGATATCTAATCAGACCGGAGAGATACGGCTGAATTCATGAAAATGTATACAACCCCTTTACACCACCTTGGGGCCGAATTTCAAAAAATCCTAAAAACGCTTTCTAGGTATTTATATGAAGAATCCGTAGAATAAAAAATAATTCAATATTTGGGAAGACCTAAAAGATATGACGAAAATCGTAAAAATCTATATATGCATTCCATTTTCAGTGCAACTTTTTTTTGCCCCCCTTCCGAACTCCAATGGATATTTGAATTTTTTTTAATCAGTATTACTTTTCTAGGTGATTTACATGTACATAACGAGTTTCAACTTTCTAGCATAAGCCGTTCTATAGTTAGGAAAAACATCACCCACCCCCGTACCACCTCTATAAAAATTATATTTTCCCAACTTGCTACTACTATAGTTCTATCTAAATACCAAGTTTCAGCTTTTGATGATTATAGATTCTCGAGATATAAAAATCCGAACTTTTTCATTTTCACCCTCCCTCACTCTCACCCTCTACACCCCAACCCCAAAGCGTCTGCTAAGCGTCTATTAGGCCTACTTCTGGTAAAAATTCTAAGCATCAATCTTACACCGTTCTTGAGATATGAGAGGTGATATTTTAGAAAAATTATTATCCTCTCCATTTCCATGCTCCACCGGCCCCTTAAAAAATTTTACTTTCAGCAAACTTTATTTGTCAACCTTTATACAGAACCCGAATTTTATTTTTCTAGTGCAATTGGTTCGTGAGATATCGTAATCTAAAGTTTTTCATCCCCCACGCCCGGGGTTGCGCATTTTTTTTTTAGCAAGTCCAAACGTTGTATAATCTGTGTAACTACAGTACAAATTCTATGCTGATAAAATTAAAGGGTTCTAAATAAATAAAAATTTAAATAAACAACTCAATACTTGATAAAACTGAAATTAAATAAAATGTATACCCAAACTATTTAAATTAATAACAAATAAAACCTAAAAACTATAAAAAAATTCTAACGATACAAAACAGTTCTGTAGTTCTAAACTGTGCGTTATGTGGGCAGTGAGTGCCGGTCAGTAGATGATTTGTTTCAGGGAACTTCGCGCCTCTAGCGGTGAGTTACCGTACTTGGCTCATCCACAAGAATCTTCAATACACTTCAATGGCCTTTGCGAGCACAGTCTTGGGTTATAATTCGCAAATCCTTTGGTTTAATACTAGTCAGGCTTGAACTGTCGTTGCGCTATGGAATCAAACCACTATTGAGGTCAGGATAAACCAATCATCTGATCAAAAATTAGTAGCATTTATTATGACCTTTTTTCTTTTCGACAAATATGGGCTGAAACTTCTGTCACAAAGCTATCGTGACAAAAAAAAATCCCGATTAAAGATAATATCACACACAATTTACACAATTTCACAGTAAGAAGGAAGGTGGGCACTATTTTTTTGTAAAAAATAATGGAAGACCAGAAAAAGGTTCCATCACTCACCTGGAGCAGGAATCCATTAGGGTCAAGCAAATACCTGTAATTATTTATGCTATTGTAAGGACTCTCTGATTACTCGAATAACACCTTTATCGTAATTCCGTTCACTGCCCTATTGTTTTCTAGCAACAATAAATGAAATAAGGGTTGAGGTGGGTCGGTGTGCCGGTTGATTAATTTCGGATTATAGTGGACTTACAATACGTATGAATTCATAATCAAACTAATTAGTGAAATTACAAAACTTAATTGAACCAGATAGAAGCGTCGGGGGAGGCTTTGATTTTATTGGCTCTGTATTGTGGAAAACGTTTTTATGACAAAAGTAAATTTTCGAAAGCCGAGTCGAATGACTCAGATTCCGTGTGTCCCTAATACAAGAAAAATCTTATTGTTGTTTGTGATTTTATCTGAAATGTTTGTTTGGCGTGAAGTCATAAATCAATCGTTTTAGCTTTGTAAACAGAATTCACCCTCTCGAAAGAAAGGCAGAGTGTGTATCCGTATTTTGGATTGGTTTCTATCTCTGCCTTTTGAAAGTTATGGGGGAGTATGTAACAATTTCCATTTTTTTGCAAATAGCCAACGAAACTTACGGCAGAAAGAAACTTGAGGATTTCTTGCAAAAGAAATGATTTAAAGGAAGTGTGCACAGCCACAAGAAATTTACTCTGATTTTACGTCAAGTTTTAACTTAATAAACGGGATTTTAATCGGCTTAATCTTTTGTAGCTGAAGATGGCGGAGCCTGATTAGATCAAACTACTCTTCATATTTCAAATTTGGCTGTATAATATTTACGTGAATTTTGCAATAGTTAAATATAAAAGAACACACATGAAAGAAAATACAGGGGGTCTGCCTCCATACGAAAGTCCTTAAAAAAATTGTGCAATCACTTCCTGGAAGTCAATACAATCGAAGATACTGTTCAGTTTGGTATAGCTTTAGTTTCAAGTAAAAAGTAGTAGTAGTCATGGGCGCGCATACAACATTTCGTAGGGAGAGCCAGAACTATGGCTTATAAAAAGAGTTTGCAATTTCGGGAGCTACATCTTGTGACGAATAGAATGAATGTGAATTTCACTCAGTTAAGAATCAATGCGCACCGGGAGATAGGGGAAAAATACAGAGAAGTTTATTTTATTTATCGCTCTAGCTCAAAAACTTTCGAAGCTATTCACATTTAATTTTAACCATTTCGTAATTGAGCAATTCTTTTTTTTTTAATAAAGTGCAACTAAAAAGTGATAGCCGTGGTTTAACAAAAAGTTACATACTAATGTTACTAACATCCTTCTGATCCTGCTACTTTAATCAACATACCTTAAAATTTTGCATGTTTAAAAACACCCTCTTTCCCAGCACAAAGTCGAAAGGATGTATAAAAAACACTACATGAGCAGATGGGTATTTTATTTCAGGAAACCATTAAGACCTTTTGGTTTTCCTGTATTTTTCCTAAGTCATACCAAACTTCTATGAAGAAAAAATCCTGGGTGTGAAATTCAATTACGTCTCCCAATAAAGCAATGTCCTTACCTTATCTAATCTTAATTTTATTTGTCTACTTAAATTTGAAATACAATCGAATTTTTCTGCAGTAAGTAACAAAACCTTAATTTTTAACAAGTGATATTTTTTAAATACAAATAAAAATATGTTTTGAAAACAGTCAACGGTGTTGATTTAGTAACTATTTGTTAGTAGTTCAATAAATTATGTGTACTAGAACAATTAAAAGGTCTTAATTACACTATATTAAAAAAAAAAGAATTATTCAAGTGACGAAATGGTGTTTTTAAAATACTGGAAGTTAGAATGCAGAAGTGCCCCCTCTTGCTCCCTCTATGTGCGCCATTGGCAGTAGTAGTATCCCTCCTTCATGCAGCTCCCAAACAGAAGTATTTATACAATTTAAGCTTCAAGTTAGATTTTTGATAGATGTTAGTTTTACTTTACTGTTTTTTAATTATAAAATATTGTGATCGACCTGAATTTAAAAAAAAATTGCTGAACTCAAGTTATGTGTTGTACACTTGTGCTTGAATTCATTCGAACTCGCCACTGTTGAAGAACATTTTGCGCTATGAGGCTGAAATTTTAAGCGAATAAGTTAAAACCAAAACTGGAGGCTTAATTGTGTTTACCAGTTTTTCGAATTAGAACAAAAAAATGTTAAATCAAGCTACTCCTTCATACCGGATACCATACAAAAGTCTTTAAAAAATCAGCCATTAATAAATTTATTATTCCTTAATTCCTTTTTATAATCAATAGTCTGGTTCAACAAATCCCATGGGTGTTTTTAAAAGGTGTACACCCATTATAGTTTTTTCTGTGCATGTACAGTGTATACCCATGTGAGTTCTTCAACCACCATGGGTGTTCACTGTACACCAGAGATTTAGAGTGTAAATCGTGCACTATAAGTCAAATTCGGGATCTCCTAAGGGTGCGGAGTGTGTATTCCCCTTAGAGTAACCGGCACATCTATGGGAGCAGAAACGTAACTCAAACACCCATGGGTGTCATCCAAACAGCCATATCTATAACCTGAACAACAACCGGTACGGCGCTAACACCTATGGGTAGTGATGGCTTAATACCGATATATGGTGATATCACTTAATATGAATATATTCGTTACACAATATTATAATATCTAAACTGATACGTGAATATCACTAATATCTACTATATCTTGTTGGCTAAAAGCTTTGATGATATGATGATCGAATGTTATATTGCGACTGCAAACATTCCTATCAATTCTCTCATTGCTTAGTAGGAACTACAATAAAACAGGTCTATCCTTTCTCTTCCGATAAATATTAAATTCGTTGCGTAAATCTAACATAATCTTCCCTCACCTTTCCCATATCATTGCCTTCTTAAACTTTTTCTGTCTCTTTGACAAAAAAAAACAATCCCTTTACGCGACGATTCGATAGGAGTCGCGTGATATGATATTAGGATACTACCTATTATATATTAGGTCAGATATTAGTATGAATACGCTGATATCAGATATTAGTATGAATACGCTGATATTAGATATTAGTATGAATACGCTGATATCATTCACTATGGATAGTGCATATTTCCTTGCTCGTAGGCTGAATATCGCATCTCTGCCATTTTAAGGTATTAGTATCATCTCGTATTCGATCTGGTGGCCTACGATATGTCTTGACATTAGCATTAGTGGCATATCGTATATGGCGAAACGAGTGAGATGCATCGATCTTGTTTCGAATGTTTAAAATAACAATACACGAAAGACGAAACGATGAAGATTAGACGCACGCATGCAAAACTGCTCGTTTCTCTCTCATTTCATTAATTAAATGATTATAGTCGGCGATACCAACACCTTGAAATCCATAGTGAACATCATGATATTCGAATGTCTGGTATCAGCGCATTCTTACTTATATCTGATATCAGCGTATTCATACTAATATCTGACCAAATATAAGATAGATTGTAGATGGTGGGGAACGGTCTAAAAATTCCTTCACTGCGGTATCATATAAGATAGATAATATCCTAATATCATATCTTGGGACTGTATTTTCTTCGTATAATGATGATATTCTTATCATCAAATTCGCTTTAATAAGGTATGAGAAAAAATCGATGGGAAGTGAATATCATGATATTCGAATATCTGATATCATATTATATATTCATAATATCTGATATTTTATAATATTACTAATATCATAGAAAATATTGATATATTCTTCTCATCTCTACCCATGGGTGGAACGTTTACACCCATGGGTTTCTTTCGCAACACCCATTGGTATTTCTCGAAGCACCCATGTACATGGGTGCACTATCATAAGTGTTCTTCGAAACACCCATAAATATGGATGAACTACCATGGGTGTTAGGAAACACCCATGTAATTTATTCAACCAAGGTGACAACAATATAAATAAGTTTTAGTCCGTTAAATTAATTTTATTTTTCAGAGTTTTTAACTCTACGTCAACTCTGGCGGAATGTGTATTCCACTTTGAGGGCACATCAATGGGAACAGAAACGTAACCCAAGCATCCATTAGTGTAATCCAAACACTCATGGGTGTTAACCGAACAGCCATGGGTGGGATCCAAACACCCATGGGTATAACCTGAACAACTACGGGTGCGGCGCTAACACCCATGGATAGAACGTTTACACCCATGGGTTTCTTTCGCAAAACTCATTGGTGTTTCTCGAAACACCCATATACATGGGTGTACTATCATAAGTGTTCTTCGAAACACCCATAAATATGGATGAACTACCATGGGTGTTAGGAAACACCCATGTAATTTATTCAACCAAGGTGACAACAATATAAATAAGTTTTAGTCTGTTAAATTAGTTTTATTTTTCAGAGTTTTTAACTCTACGTCAACTCTGGCGGAATGTGTATTCCACTTTGAGGGCACATCAATGGGAACAGAAACGTAACTCAAGCATCCATTAGTGTAATCTAAACACTCATGGGTGTTAACCGAACAGCCATGAGTGTGATCCAAACACCCATGGGTATAACCTGAACTACTACCGGTGCGGCGCTAACACCGATGGATAGAACGTTTACACCCATGGGTTTCTTTCGCAAAACTCATTGGTGTTTCTCGAAACACCCATATACATGGGTGTACTATCATAAGTGTTCTTCGAAACACCCATAAATATAGATGAACTACCATGGGTGTTAGGAAACACCCATGGAATTCGTTCAACCAGGGCGATAACAATATAAAGCCAGTTAAATTAATTTTATTTTTCAGGGTTTTTAACTCTACGTCAACCCTGACTCCCATTCCTCGGTCAGTTCTTGCCCGGCGATCTTAGCCAAACAGTTAGCCAATTCGAGGATTTGAGGCCGTTAGGGGATAACAAACTGGTCAGGTTCTGCAGGGATTTGGAGTGCTTTTGATGGAATGGAGCAGCCCACGAGGATCTGATGGGATCGCAATGGTTACGTACGGAGCCTAGTGAGCGTAGTGGTTTTAGCACTGAGCCCCTTCTTGAAACTGAAACTGAACTAGCCAATTCTGTAAGTTGGACTTGGTTCTAAGGCATGGTGTTTTGTATGGTGCTTGTATATTCTACTGAACAGAGCAGAGACTTGCTACGTTTTTTTACGCTTTTTATTATTAACATTTTGGTGTTTTACGTTTTAAGGGTAAGGTACGAGGTATGTAGTCGTGTGTATCTATTCGCCTATTATTTTGCAATTTTTCGTGAAAAGGCCTAATTAAAAAAACCAATTATTATCCCATTTTTCTATCGGAAAAGCTGTGGTCGCATCTGTTCCATTTCCGGTACACCCATTTCGAAAACCAATTGAAAAGGCTTACGACTTTGATTTACTTTGCCACTTGTCGGCCTAGAAAACAACCCGCTCTCTACTTTTCTCCCGAAATTTATTTATCTTTTCTTCGCCATATAATTCAACATTTCAACTCCCGTTCCAAAAAGCAATTATAATTGTAAATAATTTACGTTGGGGGCAACCTAAATTTTATACGTGGGCTCTATCCATTCGCAAGAGTACGACGACACTGTACAATGGTTACGAAAAGCCATAGACCATGTTAGCAGATCCCAACACGGTGTAAATCTTCTCAAATTGTTCATCCCTGAAAGTTATGGCATAATACAACTATAGTTGCTTTTCTCAGTATGACGGGTCCTGCTCATTCCCTGGCCCGTGTCAACGACGTCCTTGTACTCGCCCGGCAACATAATGGCCCCGACAACAGCTATAGAAACTAAATTTTCGGATATGTCGCCATAATATGAGCCTCACACTCTTTGTATCCTGTTTCATGTGCAGCCGAAGCACTTTTTAAGGGTAGAACTGATCTGGTACGAGCCGAAAACCAAACAGGAAGACTATGGAAAATTTCCCGGATAACATTTAAGCGAGGGATGGAGTCCTTGCTTTTATTATATGCGATCTGTGGAAATGTTTTAGGACCTTGTATCAGGATCAGTGCCCCTCCCACCACCCTAGGTCTACTTTTCAGTTCGGTTCGTGCCGACTCAGTGTCGGGACGTTGGCAGTTCTACAACATACGCTGAGGTCCACCGCCCCCTTCTTTTCCCATCTGAAATATAACAAGGATGTCCGGAAATCCTAACGAGATACTGGTGAAAAAGTTTTCCATTTCGTGGATTTATAACATTTATTTTTGTTGCTGGAGGGGGTGACTGCAATGCCATTTTCAAAACTATTTCCCATATAGTTGCGACAGTCTCGATGTTGGAAAGCACTCCCTAAATGGTTCACATATGTAATTTTTCGGGGGTAGGTATACTTACGGTGTGCTCGTTAACGGCCCAGGTCAGATTAGCGGCCGGTTTTGAATGTCGAGATGTGCAATTTGCACGAAGTCCTTCGCCAATTTGGTACCTGGACTTAATTCCGGATAATATCGGCTTGTGGTCTGGTACCTCTGGAATGACAAAAGAAAAATGAACAGATACAAAGATTATAAATTTGTTATTAATTAATGCGATTTTGAAAGTTTGTGAGCGTTGGGTGAAATATTTCGAGAAAGTTTCTATCGAAGAGGGGTTGAAAATTTTTCCGGGACGGATATAAGGATATCAGCTGAAGGTTCCGCTTTTCGACTATCCTCTGTTAAAGTTGCCCAGAAAATACTATTTATCATCCCTGACAGGGTTTACATTATCGTTCAGCGTTTCGGTGTGTATGTGAGGATGTCGTAAATTTATTGCAAATTTTCAGTTTGGGGGGTTGTTTTTTTTTTGTCTTATTTTCAGTATGTAGAAACGTTCGAAGTCGTATCTGGTGAACTAGAAACGTACGTAAAAGAGCCATCGAAGTTCAGATATTGAAGGTTTACTGTCATACCTTTATGGTCGGGGTGGTTGTTTTTTTGAACTGAATTACAGAAGATTGATTGAGTCTAAAAAAAGTGTTTAGTCTTTAACGAAGACCCGAATAATAAATTGCAAGAAAAGAAGAATGTAAATCTATTGTTCAACTAAGTTCGTATGAGACTAGACCGAAAATAGTGGATTGGGGTCCAAAAACGTGTATTGATTTCAACTAGTTCTTAAAGCCGTCTGTGATCAAAAGATTCTTTGTTTTTTCTTTCGAGACTTATAAAGTATTAGACCGTCGTATATGCTTTCCATGTACAAAGTAAGCAGTCTTTCGATAGCGCTAAATTTTGCTCGCTCTTATAGTTTCTTGAAACATCTTCGCTCGGCCAAAACTTTCCCAAAAAGATTCACAATTTCGAACAAAGCCTGGGTTAGAAGGTAATGCTATCGATTTAATATTAGAAAAAAATCTATATTCAAAGATTTTATATTTTCAAGTTCAGAAAACACAAAACAAGGAAAGAAAGAAGAAAACTTTCATCTATATCTTTTTCCGTTAATCTTCTGTCTTTAATCCTTTTTTTATTTTTTATCTCTTTTTTCTCTTCTTTTTTGTCTTTTTTCTGTTGTATGTTTTTTCTTTATTCTTTTCTTAAGAAAAATTATATTCTCTTTTATCTTTTTCAGTTTCTTTGTTTTTTTAATTTTAAAAGAAAACAGAAAAAGGACAAAAAAGATGAGAAAAAAGAGATAAAAAATAAAAAATGGATTACAGAAAGAAGAAAACTTTCATCTATCTCTTTTTTCGTTAATCTTCTTTCTTTAAACGTTTTTTAATTTTTTATCTATTTTTTCTCATCTTTATTGTATAGTTTATCTGTTTTCTGCTTTTTTCCATTTTTCTTTATTCTTTTCTTAAGAAAAAATTTCTTTTCTTTTATCTTTTTCAGTTTCTTTTTTTTTATTTTTTTTATCTCTTTTTTGTTCAGAAAGACAAGAAAAAACAAAAAAAAAAAGAAAACAGAAAAAAGACAAAAAAGAGATAAAAAATAAAAAAATGATTGTAGAAAGAAGACAACTTTCATCGATCTCTTTTTCCGTTAAATCTTCTTTCTTCAGAAATCCTTTTTTTTATTTTTTATCTCTTTTTTCTCTTCTTTTTTGTCTTTTTCCTGTTTTTTTCCAATTTTCTTTATTATTTTCTTAAGAAAAATTTTCTTTTCTTTTATCTTTTTCAGTTTCTTTGTTTTTTATTTTTTTTTATCTCTTTTTTGTTCAGAAAGACAAAAAAAAACATTAGAAAAAATGAAAACAGGAAAAAGACAAAAAAGATGACAAAAAGAGATAAAAAACAAAAAATGGATTATAAAAAGAAGAAAACTTTCATCTATCTCTTTTTCCGTTAAATCTTCTTTCTTCAGAAATCCTTTTTTTATTTTTTATCTCTTTTTTCTCTTCTTTTTGCTCTTTTTTCTGTTTTCTGCTTTTTCAATGTTTCTTTATTCTTTTCCTAAGAAAGATTTTATTTTTTTCAGTTTCTTTGTTTTCCTATTTTGTTTTGTTCAGAAAGACAAAAAAAATAGAAGAAAAACTGCTTTTTTGTCTTTTTAATAACTTTTTTTTTTCTGTCTTTTTTCTATTTTCTGATTCTTCCATTTTTCTTTCTTCTTTTCTGAAAACAAATCATTTATCTGTTTTCGTTTTTTTTGCTTTTTTTTACATTTTTTCCTTTAATTTTCTTTCCTCTCTTTTATTCCTGTTTCGTCTTCTCTTTTTTTTCATCTTTTCTAAAAAAAGAAAGAAAGAAAAAGAAAAGATAAAAGAATAAATCGTAAAAGAAAATAAAAAATAAAAGAGTAAAGAGAAAACAAAAGCGAAAGAATGCACAAGAAAGAAAATGTTAGAATATAGTTAAAAATCAAGAAAAAAAAAACAAAAAAAAGGAGAAAAAAAAGGAAAAAAGAAAATATAAAAACAAACAAAGAAAAAGAATAAAATGTTTCCGCCTGTCGTCCCAAAACCGGCTTTGACGACTAGTATCTTATTACCTCGTTCAGATATCGAATTCAAACTTTTATGGAAGGTCAATTGGGTGAACTCTTTTAAGCGCTAAACTTTCAAACGGTGGGAAGTTAAAGAACCGCTCGATAGCGGAAACTTGGAATTTACATAGAACTATAATATGTCCAAAAACTTATTTTTGATAGGGGTATTTTATGGTACGGGTAGTGAAGGGTGTTTTCCCCCTCTCAGTAACGTATATATTATACAGTTGAAATTTAATGGGTACATGTAGATACAGTATAAAAGAAAATTAATTAAAAAAAGATGAAATATGGACAACATATTGGCGTACGGAGGTGGGGCAAAAAAAGATCAATGAATTGTTGTTGTGGTATAACGAATTTCGGCATATCTCTTAGGTCTTCTAAGATTTTGCATTACTTAGTCGCTTTACTATTTTTTTAAAATAAAGTATTTTGCTTCTCTGAACTCTATAGATAAATTCCCAAAAAAGTATAATACTTTTTTTCCAGACGTTTTTTTCAACTTCTGGGGATGAAAATATTTTCACGAATACCGCCATATCTCTTAGGTCTAATTAAATGTCGAATACTTTTTTTTAGGTCAGTTTATTTCACTTCTGTACTATCTTTGCTCGACTGAACTGACAGACTGGAAACCATGAAAATCGGCTTCTCTTAGAAGCAATACTTTGAAAGATTTTTCTAATATTAAATTTTTGAAAAATTTTGTCCGAATTTGACAGCTTCAGATTGCTTCGATGTATCTCTAGAATTATGGCTCTGACGGAGCTCTTACCTTTTGTGCAATTTACTGAATCCATCTTAATGCAAGGAACTGGATGATATAGTAGACTGGCCGTACTCGTATTTCCGATGGTTTCCCTTTCGAGCAGTAGTTAACTTTAAAAAGATTTCCTTCTACTTTCTGGCTCAAAAATCTTAGAAATGTGGGTCGAAAAAAGGAAGTAATGGTTTTGAGTGAAATCTAGACCCATGAATATGTCCTAGAAACCAAAAATTGGACTCCTCCCAGGTGACAAACACACTACTCTATGAATTACAGCAAAAATTTAAAATGTGTGTTAAGCCTCCCCTTAATCATGACAAATCAAAAACTGGAAGCACATAACTTTGTAAAAATACTACAGTCATTCCTGCCAGTGGTTCATCCTTTTTGATGTTTTTCAATTTCAATTCTCATCAGGGACGGTAAACATTTTTATTTCATTTATCCACTTTGCTTTTACTTTACCTTTACTTTAGTAGCCCTCGAGGCACACAAATCACCGTCAAATCGTTTTTATGGTAATTACACGAGAGAAAACTCCTCTACATGACTTACAAACTATAACGTGTCATACTCGTACCTTTACGGTGACTGGACGGAAAAAAAGGAAAACACAAGTCCTGTTTTTTCGAGGTTCGGCTAAGGATATAACCATGTTTGCTAAGCCCGGAGAAAAATTCAATTCAAACGCTAACGGAATGATAGAAGGAAAACTCTAGTTGTGGCAGTCCCTTTTTTTGGGTTTTGATTGATAAGCATTAGTACAGTGTTTCCTCAGAAAGGATACGGCGTATAGTTGATTACAATAATGGGATTTTAATGTAAGCCATTCGGACCGGGACCGGAACGGAAGAAGTTTAATCCATTTTTATGATTTCGTTGGAAAATTAAATATTTTATTAAATTTCAAATTGGCTTTATGGCGATTGGAATACGAGGAATGGACGCCACCAGGTAGTTACATAGGAACTGCAGAATTGCAATTATTTAAATCCAGTCACTAGTCAAACAGAAGTCAATTTTAGCCCACCAACGCTGAGTTAGAAAAGTCAATTCGCAATAATTTTGCTGCACTTTACTTCTCATCTACACCTCGAATTTTCATTATTGTAAAATATAAAATCATATTCCCAATTGATAAGAAATATATTAAATTCTGCAATAATAGTAAAAGTTCAGTAAAATTGCGAAGTATAACAAAGTTAAGTAAAGTAAAGTTCCATAGGTCAACTGCACAACGTCGCGCCGACTTCTTAACGACGTTGTGCCGACTTCTAAATGACGTTGTACAGACTTCTAGACGACGTTGTGCCGACTTCTAAATGACGTTGTGCCGACTTCTATACGATGTTGTGCCGACTACTTTGGGAATGATATCAATGATCGTCTGGCTGTCGATATACCCATGTACGAAAAGCAGAGCTTAGTACTGGTGCCGGAGTTGCCAGTATTGGCTAATGTTTAGGGGCCCAGTATGTGTCGACTTGATCACACCGGTCCTATTCTTCGTGAAACTCTGGCCCGATACTGGGCCTCAGTAAAGAAAAGAAACAAAAATAAAAGTATTACTACAATTTTTTTTTTTTTTTTTTTTTTTTTTTTTTTTTTTTTTTTTTTTTTTTTTTTTTTTTTTTTTTTTTTTTTTTTAATTACCTATTGATTTTGCTATTATTATTTTTTGAAAATGCGAATTGATTTTACTTACACACCTTGCACACTCTCGGATTCGAACCATTAGTCCGCTACGCTACCCACTAGACCAATCTGACATATTCTCGTAGTAGGGTTGAAATCGAATCAATTGATATGTTGAGAAACAAAAAATATTTCTACCAAGATATGCCCAATACAGAGCCGACCGTCGAGCCAATGCCGAAAGAGCTTAGACACCAATAATAAGCAAATTCAAGGCCCGACATAGGCCCAGCAACTCGGCTCAGATCAAGTGGGAGTACTGATCACCAGGATTGGCCCGACACTGGTCTGGTCGTTTGTCAGTACCAAAACAATACCGATCGACAAGTCTTGGCGGACAATGCAATGCCAATTCTGGGCA
Source organism: Beris morrisii (assembly GCA_951812415.1). Lineage (NCBI taxonomy): Eukaryota > Metazoa > Arthropoda > Insecta > Diptera > Stratiomyidae > Beris > Beris morrisii. Next base: position 104,904,759 of record OX638313.1, on the reverse strand, counting down.
GTGTACGGAACTCTGGTTGGACTCCGGCATTTCGCACATGGGTAACTATGATTCAACTAATCCAAAATTTTTGCTATGGGTTATTTATGCAACGTGTATACGATCAGGTGATCGTTGCAAGTTGATACTTGCTGGTGTGGAATTTTGTTCGCGAGTTCACAAGAGCAAAATTGCAGCTTGTTTGATATTTGATCCGGCTCGACGGACCAATGTTTACGATCAGGATATTTGATCTTGTTAAGTGATCTTGTTCAGTGGTAATTTTACTCGTTGAACAGGAGGGAATGAAAAGGTTGGAGATATATGAGTTTGATTTCGCGAACGAGAGTTCGGTTCGTTGAAAACGTATTACCTTTGAAAAAGGTTCCCAGCTGAAGCAGCGAGAAGACAAGTCTCAAAGGTTTCCGTTTGCTACTGATTTAGAATACTTACCTTTCGGAATATCGCTGAAACAGCTTGGATGCGAATCGCAACTAGATATTCGTTAAAGTACACTATCCAAAAGACGGCGGACGCACCTTTTATAGGGCCATGTAGCTTTGACTACCGTTGTTTTGATAGAGCTATGCAGTCAACGCCGTCAATGTTGCTTCACAGTCCGGCCCATAAAAGTAGACTGTGGTGAATTTTTAAATTTTAGCTTTAAAGATGTGTTTGAAGTTCAAACACAACGTGTTGGTATGACTGATCAGTTATGTTATTCGAAGTTATGGACAAAAATTGTAAATAACTTCTTACATTATTTAGCATTTATTAATTTAAAATCATCAATAAGATAATTAATATGTTTCTGGCAAATAATAAACATAATAAATTTAATGGAAAAAAAAATAAAAATTAAGATTTGAACAAAGACAATTCTTAACAATACTAACATTAATATTTTCTTCCACTTTCAACATGGTCGAGACTGGTCCACGGAGAAAATGATTATTTCCAAATAAATTATTTCTCTAATAATTTGAGTACAAATTAGGCTAAGCTAATAAATCTTTAGATAACAAAACAATTCCTAGAAAATGCAGGTATATTTGGACACGATATTTTCAAAAATAAAACTTAGAAATCTCGAAAACCTTTTTAATGCAAACTATAAGTAAAAGTTCGCCCAAATAACTTCTCTGTCACATTTCCCAACAGAAAGTTACGGAATTTGGAGTCACATTCGACTTCGAACAAAATGCCATTTAGTCGTATTTTAAGCGAAGTAACTTTTATATTAAATTCGTGATGAGACAGTCACTACAAAAACTTTTCAGCCATGTTTTCTCTACGGAAAGTCGGACTTTCTCGTAATCATAACTGACTTAATCAAAATAAGGCGATTCGATGGACGACATTTGATATTTAAATTTAAACCCTTTTCAACCTCTTTGGGTTGAATGTCAAAAAATCAGCCTCTAGTCGATTCTAGAAGTTGCCTCAAGAAGTGAATTACAGTTAGATACATATCTTATTGGGTCTAAGGGACATTGAGAAATTTGTTGGATCATACTTAACCCTTTGCCATGCGTTGTGGGTCGAATATCGAAAAATCCAGAAAACCATACTTTGCATTTCATCCTCTATGGTTAAATCGGGCCATTTCCTATTAATAATATTTTCTCTGGTTAAATTTGGGAGATTACTGTCGTTCCTTCGACCGATCTAAGACTGTTTTTCAAGGATTCCTAGCACTATTGGTTTTATTCTGGTGATAGGTTGTTGGCGTCACACTCAACCCCTTGGAGTTAGGGACCGGTAATATAACTCTCTCTAGGAAATGGATATGTTGAAAAGAAGGGAAAACTGGGAAAGCGCAGGACCATGGCAGGAGTGAACGAATCCACGTCATCTGCGATCACCTAAGTGGACAATTTTTTTGGATCGTAGTTATGGAACTAGTTTAGGCTTGCCAACATAAGCGTTTCCGGAGATATGAAAACAGCAGTTTTTTTCTCAAAAATGCTGAGGTTGTAAGTCTCCAAAACCATTAAAAGAAGCCCATCCAAAATACCGACCAACAAAATTTTAACCTTATACCATAAAGCTATGAAGATTCAAACGCGCTTGCGTAAGCCGAACAAACGGACTGAAGCTTGTAGAACAGTTTTTTCTCCAAAATGCTGAGATTGTGAGTCTCCAAAACCATTAAAAGAAGTCCACAACAACCGAGCTGGAGCATGGCAGTGATAAACGGGCAAACAAAAGGCCGATATATTTCGAGGGTTGAGCGATAGGTTAAATAATTCGATTACTGAATTCAACAATGAGAGGAAGGAAGGTTTTCTGGTACCCAGAATCATCAGACAAAAAAGTTATTATATAGACGAGAATCTAGTTTCACTGTGGTTCCATCGAAAGAAAACAATCATTAGTTGTTTTATATTGCTGAACATTATTCAAAATTGATGTTGCTCCACTCTAATTAAGCTGCATTCGTCTGAACCAAGTGAAGGATTCTTAAACTTTAACGAATGTGTCTATCCCGAATTAGGAACAACTTCATGTCCACGGTTGATTACGTTTCTTTCTGAAAAGTCTGTTCTTCCAGTTGGATCCTAATTTATTTTCGTCTCATCATCGTGAACTGAAACTCGACAAAAGAATCGTCCGGTGTACCTTGAGCTCACTCCTGGCAATAACGATTGCTTCTTTCTTTACAGGTACGTATAGCGTACCTTCTCATACGTGTAATGTAGTCGTTCTAATTTTCACAATGATTTGCAAGAGTAGCATCCTAAGTTGGTTCTAATTAACTGATTGCGAGCGAAATAGACTAATCATTTCATTGTTCAGCTATCTACTGGAATACCTGAGTAATTTGTTATTGACGGAATTTAATTACGCATCCTAGATTCGAACTATTGTAATATACGGCCTGGGTTTTGAATAGGCTTATGGAGTTGTTAGACCTAATATAGACGTTACCTGTCGACACATTTTCGCCCGTTGTAATATGATGTATTGCAGGTAATCGATTATGGTGATGGTGTGGCAATTTATGCCGTCATCAAGTTATGCCGATGATTTGTAATATATACATCTAAATATATTGTGAGGTTACGGAAAGGAGGAAGCTTGAGGTGCCGTCGACAATCAAACAACCTCTCCATTATATGGCCAACTCAAGAGTGGTGAATAATTTTATGGTTACGGGCAGGTGACATGCATGTCGCCATACTATAAATATTTCGAAAAGTAATTGTTTTGGTTTCTTCCGTATTTTAGTTTTGTTCGAGCTTTTAAATATAGATTGCGCCCAGAACGGTAGGAAATTAAGAGGAAATTGTTATTATGTAATTTTTGAGTGTTTCTTTCAACATGAAATTTTATGAAAAAAAAACCGAGAAATTATGCAAATTTTTCTGATTGAAAACAATTTGTATAATTTTATATTTCCCTTTGAAGTGTAAGCGGTATAAATGATTGTATGCCTAACTAACATGAAACCATAAGAAAAATTCATCAGTCTACGGACCTTCTTCGTTTTGTACGAATCGGCTCCACCATCTTAAAGAAATTTGACAACATGACTAGGGGGCGAGTTCAAGACGTGAGCGATAGGCGTGAAATAAGTTAGGTTAGGTGGGTGGCCGCTTAGAGCTTCCAAACACATAGACCGCCAATGAGTCTGTTGTGATTCCACATGTGCGGGAAGAAGTACCCGTGTGCCTAAGACCACATCTTACGTAAACAAACCTGTTAGCCTGACAAACTGCAGCAGCTTGACTAGCTTTATGTTTGCGAATTCACCCAAGTCCATTGCGAAGCTCCTCAGTCAGACCAGAGCATTCGAAAAGCATGTGGAAAACACTTTCCTCGGCATCGGGCTCGCTACAGCTACGGCACAGATCTGCAACATCCGCAACACCTAGTCTTCTGGCGTGCCAGCCAATCAGGCAATAGCCCGTCAGTACACCAATGAGGATACAAAGAGTATTCCTATCTCCGAGTAGGACAAATTTTGTGCTGCTCAGAGCGTGCTCAATGTCTTCGATTGGCCTCCTTACTGAAAGAGCTAGCTCTTGATTCAGCGCCGCACCTCTCCTTCCGAGTTCATCCGCAGCCTCTTTGCCCGGATTCCCGCTGTGACCTGGAACCCGAGAAATTGTTATGTTAAAATGAGTGAATAACGACCTAATCTTATCCCTGCATAGCCCCACGAGGCGGAATTTGATCAAGTGTGATTCGAACGCCTTAATCGCCGCCTGACTATCTGTTAGGATGACGATGGGTTTTGTTCCGCATTGCACCAGGTTCCCGCAGATTGCAGGCCTAAACGATCCCCACCATCTCTGCCTGAAATACGCTAAAGCAGTCCCGTATTCTTAATGCCTCGCTATGGTTCAGGTCAGCGGAGAATACTCCTTAAACCCGTACCCATGTCTGTCTTCGAACCGTCCGTGTTTTGTTCCGCATTGCACCAGGTTCCAGCAGATTGCAAGCCTAAACGATCCCCACCATCTCTGCCTGAAATACGCTACATCAGTCCCGTATTCTTAATGCCTCGCTATGGTTCAGGTCAGCGGAGAATACTCCTTAAACCCGTACCCATGTCTGTCTTCGAACCGTCCGTGTAGATATGAAGGTCCCTTTCATGGGGCTGATCCACAATCCACCCCTCTCTGCTAGGGATTGTCGTTGAGAATCTCCAAGAGAATTCGAGTTGCGAAATTAAGTAGTCTGTAACCTCTAGCGGGTTACATTCACTCAACCGTCCGACTATGCATCTGTGCCCTCCCAGGTCTCGACTCCCAGTTACCTGACTCTCTCAGTCGCACAGCACTTTTTGCTGCTACACTGTTCTCATAAAGATCCAGCGGTAGAAGATCATCTCTAGGTGTGGTACCAAGTACGCTCGTTGCTCCTATGGAAGCCAGACGTTGAGCCTTGGTGAGTTTTTTGAGGTAGGTGGACTTCTCCGGCACTACCCACCACACTAAAATTCCGTAGTTTAGTATAGGCTTGATTGAGCCTTTCCTGGCTGAATCCCCCACTTTTTCCCGAGCATATTTTGCAAGCGTAGAGAGCCTCTAAAACCTACCTTTGTCGCTCGTTGATGTTCTTACTCCAGGTTAGTTTCCGATCCAGGATTATACCCAAGTATTAGCTGAAGGGTGAGACTCCCCAGTTTAGGGAGTGTGAACTCTGAGGTCTCGGTTCTTCGCGTGAAGAGGACCAACTCTGTCTTCGAGACATTGACTCTCAGTCCACAGCTGTCTGCCCATGCGCTCACTAGTGTTAGAGACCTTTCGTGCAGGTCACTTATAGTGGGTAGGAACTTAGCAGAAATCAAAATCGCTAAGTCATCCGCGTATGCGACCACCTTCGCACCCTGACGGGTTACCGAGGTCAGTATTGTATTGACTGCTATGAGCCACAGTAGTCACCTTTCCCTGTGACGTATCCCGAGCCGTGCACCTGCGCACTCTACTACCGCCTATTACCGATTCAATGACCCGGCTACTCAGCATGGCGCTTATCTAGTTACACAGCCCTCATTTCACTCCCGCGTCCCTCAGTGCATCACTGATTGCCTCAACTTTTACGTTATTAAAGGCACCCTCGATGTCAAGGAAGGCCGTCAAAGTAAATTCTTTAGAACTCAGGAATTTTTCAATCTCAAGTACAACTTCGTGTAGCGCAGTTTCGGTCGATCTACCTTTGGTATAAGCATGTTGTGAGCCCGACAGGACAATAAACCCCGATTTGTCACGGATATCACGGCAACCTTTCGAGGGTTTTTAGAAAGAAGGCGGGGTATCGATTTGGTCCGCAGAACGTCCAGTTGGCAGTCGTCATTACCAAAATTTTGGACGAAAACCTGGCGGACTGAAAATCATCGTCCATCTATCGGAAGAAATCGTCATTTCTTCACCAAAATGAAGGGTAACTTTCATATGTTATCGTTGACTATGTCGTCATTGGACGACATATGTCTCACGGACGGCCACTGAAACGACTGAGCATCTAGCATAAAAGCACGTACTAGCTCGTCGAATGGGATGGGTATGTGGTTTCGATCCGTGATCCGATAAATTATGCTCGGGTGGGTTTAGGGCGTACTCACGAATAATTAGGCACACCTATTCCGATCGGACCAAGTCCAATGAGACTGCCGAATCGATCTCCTTTTTGGAAGAATCGATGGCAGTAGCATGGCCTTGGTCCGGCCGCAATAGCCCTGCCTTAGGATCTTGGCACGACTGGGCCGCAAATGTATCCGCCATCAGACGGATCATTTCTCACATGTTCACAAAATAACACCGACACATGGTAGGCTAGCATGTAACAATATGTTTATGAAAAATCTGCAAAGCTTATGTGTTCTATAATTCATATAATCTAATATAAAGCATATAATCCCTTTTACATCCTTGTTTTCACCATCGGCATAACCTCCAAAACAATGTAGCAACTAATGTCTTCAAGTTCACGATAAAATACAACTCACCCGAGATCAAGCTAAATTCTCAAGAAAACTTGCTAATAACTTAATATATCTAACATTTCGTTAATCCACTGTGCCGAAAAAACCGCACCGCAATTCAGACCCGGAAAGGATAAGCCCCCGATGTAATCAACAAAACTGCGAGAAACTGTACGACAAACTGAAACCAACGCCTGATATCCTCCATCCCGGATAAGCGGCCAGACAGGCAAATATAATTTTCTTTTGTGGCATTATTATGTTCCCCACCAAAGAGCTATAAATTACGAGTTATCCTCATTTGTGGCTTATTTGCAGGAATTACGTAAGCACAATACTATGGTGTAATATCCCTAATATATCCCGCTTTCTCGGCTAGCCCGTCCTATGGCCAAGCCCTCACCACCATCGTCATCATTCCATACGACCAGAACGTTACTAATGTAATGTAACTAATGGAATCAACCGAAAATTAATGAGAAACCTACAAGACAACTCCCTTAAGAGATTATATCATGTAGATCCTGGTGACAAGGACCTCGACCAAAATAAAGGAAAAAAGAAAACTCTCACAAGAAAATGTGACACCGAAAATTGCTTTTCGCAATCTCTCTCGGCAGTTAAAGGAAATCTGTAGGTATCTTTTATTCGGGATAATCGTAGCCTCTCTAATCAAAATAAACAGATATGTCACTGGAAATTATCACTAAGTAGATTATCCCGACTCCTTAAGATAGTCGTGTGAAATTACACGATTCTATGGAATCTACGTTTTGTGACTGTCTGGAACAGCAAGACGATCCTGCAGGTTAGTCAGATTTAGTAAGTGCCTAAGCCTAAGTGACAATTAAGAAAGTACCAGATTCGGTGACCAAAATCATTTCTCTTTTTTCGGTTTTCCTTTTGTCCTAATTTAGGAATTTATTCGAAATTAACTGGAGGTAATAGAAGGCTAATAGCCGTTCTGTAGATTAGTTTTTTTTGCAGTCATTTACGAAACACACCGAAAATAATTAGTCTGAAGTTCCTTTTAAAAAATGTTTTATGTGAAATCGTAATTCTTTTTCAGTCTAATGAAATTGATTGATTCAATTTATTTTGGACATCATCGGTAAAATTTCTCCAGGTCCACATTTCACTGCAATATGGTTTTTATTATACAAAATTTGGAACTAATGTTAAAAAATAACGTTCTAAATAATCTTCCGGTTATTTTTTAGGTTATTACCAGGATAGTAACCTACATCGCATCACAGCATTAAACGCGTTTCGGACTTCTAATCAAAAAATAATGAAGTTGCGCCCAGATTGTTGCAGATTTTACTTTATTATTTTTTAATAATAAAGTATTGTGATCGACCTGAAATTTCAAAAAAATTTGCTACCCTCAAATTTCGTATTTACACGTTTTAGAACTAGTAAACATCAAAAAAGGAAAAAAAAAATGTCCGTCTGTCCGCCGTATACGCCGTACGCCGTACGCAAAATCGTTTGAAGGCGCGTAACTCTCAAACCCGTTGAAGTATTAAATTGAAATTTTTATGGTGGGTAGATTAGGTGAACCCCTACGGATGGTATCTTTTAAGGGGGTGGGGGTGTAAGGGAGGGATGAGGGGGGAGCGTTTTAGACGAAAAATTTTGGTTTCCAGATCCCAGGAACCACTTATGCTAGGATGCTAAAACTTGGAACTTATGTAAAACTATGATAGTGGACTCATTTGCAAAAAAAATTATAGATAAGGGTTAAGGGGTGTGGGGGGGCAAACAATGAGTCCAAAATGCTTGAAAGCCGGGATTGAAAGATTCTAAAATCCATATCTCCTGAACGATTGATGTCAGAAGATTGACACTTTGTGGTTGCTCTTAGGGATACTTGAAAATTAGACAAGGGCTAAAATTTTTAAGAGGGGTGGTTGGGTGTGGGGTTGGGGGAAAAACTTTGGATTACAATATCTTCCGAACCAATTACACCAGGAAGATAAAATTTAGTTTCTGTATATGGGATCACAAGAGGAGTCTACTGAAAGTAAATTTTTTGGGTGAGGAGGTTGGCACGAGAGTGGGGGGATAGCAATTTCTCAAAAAATTTCATTTTTATATCTCAGAAACCGTATCAGATATGATCTTCAAAATCTTACAGGAGTTGGGGTCGGTAAACCTCTAGTAGGGACAAAAAATTTTGGTGGTGGGGGTGTAGGGGGTGATGGTGAAAAGGGGTAGAAAGGAAAAAAATTCTGATTTTTATTTCTCAAAAACCGAAATGAGTGGAAAGCTAAAAATTTAGGATTATATAGAGCCACTGTAGAGACATCCTAGAAAAATAAAATTGTTCATAAGGGTAGGAAGGTACGGGGATGAGGGTGGTTTTTTATATCTCAGAAACGGCTTAGGCTAGAAAGTTGAAACTTAGTACGTATATGTAGATGTGCTATTAGAGTAACTAAAGCAAAAAAAAGTTCAGATTTTTTAATTGGCGTTCAGAGGTTGAGTAAACAAATTTCCGTGAATCCACATTTTCGCGAATTTCGTTAAAACTTTTAGACATGTCGAGCTATCAAAGCAATTTTACTTGTACGGGCTATTTATATAAGCGCCTAGTAACGATCTTCAAAATTTTTCGATATCCAACCCCTAAGGGGGTGTAAAGTGGTTGTGTACATGTTCACGAATTCTGATATATTTCTAAGGTATATTGAGATTTGGAATTTACTTTTACTTCTATAAGCTTTAAACATAGTCGGGGAAAAACCGATTTTAGTATTTTTCTCTATTAAACCCCCTGGGGGTATTGTTCAAGATTTCACTGATTCCGAAAATCTCTAATGTTTAATGTGATCGAATTCGCTTTTACTACTATGAATTATTCTATTGATAAAAAAATACGTAAATAAATAAAAAAAATCTGCAAACAGTCTGGGCGCAACTTTATTATTTTACGTGTTTAATGCTGAGATGCGGTGTAGGTTACTATGAGACTGACAACCTAAGAAATAATCAGGAGGCTTTTGGAACGTTATTTTTTAGGTTGTCATTCGCATAGTAACCTACACAGCATCTCATCATTAAACACGTTTCGGACTTCTACCCATAAAATAATAAAGTTGCGCCCATACTTTTGGCAGATTTTTTTCATTTATTTACGTATTGTTTTTAATAGAAAATTCAATGGAAGTAAAAGCGAATTCGATCTCATTAAACCTAAAAGATTTTCGGAATTCGTGAAAATTTGAACAATACCTTACATTCTTCGGGGGGTTTAGTATCAAAAAAAGCTTAAAACGATCTTTTCCCGTTTATGTTTAAAGCCTCTACAAGTGAAAGTGAATTCGATATTCGATATATCGTCTAATGAGACCCAAGAAATATATCGGAATTCGTGAAAACATGCTCAGGCACTTTACGCCCCCTTAGGGGTTGGATATCGAAAAATTTGAAAATATGTTTCTAAGTAACTATATAAAAAGTTTGCAGAAGTGAAATTAAATTAATATATCGACATGTCTTAAAGATATAACGAAATTCGTGAAAATATAGAAAAAACCCTTTTCACAGAAATATTTTTTACTCCACGTCTGTACGTCAATAAAAATATGAACTTTATTTTTTGTTTTAATTACTCTAACAGCACACCGTCATATACGTACTAAGTTTCAACTTTCTAGCATAAGCCGTTTCTGAGATATAAAAAAACACCCCCGCTCCGTACTTTGTTACCCCTATTAAAGATTTTATTTTTCTAGGATACCTCTATAGTGGCTGTATACAAGCCGTGAATTTTTAGCGTTCTATGGTTTGTGGTTTTTGAGAAATAAAAATCAGAACTATTTTCTTTCCACCCTTTCTCGCCGTCACCCCCTTCACCAACACCCCCCAAATCTACTGGGCCTAACTCCTGTAAAACTTCTAAGATCATATCTTGGACGGTTCTTGAGATATAAAAATAAATTTTTATGGAAAATGGCTTCCACTTTCGTGCTCAACCTCCCCCCTTAAAATTTTTACATTCAATGTACCCCTCTTTGAATTCTTATACAAAAAACAAATTGTATTTTCCTGGTACAATTTGTTCGGAAGATATTGTAATCCAAAGTTTTTTTTGGAATATTCGTAATAATGAACCTATGTGGCTCCTTTGCCCATTTTACATAGGTTGGGTTTGGGATACTTTGGCCAACATTTACTTTAAATTTGGTTTTCCTAACTCGGAGAAAACCTGGCAATCCCGGTAGTTGGTAGATTTGATTTTGAAAATTGATACATCATTCAAACTCATAATTCGGTAACTTTAGAAGGAATGTGGGGAGGGGGGCGGAATGAAGAAAGAGGTTGTGTCAAGCTGGGAAGTTTTGTCCCTCTATACTTTACGCCGTTGAATGATGTCCAATATTAAGGGCATTATGATCAGTTTTGGTTGATATTTACAAGGGCCCTCACACTAGTGAACACGTGGCGGATAGCTGTGAACTGGGTCAAAGCATCGAAGACAGAGTTGGTCCTCTTCACGCGAAGAATTAAAATCCCGGATTTCACACTCCCTAAACTGGGGGTCTCACCCTACAGCTTAGAGACAACGCTAAGTACTTGGGTATAATCCTGGATCGGAAACTAGCCTGGAGTAAGAACATCGACGAGCGACGAAAGGAAGGCTTTGGGGGCTCTCTACGCTTGCAAAAAGATGTTCGGGAAAAAAGTGCGGGTTTCAGCCAGGAAAGGCTCACTTGATGTACACGGCTATAGTCAGGCCTATCCAAACCTATGGAATTTTAGTGTGGTGGGTAGCGCTGGAGATGTCCACCTACCTCAAAAAACTCACCAAGGCTCAACAGGCTTCCGCAGGAGCAACGGGCGTACTTGGTACCACACCTACAGCGGCACTAGAGATGATTCTGCATTTTCTACCCCTGAATATTTATGTGAAGACTGTAGCAGCATAAAGTGCCGTGCGACCAAGAGAGTCAGGCAGCTGGGTATCCAGACCTTGGGGCTCAACTGCATACTCGGACGGCTTAGTGAATGTATCTGTTAGAGGTTACAGACTACTTAATTCCGCAGCTCGAATTCTCTAGGAGATTCTTAACGAGGATCCCTAGCAGAGAGGGGTGGAATGTGGATCAGCCGCATGAAGGGGACCTTCATATCTACACGGACGGTTCGAAGACAGACATGGGTACGGGTGTAGGAGTATTCTCCGCTGATCTAAACCATTGTGAGGCATTCAGAATACCGGACTGTTGTAGCGTATTTCAGGCAGAGATGATGGGGATTGTACAGGCTTGTAATCTGCTAGAAGCTTGTGCAATCCTTAACAAACCCAGGCGCCGATTAAGGCGCTCGACTTACACTTGATCAAATCCCGCCTTGTGAGGCTATTTAGTGATAAGATTAGCGCGTTATGCACTTATTTTAACATAACAATTTGTTGGGTTGCTGGTCACAGCGGGATTCCGGGCAACGAGGTTGCGGATGAGCTCGTAAGGAGATGTTCGGCGCTGAATCAAGCGCTAGCTCTTCCAGGCCAATTGAGGACATTGAACAAGCTATCGACATGACGGCCTTATCGGAGGCTAACACGAGGTGGTAGAGCCTAACATCGTGTCTCGTGGCCGACCCTGAGTGCGAGCAGGGCCAAGTTTGTCCTACTCGGAGATAGGAATACTCTTCGTACCCGGATTGGTGTACTGACGGGCCATTGCCTTATCGGCCGGAACGCCAGCAGACTAGGTGTTGCGGACGTTGCAGATCTGTGCCGCAGCTGTAGTGAACCCGATGCCGATGAAAGTATGTTCCACATGCTTTGCGAATGCCCTGGTCTGGTTTGGAGACGGGAACGTACTATAGGTACGCGCTTCGCCATGAACTTGGGTAAATTCGCTGCTGTAGTTTGTCACGCTGGCGGGGTAGTTACCTAAGATGTGGTCTTTGCCGCACGGGTACTTCTTTCGGTACATGTGGAATCACAAGGGCCTATTAGCGGTCTATGGATCTGGTCGCATCGGCTGCCACCCACCTTACCCAACGTAACCTAAACACCAAACAACTTTTTGTAAAAAGAAGGACACGAATTTTTCATTTTTAAATAGATTTAGCTGCAATTGACATATAAGTGAATTGTTTGTTACAGTGGTAACCGCTAAAGTAATTATGCAATGACCACATAGTTATCTCATTTGCTTCTATCCACATTATGGATAGAAATAGTCCTTGTTATATCATTAATGTTAGTACCACATCCAGTACCCAGCACATCCACTCGCGAAACTCTTCCACGCCAACTGATTAATGTGATAATTGCATTCGTAGTATAATGCAGATCCATGTGAGCATTACACACTATACCCTGTAAGTGCATTATACCAAAGTAAGTGCACACTATACGCTCACATGTCTGCCATTAGAGTCGTTAATTAGAAGGAACGAAAAAATGTCGTCATGTTTTTCCATCGCATTGAAATAAAACCTAGAGCCAGCAGTTCATAATGAGGCCTGGCGAATTATTTTAGATGGGGGTGCCGGGTAATATGGGGGGACGTAATGAAAATAAAGTGCATCAGTGACACTATGGGCGGTGTAATGATTATCAGGCTGACTAATGGTAGAATTGAGTTAGCAAAAAAAAAAAATCATGTTGCACACTCTGCACTAAGTGAAAATATCTACAGACCGGCTCATTAAGATACAGATTCAGACCGGAGTTACAGATGTCTTCTATATGAAAAACAAGACCTAGAATTGTGCTGAATTTGTTCACTGAAAAAGGCATCGGAGGCAGATTTCTGATCTACAACGCTTATAAGCGATCCATACTACCGAAATGATGGCCTGAATATGGTTTAAAGAAATTTGGCCACAACGACGGACGTTTCATTTGTCCTACCAACGAAATCATGTTGTTACATGTACCCGGGTAATGCGCACAACCTATTGACTGTACACAATAATAACTTTTCTTTGGCGACAATGCACCCGTGATATGCTCATCGTCATTGGGTTTGGGAAATCACAAAAGTAACACCAGAGAAGTAAGTTTGATGAGGTTTGAGTCCGGACTAGTCCAAGGTTCTTGTGCAGACACTATCCAAACTAACCGAAAAGTTCGAAATGGGGTTTATCACAGAGAAATAATTTTCTTTTTCAGATAAAATTTGAAAAATGAATATTTTCACGATCCCTTATTACGAGGCATGTTCAGAAAGTAAGTGTACTGGGACCATAACGGGCTGTGGTTTTTTGTTTTTTGAGGGTTGGCAAGACTGAGTGGTAGAGGGGGATCTCCTGACATCGCAGGAACACGGTAGTACGTAAACTCACGTTGTAGTGTCCGGTTGTGTGAAAGATGTCGGTAAGAAATCCCGTCAAGTGCGAGCCACGTGCTGTGATCCGCTTCCTACTCGCGGAAGGAATAGGTTGGTTGGTTGGTTTAAGTGGCAGCCCTGTCACCCAGACAGGGCTCAATTAGCTCAGAGGCCGTTTTGAAACCACAAACTCGTGTTAAACTCGGCTGTTAAGGGTTGTTGATACTGGGGAATACAGAAGATGAATGTGAGAAAGGTTGATTGAATTGGATCGCTATAGCCACCCTGTGCTGTTCAGGAAAAGTAATAACTCTCCAATCCTCTTCCCCGAAATCTCCATCAGATCCCCGTAGAAGGGCTTGCCTAGCGCTCGCTCTCGGGCTCTAGCTAGAGCCGGACACTTGCAAAGGAAATGAACAAGCGACTCTCGCTCATTAGTGTCCTGGCAGCTGCGGCAGTGTACATTGAATGGAATGCCCAGTTTGGCCGCATGATCCCCAATCGGCCAGTGACCTGTACTGATCGCCGTGATTCTGGAGACGTCTGCCCGGGTCTTGTATAGAAGTTCGTCTGACTTGGCTCGGTTGTAAGATGGCCACATCTTCCTAGATATGGCGCAGGTAGTTAGGCTTTTCCATCTGGAATTAGCCACTGTCTGGAAGTGTGACGCGGAAGGAATAACACCTACCGACGAAGGCGAAGGTGTTATGAACAGAATGAGTGTGATTAAGTGGTGTAGGGAGTTTAGTAGAGGCAGAACAAATGTTCATGAGGAACAGAGGAGTGGAAGACCTTCCATTTTGACTGATGAGTTGGTGCAAGGTAGGTAGGTAAGTAGGCGTGGCTGCCCGTGAGAACACGGACACACTTAGACCTAAAAGGTCTGTTGTGTTACTACAGGATCATCGAATCCGGTCCTACTCATCAAACCATTTAGAGCTTGCAATGAAGCATTGGATTGTCGCGATCTCCATTGCGGCAAGATCACCAAGGCAGTTGAAGAAGTAAGCTCCAAGATGAGCTTTCCTTCTAGCGGATAGAGCTGGACAGGTACAGAGAAGGTAAAGGACTGTCTCCTTCTCTTCCTTATCCAGGCAGCTTCTACAGAAGTCGTTTGAGAAGAGGCCTAGTCTTTTAGCATGTCGGCCTATAAGATAGTGTCCGGTCAGGACAACGACTGTGGTGCTGATATTCGCACTTTTGAGCAAAGTCAGCCTTTTAGAGCGTTTTAGATCCAGGTTCTGCCCGTTCTGTTTTGCAATGTGACATGTAATACCGTCTGCCCATCTTGAGTTGCTTTTCTTAATTGAGTCCAATCCCAGTAGCAGTTTGCATGTAGAGAGAGACACACCCAGATTCCGATGTTCCAGCATAATCTGAAGGGTGATACCGCGCCTAGCGAGTTCGTCAGCCATGCAGTTCCCTGGAATATCCCTGTGTCCTGGCACCCAGCACAGAAGAATATTGAACTCTTCAGCCATCTCCTTAAGAGATGATCGACACTTTGCAGCGACCTTTGATGTTGTAGAGGCCGATTCCAAGGATCTTATTGCCACTTGGCTGTCTGTGAAAATGCTAATATCCCCAGTAGATATTACATTACACCTCAGCCAGGATAAGGCCTCCTTGATCGCTATAAGCTCCGCCTGATAGACACTACAGTGGTCCGGAAGGCGGAAGGAGCCGCTAATGTTAAGCATGTCAGAGAAAACACCTCCACCTACCCCGCCTTCAGTTTTGGAGCCGTCCGTATATATGTGGGCGGACTCTTCCGTCCGTACCGAATCCCTTTCCCATTCTAGACGGGTTGGGATGGCTGTTAGGAAATTTTTGTTAAAATCATAACTGGAAGGGGTGTAGTCGGTGTTTTCAGGAATGTTATTGAAGTGATTCACTCAACATGAGCTGCATATATTCCAGTCCACTGTGTAGAGGCCCTAAGTCGAATGGCTGCACTGGCTGGCATTTGCTTGCCAAAAATGTCTAGGGGTGGCAGACTGAATAGCATGTCTAGTGCTGCAGAGGGAGTTGTTCTCAGAGCTCCACTGATGCGTATGCATGCTGATCTCTGTACCTTCCCCAGTGTTGGTTGGTTGGTTTGTTTACGTGGTGGCCCGTCTGCCGAAAACAGGGCCCAATTAGCACAGGAAGCGCCGTTTTGATACCACAACTCGTTTAACCTGGTCGTTGAGGGCTGATGAAGTATATGAATAGTTTTACAGAGACCTGGGGCTTCAATGGATTATCATATCCATCCGGAGCTGTTCAAGAAGGTAATTAGTTCTCCTATCTTGTTTTTCGAGATCTCATTGAGGTTATTGAAGAAGGGTTTGCCTAGTGCGCGAAGTCTGGCTCTAGCTAGGGCGGGACACTCGCAAAGAAGGTGAATGACAGTTTCCCTCTTATTTGCATCCCCACAACTGCGGCAATTGACGTTAAACGGAATACCCAGTCTGGCCGCGTGGTCGCCGATCGGCCAGTGACCCGTGCTGACTGACGTGGCTCTGGAGACGTCCACGCGGCTCCTGCTCAGGAGTTCGTCTGTTCTGCTCCGGGAGTAGGATGGCCATATCTTCCTAGATATGACGCAGTTGTTCAGTCCTCTCCATCTGGAGTTCGCGTTTGTGAGAAAGTGTCCCCAGGGTAGTGCGGTTAACCGCTTTGTCTAAGACCGTCCACCAGATAATAGCACCATACATAAGTATCGGTCTGATGACGGATACGTAGAGCCAATGAACTATTCGGGGTTGCATACCCCGTTTTTTACCAACAGCCTTTTTGCACGAGTAAAGCGCAACTGTTGCTTTCCTTACTCGCTCCTGAATGCTAGATTTCCAGTAAAGCTTCCTGTCCAAAATAAAACCCAAATATTTTGCACTATCGGTGAAAACTAGACTAGTACCATTCAGAGAAGGAGGGTATACGTGAGGAATTTTGTTTTTCCTGGTGAAGATGACTAATTCTGTTTTTCGTGGGTTCACGCCCAACTCCATTCAGCTGCCCATTTGGAGAGAATGGAGAGAGCATTCTGAAATATCTCACTCAGCGTTGGTGCAAAAAATCGAGGAAACTGTTCATGAAAACCGCCGATTGACAGTGGATGAAATTTCTGCGATGTTTCCACAACTCTCCAGAACTCTCTTATACGAGACTCTCACAGAAACGCTGGGATACCGAAAACTGTGCGCGAGATGGGTCCAAAAACAGCTGACAGAGCAGCACAACAAAAATCGGGTTAATAGAGCCCGCGAGTTTCTTTAGCTACTTGAATTGGAAGGTGGGGATTTTCTGAGCTCTATTCTGACTGGAGATGAAACGTGGGTGGCTCAGTACACGCCTGAGTCAAAAGGACAGTCGTCACAGTCACGTCACACCAATTCTCCATCTGCCAAAAAATTTAAAACCACAATTTCGGGCAAAAAAATCATGGGTTTAGTGTTTTGTGACCTAAAAGACATTATTTTGGTCGAATTTCTGCCTCAGGGGGAGACCATCAATGCACAACGATATTGTGAGATTCTACAGTTTTCAGTGATAAAGCCACGCCTCCCTTACTTCCTCTCGCTTTTTCCTTGCATGTTCTCCAGCCCTCTTAAACATTCCACACATACCACCGAATATTCGGGAAAGCTCTCGACTCAACACATACAGTATATAAGCACGACAGCTTTTGCAGTCAAGCACAGTTTTCTACTCCGAGAGACTAGAGTATTTGTAAAGCGATTTGGATTGATAGCAGCGATTATGCAGTGATCATGTTGTATATAAAATCGGTCAGCGTTGCCAGTGATTATTGAATGTGGATAATAAATTTTTGTTGTTTGATGTTAAACGAATTTGGTTTTACTTGAAATCCGGCGAGCCCCTAGTTCGCAACAATACAAGATTTCCTGATCAAAACATTTCGTTTAATAGATTTCGATTCCCGTTCAATTCCTTTCTGAATCAGAATTTCTCCTATGACAATTCACTCATGTACCAAATGATTCTGCAAATACTCTGTCTCTCAACAATTACCCTCAATATGTCTGACTAACCATCCTGGATTTATTCTTCATATTTTCTTTTCACTGATCCATCTTTCCACTAAATTTCCTTCAAGAAATGCCTTTCTTTTCCGGAAAAAAAATAAAACCTATCCCGGGATAAAGTGTACAAAACAGCTTGGGAAATCTATCTCCCGAATGGTGAAGACTTCAGTTCGGATAAAACTTCATTTTCCGCAACGTTTCCTTTAGTACCTTTTCCAAGAAATGAACGAATTGAAAGAGCAAAAAAAAAACAAACAAACATCCCGACAAGGACGAACAGTTTCTGGATGCATTTCATACAACATCAGGACACTTATCGTTCCGGTAATTCACCGACTTGTTCGTATCACATATGCACCAACAAATAGAATATGTTGCAAAAATATCTCCGCAAAAACAAGGACGAAAAAAGAACTTTTCCTAGGTGTATTTTCTGAAAATCAAGCGTGTAATAAAATAGTAATGGAGTTTACCATATAGGAGAGTACTTTCACGAAACAATTCCGCCTTATCTCTCTCTATCCCGAAAAGAAGTGTTATAAGACAGATTATCCTTAGACTAGAATTTTCAGATATCCTTTTTTCCTTCCTTAAGTGTATAAAATTTCAGTCCACTACTTACCAACAACTTCCAATTCTCCGGATGATATCAATGTATGAAAAGATGGTGCATCTGCCGAGACTTCGCAACTATATTTTCCGGATGTAGCAGTCTGTACGGTCTGTAAAGTCAGTTGACTTTCGTTGGATAAGTGACGCTGTAAATAAAGGACGAAAACAGAAATATTTTAGGGATATATTGCGAAACGAAACTACATTAAAGCTCTTTTGTACGATAGTAAGATGCCAAGAAAAATTTGAAGATTGGGAGATAAGTTTTTTTTTGGTTATTTACAGAGGAATATACGTTTAGGATTTTCGGTCCTGTTTTCGGGTTTTGGATACACTGAACTTGTATAGTGCGTCAGAATGTCTAGCGCAGAAAATAATAATAAATTATGTTGATTTACACAGGACTTGGGGATAGTTCATTTTGGCAACGAATGAAATTTGGAAGTTGATCTGAATATGTTTGCTTGATAAAAAGAAAATTGCGCTATGAACTGGATCTTGAAATAATGGCTCTATTTAAAAGAAATTCTACTGTAGAATCATTTATCTCCATAAGTTTAAGAGAAGGATTACGAAACGATTTCAATTATAATTTAAAAATTTTTGTTACACTAATTCGCCCATAAAACTTTCAGTCATTAATGATCCGTCGAGCCGGATTATTGGAAATTCAAAAATTAAATACACAGTGCGACAAATAAGTTTCGAGACTGGTCATGGAAAACATCAATAAATGAAAAAATCTGCCTATTTTTCATTTTTTTTATTCAAAATATTCTCCTCCAGTTTCAATACACTTGTTACAGCGATTTAACAGTGATTCAAATGCGTGTTCTAGCTGATTTTGTGGAATTGCCTCTAGTGCTCGTGTTGAAGCTGTTTTGATGGTCGAAGTGTCATTAAAAAAACATCCTTTCAACTTCAATTTCAATTTCGGGAATAGAGAGAAATCGCATGTGGCCAAATCAGGTGAATACGGTGGATGATTCAACACACAGACTTGATTCTGAGCCAAAAATTGACGAACAATGAGTAAGGTGTGACTCGGCCAAAAATTGATGAACAATTAGTGAGGTGTGACTCGGTGTATTATCCAGTTCTCTGGATCACAGTATTCGGGTCGAATACGATGGATTCTGGCCATCACATGCTTCAAAACTTCGAGATAAAATGCGCGCCGGTAATTTTTTGGCCAGTTGGAACGAATTCCCTGTGGACAATTTCTTTGCTATCGAAGAATGTAATGAGCATTGTTTGAGCAACAACTTAATATTTCAACATCGACAAAAAAGTTGTTTTGGGAGAACTGTCATAACTTTGCTATCTATCAACCAATTTAAATAAAAAAGAGGAGTGTCACAGCTTTCAAACGCCGGTCTGTGCACATAGATGGTCCTACTAGTTACTTAGATATGGTTCGAGTCTCGGAACTTATTTGTCGCACTATGTATAACGAGATGGTACTTTATCGAAAAGGAGTTTATGATCTGAGCCAAGTTCAAGCCCTGACTAAAGTCTCCAAAAACTAGTTGAAAATTTGAACAAACAATTTTTTTTAAACCACTAACCCTTCATGGTCACAAGGGGTAGAATCGACCCGACGACAAACTTTGGGCGTAAAATACACCCTCTTAATAGGTCGGAATAAATACCTTTTTTGGAGCTCGCACTACGCTACTATTTTATTTTTTTTCCAGAAGCAGCATATCTAAGAAGTGAAACGCCAAAATTTTATGAAAAAATGTTGAACATTGACGAAGCTATATTTTTTTTTTAGCGAACAAGTGTGTTTTTTACGTTTTCAGCTCTTCACGAAATTTGCTTAACATGTCTCCATTTTACTTCTTATAAATATATTTTTTGTACATCATCTCGAACGTTCAGTGCATCTTCCGTGATTTTCTTAACCACTTCGGACGAATAGTTTGGTCACAATACCGTTTTGACCTTTTTGACTGGGTAGAATCGACCCAGTGTGACCACCGAGATTGAATACAGAGGTGTAGCCACGAAGGGTTAATGATTCGTCAATACAAATTAATGATAAGTTGCCAGAATGAAAATAGTTAATTATAACGAGTTGGCACTTTATCTAAGTGGAAGTGGAAAAGTAACCCTACGTAGGTTTCGGTTTAAGAAGGGGCGCAGCGCTAAAAACCACCGCGCCATTGCGATCCCTTCAGGTCCTCGTGGACTATTCCATCACCTCAAAAACACTCCAATTCCCTGCAGAACCTGACTAGTTTGTCATGCCCTAACGATCTCAAATCCTCGATGCTCTCGAAAGAAAGACTACCCAACCATCTCAAACGTCTTCTAGCGATCCCCGGGCATTCATACAGAATGTGAGTGATGTCTCCACGGCATACAGATCATGGAAGAGCCTACACTTGTCCGAATCCGCTATCCCTAGACGCATAGCGTGTTTCCTTAGCATACAGTGCCCCGTTAGTGCTCCGACGAGCAGTCTCAAGTCAAAATATCCTTAGTCTTTTGACTATACAGCTCGGGCCACAGGGATCTAGAAATCCTGCAGCTTGCTAGTTCTGCCCACCTAGATTCGGCTGTCTTTTTAGAGCGCTCACCAATTTGCGCTTTGATGCCGCATATCGGTGGACAAACATCCTCCTCAAACCTACCATTCGATGCCGATCCCGATCTCGCAAGCTCGTCCGCTCTTTCGTTTCCTAGTATATTACTATGCCCTGCCACCCAGGAAATCCGTACTTTGTTCTGACTACAAAGTACCTTTAGCACTTCTCGACAGCGCTTTACTAACTGGGATTTAATGGTGACCGATTCCAGCGCCTTTATGGCCGCCAGGCTATCAATGTAGAGTGACATATTCTGACCGTATATATACCCCCCTCCAACCCTACGTAACAAATTCCAAACTTTTAAAGAATTTGAACAAACATGATGTCGTAAAGGATCAACGAATATGCGAGTCAGTTGTCAACAAATCAAACATTCTAATAATGTTAATGGAATTTTCGCTCTGGTTATTTTGATAATCAAACTTTTAATCATTAACGATCCGTCGAACCGGATTATCGGAAGTTGAAAAACATTAAATAGTATTTTAGCGAGAAGATACTTCATTCAAATTGAATTCGTATTCTCTGGCCAGTGGAAGCCTGTGCCGTTTAGCGCTGTCAGACTCAAGGAATCTTGGTGCTGGTATGCCAAACCTTACGGTCACAGAAACATTCTAGATTCTTTACCAACGGAAATGGTTAAATCGCCGACCGACTACATTACCCCGAGACTGACCTTCAAGAAGGATTTTGCTGTGGGTTTTCTAACAAGGGCGAAATGGAAGAATGGTTCGATCATACATGAATTCGACACAGTCATATACAGCGACGGTTCCAAGATGAACTGTGGAGTCGGAGCGGGTGTTTTCTTAGACACACACTATGGCAAAGTCTTACCACTTGCCGGACTATGCCAGCGTTTTCCAGGCGGAGATACTGGTGATCTGGGAGCCCTGTTGGACTTTGAAGCAAGACTTCACGTCAAAGCGAAATGTTGTAGTCCTTACTGACAGTCAAGCCGCAATCAAGGCTTTAGATCCGGCTACCACCTACTCTAAACTCGTCGAACAGTGCCGAGAGGAGCTAGCCTACTTAGGAAGTCGGGTCAGAGTTACTCTGCTTTGGGTCCCAGGTCACAGCAAGATAGAGGGTAACGAGCGGGAAAACGAACTAGCTAGGAAATGTTCTGCTCTTC
Source organism: Beris morrisii (assembly GCA_951812415.1). Lineage (NCBI taxonomy): Eukaryota > Metazoa > Arthropoda > Insecta > Diptera > Stratiomyidae > Beris > Beris morrisii. Next base: position 104,882,680 of record OX638313.1, on the reverse strand, counting down.
AGGGCTCTCTCGTGGAATCCGTTCTGGTCCCACTAGGGACTGTTAAACGTCAAATATCCTCCCACTTTCTTAGAAACGTAAACTCCAGATGGAGAGGACTGACCAACAGCGTCATATCTAGAAAGATATGGCCAGCCCACTGCCCGAGCAGAACAGACGAACTCTTGAGCAGGAGCCGAGTTGACGTCTTCAGAGTCACGGCGATCAGCACAAGTCACTGGCCAATCGACGACCACTCAGCCAAACTGGGCATTTTCTTTAACATCAATTGCCGCAGTTGTGGGGATGCAAATGAGAGGGAAACTGTTTGCGAGTGTCCGGCCCTAGCTAGGGCCAGACTTTGTGCATTAGGCAAACCTTTCATTGATAATCTGGATGAGATTTCGAAAAATAAGATTGGAGCTGATTGTCTTTTTGAACAGCTCTGGATGGATATAATAATCCATTTGAGACCCAGGTCTCTGTAAAACCTTGTACGTACTTCATCAGCCCTCTATGACCAGGTTAAGCGAATGGTGGTATCAAGACTGCACTTTCTATGCTAATTGGACCCTGTCTCGATTGACGGACCACCACGTAAACCAACCAACCAGAAGCCATTGGAATGAGGTGTGGGTGACAAGGACCAAACAAGTAGGTACTGCCAAACTAGCCGATTTTTTAAAATAACTAGATTTTTTAAAATAAATATGATATATCTAAAAATCTTGAAATTTATTTTTAGGCGGTTATGTAGAAAGTACGCCACCACTTCTCTCCGAAAACAAAACTCATATTTATTGTATTAGTAAAACTTAAATTTCACTTCATTTAATAATAATAATAATAATTCGTTTATTTCCCAAAATTTTTCTATAATTTTAAGCTTAAGCTAGATATGAAGGTTTGAGTGTTCTGACAGAGCATTTAATAATGGTTGTTCATTGTTTTAATTTTTGCTGTAGAATTTAATAAAGGAAAAAGGGAGAACAATATTTTTACGAAAATAATTTTATTTAAACATAAATTTAAGTTATTTTATTCTGTTATTTTTTAATAATAAAGTATTTTAAAATTCTGTCCGCTGTGTGACAAACTTTGAGAAAAAAAAATTGTTTTTAAAATAATAAAATAAATACAATTAACCGGTGATTTTAGTTTTGGAGATTATGGGTCAGGAGATTTTCGTTTTTGCGATTTTTTTTTGGAAATTTGGGTTTTGAAAAATTTTGATTCTGGAGAGTTTTGTGAGTTTGTGCTTTGCTAGCTCTTAAGAAACTAATAAAAGTCATCAGTAAGAACTTCGTTCAAAACATTCGTACAATTGAATGAATCAGTTATGGTGTTATTGGTTTTCGGAAAACTCGATATATCAAAAGCTCCTGATAGAGTATGGCACACTGTTTTTTCATCAAAACTAAAACTATTTGGTTATCCTGAATCCACTATTTCTTGGACTAAAACCTATTTTTGGCTAACTTCATACCATTTCTCTTACATCTTTATTAATCATCAGTAATCACTTCTATCGAGCTCTTCGATCAATGCCTCCTTTGTGACCCTTTGTAATGAAGGCTGCAATAAAAATAGCTAAATGTAAGAAAGAACTCCAGATATTATGTTGAGCTTCATACGTTCCACTCCAGGATTCCCATGTAATCTCTCTTGAATGAACCGCAGTTTACCTTCTATTGCTTCCTAAAAACCCATCTGGTCATGTGTATATATTCTTGGAATCGTGTTAAAAGGCATCTTGGGATCTATCTAAGTACCAGCTCGTTTCTGTTTATACTGTTTTCAACCACCAAAGGTCGCATTATTTTCGATGAAAATTACATCTCCCCGGAAATGTTACATGGAAAAGTTCTTCGAGTCCTTCATACGATGCGGGCTACCCCAAAATAGCAGGAAACCTTTCAATGAAGATGGACTACTTAATGGGGGAACACTACCACCTATGCTTTGTTTTTAGTTCTCTGGGTGGCAATAATTAAGGGGACCGGAAGGCAGCAAGTTGATATTATAATCGAGAAGTCTTGGAAGGAACCAGAAAGTTCTACTTGTTACTATCGAGTGGTTCAATTCGAAGGAGTAATAAAGAACTGAGGTGAATCTGAAACATGTGATCATATGTGTTTTGAATGTTCTTCCAAACGGCTGGTGTGTTAGTTAATGGGGCGTACCATACCGCATATTTGAATCCAAAAAGTGAAACAAGTGTTTCGAGAGCGATGTAAAAGTTTCTGGGGTGGTTTCATCCAATCCATGCTTCAGCTTTAGTATGTAACCTCCTTCCAGTTTTTGACCAATATTTTAGAGCACTCTCTACTTAGGTACTCCACAGAAAATTTTACTTCGTCCTGGTCTGGATTATAAAATAGATTTCCGGAGTAGATACGAACTTGCCGTGATGATGCTATCTCCTATATGTGGATAGGGGCTAATTCTGTTTTAAACTATTCCATGAAAATATTGAAGAAATGTTGCGGGCATATTTAGGAGTTATAATTTTTGAAATTGTTATAAAGTTTCGGAGCTTACTTGTTCTTAATTTCAATTCCTAGCTCAATATGGAAGTGAGTACGAGTTTGTTATTTTCAAATAGTCGGAATCCGGGTAAAAGTATTAACGGTTATGGAAGGAGACGTTGAAAGGCTCCAATTTCGACAAAACTACGGAGACAGACTGTAATTTTACACGAGGAATAACGCCCATAAATCTGTGGCAGACGAAAGCCATAATATGACTGCGACAAAGAGACGCCGTCATAAGATTGTTTCAAAAGGATGCTGCTATATTCCCCTAAGAAAAGTTACGGTGTGGGGAAAGAAAGCATATATGCCATAAATGTGTCATTTCGATTGAGGTTATTATTTGAATGACCGATTTATATTAAGAAAAAAATTTGGCTATATTTTTTTTTATTATAATTTGAGCCCATTATTCGTACTTAATTTTTATACGAAAGTTATTACAATAAATAAAATAAAAATCACAAAATATAACATTCTGAACTACGGCAAATAATATGCAGGATAAGTTAGCAGCACGGAGTAACATGTATCAATTATGTATATACTTTTATGTGCCCCTATGAGGGTTAAGAATTTGGCTATCGCAGGGTAGATTTTGAGGCGAGAAATGATTATTTTGATATCTTGTGAGTGGTTAATGCTAGATAGTTGAAACTTTGAACTTTATGTATATTCTAGCAGCGTCCCTCTTATATAGTGTAAGGATTCAGCTCAGAATTTCCACCGACACCAAATACCAAAGAACAGAGGGCCAGAGCGCATTGAATTAAAAAAAATATAAATGAATTATAAGTAAATAAAGCAACTTAGAATTAAATAAACAACGAGGGACATAAAGTATTAAAGAGAACAATACACAGATCATGAATTACACAAACACAAAAACATGAAACCTGAAGAAAGGAAATTCTTCGATCGCGGAATAATTCGCAGATAATAAATGTTCTTGCGGATATATAGTCTGCAACGAACAACCAGAAGGCAGGCAGTCGGCAGCGATCAGCCAGTAGTCGAGGTTCTGGATTTTATAATTCTGCCAAGGCAAAAACTGAAAACTGTATGCAATCAAGTCGACCTATGTCCTTTGGGCTGTGGATTCTATAATTCCGCCAAACCATAGACTCGAAGAGATTGAAAGACTGGGTAAACGGCCGTCACTGACCATGTCATTCTATTATTAAGGCTGTGGCTTCTATAAGTCCGCTTACAATAGAAAAGACCAGTCATCGTGAGTAAACGCACTGAGCCAAGTGTAGCCAGCACAATCGGTAGGCAGGAGCTGAGACGACGAGCAGGAATCCAAAACGATTAGGCAGAGCTGAGACAGCAAGAAAAAACGCGACGAGGCGAGGCCAGCAGAGACGAGAGACAACGAGTCCAGGAGAAACGCGACGAGGCGAGACGAGAAATACGACGAGCAGAGACGAGAAACAACGAGCCGAGACTAGAGCCAACGAGTCGAGACGAGAGACGACAAGCCGAGACGAGAGACAACGAGCCGAGACGGGGGACAACGAGCCGAGACGAGAGACAACGAGCCAAGAAGAAACGCGACGAGGTAAAACGAGAAACGCGACGAGCAGTGACGAGAGGCAACGAGCCGAGACGGGTGATACAGAAGGAAATAGGAACTTCCAATTGTATGAAACGAATTTTGAATTTAAATACGTTAATGAAATAGACAATAAAATGAAGTCAAACAAAAATAAAATATGTGTAACGAATCCTGGCAACCGCTGAACATACCCCGGCAACAAAACAAGTCGTTACAATAGTGACAAGTATTTGCTGCCATGGACGCTCATGTAGCCTTTTTTAGGGAGGCACAGTCATAAAATAAATATTTTTGCAGCACAGGAAAAAAGTAGGTATATGTTTTACACGAATATAAATAAAGATCTCAGTCGATCTAAAGACTCAAAAATTGTAGAAGCTATGTACGTACATGTACCCAATTTTTGCAATTCTTGCTTAAATTTACTCCAATTTTGAAAGAGATACCTGCCCTGAGATTACCAAACTTCCAAAAATACAAAATTTGTAATGTAATTTACAAAAATTTGTCCACTTCCTATAAAATTTTTTTTTAAGGGATTTGATTTTTTTTTTAAATTTAAAATTTAATTTCACCCTTCTTTATGGATACCGAACTGAACTGATATGATTACCCTATGATTGCAGTCCAGTCAGGTTTTTCGGGATGGGAAGGTTGATCTATCTGGCCGGGTAAACATTTTTGAGTCCGTCGAGCCGGATTTTATTTCTTGACCGAAGTCCAAGCGAAGTCTTGACCGAAAACAACAAGAGTATGTAACCTACGGCTAAGGTTGCCAGATTGGGCTATTTCCCGCGATTTGGGCTATTTAAATGTTCAATTCGCGGGTACAAATTTGAATAAGCTACTTATAGCTTTTAGGGCTATTCCGAAAACGAAGATAGGGTTATTTTGCTAATTTACAACAGACCCAATTTACGAGGAAAAAATAAAAATAGAGAAATTAGAAAACTAAATTTCAGTCGTCTCTTGGGTTAAATCTGCTAAAATCCAACGCTCAAATACAACGGTTGCAAGCTACGTCATATCACAAATCTTTTTGCCACTAAATTTCTGTTCTCTAATCATAATATTGAAAAATAATAGTTCACACGATATCTATCTGGTATTAGAAAAAAAAATTTATTTAGAATCGGTTCATTATTTGTAGACTTTCTACAAATGAACCAGTTTCTTTGAAGTTATAGACACCCCTAGAAATATAACATACAAGAGAGAATAGATTTACCAATATTGATGACTATCATAGAGTTCATTTATTTTTTGCATAATGTATTAATTATCATTTTTACTGGATTGGTAGGTTACAGACTACCGACCCTCTAAAGTTATTGTTACATGTGTACTCTGACAACCCGAACAACTCACTTGTTATTGATATTAAAGTTTCCAGAGAAAAACAACAACTCTAAAGAGCTCTATATACTTCTCGCGTGTTTTAGACACTTCTCGCATATAATAAACCTTCCGCGTTCTATACAAACAACCACGTATATGCTGGAAATTCTCGACTCAACACATGCAGTATATAAACGCCGCAGAGCCGGGGGATAAGTTTTTGTACTGCAATAGTGAAACGACGGTCTACGCGAAAGCGTATTTTTAAAGTGATTTCCATCGATAAAAGCGATCAGGTAGTAAATGAAATCGAATTATGTTTTACTTGAAAACCAGGCGAAATCATTTTTCAATTATAATTTTAACCTTATATTTAACCAAAATATTTATTATACATTATACGAATTCTGGAAAACAGTTCGTCGTCGAAATCGCAATTGTGTTCAATACGTTTAAGTAGGTCTATTAAAATTGCAAAGTTGAGCGCGGTATTTGGGCTACAAGTCTTCATGCGAGTTTTGGGCTATTTCATAAGCTCACTCGGCGGGTTCTGCAGCCAACTATTTGGCAACCCTGCCCATGGCTTGCTCTGAATATAGGGAATAGCGTTGATAGAAGCTGGTCCATTCGTTTTTGGTGGGAAATATCCTGTATTCCCCAGAGGATGTAAATGGCTTCAAACTCCGTGGATAACATTTAGGTAAGGTTAGGTTTAGAGGAGTGAACTGTAGCACTGTGCCACAAATGGTCTAAGTGAGTCGATCCATAGTTTGGATGGCTGCCACTATAACCTAACCTAACCTAACTGTGCCACAGCCCATTACGAGAGATCACTAAGGATCCATTGTGGATCCCTCGAGGGGTACAATTAAATTTGTTTGCTTTTGTTTGTTTTGTTGGATCTTTCCAGTCCAATGTATTGGGTCTTCTCGTCATTCAGACAGTATTCCGTATGTAGTTTAGCTAAAAGGGCACCATGACATACTATATCAAATGCTTTTAAGATATCAAGTCCCAAAAACTGTGATTCTCCATATGGTGAATTTTCTAGCTATTGATCCTGCTGATCAGAACCCGAATTGGTGATCTTTAGTGGATTTGTTCATCTTCCAATTTTTGACGAGTCAAGTCAAATTTAAGTAAATTTAGGAGTCATCTATTTTTATGATCTTTAACGACAACTTAAATACGAACTCAATTCTTTGATTTGGAGTATAATCGCGGTATGTTTTCCCTTTCTTTGTCATAAACCTACTAAAACGCTTTAAAGCCGACTTTCCTTGTTCCATTTAGATAAAATCCTCATTCCACCGTCAAAACAGAGTGCTATAAAGTCATCCCTTCAAAATCCTTTTATGTGTTAATCAAGAGTGCATTGAAAACAATGAGGTGCCAGCAAAGCCGTCTACATATCTTAAGTATACTTCACAGTACTTGTTCAAATCCATAAAAAGAATAACTTGGTCGATGAAAGCGAAAACTTTGTCACCTATCATAATACCGCCGTATTACACCTCAAGCAGAGAAAAATTGTTGAACAAAAGCGAAGAAAACTTTATCCACTTGGAACCTTTTGTTCAGAAACCACCTACCCATGTCCTTCACACTAAGGATGAAACTGCCTTCGACATATTCACTTGTAAAATGAGTTAATGGTCGTCACAAAGGACCGACATTATGATGATGAATTGGGCTGATATGCGACCCTCTATTGTTACATAGATAAATACAAATAGGACAAAAGCCGTGAATTATTGATAGGCTTTCCCTGGCCGACCTTCTAACCCCGCCGGCACTTATTCATTCAGCTAGTTCTCGATTGTTGCGTAAAATTTGTTATTGATCACTGAATGAAATTGATTGAGCTTTAATAGAAATATCAGGACGATAGCCGATAAAATTCGATACGGATTGAAAGGACATCGGAGTATTCTGTTCGATTTTCCACATATGAGCACTTTCGTCAACATACTGCCTTGCTGCATCCCTTTTATGACAAGTACATTTGCAGTCTGGATGTGGTTTACTGCAGGTTGATTGATTTCCGAAAGACAATGGAGCGAACTAATTAAAAAATGGAATCAAGTTTGATCACTTGTACGGTGGAATTGCTGATTTTTATCTCGGACTCCGGAAAACTGTTTTTTCCAGGAAAAGACTGTAAAGCCTTTCGGCCAACCGCTAATGACGACCACACTAAAGTAGGCAAACCACACCAAAGTAGGCAAAAATCACGTTAAATAGACCGCTTTTAAAAGTATGGTTTTTGTGGCTAATGATTGATGACTGCATGAAGGGTTTGAAGGACTTCTTTTTGATTTTACTTTATTATTTCAATAATACAGTATTGTTATCGATTTATTAAAAAAAAAATTTGCTACTCTGAATTTTTTTTTCACGGTTCATGACTAATTGATAAGAAAAAAGCAAAAAAAAATGTTAGTCCGTCTGTCCGCCGTACGCCGTACGTCGACCGCTGTACACAAAATCGTTTGAAGGTTTGTAGCTCCCAAACCGTTCGAGCTATTAAATTGAATTTTTTTTTATGAATAGTCTGGGTAGGCATCTCGGATTAACATTATTTTGACAGGTGGGGGTGTGAGGGGTGAAGTAGAGGAAGCGTTTTATACGGACGATTTTGGTTTCTAGATCTCAGCAACCGCTTACACTAGGAGGCTGAGACTTAGAACTTATATAGAGGTTTGATAGTGGAACCATTTGCAAAAAACTTGCCGCTATTGGTGAAGGGGCGTGGGAGTGGGGGTAGAAATAATGCGTCCGAAACGCTCGAAAGCCGAGATCGACACATTCTAAAATCCATATCTCCTAAACGGTTAGTGTCACGAAATTGTAACTTAATAACTGCATGTAGGTATACTAGAAGAATAGAGTGGGAGTAGTAGCGTACGGGGGTGGGGGGTAAAAAACTTTAGATTACGATGTCTTGTGTATAAAGGTTGACAAATAAAGACTGGTGAAAGTAAAATTTTTTAAGGGGGATCATGAAAGTGGAGGGAATAAGATTTTTTCTAAAAAATTACGTTTCATATCTCAAGAACGGCATGCGATAGATGCTTAAAATTTGTACCAGAAATAGGCCTAATAGACCCCTAGCTGAAAATTTTGGGGGTGAGGGTGTAGAGGGTAAGAGTGGGGGAGGATGAAAATAAAAAGGTTCTGATTTTTATATCTCGAGTACCTATAATGATATAAAGTTGAAACTTGGTATTTGAATAGAGCTAAGGTTGCTACTTAAGTTTTGAGATACGGCAACACTGATGTGAATACGTCAAATCTGACATTGTCGTCGTAAATTTTGACATTTTTAGTGGTGAACGTACTCAGAACGTGTTGTCATACGAGTGCTATTTGTGTTGTTTACAGATACTTGAAATATTCATCTTGGACGAAAAAAGGAATTAAATCGTGAACATTTTCGTGCGATGATTTTCTATGACTTTCGACGTGGATTAAACCAACAGCAGTGTGCCGATCAACTCGCTTCGACTTTTGGTGATGAAGCACCATCTCAAGCCACCGTGTTTCGCTGGTTTTCTGAATTCAATCGTGGTCGGACTTCGCTACAGGACGAATTTAGTAAAGATCGTCCAAAATCGGCAGTTGTGCCAGAAAACATCGATGCTGTGCGTGAACAGATATTGCAAGATCGTCATTTGGCATACCGTGAGATTGAGGCATTCCTGGGTATTAGTTCCACTCGCATACATTCAATAGTGCATGAACATTTGGCTGCCAAAATGATTTGTTTGCGTTGGATAGCATATAATTTGACAATCGCTCAAAAAAAAGTTCGTGTCGATTGGTGCAAAGAAATGTTGAAAAAATTCAATCGCGGTCTTTCAAAAGACGTCTATAAGATCGTGACAGGCGACGAATCATGGATCTATGCATATGAACCCGAAACTGAACAACAATCGACTGAACAACAATCGTCTTTCAAGACGAGTCAAATCCAACAGAAGTTGTTCGCACTTCGAAGCAAATGGTCGCCTGTTTTCTCGGAGTAACTATGGACATGTCGCCACCGTTCCATTAGAGCAACGTAGAACGGTGAATTTTGAATGGTACACCAGCATTTGTTTGCCAGAAGTTTTCGGAAAAATCAGGGAAACCAATCGCCAAAGACGAATCATTCTCCACCACGACAATGCAAGCTGTCACACATCAGCTCAAACAAAAACGTTTTTGAACATTCAAAACATCGAATTGATGGATCATCCGCTGTACAACCCTGATTAGGCACCAAATGATTTCTTCTTATTCCCGCAGATCAAAAATAAATTGCGAGGTCATCGTTTTTCGACTCCTGATGAAGCGGTTGATGCGTTCAAATCACGTGTTTTGAAGGTACTTCTATCGGAATGGAAAAACTGTTTCGCAAATTGGTTCAAACGCATGCAAATGTGTGTTGATCTTCATGGAGAATATTTTGAAAAACAATAAAGCCATTTTTGATTATAAATATTTGATTTTATTTGTCTATCTCAAAACTTAAGTAGCAACCTACGTATAGTAGTAGCATGTTGGAAAAATATAATTTCTTATGGGGGTAGTATGATACGGGGGTGGGGGGTGTTTTTCCTATCTATAGAACGGCTTTTGCCACAAAGTTGAAACTCGGTACGTATATGTAAAATTTTACATATACGTACCGAAAAGCAAAATTCAAATATCCATTGGCATTTGGATGGGGTGCGAAAAATATGATCAGTGAAAATGGAATGCATATATTTTTACGATTTTTTTTATATCTATTAGATCTTTCTAAATATTGAATTCATTTTTATTCTACTGCTTCTTGATATAAATACCTAGAAATAGTTTTCAGGATTTTTTGAAATTCGACCCCTAAGGGGGTGTAAAGATGATGTACACTTTTTCACGAATTCTGCCATATCCCCCTGGCCTGATTAGATATCGACTAACTTTTCACATTCACGGGCTTGCGGAATAATCGCCTAAACCTCGTTTATAAGTTTTTTCCTTTTCAGCCCCTAAGAGGGTATGAACGGGTTGAACACTTTTCACGAATTTCGTCCTTTCTTTTGGAAGTGATTAGAAGTTGAATTGGATTTTACTTTCTCCTTCTGACTTCATATTTATCTGCAAACTCCTTTCAGGATTTTTGGATATTCAACCCCCAAGTGGATGTAAGGAAGTTGCATATGTTTTCACAGATTCTTATATATTTCTTAGATCTGATGATATATCGAATTAATTTTTACTTCCTAAGAATTCCTATATAAGCGCCAAAAAGTCAATTTCAGTGTTTTTAGTTATTCAATCCTAAGGGGTGTAAGGGGGTTGTATGCTTTTGAAAGCTTCGACATATTTCATAGATTTGATGAGATATTAGATCGCTTTTCACTTCCACAGAATTTTCATATAATCGCCTACAAACCCATTTATCAATTTTTGGATATTCAACCCCCAACGGTTTGCATATGTTTTCACAATTTTCGCCATCCCTTAGTTCTGATGAGATATAAAATTGGTTATTACAGCATTTGATGTAATGACCTAAAAACCAATTTCACGATTTTTCGAATTTCAAGAACCAAAGTGGTGTAAAGGGTTTGCTTACGTTTTCACAAATTTTTCAAAATCCCTCGTGTCTCATGAGATATCAAGATGCTTCTTTTGAAATCGTCTAAAAACCTGTTTAACAATTTTTTTCCAAATTCAAACCCCAAGTGGAAGTAATGAGTTTGTATACGTTTTAACAATTCGTCATATCGTCTGATAAGGCATCAAATTCATTTTTACTTTTATGGGCTTTTAGTGTACATAATATACCGCCATTCGAATAGTAAAAAAAAAAAATTTCTCTTTAAAATATTTTAATTTTAAGAACAAAATCAATTTTCCAAGAAACGGTCATAATCTCGAAACTACTGATGATATACTCCGCCTTTGACCGCTCCCGAACTTTGGCCCGAAAAATAATAAAGTTTCGCCCGGACCATTGGCAGATTTTTTTACAATACTATGAGCAGCTTGTGCTGTAAAGTTGAACCTCGTAGTCTGTCCTATCGATACCAGTACAATGTCCTTTTAGTCACCTCTCGAGATTCTAGAATCGTTGGAAAGGTTGGCCAGAAGCACAAAAACAGGACTTGAAATTTTCCGCCACTAACAGCACAGGAAAATATTTAATAGTTTTTTTTTCTCGAGAAACTTTGTTCCTACCGAGAACGTGGGCTACAGTTTAAAAAGGAAAATCATTACATTCAATAAAACTTACCACAACGTTCATTCCAGCTGTTGGAAAAATTTTCATAGCCGGATTTTCCTTGGGCGTATATCGATAGAACTCCCTTCGTCCTTTATACCATTTCACCGAATACAGGCTGTCACCTTCCATATCGTAGCTGCAGCCTAGAACTGCTTTGTCACCTCGCCGTACCGCAAATGGTACAGAAACTTTAACGTCCCGTAGCGCCTGGACCATAACTGAAAGAAAATTCCGGAAAAAAAAGGACACACTGTTAGATTTTGATTTTTCCGAATAAATTTTGTTTTTTTTTTGCTATGAATTTCGAATACATTGGGGGGCAGGAAGTTACCTAGAATATTATTCGTGGTATTATTTTCGAACAAGTAAAAAATGTGGTGCATAGCGTCCGAGAAGAAAAAAAAACGCCACAGGAGCTTCAAGGATAAGCGGAAAAATAGAAATTTTTGCAGAAAAATAAATGGCAAGCTATCAGGAACAGCTCAGCCATCATAAGAAGAAAGCTATTTAAAAGTTGGTATGGTCGTGGCAGCCATTCACGAAAAACTTTCCCTTTAGGAGATTTTTCTCGCCATCCACCCCCGATTAAGGGTCATGTATTTGATCCCTTCGTAGCGATCTTATGTGGACAGGAACTGTGTTGCATCCTTTAAAAATAGCAATCCTTTCATACAAGAAAGTTACATGTTGTGGCAGCGTGTATTTTACGCTCAAACCAGATTCGGGAAGATGCCATGAATCCCGAGCAGTTCGGTCGGTTCTGCTCCTTGGAACAGGTGTGACAAGTGGCCGACACTTAAGAGTTTTGGTTCACCAGGTGCAATATCTTAGTCGCATACCACAACAGTAAATACCAGTATATTGCCGAAAACTTTTCTAATCAATATGAAGTTTTTTTTTTCCCGAGTGGTCAGTGTAGGTCGTAAGTCATAAATATCTAGGCTAAAGTATAATCCTTGAAGTTTCACGCTTCAAACTCGAACTTGCTCTTTATCCACCTGCCTGATATTAGTCTGAGATATTCTGGGATACCAGAATAATTTACTATTTCCAAAGAGGGATGGAGCTACCACCTCTAATGACAGTGTTTGTTAACTGGCTTTCTAATTTTCCAAGGGAGAATTTTGTTGGAGGAAACTATTTGGGTCAAGTTTTAACCCTATCCTGAGTATCCAACGGAATTATATCGAAATGGTTTTTTTGCCCTCTTCAATTTTCTTATTTACCTGGGACTTAATTACCATGACGTATTTTAGTTGATTGAAAATAGCGGGGGTGAACTATTTTTTTGATTTGGGCCAAAGTTGGTATTGATTGATTTCGTTGATGATAAGTCAAGGTAAAAATAAGATTGTTATGTGGAGTGAATTTGGGTGGTATGAGGGTAAGGAGTTAAGGGATTAGGCTACTCTAGAGGCCGAAAAAATAAACTTTTTTGGAAATTTTTTTTCAGAAAAATTACAAAATAAATCGAGATTACAAAAATGGATGTTTATCATATATATCAGTGACTATATACAATAATTTTTTTGAAGCGATTTATTTCAAAATGGCGGCTGTGCAGCGTTTTAGCGATTACGTCTTCATTTTTCCAGGGTCCACGGCCGGACCAACAACTCTTGTAATTTTTGAATTATGATGAGCGAATGAATTTTTTTCGATTATATATAACAACAGCTATAAGAGTACGTAAGATTTTTCCGATATATTTATTTTTGGCCAAATGGCGCACTTCTAAAGTGAAGAGTGAAAAATTTGCCTAAAAAATCGTTAGAAAATTGTTAATAACAAATGACCTATGCTATATAAAAAAAAATCATACGTACTCCCGTAGACAATGTAAAAGACGCGTCATCTTTTATATCGGTATGTAAACATTGAATAAGTTTGAAAAAAAAACTGATTTTTATATGTGAGGTATTTTTATTCAATCTGGTCCTTTAGAATTTATTTGGATTAATTTTTGAATACAACATCAATCAATTGGCTGCCTCTATTGGCCACAGCAAAATGTGCCCTTTTTGCTGCATTTTCCATTACTTTTTCGAGCATCTCGGGCGGTATAGCGTTGATTTCGGCACGACTGTTTGCTTTGAGCTCGTCAATGGTCTGAGGCTTGCTGGCGTACTCTTTCCTTTTCAAATAACCCCATAAAAAAAGTCCAGAGCAGTCAAATCTGGAGATCTCGGTGGCCAGTCAATGTCGCCTCTTTTCGACATCAGACGCCCAGGGAATTTTCGTTGCAGAAACTGAATTGTTTCATTTGCAGTGTGGCATGGCGTACCGTCTTGTTGAAACCAGAAACCATCCAGACCCTTTTCACGCATTTTCGGGCAGACATAATGAGCTATCATCCACCGATATCGTTTTCCATTGACTGTTTCGTTTTGTCGAAAAAAAAGGGCCCAATCATGGTTTTGGCGCAAACGCCGGCCCAAACAATCACTTTTTGATCATGCAATAGCGTTTCATGGATCTCGTGTGGATTCTCCGTTCCCAAATTCGGTAATTTTGCTTATTAACGCCGCCAAAGAGTGTGAAATGGGCCTCGTCGGTGATTAAAATTTGCTTCCAAAAATCAGGTTCAGTGTCAACCATTCGAGCGACTGCTTGGCCGTATTTCAAGCGACGTGGAGGGTCTGTCGACAATATTCTACTGAATTGAAGTTTCAAAACTTGTCCAATCAATTCAATCTGTTGAAAAATGTCAAAGTTATTCAATGTTTGCATACCGATATAAAAGATGGCGCCCCCTGTATAGTGTTCGTACAAATTATTATATAATAGGTGTGTTTTTTTGCGCACTTATCCAGAACAGAGCAGGTTAGAAAATGTATATACAAAATAACAACAGCATTGCTGTTTTTATGATTCTTTATAACTTTTTTCCATAGATAGTAGGCTAGATTAGAGAATTTATCGCAAATAGTTGCCCCAGTGAGCTTACTGGGGCAGCTTTTCCTGCTAAAATCTATATTCTAGCCTACTATCTATAGGGAAAAGCAATAAAAAAGAACAAAAACAGCAATATTCATGGTGTTTTCAATGTAAATTTTAATCACTACTCTGATCTTGATATATGCGCAAAAAAACACACCTAATATAGTAGTAAATATATGCATCAACCGGTGACTTCGTTCCCAAAAAGTCTAATCAGTTATACGACTTGCATACGGTTTCGTTTCTTCACCGTACACTGTACGAAACTTTTTCTGCTGGAAAATAGTGGACATCCGAGACTACAACCGCAGTTTTAGAATTAGAGTTCAGCACGACTGCGCAGTGCCTTTAAATTTTATAACCAAAAAGGGTTGTACAATAAGCATATTTGTTGCCCTTATTGTCTATACCATTGCCACACTATTGGTGGCACCTTTTGTCATTATAAAACGAATGTCCTTAAAAAAATTATTGAATTTGCCAAAATTTCATATAATTTAAATCTGCACAAAACGTAGCTTCTCTCTTTTAATAAGAATAATCTCTCTTTTTTTCCGGCAGCTTCCATACAAAAGTCGTTAAAATACGTGGTAAAACTTATTGCAGGACTACCGAATAATCAAAAATACGGAAATTCCAAAATTTGCATTCTGTAACTATTAACCGTGGAATCAATCAGTTGAAATCAAGGTCCTTTTTCAACTAGCAACCATACTAATGTACTTAAAAAATTGGTGCTTGAATTAGCCCGAATTCATCATTAGTCGACAATACTTTGCATTGCATTGCATATGGTCATAGTATGTGACTTTTTATTATTAATAAAGTTACAATTGACATTAATTCTATATTAAAGTAACATTAAAATTTAATAGTAATACATTTTTTTAGTTAAAATTTTTTTTCCTCGATTGACAGCGCATCTAAAGTTAAACCCTGAGTTATCAAATTTTTTTACTTTGAGATATGATTTACTTCCTTATATGAGTTTGCTGTCTTGATATTGTTAGTAAGTAACATACAACTTTCTCAACTTTCCAAATTTTTTTTTTGTCACTTGGCCATACCTTAGTTTACCTTTGTTTTCTATTTAGTTTTCAGCTTATATGACCAACAGTCTTTCTCATTGCGCCAGGCTTTTGTTAACATTTTTTTTGTAAATACCTTGGGCTGCAAAATTTTTTGAGACAGACGTTTCAAAATCCAAGTGTAAGAAAACTTTTTGCCGTCATATTGTCGTCGCTAATTTCATTCCGTATATATAATTTTGGCTGAAAAAATTCGAAGCTCATTCAACCAGTCACAAAAGTAGATGAATTTGTTTTTTGTTTTTAAATCACGATGTAGATCTTTAGTAGTATCATTGTTAATATGTTTTTTAAAGAGAACAATTTTTGTTTTAAATGGGAGATTATAGTTTAACCAGAAAAGATCAAAACCCTTTTATTTACTCACAATCACCATAAATATTTTCTTCTTCAAAGGCTGGTGTTTTTTTTTGTTATTTGTCGCGTTTGCCGACGAGCAAGTAGGTGTTACCCAACAGCAAGATAGTGTCACCCATTCGTAGACGTTCTATTACATTTTTCAATTAGTCCTTAAGGACATAGAATGCTTTTTTCAAATTATTTACGGAAGGCAATTAAAAATTATCCCGTGTTAGTCAATATTCTACAGTAAACTCTATTTTCCAACAATAGCTCTTTTAAATTCAAAACCTGTAAACCAATTTAGTAACCAGATGATAGGTTGAACACTAATAACCGGAACATGGAAAGCTTCATTTTCTTAAATTTTTTTTAACTAAAACTTAAGCTCTGCATTTTCCTAGATTTTCATTCCATCCCACAGGCTTTACCTTACCCAGAATTCACTCAACATCCTTCTTTAATGAGGCAAAACTCAACATCCTTCTTTAATGAGGCAATTCGATCTGATAGTATTTCGCAGACTACGGATCCACAATTCAATTCGTATCGAATAAAGGTTGAGATTGGGTCGTATTAAAACCATTTTAGAATCCTACATTAAAGTAGCCTCATGCCATCCTGGCCAAAATATCGAACCGATAGATTCATCAGGATATTTTCAACTGTCGGAATTATAGGCCCGGTATTGATCGATTAAAATGGAGAGATAGCTCCAATTTTGCCCATCCATCACCGTGTTAAAACACTGTTCAGACATCCGACACGAAAACAATCGAAATACTTGAGCTAGTCCTGATTTTGCCACGGGGGTAGATTCAGTTAATTAATTTAAACCGAAACGACTGTCGGCAATCGAAATCTCCTGGCACAGATTTAACGAGACATCATTAGTAACAATTAGATATAAAGAGTGGAGGCGAGCCTAGATAATAGATGGGTAGTGTAATAAATAGTACGGTGGAGTATGTTATACCACGTATGCAGGTGTTTCCGCAAGGTAAACTCAGTCGAAATGTGAATGTGTTAAATAAACGCGAACCAGTCGAGCAGAATCAAACAAATTACACTAAAGAACAAAGTGATTTGGTGGCGATTAACAATTTGGAAGGCGCGGCAAATGCTTTCGCTCTGTCGTTTCGAAGAACCATCCGGTCCGACGGACTAAGTAATTTATGGAAATGTCTTGTTTCAACCGTTTTCATTCGCCCTATCTCTTTGTATGGTGTTAGGGACACGATTTGTCGAGACGCTCCATCGAAAGGACGACGTAAGGGAAACAGCCTGGACAGGATATATTGCATTTTACATTCCCAACGTCCAGCGCATGGTGTGATAAAATCCTTTTAAACTGTCAAGTTTAGCGTCGGTCTTCGGTTACAGACCAATTCATTCATTGGTTTATTTAATTATTTCAAGGAACTCTATTTTAAGGGCGCTCACGACGACGACGACTACGGCTACGATAATAGTCACTTTCTGACGTTGTTTTGGATATTTCAGGACACTATCTTTGCGGAGGTTGTTGATTGTGGACAGTCACTGCAATTTGAATGTTTTATCTCAGTTCCTTTGCGGGCATTTGCATTTCGCCATTGCAGTAATTAATTTTGACGATAAGCCAAGAACAATAGCAATTATCATTTATTATTGTAGTTTTTCACTCAATAAAATTAAACGAGTGCTTGTTAAATAGAGCGTAGTTATTTTTTTTTAAACCGCGTCAATCCTGAACTCTTCTGCCTTTGTTAAATTGTACTGGAATATTAGTAGTGATTTTACCAAATTTAAATCTTAGCTTTTTAACTAGTTACAGAGATCAATCCATTTTGTTGCAAAACAATAGCAATTTCCTTTATTACTGAATTAAAAAAATACTTTATTAATAAAATAATAAAGTAATTAACTTTTAATATAAAGAAATGATTGTTGCACAATGTTAATTCGAGTTGCATAAATAGCCCCAGCAGAAATTCTATCTTACGCTTAAACCGATGAAGTCATCAATTTGACGTCAACTAGAGACTCATTGCAATAATATGAGACGATTAAGCGAGGAGACAAAAAGGACACGTTGTCTGGGTTGAAAAAAATGAATATTTGTTATATTGTGTGAAATAATGTGAGAAGTAATTAAAATAAATAAAAATAAAATAATTAAACTTTGGACATAAATTAAAAAATGTATGGCATTAAAGAAAAAAAAGGTGTTGTTAAAATCAAACAAATAAATTAAAAAAAAAAGACTGAAATATAAACGAAATTTAATCAGAAAAACCCTGGTCCATCAAATCCCATGGGTGGCTGGGTAGTTTTTGAGACGATCCCATGGGTGGCTTGGTAGTTTTTGAGACAATCCCATAGGTGTCTTGGTAGTTTTTGAGGCAATGCCACGAGTGTTCACTAGGGAAGCAAACAATCTGCCAACAGTCTGGGCGAAATTTTATTATTTTTCGAGTCAAAGTTTGGGAAGCGGTTAAAATAAAGGTAGTATAGAATGGTTATACCACTGTCAAATGTGACACATGAATTACGTACCTGGGTCATACTCCGTGACTCGGTCAAAGTCGAAAGAGAAGGAGGTTTTTGGAAAGTTAATTTGATAAAATAAATTAAAATAGTAGAAAAAAAAATATACAAAATATTGATTTTTTGCCAATTGTCGTGGTCATTTTAAAGTCTGATCTAAAACACTTTCACTCCGTTATCACTTTATTTATTTTACTCGATTTACTACTAGTAACTAACTAATTACTAACATTTCTACACTTACTTTATTTCACTAACTAGTAACTAACTAATTACTAACATTTCTACACTTACTTTATTTCACTAACTATTAACGAACTAATTAAATACTTTCACTTTTTAACGAACAACCAACTGGTTGGTTTGAAAACGCGATCAAAACTCTCTGTTTTTTGGACTTGCGAATCTCGATCAGCAATTATCGCTTAATCGGTTAATGTTCACCGTGCCGATAATTGCTGATCCGCATCGGTCATCGATCAACTCCCGGTAATCGACCCAAGTTGGGTTTTAGCTGATCGATAGCCGACGTCGCATTTTCCTTCCTGACCGTCGGGCACAGGTGTTCGAACTTTGTACTAAATAAAGTGCATCACCTCGTATCGGAAGTCACTACATACCATATATCGATATTCAATATACTTTCCGGTACGAGGTATGCCTGCATAGGAAAGTCGGGGTCAAACCGACCCACGACATTCCTCCCCTCTTGAAAAAACCGATGCCCGGCAGTCTAGAAAGTTATCATTCTGGACGTATCGTCTTTCGTTTGAATTTTATATAATATTTTCCGGTGGCAGAAGGCCGTACTAATACGCAAAAAATTAAGTTGTGGCTAATTTTAGTTTTTTCTTATAAATTTCCATTATTTTCTTTTTTATGGGATCTACTTTTTTCTTTTGTCTATATTGTTTTATGTTATCACGTTTCGTTTTTTTAAATGTTTCTTAAAACTAGTAATTATTTTTTTTTTTTTTTAGTTATTAAATATCGTGTTTTACTTGCATGCTTTTTTTTTATCTCATAGTTTTTTTTTTCAATTTGTCTTATTTTTGTATTCCTTCAATTAAAAGTTAAGTTTTTTTATATCCCATAGGTTGTTTTTCTTTTATTTTGTTTCAAATTTTTTTTTTAAAAGTTTTTTTTTTTTTAGATTTCATTTTCTGCGTATTTTACATTTTTACATTACATCTAAAAATTTTTTTTTTTTTTATTATCTTTTAATTGTTTTTTATTCTTAGTTTTAGATGCTCTGAACAAGTGTATTACTTTCAATTTCTTCTGTGATGATTCTTCTGGATTGTTGATTGTTCTGTCCTTTTTTTTCTGTTTCCGTTTTTTTTTTTGTGAACCGCTACGTAGCTTAATGGTGTTGATGCTCAACTTTCGGACGGAGTCAGGTTATTGGATGCGATTGTACCGATCGAGTGGAGTTGGAGTTTGAGGGACGCAATTCCTTTTCATTGACTTCTTTCGGCATACAGTCTTTGATGTGTTGGCCGAGTCTATTTCGCCATCTTCTCTTGTTGTTAGATAGTTGATATGCATAGCGTCTGGCGGATGTAACTAATGGGGTTGTAATTATAACGGTCCCCGAAAAATCTAGCCGTTCTTATGACTATATGTGGTGCAGCTGACGATGTTACATAGCTGCATTTGAATATACCTCTTTACCGCGGTGGCTGCGATTTACCTTATAGCTGCGCGCCCAAGATAGTGACTCCCTTGTCAATTTTTCATTGAATGTTTATTAAGAAACTGTGTCCTCAATCATTACTAATATCACATGGTTGGTATTGTTTTTCATCTTCATTCTGATGTGCTCTGTTTGATTTCGTCATAATATTACAATAAATTTTTTTCGTTAACTGAGTTTTTATTTGCATTATAGGGGATTTTGTATCTTCCATCGGCTGCTTTCCTCTATTTTCGTTGATGTTGCCGTACCCAATCAAACACCCCCTCCGCTTCGAATATGATACCACGCATCGTTGCATCTCAAAAGTACTACCGCTGGTTTGGTGTATCGTGCCTCTTTAGCTTCCGTTTCTGTTCGCTGTTCTGTTCAGATCCCTATTTTGGCTAATGACAAACTCCTACTACCTTAAAATTTAGTCTTAATTCGAATCTTATATTATCAGTATTTCCGTTTTATCTTACTTCTAACTATTTATATATATATATATATATATATAATATCTCTGATTTTTTCTCTAGTGGTTTCTTTCCATCATAGAATTTAAAAGTTTTTTTTTTTCGTTATAGATTTTTTTTTTAATCTGATTTATTATTTTTTTTTTTCTTAAACATTGCTTCAATAAAACGTATTTTTTTTTTTTTTTTACTTTACTTCTCTCTTTCTTCTTCAAATATGCCATGACACTCATCTATTTTCGGCGGCTGAGTGAACGCTCGACTTGTTACAACTTACAACTGATATGCAGATCCTCCATGGTAGCGCTGATAGTGTAATCGTTTGCCTAGAATTGAACTAAATGAAAGTTTAGTAAATTGCTTAGAAATAAAACAAAATTTTCTACATTATTTTTCTTTTCAACTCGGTGGTTTTTCCTTCGCGGTATTTAGTTTATTTTAGTACTATTCCCTTTTCAGTTTCTTTCGAAACCACTTGTGACACTTCTTGGTTGTGTTGGTCCAGTTATTTCGTTCTTCCCAACCAATATCTTGTCCTTCCCTAATATTGTTGTTTCTAATATCACCCTTTTCCTCAACTTCAGCTGTTTTTCCTGCTAATTGATTAAAATCCGCTAGGTTGCCGTTATTCGATCTTACAAACCCAACTCGTTCTCTCGGAGCCTCTCGTTTTTGGTTTGTGTTCGCGTCACTGGCACTATGCGGATATTCCTTAATTTTAGCTTGCTCTATACTATCATCTGATTCTACCTTCACTAGTTTCTCGTCGTTCGGACTCTTTGTTATGCCCTGCAGTATCTTTTTCTGATTCCACTTATTTCTTTCTTTTTCTATACCTGCGGTAATCGCTTCTCTCGGCCCTATTGTTGTGGTTTTCCTCTTTCCCTCTGATTCTTTAAGCGTCTTCAAAATAATTGGTTGGTTTATTTCTACATTCACCTTCTTACTTGTATTTACCTTATGATCCCAGTTTTTTTTCACTTCTGTATTTCCTCTTTTAGCAATATTTGCTGTATATACTTTTCTTTGCTTTTCTGAGCAACCAACACTCTTTTGAACCATGGCAAGATCTTCTCCCAGTATTTCATCTCCCGAGATATCCACAACTTTGCCAGTATTTCTTGGGCACTCTTTACGTAGACAGACATCATTGTGCCTATGGACTGCCTTTATTCGTTTCCCGAGCTGCCACCAGCGTCCTCCGCTAGATATTTTTTCAGGCAGTTGTTCGTACTGTGATCCTTCATGTCGCAGAACTCACAATACAACATTCTCTCTACTTCATAACTCGTTTTTGAGTTTGGCTCCTCGAATTTAACCCGTTTGGGAGGTGAGCTTTGACTTTCCGACAGTTGACTTGACCGTTGATATCCTTTACAGTCCCGTGTTTTGTCTCGTTGAAGCTGCCAACAGTCTCTTGCAAAGTGGCCTATTTTCCCACAATTGTAACAAACGAGACTGCCTCGGGTTTTACTACCAACTCCATTACATTGCCCGTTATCCTTTCCATTCGAGTTTATATTTTGAGAGCTATCCTGCCTCCTCCTCATACTCCTTATCTTTCTCATCTCTCCCTCATAGAAGATTGCCGTCGCTTTCACCTCACTTAAATCAGTCGTGTTCAGTCCAATCAAATACATTTGCGTGTCATTTTCACGCACCCCCGCCTTGAATGTAGCGATCGCATCTTTCTCCAGTTCTTGCAACAGTCCACTGTCTCCTCCTGGATAGCGGTCAGATACCGCTTCCTTCATCTGCCGCCAAATTCCTTCCAGGCGGAGCGCGTACTCTTCCATCTCTTCTCCCGGGCGCTGATTGCAAGAGCACAATTGAACTCGCAGTTCCCTCAAGGAGATTTTTGGTAGATATGCCTCTGTCAGAAGTTTTTCCAGTGTAGTGAAGTTATCCAGAGTTTCGGATGCCACCAAATAGTATGCATCGTCTACTAGTCTATACTTTACGCACTTCATGAAGATAGGTTTCTCATTCTCTTCTAGCCGAGTATACGTCTCACCGCAACAATCCAAAAACCGTCTTAGTTCCTTCCCCAACTTCGGAGTTCTTGCTCCCGAGAACAGGGGAATAAACTTGGACACCACGTTCATCATCTTATTCCAGATTTCGTTTGTAGACATTATCGTTGCTGTATTTTCGACAATATCTGTAACAATTTCTGTTGTAGGTGTTCTCTTGGCATTTTGGACCTTTGGTATGTCACGGCCTGTTGGCTCTACCCTTGTTAACGGCTTCGAAATTTCGTTATCTCCTTTGTTGTCCATTCTCTCCGCTTCCTCTAGCAGCGCACTTAGCCTACTGGCGTTTTGACGGAAATAATCTCTCTCCTTCCTACTTTCTTCAGCTTCTTTTTCCAATTTCATGTGCTTTTCCTTGATCGTTTTCAGAAATTCACAGAGCAAAATGTCTACCACCTCACCGCACCTTTGCGTGGTCTGTGTGGTTTTGTTCAAGATTGTCTCAATTTCTGAGTGTCTGTCTGTAATTTCCGCCTGCAACTGTTCTGCCAGATACTGCCAATCTTTTTCATGCTGTTCAATTTCCCGCTCGCACCTGTTCACTATTTCTTTAAGTTCTTCACGTTCTGCAATCAGAGCTCGAACATTTTCCAACTCCTCTCTAGTCAGAATATTAGATTTAGGGGTTTCCATTCTTACACTCTTTTTTTTTTTTTTAAAAAAAACAATTTTGTCTAAAAGAACCGCAGTGATTACCACTATTATGTACTGAACGTAGTTCCCATCTTCTCGCAAGATTTATTTTACAATAAGTATAGTATGGCCACCCGCAACCTTGTTGTAAAAAAAAACCCAAAAACCCTAAACCGCACCGTGATTTTCATGGTAATTATATTCCGATCTACATTTTTGTGTGGCTTTGTTCCCCACACAAAAACAAATCTTGGTGCCAGTATTGTTATTCTTTTTTTTTTTTACTAATCATACAAATGAGTATTCCCATTCCCGAACGGTACATTAAACACAGAAATCGGCATATATTCATTCATCCCTCGTACTATCACCCAATTAATGTATCATGCAGGGCAGTCCCATATGATATAAAAATTCTTTCTCTTCTTTCTAACGTATTTACAAAAAATTTAAAATTTCTAAAAAAAAAGTAACATAAAGGTCGCAGTGCAAATACACGAAGTCGTTGACTATATCCATCAATGTTCATTTACTTTGTCACATTTAAAACATTGACCTACCTCAACGGTAATTACGAGTGTGATCCGAGCAGAAGGTGCTATCCAATTACAATATAGAATATGTACAACATTCACCATTCTTACCGGTAGATCACACAGCGCATTATCGTGATATAAATAGCTATAGGCGGTTCATATTACCCATCACATATGTGGCCTCCATTCTTTATGAAGTATTGCGATGAACAAAATCGTCTTGAATGATATCGAGACGGGAAATTAACTTCTAACCGATTTTATCTGTATCTTTCACTTTATTCTTCCCCAACGACAACTACAATTCTCATTGTGTTCTCTATTCTTTAATATGTTCCTACATTTATAAACGTGACCCGCGAAACAACCGTACCGAAGTCATTTCGGCCACAATATATATATGTCAAAAATAAATTTTACAAAAACAAAAAAAAAAAAATTTAAAAGATGTACGTATAGTTACTTACCTTGGATCGTTTTTTCCGGCTGCGCCAAATTGTCGTGGTCATTTTAAAGTCTGATCTAAAACACTTTCACTCCGTTATCACTTTATTTATTTTACTCGATTTACTACTAGTAACTAACTAATTACTAACATTTCTACACTTACTTTATTTCACTAACTATTAACGAACTAATTAAATACTTTCACTTTTTAACGAACAACCAACTGGTTGGTTTGAAAACGCGATCAAAACTCTCTGTTTTTTGGACTTGCGAATCTCGATCAGCAATTATCGCTTAATCGGTTAATGTTCACCGTGCCGATAATTGCTGATCCGCATCGGTCATCGATCAACTCCCGGTAATCGACCCAAGTTGGGTTTTAGCTGATCGATAGCCGACGTCGCATTTTCCTTCCTGACCGTCGGGCACAGGTGTTCGAACTTTGTACTAAATAAAGTGCATCACCTCGTATCGGAAGTCACTACATACCATATATCGATATTCAATATACTTTCCGGTACGAGGTATGCCTGCATAGGAAAGTCGGGGTCAAACCGACCCACGACACAATTATACGTATATGAAAAGGCCTTATAGACGTAAAACTTATGTAACCCCTTTACATTCCCTTCGGGTTGAATATGAAAAATCCAGAAATTAAATTTTAGGTCCACTGTACACCCATGGAGATTTTTTAACTGTTTTATTTGAATAAGCAACAAAATGTATATCCTTTGATGAGGAGAAAAAATAAATAGTTAATTTTAAATAAAATGTATTATTATTTATTTGTCACACCTATGACACCCATGGGTGCGGCGTTTAAACTCTGGTTGTTTCACGAGCACCCATGGGTTTTCTTACGAGAAGTTAAAAATGATTTAAGGGCTTACATACCCCTGAAATTTTTAAGAAATTGATTTTTTTTTCTAACAGATTTTCATTTGTTATACTTTTAAGAATTAAAAAACAAAATTTGGAATTTAGAAAAAAAAATTTTATGAAAATTCCACTACGTTACAAAGTTATAACAATAAATGTGATCTGGCCCCTTTCGACAGCTGCGTTTCGTATTTATTTTGTTCGCAAAATCTGGGTTGCTGAGAACACAAGTTCGTTTATAGGACAAAGTTTATAGGAAGCGACAAGGGGAAGAAGGTGTACAGTACGAAGCTGGAATGGGTGAATAGTCGTAAGTTCACGTTGTATCTATCAGAAACTTTAAACGCGTTTTTCTCGAAACTGTGTTTTTAGACAGGTTCGGCATGATAACTCAGATAACTCAAAATTTTTCAACTTTTTTTTTCAAATTTTGATAACTGCTTTCTATATAGTGTGATGAGAGGTTTTTTTTACTTTTTTGGTTGTACAATTTTTTATAAATTTTTAAACGCAAAGTTTTCTTAAAAAAACTGATTGCTAAAGTTTGAAACACTGTAACTTCTTTATTTTTAAAAGAAAAAAAATTCCCTCCGTCACACTAAAACTACTACATTATCTTACAAGATTCTTTTTTATTTTTGCAAATTGAATTATTTTTGATGAAGTTATGATGCCGACAAGGAGGCGCCATGGTTTTCATCAATAGTCCATTTATATCCGTAAAAAATTATGTTAATATTAAAAAAAAAAAAATTTTTTTTTGTTATAGTTGACTAGTTAACTAGTTGACTAGATATGATATGTGAACGCAACAATTTAAATTTTTTTTCACCACACAGCAAATCTTTTTTCTAGTAAAGTTCAACTAGAGACAATCTAGTGAAAATTTCCTACTGATAATCTAGTGAAAAATTTTCTACCCCCAAAAATCTAGTGAAAATGACTAGAAGTACAGTTTGCACTTGTCAATTCAACTGTTTTTATAGTGCTTATCACTATGTTTCTAGGAAAAAAAGTATTGCAACTAGAAAACTGGATAAATTTACTGTGAATCTAGTGAAAATAGAACTAGATGTAAAACAGTGATAAAGACAAGTGGTCAGGCATCATTATTGTCTATGCATTCGGAGGCACGAGATCATAAAGTGAGTTATATTTTAAAAAGTAAAGGTGAATGTGTGAATACTTTACAAGTACAAATTCTTGTTTCGGCTCTGAATAACGGTAAGGCTACTTAGTTGATAATTGTTTAAATGTTTGAACAGTTTAGGGACTTTTTAAACGATGGGATTTTCTGCACCAGTTTCCATGAAAACTGAATTAAAAAAAATCTTCAAATTTTGTTTCCATGGAGACTGGCAGCAAAATGGATAAATTGATAAGACCCTTTCACAGAATAGGTGTTTTAAACGGAAAGAATTAATTATGGCCTTATTTTATTGGCCGATTTTTTCTTTTGAAATTCATTTTTAATAATGGATATTGAGCAATTTCATCAGTTTCTGCTGCAAAACGGAGTGGATGCCGATACTTCGGAAATTATTATAATAAAATTTAGAATTAATAAAATTTGTAGTTATATGTAGTTTTAATTTAAGTCACCAAAAAATATGCATTGTTTTATGTGTAGAAACGACAGCCGTTTATTCTGTGCAGGAGCGATAGTAAATTTGATTTGATGAAAGTAATCGAAATGGAAAATGATTTGTTATATGCTTTTGATACTTTGTTTAAAGTACATTATGTTCTTAATATCAAATTTGATAGCGCACTGCAAAAATTTTTAAATTTTGTTCAATGTTGTGTCTATAAAATGAAAAATGTCAAACTTGCAGGAGTCGCAGGCATCTTACCAAAAAAAATTTACTTCTTGAATTTTGTATGATTAAATATTTTTCATTTATTTGTCTAAAATTAAATATGTAATATTCGAAAATAATGTAATATATATTATGTAATATGTATGATATAACATTATATAATATATGAACAATATACATGGTTGGATTTTTGGAAGACTTTTTGTTTACATATTTAATTAGAAATTCATTTAAACATATACATATCATCGCTCAAAGGACGTTACTGACATTTTTTTGGAGTAAATTTTTTGTCTTTTATGATAAATTACTCTTAAAACACGCCATCCTTAAAAATTTTAAAAAGCTTTAACAGAAATACGATGTATCAACCGAAATAATGGATGTGCATTTTGTAAGCAACCTATCAAAATTAACCAGAAACTTGGCTTCGAACAAAATGTTACTTACGCCCTTTCTGCATTAGAGCGGCGATTATGCCTGAAGTTCTATTGTCTACTCAGTTTCGTTTAGTAGATTACTAGTGTTTTGCCTCTTTATTAAAACAACTGAAGGACTAGTAAATAGAACTAGATTATTGACAAATTCTGATAGAAATTCAGTAAAAATATTTCCTGAAATACTAGTAAATAGAACTAGATTATTGACAGGATTCTGATAGAAATTCAGTAAAACAATTCCCTGATATTCTAGTAGGTACTTATTCACTAGATTTTTACTGGAATATCTGGGAGCTAAATTCTAGTGGTGTTTAACTAGAATCTAGTTGAAAAAAATTTACTGTGCACATAACCTATATAATAATTTTTCAAATTTACTCGGTTTTCAGCGCGCACAGTTTCTTTTTTTTTATTTTGGTCGATCCAAGAACACCCAAATAATTTTAGTTTTTTACTGTTTTTAAATATTAAAATTTTAGAAATTATTTTCATTATAATTTTTACTTACTTTTTTAAGCATTTGAAACATACATTTTTTAAATGCTTAAAAAATGTCAAAATGGTTTTAGTAGTTTCTTTTCTGGTAAATGAAGATACACCCAAAAAAAATTATTTCCTAATTTTTTTTTTAAATTTTAAAATTCTATAAATTGTTTTCATGTAATTATATGAAATATATTCAAAAATTGTTAGAGTTGTTTCTGTTTTGTTCGATCGAGGTATTTAAAAATAATTTTTTCTTTTAATTTGTTTTTTAAATATAAAAATTTTATAAATTCATTTCATAATAATTTTTATTAAAAAATTTATTCAAAAATTGTTTGAGTAGTTTCTGCTTGTGTGTTTTTTTTTAAATAGTTTTATCTTCTTCTTTTTTTGTTTTTAAATATTTAAATTCTAAACATTCTTTTCATACTAAATTTTATTAATTTTTTATATCTCAAATTTCGAAAATTTAAGAAAAAACTATTGGAGGGTGTTCTGTGTCTGTTTTGATTGATCGAGCTACATCCAATTAATTTTCTATCTAATCTTTTTTTTTAAGTTTTAAAATTTTATAAATTCTTTTCGTGGTAATTTGTATTAATTTTTTTAATCTCAAATTTCGAAAAATTTAGTTAAAAAATTGTTCGAGTGGTTTCATTTTTTGTTATATTTAATTGAGGTACCAAATAATTTTATCTTTTCTTTTAAATATCAAAATTGTATAAATTAGTTTCAAAATTATTTTTTTTATCCGATATCTCAAACAATGTGGTCAAAATTCATTTCAAAATATTTTTTTTTATCCGATACCTAACAATGTGGCCAAATTGGTGTCAGTAGTTTCTGTTTCTGTTTTAGTCGCTCGAAGCACACCCATTTTAGTGATATAATTTTATAAATTATTTTCAAAATATTTTTATTTAGTTTTTGTATCTGAAATTTTGAAAAATGTATTCAAAATGGCTTAAGTAGTTTCTGTTTCTTTTGCTCGATCGAAGTACACTCAAATTATTATATGTTCCTATTTTTTTTTTTAAATATTTTTTAAATTTTATAAATTGTTTTTATAAGTTTTCATATTATTTTATCTAAAATTTCGAGAAATGTAATAAAAACTAGTAGTTTTAAGCTTTAACCAATGTAGTCAAGCCATTGCTCGGCTAATGCTGTAAACTTGAAACTTGGAACTAATTCTTATTTATTAAAGATTTTGTACCAAAAAAAAAATGGTTATACAGTGGCTGTAAAAAACTATTGCAGCGAAATTTTGTACTGTATTACTTTCCAATTTTTTCAGTTCAGTTCTTTTAGTAGCTCATTTTATAAGACAGTAAGGAAAAACGTTCTGATTTTACTTTATTATTTTTTTTAAGTATTTATATTTGAACAACAATCAATCGTAATAAAAATGTTGATAGGTGTTTCTTTGGAACGGTTTGTGGTAGAAAGTTGAAGCCTAGTGGATACTTGTAGGTATATATATAATAGTCACTTATTGTGACGATAATTTTCTCAGGTTCGCAGAACCAAACCTTAAACTCAAAGTTTAGAAATTTTATCTTTCCGACTTGATGTTGTTTTCATGTAAATTTTCGCTACTGGTCAAGAGTGTAAAGGATTTGTATGCATAAAAGTGTATGTGAAGACTACTCATAGTCCACGATTACTATAGAGTAGGCAATATTGCACTCTAAGAAATATTGGAGCAAATTTACCATTATTATAGTTAAGAATGGAATTTTTTCATGGTAAGCTACCATAGAAGCAAGTTTGAATAAATGTTGGTTGTTTTGCGGCGTCAGTAGGGTTTCTGGTGTGAAACCCCAACACGAAATCCTCGACTGCTGATTAATCGTTGTCCTAGAGGACATGACCGTTGGAAAACACTTCACTGGAATACGCCAGTCTTTATAAGATTGTGTTGGACTAGGTCCGAAGGAGCTGTTTCGTCATCGGAGGGCATAGACTCGTCAGAGGGTGTATCATGCCTACTATCCGAAACACCCTTACAGCTGGTGGAACTGCTGAGCATAATTTCTATATATCGCACTCGAAATCAAATTTACGATCCGAGACTTTTAAACTAGCTAAATTTCCGCCATCGCAACCCTATACTAAAGGAAGGTGGCGCTGAAGATCATAATATTTGATCATCAAATATTTCAACCAATTTGGTGGAATTTTTGGTTGTAAGCCAGGATATATAGAGCTAAACGCTAAGAGCGTGACTTCGAGACCCGCCAACCACAACTTTATTTTTCCGCTAAATTTAAGAATGGAATTTTTTTCATGGTAAGCTACCATAGAAGCAAGTTGTTGGCAACTGTTTTCCATCGACTGTAATGGTAAAATTACATACTTGTGTAATTAGAGGGAAAATTACACAAATAAGTTGTAATAATTACACAACATATGCGTAATCAATACATATCAGTTATGTAATTATTTCACAATAGCTCCGTAATCAATTGACATGGTTTTAGTTTTTTAGAACTAAAACTATGTCAATTGATTACGGAGCTATTGTGAAATGATTACATTTCACAATCAATTGACATAAGTGGCGTAATTATTACACAGAGAATGCAATTATTACACATTTAATTCAGATTTATAATTATACGGTAAAATCATAAATTAAAAACGCAATTTCACAATACATGTACATGATATTACGGTTACGGATTCGGAAACTAATTTACAAATATTGCTCAAAAACATTTGGCTCATTTAACAAACCTGACTTCACGTCGTCACGTAGAATGAAATGATGAAAGGAATTTTCGCAAACTTGCTTATTCTGGCATAATATTACACAGTATTTAAAGTAAAATTACACTAAGACTAAATTTACTTTATTAATGGTGTAATATATTTATGACGCTTAAATTTACTCTTTTTATAGAACGAAATAGATGTAATTGTCCACCTTATTGAGTATACTATTATATATTTGTGCGCTAAAGTACGATTATAGGTACGTCAATAATACGTACAATTACATAGATTATGTATTTTTCCACTTATTTTTGCTTTAAAGTATTTTTACAAACTGTTTTTAGAGTGTGATCTACAAAGCATAACGTCTGAAACAATGTTCACTGGTAAATGCTGTTGAAATTTAATTGAACTTGGTCTGTTTTTCAACGGATAGTTGTATGTTCTGGAGTTATTAGAGAACGTACATGGTGCAAATTGCAACCAACCAATCAAAAACGAAAAGCTGAATAGAGGAGCGCGCTCGGAAATCAAAAGTTTGGAGAAAAGGCTGGCTTTTTACTAGTCATACATTTAAGTTCCCCTTGTCTCAGACTGCACAGAACATTTTATTTTCGGCAACATTTTCATTTTCCTAAATTTTTTTAACTTATCTAATTTTATGGCATTCGGTTATTTTTTTTTTTTTTTAATATCAATTCAAACAATTTGTATTTTCTGATTCTGGTTCTCTACTCAGTAGAACTATTGAATTGGTGAATTCAAATGAGTTTGAGTACACCCACCACACAGACCCATAATCGCAGCTCAGCATGACAAAAATAATAAGATTCAAATCTTAGCAGTTCAAATTCACCCTTAGCGAATTTCTAATGGAAACATTTGTTTTTCTATCATGGATATTCCAATCTACCTGTAATAGATACAACTCCCCCGAACTAAGTTGTATATCAAGGCTCCTATTCTTCGTCGAGGCCGCACAACTTTTCTCGCTACTGCACTAATAAAACTCTTTTACAACGTCGAGTTAAATGTTTTATGTGCACATCTCAGCGGCGCAAATGTTTCTTATAATAGTCTTGGCAGTAAATGAGGTATCAAAAACAAACTCGGGATCCTATAAAACTTTTGTTAAGTAATAAATAAGATCTCGGTCTGGAAAGATACTCATATCTAGTTTGCGCGGAAATAAAATGGATAAACACGTGCGAACATGGCGCCCAACGTAGGGCTCAATTACAAACTACAGATTTATATGTTGAAATGGAGAGAACGAGTATCTTTCGAATGTGTTAACACTTTCCTGAATTGTACGTTTACAGACAAAACACATTTCGAGTTCAAAAAAAAGTTGGAGAAATGTCGTAAACACCCACAAGCATCAGCACCAACTTCAGAACATTCAGTTGGATCGTCAAAGTCCTTATTTTGATGTGAACGAAAAATATGAACGTGAGAACGTGCATATGAATTTTATTGTTACAAATCAAAGTTACGCACGGTTTAATGGTCGACCGCTAGAAGTATGCACGGTGCAAAAATTTTGCTCAGGATTTTTATAGTGCTACGTAAAACGTGATTCGAGGTATGCACAAAGAGTCGACATCGCACACAATAATAAATTGGATGTCTCATTTATATTTTATGATCATACATTTTCACAGATCCATAAGAAGCTTTTCATGTTGATTTTGCATGCATTTTGCGAAACAAAAAAAAAATTTACAGCCATTGGAATAATCAGTTAAGCCCCACACTGGGCGCAGAATGCATTACCTTTTCATTTCATTTTATAAGCTGGAGAAAACTGATTTTCCATTTTTTTTTGGCCATTCTGTATTAATTTTGCGAGGTAAAATACACGGTAATTCATTGAGCTGTTGAGCTTTAAACGCACGTAATAATAGTTTGTGGGCCTTTTTCGCAATTTTTGCATGGGCGTTTTTTTATTTCGTTGTAATTTTACTTTATTATTTTTTAATAATAAAGTATTTATTAAATTCCTGGGTTTTATTACACCACGCCAGTGTTTTTAGTTTTTTCCTGCCATTGGTTAATTAAATTGAAAGCAGATTAAAATTGTTTTGTATAAGCATAAGCCTGTCCAATTTTCAATGGTGAAGTTTTTTTTTCGGGGTTAAAAGAGCTGTTATTAAGCCAGCTTATTGTCGATTTTGTGTTCTACAAAAAAAGATACGTGGCTGACGACTGTCGGCAAGCTTTCACTTATATTTTTGGATAATAAAGGAATTTAGATTAAACTGTAATTTTTAAGGGTGAAATATCAAAACAATTTTAACATAGAATTTAAATTTTAAAATCTCTAAGCAGGCATTTATTTATTAAAGGACATTTCAATGATAGCTACTTGAAGGAAAATCTTGATTTGGTTGTTGTTATTTTTCTTTTTGTTTCCATTTTTACTTTATTATTTTAATAATAAAGTATTGTTATCAATTTTTAAAAAAAAAAAATTTGCAACCCTGGAAATTTTTTTTATACGTTTTATGACTAATAAGCACCTAAAAAGCAAAAAAAAAATGTCAGTCCGTCTGTGCGACATCCGCCGTCCGCCGTCCGCAAAACATTTGAGGGCTTATAACTCCTAAACCCTATGAGCTATTAAATTGAAATTTTTTTCATTAATAGACTGGGTAGGTCCCTTGAAGTGACCACTTTTTGCGGGGTGGGAGTATGAGGGGGGAGGTAGGGGAAGCGTTTTAGACGAAAAATTTTGGTTTCTAGATCTCAGCAACCGCTTACGTTAGGAGGTTAAAACTTGGAATTTGTATAGAGCTTCGAT
Source organism: Beris morrisii (assembly GCA_951812415.1). Taxonomy (NCBI): domain Eukaryota; kingdom Metazoa; phylum Arthropoda; class Insecta; order Diptera; family Stratiomyidae; genus Beris; species Beris morrisii. The sequence continues at coordinate 104,849,170 of OX638313.1, read as the reverse complement.
AGTGGACCCATTTGCAAAAATATTGTTGATATGGGGGTGAAGGGTTGTGGGAGTGGGGGGAAAAATAATGCGTCCGAAAGGTTCGAAAGCCGAGATCGACACATTCTAAAATCCATATCTTCTAACCGGTTAATGTCACAAAATTAAAACTAAATAATCATATGTAGGTATACTAGGAGAATAGATTGCAAACAAATTTTTGAGAGGGGGCAGTGAAGTACGGAGGTGGGGGTTGAAAAACTTTAGATTACGTTATATCACGAACCAATTGCACTAGAGAAATAAAATTTGGTTTCTGTATAAAGGTTGACAAATAAAGTTTGCTGAAAGTAAAATTTTTTAAGGGGGCGGTGGAGCATGGAAGTGGAGGGGGTAAGAATTTTTTTAAAAAATCAAGTCTCCTATCTCAAGAACAGTGTAAGATAGATGCTTACAATTTTTACCAGAAGTAGGCCTAATAGACCCTCAGCAGAAATAAAAATTTCAAGGATGAGAGTTAGAGGATGAGGGTGGGGAAGGGTGAAAAGTAAAAAGTTATAATTTTTATATCTCGAAATTCTATAATGATATCAAGCTGAAACTTAGTATTTAGATAGAGCTATAGTAGTAGCATGGTTAAAAAATATAATTTTTTATAGGGGTAGAATGGCATGGTGGTGGGAGGTGTTTTTCCTAACTATAGAACGGCTTATGCTAGAAAGTTCAAATTCGATATGTGTATGTAACTCAACTAGAAAAGTAATTTTGTTTAAAAAAAATTTCAAATATCCGTTGGGGTTCGGAAGGAGGACAAAAAAAATGATCAGTGAAAATGGAATGCATATATTTTCACGATTTTCGTCATATCTATTAGGTCTTTCCAAATATTGAATTAATTTTTATTCTACGGCTTCTTCATATAAATACCTAGAAAGTGTTTTCAGGATTTTTTGAAATTCGACCACCAAGGTGGTGGTGTAAAGGGGATGTATACATTTTCACGTATTCAGCCGTATCCCTCAGGTCTGACTAGATATCGAATAACTTTTCACTTCCACGTGCTTATTTAATAATCACCTAAAACACATTTTCAAGTTTTTTCCTTTTTCAACCCCTACGAGTGTAAAAACGGGTTGAACACGTTTTCACGAATTCCGTCATATCTCTTAGGAGTGATAAGACATCGGATTGGTTTTTACTTCCTCTGGCTTTCTTTATATATATCAAAAAAATCATTTCAGGATTTTTGGATATTCAACCCCAAAGTGGGTGCAAGGGAGTTGCATATGTTTTCACAAATTCTTTCATATTTCTTAATTCTAATGAGATATCGAATTCATTTTTACTTCCTAAGGCTTCCTAAATAATCGTTTAAAAGTTGATTTCAGGATGTTTGATATTCAACTCCAATAGGACGTAAGGCTTTCGACATATTTCTCAGGATTGATAAGATATTAGATTGGTTTGCACTTCCACAGACTTTTTATATAATCGTCTACAAACGCATTTCCGATTTCATGTAATGGCCCAAAACGAAATCACGAAAAACCTTCTAATGGCGTAACAACTGATATTATACTAGGACTAGACCTCGTCCCGGAGTATGACCCAATTAAATAATTCATATAATATATGTGGCAGCGGCGTAAGTATTCTAGCGCGACCCCATTCTAACCGCTTCCCGAACTACACCGCATCTCAGAATTAAACTCGTTCCGAACTTCTACCCAAAAAATAATAAAGTTGCGCCCAGACTGTTGGCAGATTTTTTTAAATGGTGAGTAGTGTAGAATATTTTAAAGTTCGAAATTTTTCTTTTGTGGTCATGCAATAAGTGTGAGCACGTGTTTTGAATACTTCGGTTCACATCACATCAGTACGCCTTCGCTCTTATTCTTAACTTGGCTTCACTGCTTAATGAGTTCTTAGGTTATTTCGAGACCAGGGAACTGTAAGCACATATTTTTTAAGGACATTTGATTTGAAGTTAGTGCAACGAGTACTTTGATTTGACCACTTGTTGGTACCATATTTTAAATAGTTAGAAATCAAAGTATCTAAAATTGTAAGTTGCATCTTTACAAGCACATTGTTTAAATTTTTAATTTAGGCATTCTCGAATTATTTTTCAGAAATGGTTCTTGAGATATAAGACTGGATTTTCCAAATTGGTTGAAATATAAGGTGAACTTCAATGCATATACCCATAGAGATATAAATACTGGAGACGACAAGACGCCGTTTTTGTATGAAGCACTTTCAAGCATTTTTAAGCCAGATTGAACGTTTTTGAATGGAGCGTTTGACTCCAGGTGGCAGTGAAATGCAAATAGTAGCCTAGTATTCAAATGTTTGGTATTTTTCGTGTTCAAGACCGGGGTATAATATAAATGTGAGTAAGACGCTAATAGTAGCATAGTGTTTATTGCCGGTCCTTTGCGTAGAATCGTCCGGCTTCAAAACAGTCACTGCTCGTCATCTCCAGTACATACCTCTATGCATATTTCTACATTAATCATAAAGTGCTATGGCAAATTTTACTAAATTATAATTTGTAGAAATGAATTTCGGTTCTTTATCGCACATATGGAGAAATCCTCAGCAATACCAGCAGCTGTAAGGTTGTTTCGGATAGTAGGCATGAAAGACCCTCTGATGACTCAATGCCATCCGATGATGAAACAGCTCATTTGGACTTAGTCCAACACAGTTTCAAACTGGCTTCTCCACTGAAGGTTTTTTAACTGTCATGTTTTCAATGGCACATTGTTTTAAAAAAAATTGAATTTTCAATCCAATTTGTACTTGAAATTTTCAGTATTAATTTTTTCAAGTAAAAGTACTCATTTCAAACACTTTTACACGAAATTACTTGGATTAGTAAATTATTCATGTACTTTTCAACTGAACTGTACAATTTACATGATAAGGCACACAGAATTACACAACAATTCGTGCAAAATGAACTATATTTACATATGAATTGAAAATTACGTTCTTTTTCGTGTAATTCTACTTATCTATTTGAATTTTACGAGGAAAACATGTAATATATGAAACCACGAAGTTGGACGCTTCGTTCGACTTTGTTTTCTACTGAAATGAAAATGAAACGCCTTGGGTGACTCAGTGGCTACGCGCGTCAAACCTATGGAGTAAAACCAGAATTGATCGCGGGTTCGATTCCTACCTACAGCCAAGAGTTTTATTAAGAGCAAGTAAGTAAGAAATAATATTAGAAGTAGAAATAAGTGTATCTTAAAGAGTGCTATTTTTACACCTTTTTTAGAGTGTAAATTCAAGAAAATATCCAGTGAATTTGCTGCTTTCGAAGTTGAAATTTACTGATTGCAAATTGAAATTTACTGATCGTAAATTGAAAATTACATTCAAATTGACTATTACATCCCAATGTGAATTTACTTGAAAAGATGTAAAATTCAATGGATTTTTTTACTATGCAGAACAGCGATCGATCCTAGTCGGGATTTTTCTGTTGGTGTGTCGCACCTGAATCTTATCTGACGCCGAAAAACAACCAAAAAATTCTTAAAAAATTGGCTTCAATGATAGCTTTACCATGAAAAAATTATATTCTCAATTTGTATAATATTTAAATATAATAATATATTAAATTCTCAAATACGAACTAATGTAAATGATTCTCTTATGGTTCACCTGCATAATTCACTTACAAGGTAAAGCTTAAAACGCTCAATGATGCACTTGAGAATCTTAACGAAATAACCTGTGGACATATTCCAGATTGTAGTTTGTCAAGGATGGTCTGAATCCAGATTTACTGTGGCCAGTGTTTATCCTTCTTGAAATATTAATTATTTTTCGGAACATATATGCTTCACCTAGTTGAATCGGTACTGATTCAGTTGGGACGCATTAGGTTTGCTGGACCAGATATGAAGAACAAATTGCTCACTTTTCAGATTTTTCAAATAATATGAACTATCAAAAGCCTTATTGAATTTCGCAATCCTCAGAATATTTTGCTGCGAACTACTCCTAAAACTATAAAAACACATGTAGTTTTTTACAACTTTACGAATTCTTAAAGTCAGTACTGTAGCGATACTTGAACTGTAACATATGTGGGGGAATACTAAGACACTGATTTCAAGAAGGGTGTTGCGTAACCACTCTGACCAAGAAAAAGAGATGACGAAGTCGACCACAATGTCGCGGTAAAACAAGTGCCAGCTCTCTCGAGGACTTAAAAAAAACGATTTTTTCGAAAAGATATGTCGGACAGGCAGTAACAACTAATCGGTGTAAGAAGAAAATGTAATGGTATTTCATGAAATTTAGGAAAGAGCACCCAAGGATACACTTCCTAACCGCACTCACGCTTTCATACCTTCTCTTGTCGCAAACAAATCTAGTGCATGAGTTGAAGATAACTTTAACTTGTTTTTCTTCCCCGATGCTCATAGATGAGTAAACTGCACTACAATAAAGAAAATGTGGAAGGATCAAAGATCTTATTAGTGTCTTCTTGGTTTCAGACGACGTAGCCACAGTTAGCCTCCACAATTTGCGTAAAATAGGTTACACTCGCTTAGCAATTTGGTTAATATGGTCAGACCAATTAAAGCATTTGTTGAACACCACGCAAAATTTTTAATAATATCCAGATACGCAATAGTTCCATTATTGAGTCGCAACTCGGCCAGATATTGGGTATAAACATTTCGCGAATAAGTAACAATTGCTTGAGTTTTTCGACCATTTAGCCTCAGTCCATTCATACTTGACCAGTAACTTACAGTATCCAGCTCGTCATTCATTTTACCAATATACCCCGACAATTCCGAAACTGGACAGCCTCGAAAGATCTGCGCATCATCCGCATACAAGCGGCAATTTGCTTCGTTTAAACATGGTGATAGGTCGTTTATAAGAAGGCAAAAAATAGCGGCCCCAGAATAGATTCTTGCGGGACTCCACAGGAGATAGAGAGAGGATTCGATTTGGCACCGTTTAAGGAAACAAACTGAGATCTACCAGTCAAGTAGTGTCTGATGAGGTTATCAGCACATTTCTCCATATTAAAATTATACTCCAACTTTTCACATAGTAAGTAGATCAATGGAATCAAATGCTTTTGTGAAGTCAAGTAATAGTAAAAGTATAGTAACCAACTTTTCATCAATGTTGCGGTAAATACAATCATAAATCTCTAGTAGGGCAGAGTTCGGACTATGTTTTGGTCGGAAACCTGAATGGTATTTGTAAAGAAGGTTATTGTCGTTAAGGATACTACTGCTTAGTTGGGAGTGCATAATATGCTCAAACGCCTTAGGAAATGAAAAGGCGGACAAGCTCGCTAGAACTGGGTCGGAGATGAGCATAGAATTGGCCGATGAATCGGTTCTGTGTCCCATTGAATGTGTAAAGGGAATGATTGATATGGAAGCGTTCAGACAGACGGAGGAGGCCTGGGTGAATCTCTCGGGTTGTCAGCAAGCAAGAATCTTCTGGCCGAAACTTGACAGGGGGAACTCGGGCTTCATTTTGTCTTTGGGCAGGAACATACGAGTATGTAGAAAACTTATAGGAAACTTAACTGGGCACTGTCCTTTTGTGAGACATGGGAAAATACTAGGAATACCCATGCCTGATCTGTATCGCTGTGGTGACGAGAATGTTGAACCGACACTGGATCATCTAGTGTGTGAATGTGAAAGTCTGGCACGTACCAGATATCGGTACTTGAGGAAATTCTCCTTGAACTTGCAATGTTACCTTTATGGAGAGCAATATTTGGAATCAATAGTTTAGAGCTCGGTTTATTCGAAGGGAACACAATGGATCCACAGTGATCTCTCGTGATGGGCTGTGGCACAATGCTTCAGTCTACCCTTCTTAACCTAACCTAATAAATAGTCTGGCTGAGACACGCCTTAGGTAAATTGTCGCTTCATACGTCCACTACATTTTTTAAATCAAGATTATTTTGCCAACAGGATGAAGGTGGGCACTGAACGTAGCAAGTAGAAACGAGGCAAAGCCTACCATTTACTTGTAACAGCTATAACCATAGAATCACTCTTTCGTTAACAAACCCGAAAACTCTTTTCATCAAAGTACAAGGTCTTTAAATAATTCAAAAGCCTATTACCTTTATCCTTTGGAATGTTTACGGAAAACTTTTTAAGCACATTTCCACAACTTTTTCATCTGTATTAAAATTTCAAATTCCAATAAATCAAAGGTAGATCCCATTAACATATTCTTCTGCTCGTAATTTTAGATTCATATAAAAGTGTTATCATTACCATCATTTCGGTACTCATTTGCATTGATATGATAAATTCTCCAGCTACCCACTTCTTTTCCTAAAAGATTTTTTCCTTTCTCCCCGTTTAGTTCACACACCCCCAACGATCATGATTTTTAGTCGAGCTCGAAAATGCTATGAAAATAAAGCATCCTTTCAAGGATACTACAAAATGTTCGGGAATGGCAAAGAAAAAAATGCTTATAACTTTGCATAACTGCTATTTGAATGAAGCTTGTGGCAATATTTACCGACAGATCATACCGAAAATAACACACAGACGGAAAGGATATCCAGGACTAGAATTCATGTAGCCCAGAAAAAATCGTATAATAATGACACTGAGTCAATCCCATCGTGAAAATGGTTTTAAATATACAATGACTTGTGTATGGTATCTATTACAGCATACCCTTCCTTCCAAATCCATTACCATCTCGAACTGACTTCATAGAAGTGTCTGCCGTCCCAGTTATTTTTCAGTGCGTAGGGTAGTTGTGGGGTTGTACAGGTGGCAAGGGTCGAGTATGATATATACCATATCAAAAGCATTAAAAGAAAACGATATCCTTGCTGCAAGGACTATTACAGAAACCAGTTTTATTTTATTTTTGCTTTCAACTTGTGGAATATAACTTTCGTTTTTTTATTTTTTTTTTAGGTAGACCAAACAGGACTCTCTTATTCGGGGGTGAGTTATCCACTAGGTTCTGCTCAGCATGACTATAAATTTATAGTCTGAGTCCTGAATATGAAGAAATGAAGTAGAATCCTCTATACTGAGATATCTTGGCAGTTAGTTCCTTCTTCACAGAAAATTCTTTTTAAAAAAAAAAAGTGAAACCAAGTGAAACTTAGAACGAGGCGTTTTAATATCATGGCAACCTGCTGAGCAAATGGCAATGTTTCACCACAGGAATTACACCTTTCTGGCTGGTGTCTAGAAGATTTCGCTATGTTAAAACATCGTTTCTATTCGAAAGTCCCTGGGACTCTAGGTACGACTATCTAAGTGATTGTGTGAATGTAGAACTTGAATCAATTTATCTTAAAACTGCCATCAAGGATTCCGGTCCGTGCTGTTTGTGGCGGTACCTATCTAGTTAATAACGAGAATAATATTATAAAGAAAATGCGAAGAATGACTTGAATAGAAAAGGACTGTAATGAAAACATTCTGAAGAAAATTGACATAAATTTTGAGTCAGTTTGTACAAAGGGAGTGATGAAGTAGCCTTTTGTTCGGTAATATTTCGAAAATTTTCAATATTTCCTTTAAGTCTAATTTCATTGTACTCATTAAAAACGGAGTACTTCAAGAAATAAACGAAAATACTTCTGAAGTCCTTTTCAGTTCTGGCTGAAATACAAGTTAAAAAGGTTTTGCTCTGGTTTCTTAAGGACATTACGAGCGATTTATCTAGCTTTTCCAATATCGGTACTCCATCGTCGACTGCAATCCCTTGTATAACCGGTTGAGCGCTCAAATTGATTTCGGACTATCAGAACGTGTTTACGGATTCATTTAGGCAGTTACGTAAATGTCTAAAAAATATGAAGATTTGAGTTTTTGTCACTGTGAAAATATTAAACCTATCGTCCACATGGAATTCTTATTAGGATTTTTATTTATTCTAATTTAGCTTTTACATAATTGTAGTCTATTTTGAGCCGTTTTTGCCAAAATCTTAATTCAAAATTTTAGAGATTCTGCAGCTATGTTTTTCTTGATATAAATTTATCTCAATCGGCCTACATCATTTCAATATTCAGCCCCAAACGTGATTTTATTTTCATCAAACATTCTGAATAACAAATTTCTGGTTATACTCATAACTCTTAGATAAAATGACAATGATATGACGTTCCCAATATAAAAATAAATTGGTGAACAAAAAATTTGCCTACAGTGTGTGTGCGCCATTATTTTTTTTGGTAGAAAGTCCAGAAGTAGCAAAGAATTTAACCGCTTTTCTCGTTTAGGGGCGGAATATCCACAAAATTGGTTTTTAGGCATTTGTTCAAAGAGAAAATAAATATGAATGTGAATTCGGTACCTAGGAGATATGGCAAAATTCGTGAGTTAACTCTTTTTTCCCCCTTAGTTGATGTAGAAGAATAAAAAAGCCTTGAAACCGTTGATTTTGGTTAAAATATAAAACCTGAAGCCGATTTCTACCCGATTTTATTTAAAAAACCCGATGAAGTAAAACGGAATTCGATATTCTATCTAAGAGAAATGTCGGAATTCGTGTAAACATGCGCAGCCGAGGAAAACAGACTGGGAACTTTTCGACCAACTTCTGTCAGAACAAATTGCTTGTTCAATAGGCACCGTTCGAAGTGTGGATAGTACTGAAATTGCAAGTGCTCAAATTAATGCGGCCATAAACACTGGCTCCTGTCCACTAACAACAAAAATGAATGACAGAGCGGTTACGTGGTGGACAAATAAACTCGCGAAATTGAGATCCGAGACTAGAAGGCTCTGGAACCGGACTGGGACTCCTACTCTAGCTCCTTAACGAGTTACAATATGGAGCTCAGAATTGCGAAGAAAAGCTTGTGGAAGAAGTTCTGTGAATAGATAAATGATCTTCACTGTAGCGCAAAAATTCACCGAGTACTCTCTAAGCAACACTCAAACAAGATTCGGCTCCTCGAGAAGCCCGATGGCACCTTCACTGGGTCAGGAAAAGAGACCCTGGAGCTATTATCCCAAACTCACTTTCCTGGCTCGGTGGAGGTTAATGACATAATTTCCTTCTCTAACTCTAAAGCTCTCACCCGACCAATACCGGAGAATTGGAAAATAGCGACGAAGATCTTCACACCAAATAAAATAAGATGGACAGTAAACTCCTTTGAGTCATATAAGGCACCAGGAGAAGATGGTATCCACCCTGTATTCCTACAGAAAGGATTAACCCATCTGCTCCCGCTTCTTACAAAGATCTTCAGGGCTAGCCACGCCTGGGGCTATATTCCAAAACGATGGACAATGATTAGGTTGATAGACATGCCTAAAGTGGGAAGAAGACCAAGTGACAAACCAAAATCATACCGTTCAATCAGTTTATCTTCTTTTCTATTGAAAACAATGGAAAAAATCTTGGACAGGCATATTAGAGACGAAACACTAGCAGTATATCCATTTATTTATGACATTAATCAACTTGCCTATCAGCCAGGAAAGTCGATGATGCATGCACTTCAATATCTGGTCACAAAAATAGAAGAATCTATCCAGTGCAAAGAGGTTGCGGGTGGGTAGGTTCCTGGATGTAGAGGGAGCCTTTGATAACACCTCTTACCGATACATTTACAATTCCATCCAGGAACGGGGCATAGATGCCAACACCTGCAGTTAGATAAGGTTCATGCTAGCAAAACGCGTTATAACGTCCTTACTAGCAAATGAAACACTTACAATCACGGCCTCAAAAGGTTGCCCGCAAGGAGGTGTGCTATCACCATTACTGTGGTGAATTGTGGTAGATAAACTACTAACCAGACTCATCACATCTCGTTACGCCGACGACATAACCATCCTAGTACGAGGCAAATTTGAAAGACACCATCTCAAACATACTGCAGAGAGGACTAGACATAGTAGCACTCTGGTGTACAGAAAGTGGGTAAGCGTCAACCTAAAAATACGACTATCGTTGCTTTCACGAATAGGAAGAACCGGAGCAAACTCAAATGCCCAATGCTTTCCGGAGAAAGGATCGAATTTTGCAGCGAGGTCAAATATCTGGGGGTAACCTTGGATGCTAAGATGAACTGGAATGCGCACATTAAACGTACTTCTGAGAAAGCTGGAATCTCTTTTTGGACCTGCAGAAGCCTTCTTGGTAAAATTTGGGGTTTAAAACCCAATATTGCTCACTGGATGTATACAGCAATAGTCAGACCAGTGATCACTTACGCGTATAGTGGCGCAAAACCTTACAAATAACTGCACAGACTCAGCTAAGCAAACTGCAAAGGTTAGCCTGTACAACTATCTCTGAGGCAATGCGAACCACTCCTACTGCAGCACTTGAGATCATTTTAAATCTTTCACCTTTCCACCTGTATGTACAAAAAGAAGCTAAGGTCATGACGTACCGACTTCTAACTTCTTAGGATACGGAAGCAAATCATCAAATAGCCTCCACAGACCTTGTGAGAGAGCTTGAGAGAGACCTTATTCACGGCATTTCGATTTCGGATAATATCGCACCAAGATACAACTTTGAAATACCATTCAAAGTAGTGTTCCCACCCCGAAAGGACTGGGAAACACATATGCCTGAATTTGAAAAGGGAGCACTTATCTGGTATTCAGATGGCTCCAAGACAAATGAGGGAGTTTGGAGCTGGAGTATATGGACACAGACCAAGGGTCGACTTATATGCCAGCCTCGACAAGTCAAATACGATCTTCCATCAAGCAGAAATTCATGCAATTGAACTATGCATCAAGGAAAACATTGGAAGAGGATACAAGAATCACAAGATCTACCTTCTCTCTGACAGCAGAGCACCATTACTTGCTCTACAAGCATTTTGTTTTAGATCCCAATTAGTGTAGGATTGCTTACAAGAACTTAAGAAACTAGCGAACTCAAATACAGTCATACTGGTATGGGTTCCTGGACATAGTGATATTGTAGGCAATGAGCCTGCGGACCAGGAGAAGACTTCAAATTCACAGAACCAGAGCCTTTCTGTGGAATGTCACCAGCTGCGGCAAAAGAAAGACTGTTGGACTGGATTAACATCCAAGCTGACCTCCACTGGACAAGGATGGTAGGGTGCATACAGTCCAAACTGTTCTTGGAATATCACTCCAAGACACGAACCTCCGATTTGCTTAAATTGAGCCGGAACCAGGTTCGGTGCTAGATTGTGCTAATAACAGGACACTGTAAGCTTAAAAAGCATCTGCATAGAATTGGACTGGTTTCAGACGTTATTTGCAGATTGTGTGAAGAAGAAGAGGAAACTGCAGAGCACGTTCTATGTCATTGCGAAGAACTCCCACACAGAAGACTCAGACTTCTTGGACATTACTTCCTAACACCATTGGAACTCATGTCTAACTCACTCAAGAGCATATTAAAATTTATTGATATAACCGTCCTGAGTGAGTTACAATAAGGGAGGATAATCACAATATGCCCACTGAGGCCGCAGTGAATCGGGATTTTTATACCGTCCTTCTATAACCTACAATCTACAAACATGCGCAACGTTTTTACACCCCTTTAGGGGGTTGAAAATAGAAAATCTTGAAAACTATTTCCAGGTGTGGAAGTAAAAGTCTGCAATTATTTTTGAAGAGCGTGTTCTCACAATGGCTCTGTGTAAATATCAACTTTCAGCTTTCCATTGTGGAAGATTCTTTTGTTATAAAAGAGTTTTGTGCTTTTCACCTAAAAGAGACCACCTAATTGGATCCACATCCAAATTTTTTTTTATTTATCTTAAAAGCTCAAAGGAGTCGTGAGCCTTCAAACGCGTTTCCCTACGCGTATACGGTGGACAGACGGACATTTCAGTGTATTTTTAGGGTCTAGAAGCAGTAAAACGTGAAATTACAAAATTTGAAGACAGAACAATCTTTTTAATTTAAATTTTATTTAATTCTTAATTATTAAAAACATAAGCTAAAATCCGAATGTTTTACATTCCATTTAAAAGTGGCCACTTAATACGGTCTACCCCAAGAAAATTTGAACTAAATTTCTAAAAGAGTTTTTAAGTAAAAACATTTATAACGTTGTGGTACCGCACGGTATATTGAGTTTGCAGTACTAGGTTTTTATGTTTTAAAAAAAACTTGTTTCTGTAAAATTTAATCGATCGAAGTATATGACGAATTTAGATCAAAAAAATTAGAACGAAAGATTATGAGTCTGAATTTGATTTTCACCACAATAACTTATAAAAAGAAATATTCAAGCTTAAAATAAATTAATTAAACACAGGCAAGGTTTTTCCTCTTTACTTTTCCTTGGCAAATTATTATATAAATTCCTATTATTTCTTTTTCCTCATTGCCTAGGGCTTTAATTTTTACAACTTAGCTGTTAAGATGATAAGTTTAATCTCTAAAACATTTTTGCTCTGTTAATGCATTTTTAATTATTATAAATAAATATTGTTTGAGTTTGAGTTTGAAATTAATTAAACAATATTAAGAGTTATTTAAAATGTTAATTTAATATTATTTTTTACATTAAATTTAATAAAGTTTGTGTTTACAATTCATAGAATTGTTAATTTATATTATTCAACCAATGGATTACAATTCATAGAATTGTTAATTAACATTATTAAACGAATGGATTAAGATTTTAATCCTCTACAACGTGTTTGCGTATGGTGGACAGGTGGACTAAATTTTTTTCATAATGGTTTCCGGTCCATTGGTCCTATAAGGTATTATTTAAGGTATCAAATTACTTTACAAATCGATAACAATATTTTATTCTCTATATTACACTAATCCGTGGTTACATTCAGTACGGCATTGTTATTTATGCCAACACAACAAAAACAAATCGCTGCAAGGTCCAGGTGGCGATTAATCGAATTCTTAGATCTGCCCTGGGTGCATATCGCACCACTCCCATCGACTTCCTGATGATAGAGTCAGGATGTGACAGATTTGACAGATTTGACACCTTGGTAGCCAAAGCACAATTCAACACGGCTGCCGGAAACACCGGAAACACTCACCATCGGATCATCAGAGAAATAGAAGCTACAGCCTCCGACCTCTCTAATCCCATTTTCCTTGACTCCGCCATCTGGAATGCCCGGTCTACCCTCCTGCTTCACTGCCCCAACATCCCTTCTCCTATCTCCCCCCCTCCATCCCAACCATTCCGGACTATCATCCGGTCCCTCCTAGGATTCAAATCGCGGTATCCGAGAAAAGCGCACACTCCAGCTGCGCTATACAGACAACTACACAGAAGACACCTTAAGGAACTTACGGAATACACTATCTATTACTATTAGATCTATTAGATCAAACAACGGCGACTTTTGGAGCTCTCCAGGTTGATTCGGATACGCCTTTCATGCAACAAGCATTCAAATTGATCCCGGATAGCAGTGACTTCGAGGAGGAAATATACGCGATCAGCAAAGCTGCCAATGCGACTAAAATAGCCGCCGTGCCGGCCGCAATATTCTCAGATAGTAAAGCGGCAGTTGAGGCCCTCCAAAACTCGCGAGTCTACAGAGCCTACAGGGCGTCATAAGGGACAACGCAGCCATCACCAGAATATCGTGGATTCCGGGACATGTCGGAATAGCCGGAAATGAAAAAGCAGACCAGCTGGCAAGGACACCAATGTCGCACCACGAGGAAGAAGCGATTCCTCCACACATCAGTTTTCTACGCCCACCGGCAAGAAGGAACCTTCACGCTCAGCGAACGCAACACTGGACCAACCACACAACATTTCTGGCAAAGCATTGGCCTAAAACGTACCCACCACCATACAGCCCCCAACAAGAGAGGAAGGACTCTATTATCCCGGCCAGGCTCAGATTGGGTCACACCAGAATGACCCACGAGTTCATCATTACCAGAACTCCACAACCGGGTTCCCTACTATTCCAGGTACCGCTCATAGTTGAACACATCCTCACCAGCTACGTAAAAACCGCTCGCTTCTTGAGAAACTCCGTCCCTCCCCTTGATTCCCTCCTTGCCCCCTCCGATACCAACCTACTCTTCCAACTCCTGGAGCATCTAAACATTAAGCACCTCATTTAACCTCCTTTAAGTCCCTCCCATAGATATAAGTTGAAATTTTAACATCATTATCTTGCTTTTCTTAATTTAGATTAAAATTATTACTGCTTAATGGATTTAAGTATGAATTCTAATTGTTTATTTATGTCGCTTTGCTTTATTACTTTTCATTTAGATATTAGTTTGAATTATGTTTAATTTTATTACTTTACTTTTCATTCTTTTCTATGCAATGCACTATATGTTACCTATTTAATTTGAATTAACACATGTCATAAGTAGTATTAGGTATAAGTTTGAATTCAATTGCCTTATGCATGCTTTTGCTTTTATCACATTTTCTTATAATTTTCTAATCTAATCATACTTTGCGCTTAAATTAATTGAATTAATTTTTTTTTTTGAAAATAAAAATTATTAATTACACAAGCAAGATTGAATTGTAAACATTGTAGCGACGTGCCATATGCCCCAGGGGCTTGGCCGAAAACTTGATCGATTTTTAATCGGGTCGCATCCGAAATAAATAAATAAATAAAATTGTATTCTCTATAAACTGAATGGATTGCTCCAATTTTCAAATTTTTCACAGAGAACTTCAAACATCCAATACAATTAGATTTAGAAAAGACCTATCTAACATTTTGCGAGTGCGAACTTACATATCTATCCACTAAAAATTCAAACTGAATAGCTCAAACTATTTATGAGCAACGCGCTTCAGAAGGTAAATTTAGTTTACGGCGGACAGACGGACATATATTTTTTGACGTTTTTTTCGGTCTAATAGGACTAGATAATTTTTTTGATGGTTGCAAATTTTGTCCTAAAAAAATTTATTTCCACCCGTTGGAGATCTTTTTTAAATTAGTTCGTTTTACCAGCCTCCTCCATTTTGTTTACCCTTTCTTTAAAAATAAATCCCGAAAAAAGAGACGCCCTAATAGTTATGATCATTATCTTCAAATTCAAAATTGAACCGAAATTCATTCCAGCGAAAAGTTAAATTGGCCGGCAGAGTCCAATCATTGGATCCAATTAAAATTATTGTGACCACATTAAATTCATTCTGGTCAGGTCCGTGATTTTTTTGCTCCCTTTTTTTTCCGCCCTTTCCAGATCGCATTTATATATATAGGAAGCGTTTCCTAAGTGAGTATGGTTTAGGGGTTGTAAGACCAATAAACCACCCTGCCACCTTTCTGTTTAGTAGATTTCCTATTTACAATGCTTTTTTTTGCGGCAGGCCCGCAAATCAACAGATTTGGTAAGCCGTGCGTTCAATAATGACCACGAATAAAATCGCAACTTCGTTTTAAAATTCACTTCACACAACTCATTTAAGGGATTCCCTTTTTTTTTGCTGGTTGTGGCTTTGTTCCTGTACCTTTTTAGCAAATTTTCTTACTGTTTTGTTGGTTTTCGTTAACATCTTTTTCGTGAAGCGACTTCTTTGTACAAGGAAAGACGTTTTCATTCTATTTCTGTTGGTTTTTGCCTTCACTGTTTTTTGTTCCTTTAAGTTTTAAAGAATTCTTTCCTCGTAGTTTAGTCGTGGTCATCATCTTTAGATGAAGTCGTCGTCTTTTTGTTCGTCTCACGCCTCGAATTGCTTTAATGAAGGAACGCTTTGTTCATTCAGTTCTTTGATGTTATCACATTAGAAGTCATTTCGTGATCTGCATCCTTAGTGAAATTCGTAAGCGAGTATGTGTCCTAATTTCAAATTTTTGAGTCTATTCATCGTTATTTGAGTGAAATGGTCTCTTTTTCTTAACTTTCATGAAATTTTTAGAATTGTAAGTAAAAAAAGGTACTCTACCTAACAAGATCACAAAGATATCAGTAATATGAGTGCAGAAAGATTTTGCTGCCAACCGTTTTTCGTTTTTAGATCCACTTCATTAAAAAAAAGAGTTACTTAGTTACGAAAATGGTGAATAACTTCGCAAGTTCAGAAGCTAGAGTTTTAAATTTACCTTAGTATGAAAGGTGATAAAATGAGTATTCAGACTATTGAAAAGTAAAAAAAAAATAAAATAATTCAACGGTCCTGTACCAGTGAAAAAAAAAATTAATTTGACGTTCAATTTCTGAAATTATTCTTTTATTCTATGGTATTTAAACGAACAGAGCTGTCACGGAACCGTGATCAAATCCCTTTCACTGTTTGGAATGTGCTTTGAAATTTTCCTCTTTTGTTTTCCTTATTGCCCCATAATCATAACTATAAATTTTCAATTTCCATTTTTCACACCCCCTTAATTCCGCCATGAATGCCGCTTTGAGTTGTTAATTGTCCTACCAAAAACCACTTAAAAATTCTTGAAAATCGCTAAATTATCAACTTATCTTTGCGGGTAAGAAAAGGCCATAAAGTCCTTAAGTCTCATCCATCGCGTCCTTTACGTTCGTTCTCTGTGCGAAACGCGAGCGGGAATGACAAGCTTCTGCCGCTCAATTTAAAATTCGAATAAAGGACATTTACTGTACCAAAGATAATCCCTGGGAAAAAAAATTTTTCATTTCGAGGGGCATAAAATTTCCGTTGGCTGCCGCTTCATTTTTCGCACATCGCATTTTATTACATAGCGAGATCCACGCTGCGTGATGTTTATAACATAATTCTTAACACCCGAACATATTTTCCAAGACATTGCCTCATTAGGACTTGTATTTTTTTTTTCGTCCTTAGCTTTCCGCTTGAAAGGCGGTTTCTTAAGGATTACAGTCCACAGTTCCATCCCTTCTTGGTGGTGTCCCGAGTTCTCGGGTCGGAGTAAGCAACTACTGTCCGCCCCGTGGCTAAAATTAATAGCTGGCCCATTAGTCTTAGGTTTTTCTGTAGGACGGGTTCGGGATGGCTGCGAAGCTGAAAAGGACCTTCTGCATACTTTACGCCAAAGAACCAAAAACTTTTCTCCACCTCCTTTGAGACAGCCAAGATAAGGGCTAAACTCTAAATCTAAATGTGATATAAATGACACTCGAAAGTATTCCTTGTTTTCCTCGGTTCAGAATGTTGTCTGGACGCAAGGCATTAACTAAGAAGCATGTAGATGTGAAGGACTTCTTACATCTTTTGGGATTTGAACCGAAAATGGAAAACGAAGAAATAGTCCTGTAAAATCTCATTCCTTGTCTTGTTCCTTGAAAGATATCCTGGTCATCTAGACGATTTCTCATGGTGTTGCTTGTGGCTTACGTCCTGGCTGTGAAGCATCACGGGGACCAAAAGCCTGCCTCGTCCTCATCCAGTTTTTGTTTTCGAATCAGACAAAGTACCAAAAGTATAAGATATATTCCATGGCCGGTATTTCACATCTGATGTGTTATCTCCTGGTCCGAAGACGTAACATTGTTCGTCCATTAGGGGTTGCATGAAAAATGACGGTATGTGTGAAGAGGGTAATGTTTTTGCCTGAATGACTTTTAGTCCTGTACCATCCTTCTTAAGGTTTTTGTCTTGTGACTCTAGTATCTACCTTATTTTTGAAGGGAGAGGAATGGTCGGTTTTGTCCAAGATCCTGAAAGTGGCCAATTGATATATGACCTTGCCCACTGCCTAACTACGTCCCGGATACTCTACATAACTTTGGTCGAGTATTCGCTCATTATGATTTGCCTGTTCATTTTTTTCCACCCAGCCCTTCCCCCCAAATCCTAATCTTTTCCTTATTCCGAGGGCTGAGAAACTTTTTTATTTTTCCCTGGGTGATTTATTTGACTATTTCAGGTTTAGCCCGAAGCTTTTCTTTTCCTCAGATTTAAAGGAGGATGGCATCGAAAAGTTGTTGGGGCGGTGAGCGTGATTTAAGAGGTTCTTGATTGATCTGCGGTGATAAATGTCTCAATAAACCCAAAATTGAAGAGTTGTTGCTCGATATCCTTAAGGTATGAATACGATATTTTGAATATTCGAAAAAGGTGAGAGTTTGAAAAAGTTTTTGATAATGTTCTACGGATTAGTGTTGGGATGAGATTTAAGGGTGAATAAAAAAAGGTACAAGTTAGGCAATTTTTAACTAGATTAGGTCTGACCGGAATAATTTCAGTATTTGGGCGTATTATTTTGAAAAATTGCATCAATTTGATTTGATTGATTTTCGAATAAATTGAGTTTCGATGAAGATGAAGATAGTTTCGGAGTTATGGCAAATCAAAAAAAAATATCGGATTTTTCAAAAGCGTTTTGATAGACCACAATTAATCAAATGGATTTTATAAAGTAAAAACTAACACGATCAGACCATCGCG
The DNA here is from genome assembly GCA_951812415.1 of Beris morrisii. Classification (NCBI taxonomy): domain Eukaryota; kingdom Metazoa; phylum Arthropoda; class Insecta; order Diptera; family Stratiomyidae; genus Beris; species Beris morrisii. Next base: position 104,830,876 of record OX638313.1, on the reverse strand, counting down.
CCATACTATTTAAAGCTTCATTAAACTTTGTGGCGTTACTAATTCACAACGCATTTACTACATCTATGTCTTTATCTTTTCAAATGTTCAAACCTATTTTGTGGCGCTACAAAATCGCGCCGGGCACATTAATTTTTTTTTCAAATTTAAATTGTTTGCAAAGTATTTCTGCGCATTACCTTTCAAGGAGTTCTGAATTTCACTGGTCACTATTTTTAGTTCCAATTGCTAAGTTTCATCACGAACTTAACTGACCGGATTGATCAGGCGCTTCTTTTAGATAATTTTGTTTTTTAAGGTGAAGTACTCTTGTTACCTTACACCCCCATCGCAAGACCTGAACAATAAGAACAGCTTAAAGATAATCAAAATTTGAATTTCCTTATTTGGTTCTATATCTCATAATTCCGACACAAATCGCAAAAATTCGGGAACTACTTAAAAATCCTCAGCTACAATTTAAATATCATTTTGGTATTTCATTTAGAGCTGGATTTTATCACTATTAAATACGCAATGCCGTAGCCTGGTGTGAGCTTGGTAGTCCATCATACTAGAGGTCGTGGTTTTCAATACCATTCAGGACATCATTCCTTTCAAGAATATCCTTTCATCCCCACATTTAGGCGGGAGGGGGAGGTATCTTAAAGAAAAATCTTGGATCACAGGAAGGTAACACCATTATGTTCCAAATTTGATTGGATCACGCCCGATTTGAACTGTCGCGCACAGAAAAAGAAATATGCAACGGTCGCTCATTACGTATAACAGCAAAACGCCGATTCTATCATATTACATACTCGAGCATAGAATGTTGCACTGCACTGCACAATTTGCAGCCATCAGATGTTAGCAGAAGGACTGGAGAGTTGAAATGAACGAATCAGGAGTCGAAAGTGTAGAGTTGAGGGTTAGTAGTGAAGGTCCTGGAGTCAGGAGTCACGTTTCAGTAGTCAGCAGTTAATAGTCACTAGTCAGGGCATAGTATGAAAACTCGTTTGATGGATGAGCATGACTGAAAAATCGAAAAAATACTCCTTACCTTTCGAAGCTCTCGTTTAAAAGCAGGCTGATTAAATTAGATTTTTGTGAAGCAATGTGGCTAATTTTTTACTGCCAGAATGAAAATCATTTAGGACCTCAAAACCAAAAATCGGAATCGGAGTCAGAAGTTGCCGAGTCGAAGACTTAGACAGCAGTTATAGAAAAAATTTTCCGTTGAGCTCCAAACATAAAAAGTACAAATGTGCCTATCGTCCAAAATTCGATTCATCGTTAAGCCGGTTGTCGGCATTCTGTATCAATACAGCGAAAACTTGCTAATGAATAAAATGATTTCAGTTCTACGATGACTGAGATAGCTACATTTAATTTACTGGAGAAATTTACTTAAATTCCTTCTCGTCAGATAATATGGGATGCATCCGATTGATTATATAAATTTAATTAATTTATTTTGTAGCTTATTAAATAATACACGTCATTGAAACTTGGTTTCTGTAATTTACGTGTAGATTGCGATCTTATCGATAGAGAGATGGGTCCAAAATTTTACTATTAAATCGAGATTATAAATCAGTAAGAAAATTTGTGAATATTATTCAGCTGGTGACGGATAACATACTTGTCAATTTCCTTAAATTTCAGCACATGGCATTCATTGTTAATTTTGTAGGACGTATAAGAATAGTTTGCTTCATCTACATCTAGTTATTGTATAACAGATTATGGCATCAAACAGTGTAGATACCTAGCCTAATTTAATTTTGGTTGGTGTCTTAGCTTGACTTGTTTTAAAACAGCTGACGAGATTGAAAAGAGAGTAAGCTTAACATTTTTTATTGTTTGAAAAAGGGAAAAATTTATTTATTAATTTTGTATTATTATTTATAAATATATTCGGTATTAAATCAAATCGTAGGACATATACGAATTAGAGATGGGCAAAGCAGTTCCTTTGAGTGAAGTACTTCACTCCGAGGCACTCACTTTAAGGAACGAGTTCAGTGAAGTAGTTCCGGAACTCTTCGTTCCATCGTGCCTTCATTTCGTCAGTAGATGTAGAAGATGAGGACAAAAAAAAGAAAAAAGGTCAGTAGAGTTCAGTGAAGTAGTTACGGAACTCTTCGTTCCATCGTTCCTTCGTTTCGTCAGTAGATGTAGAAGATGAGGACAAAAATAAAGGAAGGAAAAAAGGTCAGTGAAGTAGTTCTGGAACTCTTCGTTCCATCGTTTCTTCGCTTCGTCAGTAGATCTAGAAGATGAGGACCAAGAAAAAAGGTCAGTAGAGTTCAGTGAAGTAGTTCCGGAACTCTTCGTTCCTTCGTATCGTCAGTAGATGTAGAAGTTGAGGACCAAAAAAAAAAGAAAAAAGGTCAGTAGAGTTCAGTGAAGTAGTTCCGGAACTCTTCGTTCATCGTTCCTTCGTTACGTCAGTAGATCTAGAAGATGAGGACCAAAAAAAATGAAAGAAAAAAGGTCAGTGAAGTAGTTCCGGAACTTTTCGTTCATCGTTCGTTCATTTCGTCAGTAGATCTAGAAGATGAGGACCAAAAAAATGAAAAGGTCAGTACATCTAAAAAATGATGAAAACAAAAAGGTCGGTCAAGTTTTTTGTCACGCTTCCAATGGAACTGCAGTTCACCAAAAGGAGTGAGTTACTTCACTCACTCACTTCAATGAAGTGTTCTTCTGAAACAGTTCACTCCTGAACGACCCATCTCTAATACGAATAGTTTGCTTCGTCTACTTTTAGTTACAACCGGTTATGACATCAGGCATTGGAGATTCCTGTTCCAATTCAATTTTGGTGGGTGTCTTGGCTTAGCTTGACTTCTTTTAAAGAAGGTGATGAAGCCAAGAAGAGGGTAGACTTAACATTTCTTATTGGCTAAACAAGCTCAAGGTCTAAATTTTTTTGCTGTAAATATAGCTAAATAATTATTTTTTTATGGGATTTTCACGTAAACTTCAATAAAAATTTAGCGAAGGTATGCATTATTACTTATCCAATTTGGCGTCTGAATCATGAAGTAAGAAGAGAGTATTTGGTTAGCTTTTTGTATAGTAGTGTAACAACAATGCACCTACGTGACAAGAAGTAACTTATTGAAATCCTCCTTAATAACAGAATTCAATATGTACTCAAAATGTATTTTAAAAGTTCAGTTTCAGTTCCGCTTGAGTACCGATGTATTACACGGGAGATCCCTTATAAGATTGTTGCGAGCAAGAAGCTTACTGGGCTTTCAAGTAAAAAATTTCGATTAATTTAATAAAAAAAGGTTGATTCAAATCGCTTAATTATTTTGGTTACACTCGCCAGTTCAAAATCATTTTTTTTAAACACTTGGCAAAGCTTCGTGTCAGTAATACTATTCGATCTAATATACAATCATTGGTCGTAAATGAAATTGAGACTCTAGTCTTACTTTCCTAAATGAGTTTAGAGTGTCAGTCCAGCTGTGCTTTTATGTAATGGCTTCGAAATCTTTCGAGTACATTCGATAGTATGTGGAAGACACATGGCGAGGGTAGAACGCATTGGAAAGTTGTAGTTCGCATTTAAACTTCCGACACCATTGATAAATTAATTTAGTGTTGCAAGGGTATGTATTTAACAACATTATATCTTTCCCACAGATACAAAAGTCTTGAAAAAAACTTTTTGTAAAATTCTCTTGTAAAGTCCCCTATTCTCAATTTTATTGTTATTTTAATTGAGTTTTCAATCCGAAATTCTATATGCAGTTCTGCACTTTCCCGCCCTAGTTTCTGTCGTATGAGTGCTTGTAAACTACCAGGTAGTGTCGGCTTTGTTTAAGTGGATACATACCTGGTAGTGGATACCGGGAATTATTGAATTAATCATGTATTTTTAGTGTATGTGTAATCAACTCGGTCGAGTGTCACGCTACAACGGTCATCAGTTGTCATCACTAGCATTCAATACTTATTGATTGTACTCAATATTTCCAATCCGTATTAATTATAATCCATGGGTTTGTAAATTTTTTTTTGTTTTACAATTTTCCATAATTAAAGTACTCTATCATTTTATCGAGTCGCAATTGTAACCGACATAAAAACACACCCTTAACATGTTCTAGTTACAAACATTGTTAAAATTAAAACAAAAAACTATTGAACTACTATACGCTCTCAACTTATTTGCACTTGCTACAAAAACAAAATTCATTCAACTGAAATATCGCTCAGTTCCATCCCAATATGTAAAAAACCTTGGGGTTGATTTACTCCGTAAATAAATAATGTATCAGCGAACAAACAATGCGGTGTATAAACTTTGTTCACCCATGAACATTTAAATACAATGGGATAGTAACTCAAACCTATTTTTTGTATGATAAGGCTGCAATTTCAAGGGGCTGCACCCTGTACAATAAAATGTTAAAAACTGGATACACAAAAATAACAGTGCAAAAAAAGTACTCGACGTAACACAACTTAAAATATAATGCAAATTGTTGAGCGCGGACTTAATGAACATTACATTAAACAAATCAGCAAGTAGCACTTGCACGTACACAGAATAGTTTCGAGTTGTACAATGCCAGTACTTCTTATGCTCCAATAATCCCTTTTAGCATTTTGCGTATTTTATTTTAGAACTGAGCAATTTGAGGTGTACTTTGTGCATTATCAATTCAATTGAATAGTTCAAAACGATATGACAAAAAAACGCTGTTTTTTAGAGCCACCAAAATGATCAATTTACTAATTACCAATTAAATTTAAATTGGCAATTAAAAATTTGTCTACATACGGCACCTTTTACAGTTATTGGTATCATTTGACAGCTTTCTTTAAATTCCAGTTTCATAAGTGATAAACTAACAAAGAAATCGACGACTTAAGCTTTTGCGAATTTTATCTGCCGGAATAAAGTTCGACAAAGTAATTACAAATAGTTGATACAAATTGATGAGCTCTAGTACATTTTTCGTTCATTTTTTCTAATGGCCAATCGAAATTAGTCACTAAAACGAAATATTAACGCTTTATATTTCGGCAATTTAATGGCCATTAGGTGATATAGTCATGTGATGTGCATAACCTAAGTGTTAATGAGCACTTAATGGACATTAAGAGCGCGATGATGTCTTGGGTATTAGACTTTTGGTGACGTTTTGACGTAGTTAAGCAAGTGGTTGGGAGATATTCTTTTGGCGGTTGCCCTTGTAGTTTGAGGTCGGTGTTCTCGAGGAAAGGGAGGATAAATTTAATAAAAAAAAGGCAAACATGTAATGAACAAAAAGTAAATGGTGGAAATTTCCGAATGAATATGTTTTTTAACCTTGCAGTTTTGAAAAAGTACTAGAGGTATGGTTTATCCGTTTATCACCTTCCGGGCTGGAGCTAGTAAGCCACCAACCTAAAAAGTTTTCAAAATGTTGAATTTTTATTTCATAATTTCGGTATTTCACTATTCTAAACTTTTAGAATCAGAAAATAAAAATTACAAACAAAAATTTGGTAAAATATCTGTGGATATGAAAATATTATAAAACAGTAAAATTGCAGTAAAAATAAAACTATTGAAATTCATATTAAACAGAAAACAAATAGAAAATAGGAAAATATTAAATTTAAACGCAAATCGGAATTATACAGTGACAGAAAATAAGGCAATTGCCATTTTGACCGACTGAAGATAAATCTACAATTAAAAATTATAAAATAAAAATAACAACAAATTAAACTTATAATAGAATGGCATAGGATTAAAAATTACAATAAAAAACATAATAGGAACTTTATCTAACTGAATACTAAAAATATATATAATAATATGAAAATATCAAATTGAAGTAAAAAGCAAGATATTTTAATCAGTTGAATATTAAAAAAAGAGAAAATAGAAAAAAATTAACTAAAGAATATAAAAATTTAAGTTTTAAAGTATCAGAACTTTTTGAACCACTTCAATAATAAAAATTTATAAAAGAAGGAATTAAATAAATAGATAAAAAAGTTATAACAGCAAAAATATAAGATTAAAGTGAAGATAAATCGAAAACATATTAACCTGTAAATTAAAACATATAAATTGAAATTAAACTGTGAATATTTAATTATCAGAAAATGGGGAAATATTAAGTGAATGCTAAATTGGTTATACAAAATTTAATGGTTAATGGCAATGAAAACTGCAGTTAAATAGGAAATAAGGAATTTGAACTAACAACCAAAGTCGTCCATGAAGTGTGGCAGAAAAAACCCCATCCCAATTTCACCAATCCCAAAAGTTTCCAATTTCCAGTCAAATGTGGCTGAACTATAATATAATACAATTAATGTCCACTTTGAATTTATTGCTCACTTTTTCTGGCTTGTTAAGGTCGCTGTTTTAAATCTGGCTCGACGGATCAAAAAATGTTCAATTTATTACCAAAAGAGAATATTATTAGTTTTTCTTCGGATTCTCGGAATAAAAATTAATTTAATATTTGAAGAGACCTAATAGATATGACGAAAACCGTGAAAATATATGCATTCCATTTTCACTGATAATTTTTTTCGCCCTCCTTCCTATTGCCAATAAATATTTGAAATTTTTTTTAATCTGAATTACTTTTCTAATTGATTTACATATTGATTCCGAGTTTCAACTTTGTAGCACAAGCCGTTCTATAGATAGAAAAAACATCCCCCACCCCCGTACCATACTACCCCTATAAAACATACTGCAGTCACGATCGGCTGCAAGCCAATCGTATAATACTCTAGATGAATACTGAACTCCGATTTATATTGTAGTTGGGGATAAAGTAGAATTACGTGTGTGCATGTTGTATGTCCTTTATTAAGGACTGCCATTAGATTGCTACTCAAAACTAAAAGACAATATTCAGTGTTTAATTTCATATCTTGAACTGGGTAATCGAAAAAAAATGTCCTTTTTGAAGGACTTTCACGTGGGAGGTGCAGTAAGGACTCACTCGATTTCTTACATATTTATCCTTTTCCTTGGAACCATTCAAAAATTAATGTGTACAAAATTTCAAATTCGTAGCTTGAAGCGTTCAAAAGTTATCGAAAATTATTGTTGAACACGTGTCTTAAGGACATTTTGTATGGCAGCTACCAGAAGGAGTAAAAGGATTTCGCTGATTAGTAAACTCGAACTTTGTTTTTACTCAAAACTAATTTCTACAAAATTCCGAATTCGTAGCTAAAAAATTACTTGAGTTATAGTGAGTTCCGTAAATTAAGTGAATACATTTTGACAGGATATTTGTATGGCAGCTACACGAAGGACTAACAGTATTTTCTTCATAATCATATCTCCAACTATTGGGAAAATAGCACATACAAAATTTCAAAGTCGTAGCTTAAACCCTTCTGAAGTTATCGACCAATATTCTTGAACACGTGTTTTAAGGACATTTTGTATGGAAGCTACCCAAAGGAGTAGGACGGTTTTGCCCATTAATGAACTTAGCCTTACAAATTCAACGAAACATCCAGATTCAAAATTTCAAGATCCTAGGTGAAGGCGTTCTGGAGTTATCGTGTTCACGGACAGAAGGACGGACGGACGGACGTCAAGCGGATTTGATGTTTTTGGCCACAAATAAACAAAAAATAATATATATAACTTTTTTTCGTCCGAGGCTTGGTTCTATGCGTTACAAACTTTTGGGCTGGATTAAACTTATATGATTTCATCTAGAGTATAAACTCCTATTATGTTTATAATATATGTTTATCTAACTGAATATTAAAAATATAGGAATAATATGAAAATATCGAATTGAAGTAAAAAGCAAGATATTTTAATCAGTTGAATATTAAAAAAAGAGAAAATAGAAAAAAATTAACTAAAGAATATAAAAATTTAAGTTTTAAAGTATCAGAACTTTTTGAACCACTTAAATAATGAAAATTTATAAAAAAAGGAATTAAATAAATAGATAAAAAAGTTATAACAGCAAAAATATAATATTAAAGTGAAGATAAATCGAAAACATATTAACCTGTAAATTAAAACATATAAATTGAAATTAAACTGTGAATATTTAATTATCAGAAAATGGGGAAATACTGAGTGAATGCTAAATTGGTTACACAAAATTTAATGGTTAATGGCAATGAAAACTGCAGTTAAATAGGAAATAAGGAATTTGAACTAACAACAAAAGTCGTCCATGAAGTGTGGCAGAAAAAACCCATCCCAATTTCACCAATCCCAAAAGTTTCCAATTTCCAGTCAAATGTGGCTGAACTATAATACAATTAATGTCCACTTTGAATTTATTTCTCATTTTTTCTGGCTTCTTAAGGTCGCTGTTTTAAATCTGGCTCGACGGATCAAAAAATGTTCAATTTATTACCAAAAGAGAATATTATTAGTTTTTCTTCGGATTCTCGGAATAAAAATTAATTTAATATTTGAAAAAACCTAATAGATATGACGAAAACCGTGAAAATATATGCATTCCATTTTCGCTGATAATTTTTTTCGCCCCCCTTCCGAACGTCAATAAATATTTGAAATTTTTTTTAATCTGAATTACTTTTCTAATTGATTTACATATTGATTCCGAGTTTCAACTTTGTAGCATAAGCCGTTCTATAGATAGAAAAAACATCCCCCACTCCCGTACCATAGTACCACTATACAAAATTCTATTTTTCCAACATGCTACTACTCCAGTTCTATCTTAATACCAAGTTTCAGCTTTATATCATTATAGCTTCTCGAGATATAAAAATCGGAACTTTTTCCTTTTCACCCTCCCCCACCCTCACCCTCAAATTTTTTTCTCTGCTAGAAGTCTATTAGGCCTACTTCTGTTAAACATTTGAAGCATTTCTCTTACACGGTTCTTGAAATATGTGACGTGATTTTTAAAAAAAATTCATATCCCCTCTACTTTCATGCTCCACCGCCCCCTTAAAAAATTTTACTTTCAGAAAACTTCATTTTTCATCCTTTATACACAAACCGAATTTTATTTGTGAAGTGCAATTGGTTCGTGAGATATCGCAATCTAAAGTTTTTCACCCCCACCCCCGTACGCTTCTGACACAACTCAAAAATTTGTTTCCGACCTATTCTCCTAGTATACCTACAGATATTTATAGAGTTTAAATTTTGTGACGTTAACCGTTGAGGAGATATGGATCTCGATCTCGGCTTTTTTGCGTTTCGGACGCATTATGTTTCCCCACACTCCCACACCCCTTCACCCATATTGACAATTTTTATGCAAACTATCAAAGCTCTATATAAATTCCAAATTTCAGCCTCCTAGCTTAAGCGGTTACTGAGATCTAAAAACCAAAATTTTTCGTCTAAAACGCTTCCCCCTCCACCCCCATCACACCGCAAATCCAGCAAAATTTTGCGAGTTTGGTTGTAAGGGGTGATTGAGGGAGAGGGTGGAAGTAAAAAAATTCTGATTTTTATTTCTCGAAAACCGCAAAGGAAAGAAAGTAGGTTACTATGAGACTGGCAACCTGAAAAATGCCTCCTCCTCCCTAAAACCCTACTTTAACTATTCTCGAACTTTGACCCGAAAACTAATAAAGTTACGTCAAGACTATTGGCAGATTTTTTTTTTAAAAAAAAGAATTGACTACTGCCATCATCAAAACGGTTCCTTCTCTCGCTTGAAACATTTTTCGTTCCATCGACGCTTTCCTTTGTTCCAACGAAAGCCAGTGTTCCGGGCGTGAGCGTATCGTTCGAGTGAAACAGCGCACACACACCAAGATAAGTCGAAACAGCGCAGCGGCCATCATTGCATCGCCATTCGCTGGCCGCCATCATCGCATCACTATTCGCCGGCCGGATGAAATGAAACTTGACTTGACGGCACCTATTTTGACTTTTGGTGGGAGGCGACTCGACGGTTCGTGTCAGTTTTTTTTTTTGGGAATTTCACCAATTCCATTTACGCGGAAAGGCAAACGCATCGCATTTAGGCGAAAATATCTTCTGAATTTTCTTGGTGCACGGAAAAGCGGGTGACGACTGGAAGTTTTGTTCGATGGCTGCTTTGTAAGAGAAGGCAGGTCCGTCAGTTAATGGCGGCTTTGGACATTTTTTTCCTTTTGCGTTTTCCGACATTTTCTTGATTTTTTTTACTCCGGCATTTTTAAGGCTGTGCTCAATCAAAAAATTGTTTCTTTTTTTTTGTTTCAACAAAGTTGGCAAATGTTGCTCGAGATATTCAGGTTTTATTTGTGTGTTAAAAATCTGGCAACAGTCTGGGCGCAACTTTATTAATTTTTGGGAAGAAGTCCGAAACGCGTTTAATGCTGAGATGCGGTGTAGGTTATTATGCGACTTGAGAACCTAAAAAAATATCGAAAAATTGAGAAATGGGTTTGTAGGCGATTATGTAAAAAGTCTGTGGAAGTGCAAAGCGATCTAATATCTCATCAAACCTAAGAAATATATCGAAGCTTTGAAAAGCATACAGTCCCTTACACCCCTTAGGATCGAATATCTTAAAATACTGAAATTGTCTTTTTGTCGCTTATTTAAACCTTAGGAAGTAATAATGAATTCGATATATCATCAGATCTAAGCAATATGTAGGAAACTGTGAAAACATATGCAACCCTTTTACACACACTTGGAGTGGGGGTTGAATAACCAAAAATTCTGAAAGAAGTTAATAGATGAATATGAAGACAGGACGAGAAATTGAAAACCAATTTAATTTGTTATCAAAAGAAATGACGTAAAAACGTGTTCAACCCATTTATACCCTCTTAGGGGCTGAAAATCGAAAAAACTGAAAAACGAGTTTTAGGCGATTATTACGCAAGCCCGTGAAAGTGAAAAGTTAGTCGATATCTAATTAGACTTGGGGGATATGACAGAGTTCGTGAAAAAGTATACAACCACTTTACACCCCCTTAGGGGTCGAATTTTAAAAAATCCTGAAAAGGCTTTTTAGGTATTTATATGAAGAAGCCGTAGAATTAAAAATGAATTCAATATTTGGGAAGACCTCATAGATATGACGAATATCGTGAAAATATATGCATTCCATTTTCACTGATAAATTTTTTTGGCCCCCCTTCCAAACGCCAATAGATATTTGAGAATTTTTTTTATCTAAATTATTTTTCTAGTTAATTTACATATACACACCAAGTTTCAACTTTGTAGCATAAGCCGTTCTATAGATAGGAAAAACACCCCCCACCCCCGTACCATACTTCCCCTGTAAAAAAATATATTTCTCCAATATGCCTCTACTACAGCTCTATTTAAATAACAAGTTTTAGATTTCTAGCATTATAAGTTCTCGATATATAAAAATTGAAACCTTTTCCTTTTGACCATCCCCCACCCTCACCATCTACACTCTTACCGTCAAAATTTTTTATCTTGCTAGGGGTCTATTAGTTCTACTTCTGGTAAAAAATTTAAGCATCTATCTTACACCGTTCTTGAGATATGAGACGTGATTTTTTAGAAAAATTCGCATCCCCACCGCCCCCTTAAAAATGTTTACTTTCAACAAACTTCATTTATCAACCTTTATACATAAACCGAATTTTATTTGTCTAGTTCAATTGGTTCGCGAGATATCGTAATCTAAAGTTTTTTACTCACCACCACCGTAAGCCACTGCCCCCACTCAAAAATTTGTTTCCGATCTATTCTCCTAGTATACCTACAGATATTCATTAAGTTTCAATTTTGTGACGTTAACCGTTTAGGATATATTTTTTTTTTTATTTTAGAATGTCTCAATCTCGGCTTTTTTGCGTTTCGGACGCATTGTTTTTCCCCCACTCCTTCACCCTTTCATCCATATCGGCAATTTTTTTGCAAATGGGTCTACTATCGAAGCTCTAAATAAATTTAATTTTCAGCTTCCTAGCATAAGCAGTTGCTGAGATCAAGAAACCAAAATTTTTCGTCTAAAACGCTCCCCCTTCACACCCCCACCCCTCAAAAGGTGTCTACTTAAAGAGGTATACCCAGTCTACCCAGAAAAAAAAATACAACTAAATAACAAAAAGGGTTTGGGGGCTACGATCCTTCAAACAATTTTACGAACACCGTCAGACGTACGGCGTGCGGCGGACAGACGAACTGAAATTTTTTTTTGCTTTTTTCGTGTCTACTAGTCATGAAACGTAAAAAAAACTTTGAGGGTAGCAAATTTTTTTTTTTAAGAATCGATAACAATACTGTATTATAGAAATAATAAAATAAAAGGGAATTTAAAAAAGGTTTTTATTTTATTTTATTTGATGAGCACCAATAGTCGCATTTTTTTGAAGCAATTGATTTCAAATTTCGAAAAAAAAGTTAGTAAAAAGAATTTATGTAAAACAGATTTATTAAAAAAAATTGCCTGGTATGTCTTTTATTTCCACTTTTTAATACTTTTCAATGTCTTTTATTCGATTGTCACAAATAGTTCCGTTTTCATTAACCGATTGATTTCAAAATTCATATTATTCAAGTTCGTTATAATTTAGCAATTTCTTCTAACTATTTTTAAAGCTCGAATGTAATTTTCATGGAAGAGTTACCATAGAAAATAAATTGTAAAAAAATGTTGGGTTATCAGTTCGTGCAACCTTCGATCAAAATAGCATCTATGTAACAAATTGGTTTAATAATACAACCTACGATCAAAATTACAACCTTGTAACAAATTGGTTCAAAAATACAACCTACAACGAAAACATCCATGTAACAAATTGGATTTAAAAGTCTGGGTCTGTAAATCAATAAGTATACAATAATTCACTACGTTAAACCTTTTCTAAAAATATAGCACCCTCAAAAAAAAAATCCATTGGGATTACAGCCAGCAAGCTGTGAAGGTGTTTCGAAATTGCTTAAAACACCCTCTGGCTAATTAATGAACCAACTCCTTAGGAACTAGTCGAACACAGTTTTCAAACCGTCCTTTTTTGGGAAGGTTTTTCAACTGCCATAACCGCAATGGGAAGGCAGCGATCGATTCAAGTTAAGAAGTTTGTTCAGTGGTGTTTAACGCCGAGAAACTATTTTTTTTTAATTTCCCCTAAAGATTCTTCTTCAAACCGGCGACAACAAAGATTCTAAAATTTTGATCAGTTTTTGGAGAATCCTTCTTTAAATAATAAATGATCTTAAATTAAATTCAATTTCTAAATATGAATACCCACTTTTTTAAAAAAAAAAAAAAATTTCTTTTAGGTTTTCAACATCGATTTTGGAAGAAAGCAGAACGCAGTTATGATCTCTATTTTGGATACTTTTAGTCGTTTATGAGTTATAATCAAAAATTTTGTTCGCCTTCAGCATTGATCTTGTGAGCAGTTAACATTTGGTCCGTCGATCTGGATTGATCGACGGACCAAATGTTCGAGTCGCGCGTATCGTCTTCACTATAATTCCACCTTAATGTAATTACGATTGTAAGTACAGTAAATTATAAACTTTTTGAATTTAAAACAGCTAATCTAAGAACTCTACGTGGTAATTTTGCTGAAAGTTTACACGCTAACTATCTAAAATCAAACACAAAATGAAGAACTATCAAAGGGGTTTGGGGGAAAAAATTGCAGCCCGGATTTACTATGTTTCGCATCGTGTATGTCGATGACGCCCGTTTCAGTTTGCCAAAGTAAAAGTTCAACTAATGCAATTAGTTCTTATACTCGTATGAGCAAACTACAACAACTAGTGAAATTGGAGATGTTTGGCAAACATAAACCGACCCCTGTTCTTACACAAAACACCCACCCTGAAATACTGAATAATGTCCTCAAAGATGAGACGAGATGACGAACGCCCTGTAATTGCGAAAATGAAATTGAATATTGCTTACCGCTGTAACATTTCGAACAACAATTATGTTGCCTCGTTTTTTTTTTGCCCCGAATCTCCATGGAAATTGAATTGAATTATGCAGGGCTAGATCATTTATTTTAAATTGCTCAAGTTTGGTAATGGTTTAGGTTACCAAACTGAATTATACTAACGTGGAATTTTGAGTATGTAGAGTTTGTGTCTTCGACATGGCTACACAGATCGACATTACTTTTAGAAAGGTATTTGAAGAAAGTTTTATGTTACTTACAGGTCTGAACAATGCTTCGCCTAAAATTTTATTTTCGGGAAATTTCGTCTTAAAAATCTATTTCTGTCTGAATTGCGAGATATCGAAATAACTTTGACGCCTCGTTCTTCTCGAACCCTCTCGACTCACAAATTTATTTAAGTTAAGGCGGGATTATTTTGTGAAAATTGTCACGTAAATTTGAAAGTATTTAAAGTATCCCTTCTTACTTTGTCTAATTGAAAACGTTATTTTAACAAAATTCGTTCTTAATCTGAAAGTTAGTTTTAGATTCACCTTGTCTCTTCCTTTTTGCCCTTAATTCAATCTTTCCTTTCGTTGAAAATATAGTGAAAATATTGAAAAAAATCTTTTTAAAAATTTCTTAATTTCTTCAAAGATTTCTTGTCAAAAAAAAAGTCAGTGAAACATTTTAGATAAAAAATAAGTCTCTTTTGAGGAAGAAAAACAATTTGAAAATTTTGACGTTTAAGCAGTATGATTTTTCGTCAAATTCTTCAAAAGGAGTTGCCATTTCGAAAAACTATTCGGGATGTAAGCTTTAGTTTTTCGTTTCTTTGTTTGGTTAAATTTTTAATCTTGTTTTTGTTTTGAATCTTTTGTATTGACAAATTTTGAATTTTTAATAGATTTTTGGCGGATTAATAGGTACATCATGATTTTAATATTAAATTTTTTTTTTTGCTTTATTATTTTTTAATAATAAAGTATTTTATATTCGTTTTATATTTCAAAATTTCGAATGTATGAGCTGTAAAAGTTTTATGAAAGTTTTCGAAACATACAATAGTTTTTATAGAATAATTTTGATTTCCTGTTTTATTATTAATTTTTGATTGACATTGATATTTGCATTTTTTTTGACTAAGTACAAACTTAGTAATTTTTCATATATTTTGATCTTTTTCGATTTCGAAATTTCTTGGATATTTCTGTTTTTGCCACTTTAATTTTGGTTTCTGAACTCTTAGTCATCTTAATCATCCCTTTTAATTGTAAATGCTGTTGTACAGTTGTTTATTTCCGAATTTATTTGATTGAAATTTTGATCTTTCGAAACAATTTGAATTTTTTCCGATCTGAAGAACCTTTTAGTTAGGTTTACTGCGACATTTTAATTTAAATAGATTTCCCAATAAAGAAACATTTTTAATCAATCGACTCATTAAGTTTGTGTTGGTTTTCTGACATTTGGTCAATTAATTCATGAATTTATTTTGAGTTTTTGAATTTGAATTGAAGCCCAAGGTGTAACAAGGGGTCAACTAATTTCTAAATAGCATCAGAGGGCCTGACTCTTCTGACTCCTTATTGCTTTGGGATGAATTTCGGCTGATGCAGTTAACCCCTTACGATATAATAATTTTCTTAATAATTTTAATAAAATCATAAAATAAATCAGTAAAATAATTTTAATCCAATAAGGGGCCAGAAAAGTCAAGTTTTCTCATTTTGCTGAAAAAATGAGTTGGCTCCTTGTTGCTCTAAGGGCTTCAATTTAATATTTTAATACCTTTTCGATTTGATCAGTTTTCATGATCCTTATTTATCTTTTTTCTTATTATTTTCCCTTATAATAGTGTATACTTTTAGTCGAATTTCTAAATTTTTTCAGTTAGTTAACATTAGACTTTTCTTTAAAAGAGGTTGAATCTCATACTCCGGCCAAAAAAAAAAATAAGCTTGCTCTTAAAATGTGCTAAAATTTAAAACTTTTGTGATTGAATACGATAGTTTGATTTGCGATACTTCCAATTTCCTAATATTTTTTTTACATTTTACTTTATTATTTTTTAATAATAAAGTATTTATACATCTTTTGGAATTTGCAATTTTTCATTTTCAGTATTTTTATTTGAGTTTTCATATTTTAATATTTTTACCGAAAGATAATAGTTTCGACAATTTTGAATTTTTTTTATCTTTTTGACAATAGTTAATTTTAATTATCAACAATCTTTGCTAACCAAACACAGAAAAAAATTTTTTTCTGATTTTTCTGTTTTTTTTCATTGTGTTTACACTCAAAGAAAAAAGTTGGTAAAATCAAACAAAATTCCCCTATGAAAATGAGCCTATCAAGGAAAATGGTAAATTTAACCAATTGAAAATGGTTGAAAGTTAATTGTTAAATTAACGAAGGTAATTGTATTTTAACAAAGGTAATTGTATTTTAACAAAAAGTATGGTACATTAAACCGTAAATTGTCAGTTAACAATAATAACTGTTAATCAACTATATAACTGTACTATATCTGAATAAATGGTTACTCAACAATTCATCATAACAATTTATCTATTGACTAACAATTTTTCGTTGGCTTCGCAAAATCTTTTATTTTGAGACATTCGTTGTTTGTATTATACCTAAATTATAAAATAGTTCTTCACAAAGATTATTATTTCACTACAAATAAAACAAGAAATTTTATCAAGCATATTGTGTTATTTATTTAAGGTTTCAGAATTCAGGAAACAAAACTTATTATTACAACTTATTACTAAGAAAACTTATTATTAAAAAAAAATTCTCAAAAATATTTTTGTCTTATATTTATAAGAATTACTGGCCTCCAGGAAAACTTTCCACGGTTTTAATTAAGTCCTATATAGGTTTTTAAAAAATTTTAAATTTCCTCAAATAGTTCTTAAAGACAGGCGTACAAAATCATTAGCTTTTGCAGGACTGGCAGGATTTTCCAACGATGATATTGCGGAGCAAGAAGAAGTTGAATTGTTCTGTTCTAACCAATGTTTGATATATAAATGAAATTCTGTGTTTGTGGAATCTGTATCACATGTTTGAGGGGCACTATAATTCTAAAGAGTATTTTTTTAATGCATGTAATTAATTGAATATTAATTACCATAAAACTTGCCTGTTTAATCCTCCAAGCCAGAAGTTTTTTACGAAACTCAATTTTGCTTCCAATTGTATAATTTTTAAATAATACACTCAAGTCTGCCTCTGCTATATCTTTAAGCTGATCTATCGTAATACTATGCACTGAAATAAAACCGCAGTATAAAAATATGCTTAGTTTTTTAAAGAAATATTACTGACCTAAAAAGTCTGAAAACAGTTGTTCAAAACCCCAATTTTTTAACAGTTCCTTTAATTCTGATTCTGGGTCAAAATGCTGTTCGGTATTTATTACATTTACATCCAGCACTAAACTTTCACTAGCGTCTAGAGCTTCACTTAATATACTGTCATTCAAATTAGGAACATTTATTAGCAAATTTTCAATAACTTCCATTTTTGTGCGATGGTAATATAACAATTTTTCAAACTCTATTCGCAGATCACAACCATGGTATTTGAACTTTTCTTGTCACACTACTTCAATGTAAAATAGTGCGCAGTTCATTTTTGCGATCGGAAACGGTTTTCTTAGAAAATACCATTTAATAGTAAAAACAAACCATATTTTGGGTTGAATCTCAAGTTTCCATTACAATGCTTGGTATTTTCATACGGTTTCATGTTCCAAATCACATTTTTGTATTGTTGATCAACAATATGTAATGTAATTCAACAAGTTTCGTTGGTAACACAACAATGTTCATATTAATTGCTTCATATGTCTATTAACAAGTTTTACCTATTTAGATTAACATTTGTGAAATGGTTAAAACCAAAGAAGACATTGTTTGATTCAACTAAAATTGAGAAATTTTTAATTAATAATTATTCTTTTTTCCTTTAACCAATCACTTTTCATTGAGTGTAGAAACAGACTTTTTTGTTTGATTCACGATTTTTGAACATACTCGTACACCGTTTTAGACTTTGACCAGTTGATTTATTTGGATATTTTTGGTATGTTTTCAAATATTTTATGTTTTCCAATTTGACAGTTTTCTAAGTTCTTGATTTTACCATTTTTCATTAATTAATTTTTTCAGTATTTCTTTCATTTTAAATTTATGAGAAATCTAAAGTTATGATTTTTTCAAAGCAGTTTATTGAAAATTTTAATTTTCTATTCGCCAATTTTTGATATTTTCAATTTATTACTTACGTGTTTTTATTTCGTATATTTTTCGGGATTTAAAACTTTATAATTTCTGCATCTTGGACTTTATGATTCATGACAGTTTATTTGATCTTAGAACCACTTTGTTTGAACTATTTTCAATTTTTGAAATCATTTTTTTACAGATTTGAAAAGGAGGCGCCAGCACCTTTAATTTGAGTGTAAGCTGATGGTCTTTGTAACTAGTGCTTAAGAATAATTGTGTGTATTTATATACCATTTATCAAAATATAATAATAATAATAATAATAATTTGAGTGTTCACTTGTCAAAATCGAACAATTGCGAGAGAATTTGGAAAAATTGCCCTAAAATTTGGCATGGGGTACACCATGGCATTTTTTTGAAAAGTCAAAATTTTCGATTTTCGTTTTTTTCACCGCAAACGAAAGAGTAGTTCAGCAGATACCCAAAAATCCAAACAAATTTAAAATCGGATCAAAAATGGGAGAATGGTGGCCAAAAACGTCGATGTGTAGTAAACAAATTTATTTACTAAAATTTTTTAACAACTTTTTGAATTTTTGATTTTTGTTTTAAAAGTTCTAATCTTTTAGGTTTTTCACCTTTTACTTTAATATTTCTAAATCATACGATATTTTGGTGGATCTGTTAAAAAGATTTGCCATCCCGAAATTTTGCAGTTAATTACAAGTTTTCTTTAATTTTAAACAACAATTGGGTTTGAGCACTTAGATTTTTATCATTTTTGCATTTTCGTTATCGATATTTTTTTCCCTTTAATTATTGGATCTAACCGCTGTGGAAAATACCCAAAAAATTAACTGAAAGAAAAGTTGAAGTACGCCACGGAAGAACAAATAGACCAGGATACATTTTCTGTAGGACGATCTTGGTATTCATTCACTCAACTAAATTTTTTCCAATGGTGACCCCTTCATTATTTTACGCTTACGAGACTGTCAATAGCTAAACAAATTTTAAAACAATTTCGAAAATTGAATACAACTTTTTGCGAAAGACCCACGATAAAGAAAACCTTTTCCTTGAAACGTAATTCCGTCAATTAAAGCGATTTATCAATTTCGTAAAGTGCATAAACAGTCCACAAGCATCTCCTTAATTAATATTTGCTTTCATGAAAAACTTTCCGGAGTTAAAAGAAAACTCTTTTTAAAAACTTGAGAAAATTTATGAAAATACTCAAGTCAAGCACCGGCTCAACACTTTTCATTTTATACTTTGCGCAACTACCACCTTTTCGTCCTGAGAAGAAATTTATTGGATACACCGGTCAACATGTTTTTATGAACGGCATCGAAAAATGTTTCAAATGAATCGGTAAAAAACTTTACCAGCACAAAGGTTAAAGGATTTTCGTCATCCTTTTTTTACTTACATATTTTTCATCGTTTTTGCAGAAATCAGGTTCAAGTGGCTGCATGTTGGCCGACATAAACACACTGTACTCCAGGGAGTGGCCTTAATTCACTAAGCCCGAGATGTCTATCGACTGATAGATTGTCTTATATGGTTGTGAGTGGTAAGTCCTGTCGCCGAAAAAGACTAACCCCTCTGTGAGGCGATAGTATAAACATGACCGGGAACTCAACTAAGAAACAAGTTGCTGCCACCCTGGCTTCTTCTTTTGGAAGGATCGAAAATCAATAAATCCTAGCAGGACGAGATGAAGGATGAGGCAAAATTCTTCGGTTGATCCTTGCTGGCAATCTGATTTCAGAAATAACCATTACAGTTCGGATACATCGAGTAGAAGGTCCTGTCATTGGTGACCCAAAAACTAGGACTCTGTATCCCTATTTCGAATTCTATTTGCAAAGTTCAGGACAAGATCTCGTGGGAAAGATTTTGCGTGTTGTTTGTCTTTATCCGGGTTCTGTCGCATTTCGTATCGATAAAATCAGTTTCAAGATCTAATTGATGTGTTCGCCGTCATAAATAATTCGTTTCGGGGGAGGTTTCCAAAGGACACACGTCGTTCCGTATCTTGAGCAAAGTTTTTCGCAGTTTTTTTTCCTGTTTACCGAATAGTCTGCCGATAGTACGTGGCCGGGCTAACTTTACTCCAATCGTCGTAAAAACAAAGAAATTCGGATGGAGGAAAGTAAAGCCGCATGCCCGTAAGAAAGGACTTTGATGGCCAGACGACTTTATGTCCGGTTTGGGATTTCCAGACGGTTTGATAGACGGAAATAAGTGAAAGTCTCTCCTGTCTGTCGCCGGTTTCCGGTCGTTTCACTTTTCGTCCGGTTTGTTGACGATATTAGGGAGTTATCGGGTGACGACTGGGATAATTTAATTACGTGATTAAGGGATGGTTTTCAATTTTCGTTGTTGAAGGCAACGAACAACTACCAAGCTATTTCGCATCGAATAATATTCGAATTTTTGTAAATATCCGCAGGATATTTTCATTTTATATGATTCTTTCGCAGAATATGATTTATATTTTATTCGCTAAAAGCAAACAATACAAAAGCATATACGAAAAAGCGAAGATACTTAAGTAAAGTCTTGAGCGCCTTAAGACATTTGTGGCATCTCTATTTAAAGTATTCTCATACAAGACGACGTCGTCGTTACGATATTCTTGTATTTTTTCAAGAATTTCTTTTTCCTTTGAACAAAATTTTCCGGGCGAAATTCTGGTTGAATTTTTTCTCCATACAAATTTTTCGTCTCATTTTTAGTTTACTTAAATTAATTAATCACAATATTTATTCTGTTTCGCGAGAGTGGCTCCTTCATATCCGTCGAAAGGATCTTATCCAATTTAGTCGTCGGATGTGCAAGCTTGGAAATCGTGGAAAAAAATCTTTGAGAATTGGTTCGTATTTTTAAACTGTTGAATCGAATATCTTAAAAGTCTGTTTCAATTAAAGTAAAAAATAAAACGGGCAAATAAGTATCTACGATAAAGATTAGTTCCGGTAAAAGTCTTCGTCGTTTTCGGCGAAGTTCAAAAAAGTTGCTACCCCGAAATTCCGACGTTTACGAGGCTTTTTAAAAGTAAATTCTTTAAGTTGCCTACCCTGAAAAAACCGAAAACCAGGTATTTTGAGGGTGACAATAGGCTTACAAATTCTGTTAGACGCCAACTTTAACTGCATGTTGGACTTGGTTCTGAAAAATAATGAAGTTGTGCCCAAACTGTTGGCAGACTTTCGGAATTAGTAATAGTGAGATTTGATTAAAAAAAAATTCAGTTTTGAAGCCTTCCTATTCCATGCAGTTGTTCTGGCTAATGAATTTCTTCATTTTTTTCTAGGCAAAAATATTTGATTGGCGGATATGGGGACCGAATTCCGGTATGGATGCGATATAGATTCGGCGAAAAAAAAGGAAAATACAAAATTTTTTCCAGGTAAGAAAATATATGACCACATTACAGTCTGTGTTTAAAAGTAGACGTAATGAAATAAGCAACAATAATAGCAGAGGTATTGTACTTGTAGCCGAGAAACATTGCTAGAAAATAAATTAAAAATTATAAGAACAATTGGAATATACACCTGGGCGCAAACTCCACATGAACAACACAAAAATTAATTTGGGGTAGCTTTTCAACTTTAATATTAAACAGCCGATTAAAGTGAAACGAGGTTAATCAATCAAATCAAATCAAATCAAATGATTGAAATAATCGAATATTATCCTTCGCTTGTTCGACTGATCATTTGATACTTTTGATTTCGATTAAGCATTTAATTTATCGCTTAATTTGTTGTGATTGTGGCCGGCTGTTAAGTTAAAGCATAAAAGTCAACACGTCCGAACTGTAAAGTGCGTTATAATAAATAATTTGCGACTCTCTACACCCTCATAGACAACAGAAATAGCGACTCTCTACTCTTCATCGGCAACAGTGATAGCGACTCTCTATACCTCATCTGCAACAGTACCCAGCAGGCAAAGTTACATATATAGGGTGTTTTTTTAGGTGCATGAGAACTTAAAATTATAATACAAGACAGAAATATTGTTAGAATGAAATTTTTTTATTATACTGTGGTAGATAATTTCATGGCATTTATTTTTTAAATATGATTTCCGTCATATGTCCGCCGCGGCTACGAGTTACATGGTCCATTCGATCAGTCCAATTTTTGACTACTTTTTCCAATAAATCTGGCCGTATGGCGTCAATAGTGGCTTGAATATTGGCTTCCAATGCTTCAAGAGTTCTCTTCGCAAACAGATTTATTTTTTTCAAAGTAAATTTCCACAATTTGGAAGCGTTGTTCTGGCGTTAAACGATTCATGATGACTTGCCAAACCTTACTGAACAGAAATGTCAACACAGTTTGACATTCTCAGCTGTCAAACCACAGTTATCGATATCAAAAATTCTCATGCACCTAAGAAAACACCCTATACTATATACGACAATAAAGATGATACGTATAGTTTGAAAGAGCACTTTATATTTACTGCGATTCTACCACTGAGATATAAGAAATGAAGACCATATCAGCTTATTTTCGTATGAAATTTGACAGATTGAAATAGCCGATGAAATCGTACCTTCTCGCTCCTTCTTAAATTCCGAATTTCGAAACATGGACACCAACTTAAAAAATTTAAAATTACAATTCGAATTGTTAGTTTCCATTGATTGATTTGAAGGTGAGTTATTACCTCTGAACTAGGCGCCGGAACTGAACAAAGTTTTATTCGTTTCGTTTCAGGTCCGCGAATACGAGTTTAGACGATTATAACTGTTATAACGGTTGAGCATGTGATACGTTATTTTTGAATTTGGCGCCATTCTGACTAGTAAGTAAATGACACTATATTCGTATTGCAGTAGCCAATATTCCCTGTAAAATTTATACAACTTTGTTACAATTTTATAAACTCACATTCTTTCAATACCTTGCATTGTTTATCCTGTAAAGTATATAACTAAATGCAAATAATTTAGTATTTTTTCAATTCGAAATTACTACTAAAAGTTAGGATTTAATTTTTTACGTTGTCTGATCTGATGGTGCTGTCATTGTTTTCCCTTCTCGCCTTAATACATGCAGAAACCATGTTAATGACTCTTTCCTTCTTAAGATTCAGGTCATCTGTGACTCAATCCTAATTTGTGCCCCGGATAACTTTCGAAGTTTCTCTAAACTTAAAATGAAATGAATTTTTGAAAGAAACCAACAGAAATGTTTCAATCAAAAATTATATTATTTGCATTACCAATTTTGGATCTAATGAAAGTATAAAATCATCATAATTTTGTTCAACAATGCAGAAACTTGGCTTATCATGGACAACTTTTTCGAAATATTGACATTTGAAAAACGTTGGCTATGTGAGATAGCAAATCGAGGTCTCCATTTATTATATCTCAGTAGATTCTACGTATAATACTCTACGTGCTTATATGAAACATACGTACGTTCTTTGTACGTACAAAATTTACTTCAATTCTACGAGTGTGAAACGTATTTACTCGCCCTTTTTTTTTATTTCCACCTTTTACATAGAGAAATGAAGAATTCGACATTTGTCAATTTTAACTTAATTAAATTACCATTTCCGTGAAATCAATCCCATTTATTATTATCTTTATTAATGTTTTTGAAGTAATGATTATTTACAGTTAATATTATCACACAAAATATATACATACATATTTATAAATCAAGATTTTGTTTTCTTCGATTTCTTCCTATATTACATGGTACCTTCGCAATGAAATATAATACTACATACTTGTTAGTTATAAAGGCAAAATTAATCGATTAAACGATTATTTTCTACATGTTAAATCGTAAATCGACTATTACATGTCGATTAATCGATTAGTTAATTTTAATTGCAATCTCTTAACGAGGTCCCTTTCAATTCACCCGTAGTATTTCTTAAGTGCTTCTTAGTGTTTTATCATAGAAAAAAAAACTTTATACTTTTAAAAATACAATGCTTTATTGTTTTGCGTTGTGCGAGGTAATCGATTTATAGCAGTTTTTACAACATTTTAGTGAAAAAATTTTGTTCACAGCCCTTTAACTGAAAAACGGGCTTATTGACCAATTTTACTTTATTTTTTTTTAATAATAAAGTATTGTGATCGACCTGAAATTTAAAAAAAAATTTGCTACCCTGAAATTTTGTATTTACACGTTTGAGGACTAGTATACACCCCAAAAAAGCAAAAAAAAAAATTGTCCGTCTGTCCGCCGTAGACGCCGTACGCAAAATCGTTTTAAGGCGCGTAGCTCCCAAACCAGTTGAGATATTAAATTGAAATTTTTATGGTGGGTAGATTGAGTGAACCCCTACGGCTGACAAGCTAAGAAATAACCAGGAGGCTATTTGGAACGTTATTTTTTAGGTTGTCTGTCGCATAGTAACCTACACCGCATCTCATCATTAAACACGTTTCGGACTTCTACCCATAAAATAATAAAGTTGCGCCCAGACTGTTGGCAGATTTTTTATATTAATATTATAAAAGCCTTATTTTCACCTTTCATTCGAATGTAAATTTATTACTTTATCTGATGAATTTTCAAACTTACTCACGTTTAATATAAGACATTTTAGCGATATAGCAATTCTTTTTTTTTTTTTTTTTTAAAAAAAGTGTAACTAAAAAAGGAAAACCAATATCAGTAAAACGTTTTTTGGCCAAATTACCAATAAACTTCTAATTCTGCTCCTTAGATTGTTCGACTTTGAAGTTTTGAGTCCCTGGAAACACTCCTTTCTAACATAACGTCGAAAGCACACGTCCAAAAATAGGGAGAAGAGATGGGCACCTCATTTCAGGAAACTTCGTCATAACAACCTTAGCGCATTTATTTAAAGAAGAAAACCTAGGTGTGAATTAAATAATTGTTCATAATTTTAACTACTTCATTTCCATTTATGCTAATGTTTTAGGTTTTAGAGAAATTATTTTTTTAAGTCAATAAAACAAAACAAGTGAAATGGTTTTAATGAAAATGTAAAAATCATGTTTTGGATTTAATTTTTAATTTGAAAACGGTATGGATTTAGAAACTAGGTATGTGATGGTTGTTCAACAAATTTTGGGTATTAAAACGATTACCAGGTGTCAATAACACGTTATTAAAAAAAAAGAATTACTCAAGTAATGAAATGGTTTTCATCAAATGTAAATAACTTCTAAAGTAGCTTAAGGGGTTATATGCAGTCAGGAGGACGAGAAAAGCGATTTTTCATGAATTTCTCTTTGAAAGACATTTATTAATTTATTAAGGTAAACATTTATATATACATTATGGTAACTTTTAACTTTATTCTGATATTTTTTATTTGTAAAAATAACGATTTTTATAACTGCCGGGAACTCCTATAAAAAAAAAACTCGTTTTGCGATGACCACTATATCTCTGGATAGGATCATTCAAAATATAAAGATTTCAATAGTATAATGTATTATCTAGTACTTAATCGAAGGAATACACAAAACATTAATTTTTAACAAAATGGCGGCTTCTAAAAAAAAAAATTTCGAATTTCGATAAAAAATTCGTCCTTAAATTTTGTATAAAATGGAAAATATTTATCGGAGAGATAAAACCTTCGATTAATCACTAAAAAATACATTTATAAAGCTTGTGTAAGATTTTGAGATTGATCGGTTTTGCCGTTTCCGAGAAATCTTGGTCACCGACTTTAAAAACACAGTTTTGAGAAAAACGCGTTGAAAGTTTCAAAAGCACTTTCAAACGATCCGAGACGCCTTTACAGATATGACTGTAACTTCGAGAATATTTGTCGGAATGACATGAATTTTTCTGTGGATATACTTAAATATATGTACATTACGAAAATGAAATAAAAATTTTTTTTTTTTTGAAAATTCTGACTTTGTAGAATATTGAATCCAATTTCGAATTAAATTTTCAAACAGATTTTGAATTAAAATCTTCTTATTGTGGGGATTTTGCGATGCGTTCAACGGTCAATTTT
Organism: Beris morrisii; assembly: GCA_951812415.1. NCBI lineage: Eukaryota > Metazoa > Arthropoda > Insecta > Diptera > Stratiomyidae > Beris > Beris morrisii. The sequence continues at coordinate 104,804,835 of OX638313.1, read as the reverse complement.
TTGACCGAACGTTAGAATATTGAAAAAACTGGATTCGATTTAAATTTTTTCAGAGTTTCGATTTATTTTTTTGAACCGTTTTTGTCCACTGCAAATAAAGTTCCAAGCGGTATACAATGCCGAAATTTATCAATTCCTAATATTATTAATTACTTTATTATTTTAATAATAAAGTATTGCTATTAATTATTAAAAAAAAAATTTGCTACCCTTAAAATTTTTTCTTCCACGTGTCATGACTAATAGACACCAAAAAAGCAAAAAAAAAAATTCACTCCGTCTGTCCGCCGTACACCGTCCGCCGTACCCAAAATCGGGGCTTATAGCTCCCAAACCCTATGAGCTATTAAATTGAAATTTTTTTTCTGAATAGACTGGGTAGGACCCTTTAAGTGACCACTTAAGGGAGGTAAGGGAAGCGTTTAAGACGGAAATTTTGGTTTATAGATCTCAGCAGCCGCTTATGTTAGAAGGCTGAAGCTTGGAATTTACATAGAGCTTCGATAGTGGACCCATTTGCAAAAAAATTGCTGATATGGGTGAAGGGGTGTGGGATCGGGGGAATAATAATGCGTCCGAAACGCTAGAAAGCCGAGATCAAGATGTTCTAAAATCCATATCTCCTAAAATCGGTTAATGTCACAAAATTAAAACTTAATGAACATCTGTGGGTATACTAGGAGAACAGATGGAAAACAAATTTTTGAGAGGTGGCAATAACGTACGGAGGTGGGGTGAACAACTTTAGATTACGATATCTCACGAACAAATTGCATTAGAAAAATAAAAATTCGGTTTCTGTATTAAGGTTGACAAATAAAGTTTGCTTAAAGTTTTATTTCTAAAGGGGGCTGTGGAGCATGGAAGTGCAGGGGATAAGAATTTTTCTAAAAAATAACGTCTCATATCTCAAGATCAGTGTAAGATAGATGCTTCGAATTTTTACCATAAGTAGGTCTAATAGACGCGTACCAGAAAAACAAATGTCGAGGGTGTAGAGGGTGAGGGTGGGGGAGGGTGAAAAGAAAAAAGTTCAGATTTTTATATCTCGAGAACCTATAATCATCAAAGGGTGGAAATTCCTATTTAGATAGAGCTATTGTAGTAGCATGTCGGAAAAATATAAATTTGTATAGGGGTAGTATGGTACGGAAGTGGGGGGTGTTTTTCCTTACTATAGAACGGCTCATGCTAGAATGTTTAAACTCGGTATTTATATGTAAATCAACTAGGAAAGTAATATTGATTAAAAATCAATGCAAATATCTATTGGCGTTCGGAAGGGGGCAAAAAAAACTATCAGTGAAAATGGAATGCATATATTTTCACGATTTCCGTCATATCTATTAGGTCTTTCCAAATATTGAATTCATTTTTATTCTCCGGATTCTTCATATAAATACCTAGAAAGCGTTTTCAACATTTTTTGAAATTCGACCCCCAAGGTAGTGTAAAGGGGTTGTATACATTTTCACGAATTCAGCGGTATCCCTCAGGTCTGATGAGATAACGAATAATATAGTTGCCCCGAGACTGTTGGCAGATTTTTTGCTCTTCAGATGAGATTTTGAGCATTGTTGTTTTTCCATTATTGTTACTTCGTGCTGCTATTCCGTCCTGGTTGCTTCCTTAATGGAAAGTAAAATCAAATATCTCGGCAATGGTTTGTACTAAAAAGTTGAAAGTTAGTAAAAGAAAGCTCTTTTAAAAGTGAATATTTTATCAGTGAAAGTGGGAAATCGAATATATTAATAATCACAATTTTAATTTAATTTTCACATAATACATTTTTTTTATTTTCGCTGCATGTTAGCCTGTGAGCTATTTCTTAACCCTTCGTGGTCACACGGGATATAATCTACCCGACGACAAACTTTGGGCGTAATATGGACGCTCTTTATATGTCAGAATAAATTTCTTTTTGGAGCACGCACTATGCTACTATTTTTTTTCCAAAAGCAGCATATCTAAAAAGTGAAACGCCAAAATTTTATGAAAAAATATTGAACATTGACGAAGCAATTTTTTTTTATTTGTTTAACATGACGCCATTTTATTTTTTATAAATAAATTTTTCGTACATCATCTAGAACATTTAGAGCATGTTCCGTAATTTTGTTAATCACTTCGGACGGATAGTTTGGTCACAATACCATTTTGAACTTTTTGACTGGGTAGAATCGACCCAGTGTGACCACCGAAATTAAATACAGAGGTGTGACCACGAAGCGTTAAAAAAAGGCTGATTAATTAATCTTTCTATTTTTCTTTAGTATCTAGTGCCAAATCATAATTTGGTTCCATTTGAATAGTAGTCTAGTTCCATCCAATGTACTCATTTTATACAAGCTGATCCTACCGAATTTGAGGTCAAGTTACACTGTATAAAATGGCGCCCAATGTAGGGCTCGAAGATGTGACTATGAAACCCTACTGCCCAATTTAGACGGTTAGGCTGAAAATGCCCTACTATCAAACTACCTTCCATAAGGCCTTACCGAGTCTACGAGGCAGGGAAATAGCTTCGGTAATGCCTTATGGAAGGTAGTTTGTTAGTAGGGTGGGTAGAAAATCTAACTAAAATTAACTTCTAAAAAAACTAGTTTTCGAGTAATGTAAAATATCGTTAAACTTCGCTTGCTTCAGAAGACACAAAAAAAAATTATGCAAGGCTAATAAATATGGTTTTTTACTACACGTCATCACCGACTGGAAAAGAAGCTACTCGTGTCGCGCCAGTCTCAAAATGAACCGAAGCCATCAAGAGTTTGAAATGGTGAAAAACTTTTTCTGTAGACGCCAGCTAAGCCCATCTTGGAATTAGTTCTTGGAAAATGTGCGTTTGGTCAATGGATTGATATTCCTGAACACTGTAAAGGTTCACGGATAGTTTGTCGAAATTTTTGTTATATACTCACAATTTTTCTATGAATTTCTACGAAGGGAAGTTTTTACAATACCAAGGAGCCACATAAAAAATTCGAAAAGAAATTGTTCATTTTTCCAGGGATTGAATTTTGAATTTTTTTTTTATTAAAACACCAAAGTGTAGGATTAGATATTGCTACGAAGTTGAGCGTTAAGATACATCCCAGTTCCACAGAAATTTTTGCAATTAGATTTTTATTTTCATTTTGATTAAATTCTTGTAACCACTTCTAGCCACTGTAAAACCTACCAGAGCACTTGGTATTTATCTGATAACTCTTCGTCTACGATGATGGAATTTTTTTGAATGTAATCAAAACGCACATTTGAAAATGGTAGTTGTTACGTTTTGGGGAAAATTACTATTGTAATTGCTTTCCATGAAATACTACAGGTTCGAGATACTTCAAGTGATTTAACAGGTTAATTACCCACTTTGGCTTCATAAATATGTAATAGCTTCTTACATCATACTTCAAGGATCTTCATGACTTATGTCGGCCAAGAAAGTTAAGAGAATTTTTTTAAAAAAAATATATGCCACAAGTAAATATATCAAGGACTACTGAATATCATAAATATAAGAACGACCTCTACTGGACCCGAGTTAAGAAATGAAAAGATTTTTGCACTTTGACACGATTACAACACCCAAATACGTAGAAACGTTGATTCTAAATCATACTAACTTTAAGCGGGATGAAAGCACTCCAAGTGCCAAATAAATTGAATTTTGCGATTATCCTGTTTTTCATTTACAACAGTACTTCCCCCGTCCACCCAACCTCTTGTTTCATCCTGACGAAAAGAAGATTTACGGGGTAGAAAATATTTCACACGTTTGGCGTAGAGGGTGGAATCCGGTGGAGCCTAAAGGAAATTACAACATAACAAGAATAATAGCCGGGGATATACAATTTGCCACACCCCCAGTCTCCCTACACCACTGGTTCGGAAACTATGAAGAGCGAAAGTTTTCTTTTATGTGGGGGAATCCCCGACGCGACTGTGTGTAACTAAAGAGAATGTACCTTTCTGCTTTCTTTCATTTAGCCGCGAAGTCGGTGCTTCGAATCAAAGAATTCAGGATAAGCGTTTTGTGTAAAACGCTGCTATCTGAAGGTAGGCAGGCAGCCAGGAAAATTTATCCTTGCCACCGGTATACAACAGCGTTTTGGATGGATGCACAGGTAAGACCTTTTCGAATGGAAAACGCTTTTCATTTACAGGGTTTTTCGAGTGAAAAACATCACATCTCCATATACGACGTATAGGTAATAACCGGAGGTGCGCTACGAAGGATCTCCCTTTATTGTACAAACATCAAATAGTAGAAATTTTTTTTTCACCCTCTATTCATTCCCGGAATGAAAGCTTTCCAATCTTTTTGGATTTTGATTTTTTTTTTTTATCCGCAAAAATGAAAAGCGCTGTCTGTTTTTGACAGGCATATATAGAAATTCCGACTACCCAGCCTCATCCCGTCAATTTTCTGGTAATTTAATTTTCGTTTTATGTTCTTGTACCTTTTTGACTTGGTCGATCCTTGCGTTTGGTAAGGACCTACTGTACGGTAGACGTGGCGATGATTCAACAAAAGGTTTAGTCGTAACCTAGCTGTTAGTCCTTTCTATTCGGTGAATACCGCAAACAAAAAGGGTTCAATTCGAGGTGAAACAAATTCAATTCAGTGCTGAAATGTATGCGAAATCTGGGTGCCAATCACAAATTTTTAATGGAGGAGTTAACCTATGGTCCTTTTTTTATTTTTAGAGCTTCTGACAGGATAATAATCATTAAAAACAGGTGAAGTGTCCAACAATTTATTAGGGTGTCGTATCCCTGTCTGTATTTCGGTTACATCGGACTGAAATATTTTGTTCTATTTTTGCACATATTTTTTAAAATTAAAAAAATTAAATCACAGAACTAACAAATAGAGGACTAAGAGGACTCACCCTCTTAATTCATTTCTAGAACTTCAAGGGTTGTTGTTATTTCGTATGGGGGAAGACACGCAGCGAAGCAGCACATCTTGAGCACTCAGGCCAACATGTCCCATTGTACTCGAATCCCCCAGTCTCTATCCGAACCTTTTCGTTCTTCTTCCGAATTGCAAGAGCTCAGGTAGGGAGCAAGAGTGGAGTTCCTCCATCCTCATTACATCAACTCCGTATACATGCATTCTCGCAAAAGAGTAAGCTGGACAATCTAGAAGGAAATGCTCCGTTGTTTCGTCGCTATCGTCGCAAGCAGTGCACATGGGGTCGTCAATGATTCTCAATCTGACCAAGTGCAGGCCACACGAGTTATGCCCTGTGTGAACACCAACCGGATTCTACCGCATTCTCTTCTACTCAATTTGAGAAGAAAAGCAGCGGTTCGTCCACTTGGTCTCTCAATAAGGTTTCTAGTCTGCTGCATTCCCGGAAGATTTACTCACCCACTCAGCAATGGCAGCCCTAACAGAGGCAACAGGCACACCGAAAACTTGTTCTGGTCCGACCATGGCTGACTCCGATCCAGCCTTTGCTAATGCATCAGCTATTTCATTGCCATTTATACCCTGGTGGCCTGGAGCCCATATGATCTTTCAGTCATTGAATCTGCCAACAGAATTGAATCGTTCTTTACACTCACGTACCATCTTCGAAAAAACGATTGGATTATCTAGGGACTGTAAAGCGGCCTGACTGTCGCTGAAAATGCAAATTCGCCTGCCTCTCTATCTGCCCTCTATAATCCATTCTGCCGCCTTAAGGATCGCATATACTTCAGCTTGAAAGAGTATAGTATGTTTTCCTAGGGCGAAAGAGTACTTCAGTCAATGAGCCGTCTGTATAGAATATATGAGTGAGTCCGCTAAGCACTGCGGACTGGTTTTCCCACTCTTCCCTACTCGGGATATCTACCTGATATTTCTTTTTGAGCATACAGGCCGCAGTCATATCATCCGAAGGCATATCGAAGATGGAGTTCCCAGACAATCTTCGAGCCATTTCTCCATAACCCGTGCAATGCTCTTTTCTCCACAGGCCTAATCTCATTAGTCTTGCTTCTGCCTGAACAACAATGTCAAGTGGTGGCAGATTGAGCAGTGCATCAAGTACCGCACCCGGGGTGGTACGTAAGGCATCTGTTTCACCGATGCAGACTGTCCTCTGTAGTGTGGCGAGACTAGCTCTAATGTATGCACATTCGGACTTAGTCCACCGAACCGCTGATGCATAAATTAGGATGGGTCTTATAATGGCTGTATATAGCCAATATACCATTGAAGGCGTAAGACCTCATGTTCTGCCAAAAGCTCTTTGGCACTGCCAGAATGTTACTAGCGCACGGTTCGTCTTTGTATCTACATGTTCCTCCTAGAGATGCTTGTTATCCAAGATAATTCCAAGATACTTAACTTTCTCCGACGGCTGAATTATTTCACCCTTCAGCATTGTTAACACTAGACCCTCAGTCTTTCCTTTTCTAGTAAATAAAACTAACGCAGTTTTGCTAGGAGTCACTGAAAGTCCTTGTCTTTCGCACCAGCCATCGAGCATCCATAGAACTCTCTGCATTTTGTCACATACATCGCTGAGTGTCAAGCGTTACACATTTGGATAAATTAAGGAGAAAAGAATGGTTTTGTCAACGATAATGTATGCCAACTCGAACACGTCTCGCTCTTGATCTATATTGTAGTAAGGAGTAACACCCAACGATATTCCAGTGCCGTTTCTGAGCTGTCTAGAATAAAAAGGCGACAAAATATTTCACTCGACTAAAAAAAAACGTGATCGCGTACGAGAGTATGCGGAACACGCTGGAATTTGACTAAAAAAGTATGAATGTAAGAATGTCTCCTTATTGGAAGTGTGTCATACAATTGGAGTAAAATTCAAATTCTCGCCTTGTCTCGTCTTTGCTTGACGTACATCGCCTCTGCTCGCTCGCCTCAGCTCGCTTGCTTCTCGTCGTTCACTCGTCTCCGCTCGTCTGCTCTACTCGCCTCTGCTCAACGTGATTCGACTCTGTCCATCTGGGTTTGCTTCCACTTGCCTCTGTTCGTTTTGACATGCCTCTACTCGTCGACTCTGCCCCTCTTGCCTTTCCTCGTTCCTGCGCATCGTTGTTTGCATTGTGACTTGTCGTAATCCGCATTGGCTTGTAGTAGCTCGTCTATACTCGACTTTTGGCACGAATCTGTTCGTCTTGTGTCGACCTTGCTCGTTGTTAGTCATCTTTCTCTGTATTCGTCTCTGCGTGTGGCCATTGCTCTGGTCATCACCTTTCCCTGTCTTTGTCTCTGCGTCTGGCCTCTGCTCTGATTGTCATGTCTCTCTGTTTTCGTCTCCGCGTGTGGCCATTGCTCTGCTCGTTTCCCTTTCTTCGTCTCTACGTCTTCGTCTTTCCTTGTATTCGTCGTGGCTTACTCTGCTTGTTGTGGCTCGCTCTGCTCGTTGCGGCTCGCTCTGCTCGTTGTGGCTCGCTCTGCTCGTTGTGGCTCGTCGTTGTTCTGCTTAACGCGTCTCGTCTCTGCCCTCTCGTCAGAGGTTAACCACACCAACCCCTATTTCTAAATCTATCTATCTATCTGCCCTCTCGTCTCAGCTCGTCGAATCTCGTTTCTGATCGTTCGTCTTTGCTCATAGTAGGATGTAGCGGCTGGCTGCTTCGTCGGTGATGGCTACGCTTGGCTCAGTGCGTACTGACTCTGACTAGCTCAGATTACTTTAAGCGGATTTGTAGAAACCACAGCCTTAGAGCAGACTCAGCGTCATCATGGCAGTCCCAAAATACTTGAAGCGGATTTGTGAAAACCACATCCTTTACGTAGGATGGTACCGGTCAGTGACGGCCGTTAGCCCAGTCTTTTAATCCCCTCAAATTTATGTTTCGGCGGAATTGTAAAATCCACAGGCTAAAACATAGGTCGACTTGATTGAGTACAGACTTCAGTTTTCACTCCGGCGGAAATATAAAATCCACAACCTTCGTTACTGGCTGATCGCTGCCGACTCGCTCCCTTCAGGTCGCTCGTTATCCCTTTAATAGTGACAAAAACTAACTGCGAATTAGAAACAAAGTACAATTTAGTATATTTTGTTTTCTATATTCATTGTTGGTGCTTAGAATAATTTGTTTCTGCGATTATTCATACGAATTCCGTTTTCATTGTTGTCTAGTCTTTGTATTTAATTCAATGATCTGTGTCAAGTTTTTGTGGGCGGAAATTTGTCCCTAGAATTGCCGTCCTCACAAAATTAACAATATCGACATTTTTATTCTTTAACTAGCCGAAAACAATTTGCCATAATTGAGTGCTATAAAACCCAAGCGATATCCATTACATTTGACAAATTCATTGAACTATGCAATTTACACCAGGCACTTCTCGCAAGACTTACTTACAAAGAACTATTTTCTAATTCACAGATAAAAAGATACTTCTCTAGATCCAGACCTGACAACTGAATCCTTTTTCAGGACGGTCAGGAACACTTTGCCGTCAAAGACTGAATTACTTCGTAGCGAAAATAAGGACTAAGCCATCCCGTATTGAATTTATCCCATACCTACTCTCCACGGATAATGTATTAGTAAGGACTTTCGGGTTCATGTTATCCTGGACGAAACCTTTTTTTTTCCGGGTCGTGTAAAGTTTTGAATCATGAAAGAATTTCAAGAGTGCTTCTGATATGAATAGCTTGGGTATTATCATCATCAGTGAAAAAACGAATGATAAAAAGCCTGGAAGATGTTTTCAGGATAGACCAAAAATCTGACTCGGCTACTCACAAGCTCATATATCGTCCTTCGTTGTAGTGCAGTCGGTTGAAGGAAGGCTTATGACATATCGTGGTCCTATCCATCCGAAAATAGCGTAGAATATACCAACCGTTTCTCTATAGAAATTCTAAGGTTGGTTCGGTATCCTACGAAGAATAAGATGAAGACGGAATACTTATATCCGAAAATTGGATTAGACATTATGCCCAATCCAATTTTCTGGTTAACTTCGTTTTGTCGGGATGAGCTCTTGAAGACTAGAAAAGATTTTGCCGATATTGCGGTGATAATTTCAATCATTCGTTTTTTTTGGAGTAAAAATAGATTCAGAAGAACTGAGCTAAGAGTTATCACCAATCGTGATATGATGGATATGATCTTCCTTTGTATAATCAACGTTACAACCGATTTATATCACAGATTTAGTGGATCATTAATTTTTATGGAAAAAATTTCAATTGAAAGATTTTCTTTGGTCTAAAAACCGATTTATAGAGACAAAAATGCGAAATTAAGTTGATTTTTGAATTAGGTCAAACAACTATTATAGTTATTTAGAAATATGCTTAAATACGACCTCATAATTTTGAAGTTTTCACACCCTACAATTTTTTTCATAGAAAATCCCAAAACTTTTCAATGATATATTTATTTAGTTGGTGTCGCCCTCAAACCAGTACGCACCTGCTCCGCTATAATACAGTTCATTTTCCAAATAAAATTAATTGGTTTAAATGTCTTTCAACATTTTCCAAAGTTTCACGCGTCTAACATGAGCCAAAAAAATCACTAGGATATATGGCAGAATTCGTGTTTTCTTAGTTAATTTTTAGCCAACTTTATCAAAATTTTATGAAAGTAAAAATCATTTAACACCTTTACACTCCCTTAAGTTGAATATCGGAAAAAGTCCTTGGAAGAAAAGAGTCATTTGGAGTAAGATGAAATTTTATCTTGTCAGTTATAAGATATATAGCGGAATTCGTGAAAAGGAATCCAACCCTTTTACACTCACTTAAGGATTTAATATCAGAAAATTCGTCGAAAGAAAAAACAATTCGGTATTTTGGAAATATGGCATAATCCGTAAATACGAATACAACGAATAGGTTAAGTTTAGAAAAGTGAACTGTAGTACTGTACCATAGCTCATCACGAGAGATCACTAAGGATCCATTGTGTTCCACTCGTATAAAAACCGGACTCTTAACTATTAATTCCAAATATTGCTCTTCTTTATGAAGAGAGAAGTTCTACATAAAGGTATCACTACAAGTTCTGATAAATCGGTCAAGAAGACTTTCCTCAAGTACCGATAACTGGTACGAGCCAGACTTTCACAACCACACACTAGATGATCCAGTGTTGGTTTTACATTCTCATCACCACAGCGACGCAGATTGCAGATCGCTTCTTAGATGTACAAATTGGAGGACGCGGGCGCTGAACCGAGATGACTTCAGACAATGTATCCTGCAGGCCCTGGCCCGATTTGGGCTGTCGCGCCATTGATGATGATGATCACCACAGCGACATGGATCAGCCATGGGTATTCCTAGTCTTTCTCCATATCTCTCAAAAGGACAATGTCCCGTTAAGACCCCTATGAGTTGTCTACATGCGTTCCTGCTCGCAGACAATATGAAACTAGAGTTCCTCTTATCACGTTTCGGTCAGCACATTCTAGTCTGCCGGCAACTACAAAGATTCGCCCAAGCTCCCTCAGTTTGTCTGAGTGCTTCTAAGTCAATCATTCCCTTTACACGTTCGATGGGGCATAGAACCGACTCATCAGCTAACTCAATGATCATCTTTGACCGCCTTCAGGCGAGCTCATCTGCCTTTTCATTTCCAAGGAAGTCACTGTGACCAGGGATCCAACAGATCACCTGCAAAATTCTTTTACATTCGCTCACCAGTCTAGATTTAGTTACGTGCGTATTAACAGCCTTTATAGCAGCTTGGCTGTCAACGTATATAGTTATTGCACTATTCACGACCTGTTTCGGCACAATTATTTCCGCTGCTTTTGTCAATGCAAATATTTCAGCCTGAAACACACTCGAGCTATCCGGTAGCCTGAACGATTCCATGATGTCGAGGTCGCAAGAGTACACTCCTGCGCCTGTTCCACTTTCGATCTTGGACCCATCAGTACAGATAGCAAACATGTCTGGAGTGATGATCTTAGATCCCCACTCCATTCTGGTGGGAATGTTCACAACATATTGTTATGTGCAAGCCTAGCAGCCGCGCACCTCGATCGATTACGAGTAGGGAAACAGCAACAACCAAATACCTAAGCTGCAAAGTAACCCAATCAAAATACTAGTTGAGTATATAAGGAGAGCGGAGCAACACGATTATACCTCTCTTCTAATCGAACGCGCTCGAATGTACTAGAACAGCGTATAAGATCAAATCGAATGCTCTCAAGCTTTCGGGTACCATCCACACACACCACCGAGCGAAGATTCAAGAACAGTCTCGACTATAGACAACTGGTATAAAAGCAGATAAAGCTTTCAGCGAGGGACATAGTAGTTTTTATTACGTCGACTGTGACAGACACCTAATACGCGACCGTATTGGTGGAAAGCGATTGATAGAGTGCGATCAAGACAAGTGCTATGTAAAAGCGGTCGGTATTACCATACAGTGCGAATAATTGTGCTAATAGAATTAAAGTGCGAATAATAAATAAACACTTATTTTGATTTTAAACGAATTGTGTTTTACTTGAAATCCCGGCGAACCCCAAGCTCGCAACAATATGAATGTCCGAAACTACAAGATAGTGTTGTGTAGTCGGTGCGCTCCGAAATGCCAGAACTCAGGAAAACTGACAACAGATCCTAGTGTGGCCCTTCCTTTCAATAGCCTGCCTCGCGCAGATGCAACGCACTCTTTGCCGCTATTGATTCGAGCACTAAGTCTAGTGGGATTATGTGGAGCATTACTTCCAAAGCGTGGGAAGCCGTGGTACGTAAAGCACCAGTAATCCCAATGAATTCTGTCCATGGCAGCCCAATTAGTCCCGTCATCCAGCGCATGCCACCACACCCCTATGTAAGAACGGGTCTAACTACCGTGACATAAAGCCAATGAACTATTTTCGGGCTAAGGCCCCAGTGTTTTCCTATAATTTTTTGACAAGCGTAGTAAGCATTCGATTCCTACCTAATCCTGTCATCAATCATATACAATCCCTAACACCATTCAATATCAAAAAACCAGAAATTAAGTTTGAGTACAATATATAAGAATCTCGCGGAAGTAAAAATCAATACGATATCTCATTAGACCTGAAATATATGTCGGAATTCGTTGAAACGTATAAAAGCCCTCAGAGGTTTAATTTCGGAAAATACTAGTATGGCTTTGGAGACTATCATATAAAAGTTTATTATTTATTTATTTATTTTAATGTGGCACCATCATAAATGATGGGGCCCATCATATTTCGGCCAAGCCCGGTGGGCACATGGCACGTCGCATTACAATTTTTTACAAGGTGAAGTTTATAGTCAGCGTATATAGTTTAAAGTAAAGGCTAATTCTATGTTAAAAAAAATAATTCAATTCGAGAAAACCAAAGGACAAAATTAAGATCAAAAATCCTGCACTTCAGGCTTCAGATGGTTGAATAATGTTGTAAGAAAGAGCTAATTCCAGGTTTAGTCAAGATTCAAATCCATGTATAAATCAATATCAATTCTGACTTAAGAGTAAGGTAATAATAATAATAACAATGATCATAATATAATGCTAATAATAATAAAATTCAAATTATGTAGACCGAAACTTTATATCAAAAATATACAATTAAATTTTCTAAGGATTATACGCTGAACAAAATGAAAAGAACGATATAATTCAATTGATTAAAACTTATATTAAATGAGGTGGGTAATTCGATGGTTGTTAAGGAGTTGGAGGAGTAGGATGGAAGAGTAGGTAGGGGGGGGAACGGCGTTCTGGAAAAAAGCGATGGGTTTTTTTTACAATGGACAAGGAGGTGCTCCATGGTGAGCGGCGTCTGGCATACTAGGCAGCCGGGTTGAGGCGTCTTGTTTATTCTGTACTCGTGAGTGAGCCTAGTATGTCCTAGACGCACCCTGGCGATGATGACGGATTCTCTTCTCGGCTGGTCGGTATTGTAGGTTGGCGGGTCTAGGCTACCCCAGTGGCTCGCCAAGAAGGTGGAGTGAGTTGTCCAGAGGCTGGTTAGATGCTGCTTCAGATGGGTCCGGGCGGTTCGTCTCATGAAACTGTTGCAAGACGGAATGATTTCCTCTACGTGGGAGGTGATGGAACGATTGCCCAGCTTATCCGCCTCTTCATTACCTGTAATGGCAACGTGGCCTGGAATCCAAAAAAGATAGGTTCCAGCCAGGTTGGCGCGTATAACCTCTTGTAGGTATCGAATCGTCGGGTCTCCTAGGCGTTGATTCTGGACGGCGTCAACTGCCGACTTGCAATCGGTGAATATGACTGCCGGGTGAGCAGCAGTTCTGGCCAGCTCTGCGGCTTGCAAAATGGCGTATAGCTCCGCCTCATATATGCTGACATCAATATGTAGTTTACAGCACAGTTGACCGCTCGGTGTCGTGGCATCTGGCTGCATGGTGATGACGGCTGCCGTTGTATGGAAGACGGATTTGGATCCATCAGTATAGTACCGTGTGCGGCCGGGGAGTTGATTTAAGTGGCTGCGGTGTAGTTGTTGGTACTGGGCATCTGGTGTATTCGATTTTGATGGGTACCATGTGCTGCTTATCCTGCTTCTGTTGGAGTTTATGGAGCGTGGAGGGTGAGGGGAGCTAGGGATCGGCGGGGAGATGTTCGGGCAGTGTTTAAGGAGTGTGAGGCGGGCGCACCATAGCGCGGAGTTGAAATCCCTTGGCGTTGGTCCATCGATGAGTAAGGTTGGTATGTTGTGGAGATTCTGGAAGTGCGGGCTTCTTGGGTTTATAATGTTCTTTGCGGCGATGTTGATTTGTGCCTTTTAGACTAGCGTGTCCACACTGTCACACCCCGACTCAATACGAAGAGCATCTATGGGGGAGGTGCGGTAGGCGCCAAGAGCAGCTCTTATTACTTTATTCACTGCCACTTGTAAACTGTCAGAGTTGGATTTTGTGCTGACGCCGTAAATTGACACGCAGTAATTGATGTATCCACTTATGAGCGTACGGGTGACGTGAAGTATTGCTGCGGTGGAGGCTCCCAGGCTTTTGGAGGCCAGTACTCTGACCAAGTTTGTGACTTTGGCCAGAGACGCGATAATGTGGCGGTAGTGTAAATTCCACTTTAGGTTTGTCGCGAATGTAATACCAAGGATTTTACACGCGGGGAGCGGTCGTAGCGCGGGTTCTTCGGATATGTTTACAACGGAAGCGCGAGTTCTTTTCCTTGTATAGGTAATGCCTTCGCCCTTTTCGAATGGCAACTTCGCTCCAGTCTTACTGCACCAAGCGTCAATAGTCTTTTTAACTCGTCTAAAGGTGTCATTAAGGAGGTGGTGGGAGGAAGTAATCAGGATGTTGTCGGCGTATAGGTAGTGTTTTGTATGCGGAATATCGGAGAGCAGTTGCGATAGCGAATGCGTATATAAAAGTCCTTGCTAGTAAAATCAAAATTTATCTTATTAGCTTCTTAATACTTATTTATATTTAGGGAATAAGTTCGTGAAACTAAAAAGAACAATTCGATATCTAAGCAGTCCTAAGATATAAGACAAAATTCGTGAAAATGTAAGCAAGCTCTTTTAACCGAAAATTTTTTTCACTGCGCTCTGCCAATGAAACTGAACATTTTTATTTTGCTAAATTTACTCCTTTAGTATATTTTCATGTAAAAGGTATGTTCAGAAAATAACCGAACTTGGTGTATTACGTTGGAGTAACTTTGTGGTATTTGATACCAAGTTATTTGAAGCATCCATAGTAGAAGGAGTTATGATTCTACTTCTTCATTTCTGGTGCTAACTAACGATTATTTACTCTGAGTTGGCTATGCTTCTTACATCGTTTCCGTTTCTTAAACTGAACTAAACTAGTCTACACTAAGCCCAAGACGGTGCCGTTGTATAAAAAAGTTGAAACTCTTGAAGATGACTTCAAAGTTGAAATATTTAAATTGCTAAAACGTATTTCATATTATAAAAATAGTTCAGTCAAAGAAAATTCGATATTCCACTGGAAGAATTGTCCGCTTCTGTGATTTTGTATAATTCAGTAAAAAAGTTGTGGCATGTGAACAAAGTCTCTTTGCTCCTACGGACTGGAATAAAATTGATGTACGAGTACATCAAAAATATCGCATTCCCTTTTTTTGCACTTTTGAGCATGTTGTTATGTTACGAAAATATGCGCTTGATTAAATTCTGTTTCTTTAAATTTGCTGGCATATGCAAAAGACGCTCCAATCCTTACATGTTGTATTCATCTTTAAGAAACAGATCCTTACATATTTATCTCTGAATTCAGAAAGGAAAAACAGAAGGAAGAGAAAGCTATCCTTGGCAAACATCAAACAGCATACAGTAAAACAGGACTGAAGTAACCGATGGATGCACTTTTCGTAAATCAGCATCACTCCTTAAACTTCAAACAATTTGTGAATGTTTAATATGTCTACAGTGTAGTGGATCAGGGAATAATACAGGCCAATATACGTAATTGTATAGACACAGAAGGATAGAACTCTCTACAGGACCTTCCTGGGATGGTATTAAAGTCGAAGAAGCACTCGATGGTATTATCCTTCTGAAGTGGGTCGATCATGCTGTTCGTTCTTCTAGAAAGAGTTACAACAATAGACTCACCAGGAGGATGTTAGAACTGTTGCTCTTTGCATATGACAGGCAAACAGCGAACTGTACTGTGTTTGCATCATTTCGGACGTAGTCCTCTTTGAATTGTGCTCCGATAGAACAGTCGACAGTGTTTCCAAAAACGTCTCTCAAATAACCAAGTACCTACTCGAATTCGTTCAGCCAAAGTCTCGTCGTCCTTCCAGGACAGCACCCCCTCCAACCGCTTATTCAGCTTTGCAGCCATCACAAACCACCGCCACCATCATTACGGTTCCAGTTCAGTATCTTATCAGTACGTTATCCTTTCAATTTAGGGTTGTCCAATGCAGTAAAGAAGGACGACATCATCTCGCTGTGCAGAAACGATATAATTAATTGCGAACTTGTGAAGAAATAAAAGTTTATATCGGTTCTAATCCACGCTGAACTGAAGATGGAAGGAGGTCCCTAGTACCGCTGTCACTTAGCTGATTAAATTCGACACCTTATCGACTAATGCAAATGAGGAATCCGTCTATTGAGAAATGTCCTGAGCACGCAAATCGGAAAGGATATTGCTGATGGGGGGGTGTACCTTAAAATGTCGGTACTTTTATTATAATGGTGTCGACAACTTCTCGTTCTTCCCGTTCAGGCTGTTGGCTTTATACTTTCACCGCAAATTACAACAGAAGCGTATTTCGAGTCTTAGACGAGGCGATAATCGAACTCGATAAATTGATCGAAGCAATATTCAGTCGAATTAAATGAATCGATAAGCGAATGAGATGAAACCTTTCGACATTTCGAACTTATCATTTGTAAGCATTTTATGAATTTTAGAGTAAAATTTTGCAGATTTTGTTGCGAAAGTGCCACCTTTCCAGATCAATTCAGGTATACTATGTACACAAAAAAATCTGCCAATGGTCTGGGCGAAACTTTATTATTTTTCGGGTCAAAGCTCGGGAGCGGTCAAAGTCGAAGTATATCATCAGTTGTTTCGAGACTATAACGTTTTTTGGAAAGTTAATTTTGTTCTTAAAATAAAAATATTTAAAATATAGATTTTTAGCCGATTAAACAATGAAACAGCCCGTGTAGACTATTCTAATTTCGGTATATTATGTACACTAAAAGCCCATAGAAGTAAGAACGAATTTGTAGCCTTATCAGACTTAAGAGATATGACAAATTGTTAAAACGTATACATACCCATTAATTCCACTTGAGGTTTGAATTTCGAAAAAATTTCGAAACAAGTTCTTAGACGATTTCATAAGAAGCATCTTGATATCTCATGAGACACGAGTGATTTTGTAAAATTTGTGAAAACGTAAGCAAACCCTTCACATCCCCTTGGTTCTTGAAACTCGAAAAATCGTGTAATCGGTTTTTAGGTCATTGCCGTAATGACCAATTTTATATCTCATCAGAATTAAGGGATGGCAAAAATTGTGAAAACAAATGCAAACCCTTGGGGGTTGAATATCCAAAAATTGAGAAATGGGTTTGTATGCGACTATTTAAAAAGTCTGTGGAAGTAAAAAGCGATATAATATCTCATCAAACCTTAGAAATATGTCGAAGCTTTGAAAAGCATATAACCCCCTTACACCCCTTAGGATTGAATATCTAAAAATACTGAAATCGGCTTTTCGGCAGTTATATGGGAAGTAAAAATTAATTCGATATATCATTATGGAAGAATCTGTGAAAACATATGCAACACCCTTGCACCCACTTTGGGGTTGAAGATCCAAAAATCCTGAAATGAGTTTTTAGATATAGTAGGTGTGTTTTAATGCAGGGTATTATGTGAAGTAAATTTCATTGATAAAGTTTGGCAGTCCTTGCGTTGTCAAGTTTGAAGTTAAATGACATTACCGTTTCGTTGTGTTACACTTATGTAATTCTTTTCCCCTCCTTTGTTTTAAAACAAACGGCAATAAAACTATCACCGGATTGGATTTTATTGCAATTCTGTTGCATTTGTGTTGTGATAAAGACAAATGCTGCCAGTCATTCAAATCGAAACGAGTAAAGCGAATTCAAGCGAAATCATCCTAGACTCACACCATTTCATTCTATCCGGTATAGGATTTATAACCCAGTAAAATTAGTAGGTTGACTATTCTGGATGGTGTTGTTGTTTCACGTATACTTATGCTGTACTATCCTACTCTGGAGCGCATTAAAACGCACCTAATATAAAGAAAGCCCGAGGAAGTTAAAACCATTACGATGTCTTATCACTCCTAAGAGATATGACGGAATTCGTGAAAACATGTTCAACCGTTTTATACCCTCTTAGGAACTGAAAAATGAAAAAACTTAAAAACTTGTTTTATGCGATTATTACGAAAGCCCATGAAAGTGAAAAGATATTCGATATCGATCAGACCTGGGTTATATAGCGGAATTCGTGAAAAGGTATACAACCCTTTTCCACCCTCTTAGGGGTCGAATTTCAAAAAATCCTGAAAACGCTTTTTAGGTATTTATATGAAGAAGCCGTAGAATAAAAATGAATTCAATATTTGGGAAGACCTAATAGATACGACGAAAATCGTGCAAACATATGCATTCCCTTTTGACTAATCATTTTTTTCGCCCCCCTTCCGAACGCCAATGAATATTTGAAATTTTTTTTATCTAAAGCACTTTTTTAGTTGATTTACATACTAATACAGAGTTTCAACTTTCTAGCATAAGCCGTTCTACAAGTAGCTAAAACACCCCACACCCCCGTACTATACTACCACTATAAAAAATATTATTTTTCCAACATGCTACTACCACATGTACATCCAAATACCAAGCTTCAGTTTTATATCATTAAAGGCTCTCGAGATATAAAAATCGGAACTTTTTCTTTTTCACCCTCCCCCACCCTCACCCTCTACACCCACACTACCACATTTTTTCTGATAGGTGTGAATTAGGTCTACTTCTGGTAAAAATTCTAAGTATCTATCTTACACTGTTCTTGAGATATGAGACGTGATTTTTTAGAAAAATTCTTACCCCCTCCACTTTCATGCTAAACCTCCCTTTTAAAAAATTTTAAATTCATCTAACTTCATTTGTCAACCTTAATTCAGAAACCGAATTTAATTTTTCTAGTGCAATTGGTTCGTGAGATATCGTAATCAAAAATTTTTCACCCTTCATTCCCGCACGCCACTGCTCACTCAAAAATTTGTTTCCGATCTATTCTGCTAGTATACCCACAGATGTTCATTAAGTTTTAATTTTGTGACATTAACTGTTTAGGAGATGTGGATTTTAGAATGTCTCGATCTCGGCTTTCGAGCGCTTTGGACACATTATTATATCCCCCCACTCCTTCACCCTTTCACCCATATCGGCAATTATTTTACAAATGGGTCTACTATTGAAGCTCTATATAAATTCCAAGTTTCAGCTTCGTAGCATAAGCAGTTGCTGAGATCTAGAAACCAAAATTTTCCATCTAAAACGCTTTCCCACCTCCCCCCTCACACCCTCACCCCTCAGAATTTGCTCACTTAAGAGAGCCTACCCACTCTACTCACGAAAAAAAGTTCAACTAAATAGCTCTAAGGGATTGGGTGCTACGAGCCTTCAAACAATTTTGCGTACGACGTACGGCGGACAGACGGACTGACATTTTTTTTGCTTTTTTCGTGTCTGCTAGTCATGAAACGTGAAAAATAAATGTTGAGGGTAGACATTTTTTTTTTTTAAAATCGATCACAATACTTTATTATTGAAATAATAAAGTAAAATCGATTTCGAAAGATGTTATGCATTTAGTTGCCGATTTTCCAAGGACTCTTATATGGCGACTGTTCTCGAAATACTACAGTTCTCATATGGACAAAGTAGGTAACATGTGAGAGCACTACCCACTGAGATATATCGAATGGAGGCCTTGATTTGCTATCTCACATGGCCGACGTTTTTCGAAAAAGGTGTCCATGATAACCCGAGGTTCTGCATTATTGAACAAAATTTTGATGATTTAAACATTCATTAGATTTAAAATTGGTAATGCAAATAAAATAATTTTTGATTGAAACATTTCTTTATGTTTCTTTCAAAAATTCAATTCATTTTAAGTTTAGAGAAACTTCGAAAGTTATCCGGGGTACAAATTAGGATTGAGCCACGGATGACCTGAATCTTAAGAAGGAAAGAGTTAGTAGCACGGTATCTGCATGTATTAAGGCGAGAAGGAAAACAATGACAGAACTATCAGATTAGGCAACATGAAAAATGAAATCCGAATTTTTAGGTGTAATTTCGAATTGAAAAATTACCAAATAATTTGAATTTGATAAATACTTTTTTGGATAAACAATGCAAGGTATTGAAAGAAAATGAGTTCATAAAATTGCAACTAAGCTGTGTAAATTGTACAGGTAATATTGGCTACTGCAGTACGAATATAATACCATGTACTTATCGGTATGGCGCCAAATTCAAAAATAACGTATTACATGCTCAACCGTTATAAATATTCCTGAAGCTTTTATTTCCCAAGAAATTTATTAATAAAAAAATTTAAGTAAACTGTGAGTTGTGTTATGAATTTCGAGCGCAAAACACAACTTCTCACCATTAAATCGAACAATTTGAATTGTCAGAACTGATAATTCAAATTGAAAAGTTTTTAATTTTCTTTAAGTTGTTGCCCATGTTTTTCGAAGTTCGAAATTTTAAGAAGGAGCGAGAGGGTACGATTTCGTCGGCTATTTCAATATGTCATATCGTATAGGGAAATGAGCCGATGAGGTATCCATATATTATATATCAGTGGCACTACCTTAAGAGTTTTACTGTGATTATAGAAAGGGTTTAATTGCATGTTAGAAAGACTTTCATATGACCACTAATCAAAGGAATGGAGGAACTTAGCTCATTAATAAACTCGTCATTTTGTCTACCTAAATTCATGTCAAGTTCATAACTCCGGGCGTCCTGCATTTATCCAGAAAACAAATGCATTCAAACCCAATTTTCTTAAGCAACTTTTAATCAACCAGTACTGAAATGCGATACTCAAACAAGCTAAATTTTCGTAAACAACTTTTAATCAACCAGTACTGAAAACCAAAACTTATCCATATTTGAAAGCTTTTGACTGCTGTAGTCCAGAAAATCAGTATTGAAAAAAAAAACTCAATTACTTAATTGTTAGAATTCTGGCTTTTGTACGGTCGAGTTCAAAATCTTTCACTTTTGGGGTAGTGTAGAACGGCATTTTTATTTTCAGCTCGCCTTCTGAATGAACAATTATTTTTGAAAGTGGCGTTTAAGTCCGAGTACTGATTCGATTTTACTTTCAGTCCAGTACAGTTTTTATTCATTGAAATCACTTTTTGGCTTTATTACGAAATTGTTACTGTCAGTTTCCGCTTCATTTCAATTCTGTACCAGCACTAACTGAATTCTGATTTTATGAACTGACATTCAGTACTGGAAGTCCAAATATGACTATGCAGCACTGGTCTTTCGTCAACTTAAAAAAAAATGTGTATTGCACGTATGTTTTCATGAACGAAACCAATTTGCCTGCTTACATCACGGAGGGGGAGGGGGGGGGGGGGGGGGGTTGCAAATTTATTCATTTATTTTGTAATTTCGATATTTTTGCAAAATAATTTGAAGATAGACTTGGTAAGAAATTAAAGTATCAAATTAAAAAAAATTTTGTGTTTGTCTGTCTGATCTTTGCACACTTTCAACTGAAGAAGGGCTGAACTCAATTCCCAGTATTTATAGCAGTTATCCCGAAGAAGCTTCGCCTGCCGAAACGGAGTGCTTGCCTGCATACCACGTCACCTGCATGCAAGGGAAAAAACAGTGCAGTGTTTCTCAATTAATTTTTGGTAATGGGTCAATTTTCTGTTACATGTACCATAAATGTGTCTTTTTGAGCGTGGTTTTCTCCCATTTCTGTGTTCGATAATGGCAGCTAAAGAGCATAGGGTTGCGCTAAAGAGTTAGTGAATCTCGCACAAATGAGGTTATGATGCCAGAAGCAGTGTTATCGATATTAAACGTTATAATGTTCTTTTTTAGCGATAATTTTCTTCAAGTGTGACGACATTTTGAAAGAAGTTACTGCTATAAATAAATAGGATTGGACTAGAACATCTAATGCAGATAATACTGTTTTAAATATTTTTTTTATAACAAAATAGTCCAGAGTGAAAAAATTTAATTTAAACCGAAATAAGGTATCGAGTAAAATCAGTTCCCAGAATGAATATCAATCAATACATCCCATCAGAACTTCTCTTTATTCCTTACATCCGTATCCCCTCTCTCCCGACTATCAATATGCAAAAGTTGCTCATCTGAACCCAGAGATATCCTTCGAAGCACTTACAGTACAGCCATCATTGTAAGATTGTCCTGGCTTAAACTAATTCAATTTTCGAAATCCCGCAATACAATTTCACCAGCGTAGGACATACCTCAAACTCGAACCATGATTCTGTTCAAATTGGCCAATATTGTGTGTGTGTGTGTCATCACCTCTCTTAGACGATATGAAGTGGATGATTGTGGCGCTGGCATCAATATCGCATTATATTAAAATGTACACACTATCAGGCTCCTTGTACGTCCTTGGACAATGCGATGTTTACGCTTTGATTGTGATTGAATTTCGAGTTGATCCGTAAGTTAATCCCTTTGCGAGCCGTTTTCTGATTGTACGAGGGTGTTTGCCTATGGGGAGGAAATGATGTACGCAAACCATAGGTATATCGGTGCAAAACCTTAGATACGAGTGAAGGATACCTTTGGTCGTATCAAACGATGTACCTGCATCACTCCAGGACGAGCAGCCTATGATTTTAAGGGCTGAAATATCAGTGGATAGCCAGAATCGCCTCGATGACAATAACAGCTATACCAAAAATCGGATGGAAGCTTCAGCTGAATAGTGCACAGTTGTGAATGCAGTAGTGTAACGCAACATAGACATTAATCCTGCTTAGAGTATCGCTGAAGGACTAGGGATTGGTTGGGATTCTCGGTATTGAATTGCTCCCTGTAGATGACTCCAGCGTAGCCATATTGAAGCAATTGGAAAATGATTCGGGGATGAGGATTAATCTTTTGCCATTTGGGTTAACAAAGAGTATTCTGACGGATTTAAATTTTAATTAGAAGGAAGAGTTGGCAGAGTGCTACCGTAAAGCCCTGTAGCTACGCAGTCAGAGGGATTAGGCATGATTTAGAGCCATTGAATATGTTTTCCCACTAATTCTAGCTTTTAGAAAAATTAAAAATCGAAATCCTTACCTCCGTTGTAGAAAAGTTTTTCACCAAAAAAAACAAGCAACCCTCTAGTGTGGGTCTACGCATAAAAATTTCCATCTCACGGGACACGTCATGAGGAAGGACTTCTGTAAGTGCACTTCACCAATATGCAATAAAATCTGGAACTCGATGCAAATTGATCCAGCCGTAGGGAACAAACACAATCTGGTGAAAGAAAAAAAAAACGTAGAACATCCCCAATGAGTAGGCAGCAATCGTAAAGTAACGCTAAAGTAGAAAATTGCTTTTTTTCCAACCCTGCCGCCCTCAATGCCAGAAAGCTGTGGAAGTTGCCGAGAATTATACGTATCTAATGACTTCCGGTGTCCCCAAGGTAAGTGATTCCCGGCAGATCCTTTTCCTTCGGTATGTTACTCGTATTCCGAAATTAAAATCGTTTCAGGTATGAGGGAAGTGCATTTTTTGAGTGCTGATTGTGCTCGCAAGTCGATTCAACAGGAAAGTGCATTCTAGTGGAAATGGATTTTCTTTTTGCATAACATACGTATCTTGGTAAAAATGTTGGAACGGTGTAACTAGAACATGTAAGACATTTAATTATTTCTGGTTTCTGAAAATTCTGTTACGGGCGAGTTAAGTACTTTGTGTTTCTAGAAAATAAGGCACTGGTGATTTCCTTCTGTAAATTGAGGATTGTTAAATTTGATGATAATATCATCAAATTATTTTTCACATAAATGATTTGAACTATTTTTTGCGTAGAACAAATCATTATCGTCTTATTTTGGACTCATTCATTTTTGGTTTTTTAAAGGATATTTTTGAAATTATGCATTTCTAAAAATTAAAAGCCCTACATTAAGTTCAATTTAAAAAAAACTTTTACGAAACAGTCAGGATTTTTTTTGAGATACAGTGGATGCCGCTTATTGTAATCACTTTGGGACCAGCCAAAAACAATAACTTTAACCGGATGATAACAATAAACGAAGAATAAAATAAGCGATGAATTCTGTTTGTGGAAAATGGAACCCAACTGTTTTGATCACAAAATGCGGCTTATAACATTATCCGCGATTACAATAAGCGGCATCCACTGTATTAAGTTTAATTTTCTTTTGGCAGATTGGAAGGAGTTCCTTAAGGTGTGAGGGGAGACGGAATGAAAGAGATGTGAAGGGAACAAAAAAAACGGCTTTTGTGCAAAGAGCCCTTAAATGAAAATAATTCGTAAGTAACTTAGTAACTTACTCCCTTAGAGATTTATTAAGGAAAAACTTCGAAATCGATGTTTCGGCAACAGCTCGATTAAGTAAAAACTAGAGCCAACCTAAGAGTTATTAACTTTAGCGACCACTTGAATATCAAAAGGCTTGTATCAATTTTTATGCGATTATATGGTACATAAAGCCCATTGAAGTAAAATCGAATTAGACATCTCATTAGACCTAATGAATTTGTCGGAATTCGGGAACATATTAAGAACCATTTTGAACCACTTAGTGGTCAAAAAACCGAAAAAAATTTTGAAAATTATTTCTTAGGGAGCCCTGTAGGAATAAAATTAATTTGATATCTCGCCAGACCTAAGAGATGTGACAAAATTCGTGAAAATGTAGGCACGCCTTTCACGCCAGACATCTCATTGAATTTACTGAAGTTTTCGGAATTCGTGAACATATTTAGAACCACTTTGATCCACTTAGGGGTCGAAAAACCCACAAAAAAATATCTTGAAAATTATTTCTTAGAGAGCCCTGCAGGAATAAAATTAATTTGATATCTCGCCAGACCTAAGAGATATGACAAAATTCGTAAAAATGTAGGCACGCCTTCCATGCCAGACATCTCATTGAATCTAATGAATTTATCAGAATTCGTGAACATATTAAGAACCACTTTGATCCACTTAGGGGTCGAAAAACCCACAAAAAAATATCTTGAAAATTATTTCTTAGAAAGTCCTGCAGGAATAAAAATAATTTGATATCTTGACAGACCTAAGAGATATGACAAAATTCGTCAAAATGTAGGCACACCTTTCACGCCAGACTTCTTATTGAACCTAATGAATTTGTCGGAATTCGTGAATATATTAAGAACCACTTTGATCCACTTAGACCTAAGAGATATGACAAAATTCGTGAAAATGTAGGCACGCCTTTTACGCCCGACATCTCATTGTACCCAATGAATTTGTTGGAATTCGTGAACATATTAAGAACCACTTTGAACCACTTAGGGGTCGAAAAACCTAAAAAAGGAATCTTAGAGAGCCCTGCAAGAATAAAAATAATTTGATATCTCGACAGACCTAACAGATATGACAAAATTCGTGAAAATGTAGGCACGCCTTTCACTGAATTTTTTGTCCCAGATTCTGACACGAGGCTGTAATGCTTCAGATGCACCGCAGTCTCCTTGAAAATCTTAATTAAGATTTAAGAGTCTCTTCGAAAACTTAATTCTAATTTAGATTCTTTCATGCCAACCACCTACATCATTGTGGGGTCGTAGCTCCCCAAGCGATAATAGCCAAATTGCATGTTTTCACAAAGTTAAAATCTGGGAAAAAATGTTTTTACTGTAAAAGATCCGGTACATTAGAGCGTAACTTAAGTGACATTCCAAGACAACATTGAGCCTCGTAAAAAGACATCACCCCGGACTGACAACAATTAACGCGAAGTGGATTTGAAGATGTTGTGCGGCGGATAGTCGTGCTGTAGAAACATTGGATTTGAGCCATCATTCGAGCCATTTTTGGATGGACGAAGCACAAAAACTAACTTCGACAAATGGATGAAACGAATTTACTTGGTCCTCGCCACTGGATCGAAATATTTACAGGGTGAGATGTTATAAATGCCTCAATAAAAATTCATTGCACCAAATGCTACCCTCATCCGGGGGGTATGTAGGTACACAGGCGAGCACTTTGGGAGCAGCTGAATAACGAAGCCACTAAAGTACTTGGGTCGCAGGATAGCCATTCGGCGTTGGTGGAAAAAACCGGGAAGAACGCATTTCGATGGGGATGTTACGAACATCATCCCCCCCTATTTCACTCAACCCTATTCGGAAAAGTTAAAAGAGAAAACTTTTTGTAATGGGACATCTTTAATGTCCCATTGGTTCAGTACTACACGGGATGCAAAATAGTGGCGTATAAAATTCCGACGTACATGGGGGTTGTGAGAGAGATCCTTGCAGGGGATCGATTGAAAACCAGATTGCTACTCCGCTCTAAGATAAAATATCCAAGGAACGAATAGCAACAATTTAATGGACAAGCGGCTATAATCGTAAAACATTGTCCCGATTCAGGACAAACTCTGGACTAAGGGTGTCCACCGAGTTGTTGTCAAACATAAAATCAACCCCTCTTACTGCAAGGAATGAAAAAAAAAAATCTGATTCATTGACTCGTACATGAATCATTCGGTTTGTTTACGCTCGAATTGTCGAATGAAAATGTTGAAGTG
Organism: Beris morrisii; assembly: GCA_951812415.1. NCBI lineage: Eukaryota > Metazoa > Arthropoda > Insecta > Diptera > Stratiomyidae > Beris > Beris morrisii. The sequence goes on along the minus strand of OX638313.1, from coordinate 104,778,561 downwards.
GTTCAGCGATTCGATGAATCCCTATCGCTCCATTTTAAGGGATGGATTTTACGGGGTGATTTTATATATCAGCCCAAATAGATTTTGTTGGATTGACAACATATCCGGCGATGAACTGTGGCACGAAGATTTCTGATTTATTACGCAACTGATTGATGGACTTCCATTAGAGCTCAATTGTTTTAGGGGATCATCCGGTTTTTGGGGGAAAACAAAAAATCCATTTTGGACTATGAAGTTGTAATGAATATCTGGTGGAGATTTGCCGGATTGAACAATGCTTAATGATTCGAATCAGCGTTCTATTTTAAACTAGTAGTGCTAGTAGTTTATATCGACAGAAATCAATTTTTTAGGGATGTAATCGTATTAGTGGTAAGTAAGGTGAACAAATGGCAAACCATTAATTCTATACGTTCCTGACTGTTACAAAGTTGTTAAAAGTACTCAGAAAAAGTTGTAAGAACAGTGTAAAATTAAACGACTAATAATTTAAGTAAAATTATGTAAAGAAAGAAATGAAAAGTTTGATATCTTATCAGACCTAAGAGATATGTCAGAATTCGTAAAAACGGTTACAATCAATTTATAATTGTTAAATATCACAACAAAATTTAAATCGATTTTAAGCCGATTGTAGGGGTTTGAAAATGGATAAGACGTACTTATATTTGTTTTTTGGCTATTAATTTGAAGCCTTCTTAAGTAAGAGGGAATTCCTCATTTCATTAGATCTATGCAATGTGTTGGAATTCGTTAAATCTTACTTTACATCACCGCGGGTTGAATATCAAAAAATTTTGATAGCTATTTCCAGGCGCTTATGTAAAGAGCCTGAAGAGAAATATTAAACAAATGTCTCCACAAATCTAAGAGATATGACAAAATTCGTGACAATATTTCGATTGGGTCACCTCTTATCCTTCGCAGTAATGTCTACCAATCCGACACAAACATTTTAAATTGAGAAATATTTAAATTATCCATCTAAATGTGGCCTAACAATTTTGCAATTCGATTTCACTACAACATTTTTGTTCACTTCCTCTGGCTTCTATAGGTCGCCATGATGATCTAGCTCGACGGATCAAAAACTATTCAACATTCTTTTCATGGATTTTTTTTCGAGAATCTTAGCCCAGCAAAAGTTGCTCAAGCGCAAGTTCAGTTTTTAGGCAATCGTTCCAAAGGTGAAGTTACAGATGCGTCCACAGACCTTCCTACCAACAAATTGCCTTCTATTGGGCCTTACCGAGACTACGAGGCAGGAAAATATCGTCGGTAGGACCTTATGGAAGGTAGTTTGCTAGTAGGGCTAAGAGATGTGATAAAATTCGTGAAAATATTTCGATTGGATTACCTCTTATCCTTCCCAGTAATTTCCTTGTCCACCAATCCGACACAAACATTTTAAAATGACAAATATTTAAATTATTCATCTAAATGTGCCCTAACAATTTTGCAATTTCGTTTTCGGATCAAAAACTATTCACCATTCTATTCATCGATTTTTTTTCGAGAATCTTAGCATTGCAAGAGTTGCTCAAGCGCGTATTTAATTTTTAGGCAATCATTCCAAAGGTGAAGTTACACATGTCTCAAAAAACCTAAGAGATATGACGAAATTCGTGAAAATATTTCGATTCAGTCACCTCTTGTAAAATCAGAAGGCTTTGAAAAATTATAACAACAAATCGTCTGAACCTGTACAACCGAAAAAATAATAAAAACTTGTAAAAAATAAATACAATAATTTCAATAAAAAGATAATAATAAATAAATAATTAAACGACTCTATTATTTACACCTCTTATCCTTCGCAGTAATGCCCTTGTCCACCAACCCGACAAACATTTTAAAATGACAAATATTTAAAGTATTCATCTAAATGTGGATCAACAATTTTGCAATTCGATTTCCCTACAACATTTTTGATCACTTCCTCTGGCTTATATAGGTCGCCAGTAAATATCTATCTCGACGGATCAAAAACTATTCACCATTCTTTTCATGGATTTTTTTTTTCGAGAATCTTAGCATTGCAAGAATTGCTCAAGTGCGATTTTAATTTTTAGGCAATCGTTCCAAAGATGAAGTTACAGATGTCTCAAAAAACCTAAGAGATATTACGAAATTCGTGAAAATATTTCGATTGGGTCACCACCTATCCTTCGCGGTAATGTCCTTGTCCCCCAATCCAACACAAACATTTTAAAATGACAAATATTTATTTTATTCATCTAAATGTGGCCTAACAATTTTGCAATTCAATTTTGTTAGAACATTTTTGTTCACTTCCTCTGGCTTCTATAGGTCGCCAATAAATATCTAGCCCGACGGATCAAAAACTATTCACCATTCCATACAAAAGATCTAAAAAAATTTGAAACAGGCATCTAGAAAGTTGGAGATTCATATAAATTACTTTCGAGTAAGAATAATGGTAGATGTTATTAGTTAGAGAAATTCTCCAAAATTAATTCGCATGGTTACCATACAAAACTACGCTGCACCTATTGTACTATAATCAGAGAACCTGTACAGCTAAAATCCAAAAATTAAATCCAAATTATTTTATAAGAATTTATACAATAAAATTTAAAGGTAAATTCAGGGTACTTCTTCCGGTATCTACCATAGAAATGTCCTTAAAAAAATTGTGTACATATTTAACGTCCCTTCTAATAAATCGAAAATGCGATGAACTATGGAAGGTAGTATCTTATGTTCTTGACTATGCTTTTCAATAAACTCGGTTTTTGCTCATTTTTTTTTAAATCTGACTTAAGATTCAGTTTCTCTATATTTTATAAGTATTTTTTTTTCTATTTTGTTATTAATTTTATTTTTCTATAACAGCAATAAATGAAAGTATATGGAATAAATATAAACAAGTCTCTAAAATATCGGTTCATCACCGGAGCCAATTGAATAATATTACACAACATTTTAAAAGTACTGAGAATTTTTAATACGAAAATAATTTATCTGGATAAATACCCAGTATATGCTCATTTTTTCTCTAAAACCCGTTGTTAAATATTTCGGCCCAACCGATTACAACAGGACTTTTCAATCGTACTTCTTTTGAAAGAATGGATAAGGCTTTTAACCGCGGCTAGTCTCAAAAAATTACTTTAGCAACTAACGTGTTAAAAGATTTTAATTGAAAATAATTTATCTGGGTAAATATCTGGATAAATATCAGGTATTATGATAAAAAGAATTTAGCATTGGTTCATTTCTGAATCAAAGTGAAAAAAATTTCACAAACAATTTTAAAATATAATAGAGTGGAAGCATTTCTCTCCCAGCAAACAGTTATTAACTAAGTAATAATTTGAATTTTCAATTACGAGTGGTAAATATTATGTCCGACAGCGGCACAAAACAATAATAGATGAAGAGTCGTTAAGTGTATACTGCAATATTGTTATACTGCTGAACTGAAAATTGTGGCTTTTAATTATTGGTTAAAATCGTGTCAAAACAAATGGTTGGCTACAATAATTTTAGTAGACACCTTTTATACTTTATCTACTCGTAGAATCGAAAAGAGTAATTACGTATTTACTAGTGAATAACCAGCTGTATAACATGGTAATATTTAATTTCTACCTGAAATATTTTACATTATAATTGCGGATGAATATAGAGAAATCAATAAACAACTTTTGGTTAATATCAAAATCAATATCTGGCTATGCAGGAGTTAAGGGTGGGTAGGTGCCGAGATAGTAGTGCGAGGAGTGGCAACCTTTTTTTTAAATGTATCTGGTCCTGTTTTGATGAAGATCAAGCGCATTGTAGTAGAATCGGATTGTTGTAGGGCCCAGTTTGTATTAATTCCCACGAGAGTAAATTGTAAAGCTGACAGTACTTCTATTCATAAATATGTACACAAACAAAACACTCTGCAATTATGGAATAATCCATTCAATCAAACTCGAATCAAATTGAAATTACCTTTTCCACAAATTGTCAGTTCCTTTTGTTATTCAAAGTATTTCTCAATCGAATAATGTCATAAAAAATAATTTGTACGACTTTTTTTTCAATACTCCAAGTGATAATCGAATGAATAATAAATTGTCGATTGTACAAATATAACAATGCGGTCATTCGTGGTGTCTTTTCACTCAGAACTATAATTGAATTTTTGTGGTGCTTGAAATAATCGAGATTGCCAATCGTGGTATATTATCAGAAATTTGAGACAATTATAGCTAGGTGCAGTATGGTAAACAAATTAGAAAGTATACCTTAGAAACATGATTACAAGCTCGATAGACTATCAAATAAGTCGTGGATTTGAATCTAGACAACCACGTCTACCATTTTCAATTCTACAACTTATATTTATGGTATCACGTATGTATGCGATGCGTTTTTGTGGCGCTACTTTATAGAGAGAAATGTCGCATGCAATATACAATACAATGAAAGTGGCACTACAGTTTGCGGTTCTTTCATTTCTGTAAAGTTTAACGCAATGGGGTTTGTTCGAGGACTCATTTTTGAAATATTTAATTTAAACCTATATTTTTCCTTGAATTTATTTCACTAAAATTCTCGTAGATGCTTCGCTTTGCTGTGCTAACTAGATTTAATTTAGCTGTTAAGATATTGAATTATCTGTTCTCTAAATTATAAATTATAAGATGGTAGACATAAGTGGAAAAACTAATAAATATCGATTGAATTGAATTGAATTGAAAAAAAAATTAATTTAAACCTATAATTTAAAAAAAAAATCAAACGCACCATCGCGCTACAAAATTTAAAGTTTCATCAAACTTTGTGGCGCTACTAATTCGCCAAGTATTCATTGCATTTATCCTTTTGTATCACTATATGTTCTAATCTGTTTTTTGGCGCTACAAAATCGCGACGCGTACATAGTATTTCGATCCTGAAGAAAAATTAATTGATTAAAAATTGATTTATTACTATCAAATGGACTTAAGGCGGGCGAGCTTGTAGGAGAAAAAGATTCAATTTTTGGTTTTCGACTGATTATTAAAACTTATATTTTTCCTGATAAAACAAGACCAAAATCACGACATTTAGGGGCCGGAAAATGCCTAAAAATAAATTTTTAAATTAAAATAGAAAAATTAAAAATTTTTTTTTCAAGATAATCAAATCTATAATACTCGTATCATCTGATGATTTTATTGTCAAATGATAAAAATTAGTGTTGCCACAGTTATTTTGCAATAGATAAACAATACTAGGAAAATTACGAAAATTTATTAACATAAGATTCTTAAAGTAATGACGCACATCCGACATGCAACTGACACACTGTAGTCGTAAACAAATTGGTTTCGTAAAATAATCATGTTTTTTGAAGCGTTTGTCCCGTTTTCTCTGCCAACCGCTTATCAGAATTCATTAATTTTTTTCTAACTTTATTTGTTTTAGATAAAAGAATTAGTTGACGGAATATTATCAAATTTAAATAACGCAGTATTGACCTGTAGGCTATAAGGGATTGTTCAAAAAGTAGCCATCTTTAAACAGCTGTTATAAAAAAATTCAAACAAGTTTTTAAAAATGCTTCAATCAAGTAGTAGTACTAACAGAGTTTTACAAAAGAAAAAAAATTTAGTGTGATACGATTGGCGGTTTAAGAGAAAATGGGTCTCAAAAATTGTCATTTTTGCACTCCCTACGAGCTCCCCTTAAACGAGAACGAAATTTTTCAATGTAGGTAGCTAATTTTTTTTTTTTTAATTTTTAGTGTTTTTTTTTAGTCAAATTAGTGACCACCATGTCAAATACTCGACAGGGAACATTGCTGTCCCGGCTATTGCTATTGAAAGGACACGACATTTCAAAAACCTTCACTGGAAAGGCCGTTTTAAAAACTATATTGGACCAGGTTGCAAGGAGCTGTTTCGTCATCGGGTTGCATTTAAATCGTCCGAAAAACACCTCTACAGTAGGTGGTATTGCTGAAGACTCTTTCACAGGTACGTTCTTGTACAGAAATTTATTTCCGCGAATTACATGAATCTAAACTTTGCCATAGTCGATTGTTATTGCATACCACCTCATATTTGAACCAAATTTGGTTCTTCACTAGGATGTTAATTCTAATCGTAGTTAGTACCCACTCATGCGCGTAATATTTTCACTTTAACAGTAGCTGAAGAACAAATCCAACTACCAGTAATTTTTGAGAATGAAATTTTCCATGCTAGAGCCATTGAAGGAACATTTTTTTTAAACATTTTTGGGGTATTTTTCAGCGAGGTCTTCAATGATTTTGCTTATCTATCGACCTTCGTTAAACAAGCTGAATTTTGAATTTTTTTGTGGCCAATTTAAGAGATGGCAAGGAAACAATTTTTAAGGATCTTTGTATTTGAAAGACCTACCCAGATTCTTATTCTTCTTTTTGTTGTACTTTCAAATTAAGCCATATTGTAGAATTCAAAATTTGAAGCTGTTTTTATTTTGGTAATCGTGTTTTAAGGACTTTTGTATGGAGGCTACCTGAAGAAGTTAGCGGATTTAAGGCACTAACTAACTCGACCTTACTTTAAGCGACAATTTAATTTGAGCAAAATTTTGACTTCCTTGTTCAACGAATTCTGGAGTTATAGTAGCTGTTAATTGATAAATCAACAATCTATTCAATTACTTTTGTATGGGAACTATAATAATTCAAATTTTAAAAAACCTTTTGCATTTTCACGTTTTTGGGGTAGTCTGTGGTTTATTCATTAATTAATTCTTAAACACACATTAATATTTATTCAGTTAATATTTTAATTCATTTATGTTATTTGTCACAAATTAATTTTATATGTAGTTAATGATTCAGTTATGATTCAGTTATGATAGCTCGACGGATCAATCAATATTTCTCACAGACTAATATTACATTTAATTTAAAATATTTTACACACATTCCTTTTATTACTCTTCATTTATTATTCGTTTATCAAATGATCGCGTGACCAATTCCGTCGGTAGTTCAATTTGAAGAGAACGAAAATAATAGACCTGCTATTTTAGTCGGTAGATTATTTTATTTAAGGTCTTTAGTATTCGATGGTGACGCTGGTTAATCTAAGGCGCGAAGTTTGAATAGTCATTACAAGTCTTCAGTTCGTATAACCCCTTCTGAGGCAAGGAGGGGCTTTGAAAATTGATGCATTTTCTTCGAAATCGCTGTTCATGTTGATTGACTATCCGCATCTGACATAAATAAAAATTGTAATCTAGTTACTCTAGTCATCACAGGCTGGCTGAATGGCGCTGGCAACTGTAAGATGAATGGTATAGGAGCAAAATATATATTACACAAGTATTGTAATTGCAATGAAATTTTCAGTCATAAATATTTATAAAACTCCGATTGTCTTTTTCCTTAATGACTTATTCCAACAGCTGAAAAATTAAAAAAAAATTGAGAAATTACGTGTTCAATTTGAATCCGAGTTGCATTTCGTTTTGAATAAAACCCCAAAGTTACATAATCTTTACACACACGAATATGTTTCCACCTTTTTTTGCGGAAACAACATGTGAGTTGCTAAATTGCTCATAAATCTCAATTTCACTTAACCGAAATCTAGACACATTCGATATTTTGTTACGCGAATATGTGAATTTGTGAGCGAATGGAAACTTAAAGAATCGAAAGTGTTACCCGAAAATTGAAGGGATTACTACAATTTGGCGATACGGTGGTTTCCGTAGTTATATCCCCCACCCACCCAGCTTTATACCAGATAGCAGAAAATCTTAACAAAAGTTGGAGGGTGCAAATTCTTTACGAATGAGACCGCAGGAATTCCTTTGGCGTTCAGATTCGAGTCGTTTATTCCACGCAAAAAGGACTTAACACGAACACTTGGCATAAATATCAAATTCGCAGCTATTGAAGAAATTGCTCTATGCTCCGGAATAGTACGTAGATACGATTAGATCCTTGCGTATATTGGGTGATATTTTTTGCACCTGAATGATATCTTCGGGGGGTTTTTTTTCGCTTGATGCTCTCAATTGGATAGAAAGGTATGGGGTTTGGTGATAAGAACGCAGTGTATATGCAAATTCCTTCCAAGCGTAGCAAACGAGTAGTTGTAAAAGGTGTCAACGGATTTCTCTAGTAGATTCACCCTCTGCTCCTTAGCTCCTACTTGCCTTGTGCCAGCTACCCTATCCCCAACTTACCTTTTCGCAAAATATTACAAGGGGTAATGTAGGTCCTTGATGCTATCGTTTGTATATGGCACTTTATAGTGGAGCGATAAAGTGTTCGTGTCTATCTATTTTAACGAAATTGAATATACGCAAGGATATGCCAAGGGATGTAAATTTTTTGCTATTAAGGTACAAACTGATTGAAGAAGGACGCGAAAAACAAGGTTCAAGAAGGGCTGATTGAGTTTGAATTGAGTGTTCTTCGTGATTGAACAAAAATTAGAAAATGGACTTAGTATCGCTTAAGTGGATTTGGGTAAATGATTGCCCAGGTTTTGTTCCATTGAACTCTTCTTCAAGTAGCTGGTAGGCGTCCAAAATCAGAAAAATAATTTCGTAAAAAATATCATAAAGACAGTTCATTTTCTCAATTTTAATATTTGTGTAAAAGTTGTGAAATATTCCTGCCATTAGTTAAGCACTATTTATTTAAAGGTCTTTAATTCGAAAAAAATTGGGGAAAGCTGTTCTACTCGTAAGTTAAAGAGTTTTCCAGTTTCAGTTGGCTTAAATTGTCTTCCCAGCAAACATTTTTATGAACATTCACCAAAATTTCCATTACATTATTCCGGAAGGGTGGAACTTCGAAGTTCGAAGTTATGTCTTCACGCAAAAATATCATTTTTGATTATGTCCTCAAAGTTTGGGAGTATTTTTCTCTCTCGGGATTGGCTATATATATTTCAATGAAATAGAAAGGTAACTTAAGCAAAAAACAAAAATCAGATCTGAATTGTCATAAGGAGGTTGGACACAATATTTTTACGAATTTCTTCCTATCTCTTGGTTCTGCTGAGATATGAAATTTATTTTACTTCTGGGGGCTGTTTATATAATCGCCTAAGAACAGATTTCGATATTTTTCGATAGTCAAACCCCGGGGAGTGAACATTTTCACGAATTCCGACAAATCTTTTAGGTCAGATTAGATATCGAATTCGTTCTTACTTCAAAGTGATTTCTTATTATCGTCTAAATAAAAATTCATAAATTTTACGATGTCCTACCACGAACGGGAGTGTATGCGTTTTTACGAATTCCGACGTATCTCTTGGATCTGTTGATATGCTACTGAATTATGTTTTACTTCATAGGGCTTCCTGCATAAAAGTATATTTAAAAATTTTTGGTATTTGTTCTCTAAACGATAAATTATAAGATGGTAGACATAAGCGGAAAACACTAATAAATATTGATTAAATTTGAATTTGATTTTTTTTTGATACTTAGGTACTAAGCGGAAGAAATGGAATTGTGTACGTTCTTACGAATTTCATCATATCTGTGTGTCTGTAGGTCACTACCTACTAGTAAATTTATTTATTTATAAAGTTAATTTAAATAGCTGCAAACTTTTAGTTGAAAGTTAAATAGTTAAAAGTTAAAATAGTTATGCATATAGAAATATTAAAAAAAAAAATATTGCTACGGTAGAAGTTACTTATAACGACGGTCGCGAAACATAGTCGTGTAACGACATGCTTTTCCGGAGTAAACTTAGCGGTTGCCAGGGTTCGTTACAAACATTTCTTTTTATTAAGACTTCACTATATTAATTCATTGATGACATTTAAATTCGATTTTACTTGGTTTTCTCCTTGCCGTTTTCGTGTTTTCGTCACAGCTCGTCTGCTTTACTCGTCTTGACTTGATCCTGCTCGTTGCCTCTGCTGAACGTGATCGGCTGGTTCGACTCCGTCCGCCTTGACTCGGTCCGTCTTTGCTCGTCACCTCTCCCTGTCTTCGTCTCCGCGTGTTGCGTCTACTCTGCTCGTCATCTTTCTCTGTCTTCGTCTCCGCGTGTGGCCTCTGCTCTGCTCGTCATCTTTCTCTGTCTTCGCCTCCGCGTCTGGCCTCTGCTCTGCTCGTCATCTTTCCCTGCCTTCGTCTCCGCATGTGGCCTCTGTTCTGTTCGTCTTAGCTCTGATCGGTCTATCTGTCGTGGCTTGGCGTAGTTCGTCGTGGCTTGTCGTACCTGGTTTCAACTCGACTCCTGGCACGACTCGGTTCGCCTTGATTTGACCCTGTCGCTGATCGTCATCTCGTCTTTGCTTCGCGCTGTTCGCCTGCTCGTCGCTGCTTTGATCTGCTCGTCATGATTCGCTTTGCGCATTGTGGTTCGTTTTGCTCGCCGTGGCTCACTCTGCGCGTCGTGGCTCGCTCTGCTGGTCGCGACTCGATTCTGCTCTGCTTGGCTTTCCTCTGCTCTACTGGGCTCGTCTCTGCTCTGGCTTGGCTCTGCTCTGCTTCGATCTGCTCCTATTGTGCTTGACTCTGCTGGGATCGTCTCTGCTCTGGATTGGCTCTGCTGGGCTTGTCTCTGCTCTGGCTTGGCTCTGCTGGACTCGTCTCTGCTTGGCTCTGCTGGGCTCGTCTTTGCTTGGCTCTGTTGGGCTCGTCAGTGCTCTGCTTGGCTTTGCTCAGCTGTGCACCGGTCTCAATTCTCAAAGGGGAAGTCTAACTCCACGACCTTATCCTGTCTGGCGACCGATTAAAAATAATGTCCAGCCAGTGCGTCATCCTCTTCAACACAATTTGAATTGGTCGAGCTCAGTATTCCTAGTTGCTAAAAGAGGAAGTCGTTATATCTGACGGTCGCAATACCCGAACCTTACCATCACAAAACGGTCGTTACAACCGACGTCATACTCTGTATTGAAAAGTTAACTTAATACGAAACAAATATAAGTAAAATCTTTAGGAAACGGACTAAAGCTGGACATTCTTCGCCTAACCTTCTACTTTTGGAGATTGTCGTCTGAAATTTTTACTTTTTTATAGTTCACCGAACAGCTCCAATTCCCTTCCAGTCTGCTTCAACATTAAACCGATACCATGAAAAAAGGTTGGTAGATACCGAAACAAGGTTGTGTCCCTTAAAAAAATAAGACCTTAAATTTTTTTCCGGAAATTTCCAACCTATACCAAGTTCACTTCGAAAACGAAGGATAATCTCCAATCCGCCTGTATCCGAACGAGATTCCAATAAGCAACATCTGTCTACTACGTCGTCCTTGTCGGAATACTAAATTCCAATTACAGGTCTATTTAAAGTGTGTATGTGATATATCAAAGGCGTGTAAATAAAGTTCCATTAGGTAGTACACTTCATCTTAATTACTCATCCCATCGTACCACTTTACTATAAATTACTTTTAGGATTTAGCCCTGGACACTTCTCCTCTGGACTCCATTCTTTTCATCCTGGATTAGCTAGCTCCTTCCATATGCTCTCTAATTGTACATTTACATCTTTCAGCTCGAACTATACCCCGTATCGTATAATGGCCGTCCCATAATCATCCCCTGGAGTAAATAGCAACTTTCAAACCCATACTCGGGCCAAGTTTGGTTTCCCAAGTTATAGGGTTCGCCAGGGCACTCACCACCTCAACCGTATGTAAGAAACAAAAATAAAATGGAAAAAAACCAACAACATTTTCGTCAGGAATCAAAACGTAAATATTCATGACGATCCCTCTTATGAGCCTAAACCAGGACTTCCAGGACTCCTACGATAGCAGTCAGGATATAGCCGCAGTCCGGAAACATCTCCCACACAAGTTACGTATAGTGCGGCCCACCTGGATAAAGTACCTGGGATCTAGCTCCGCACACACATATCACATACGAAAGATTATGTGGAAAGTCGGTTAGTTGTGTCTCTCAAGACAAGACAAGGTGTACAAATGAATTAATGTAAATTTCACCCGTGGGAAAAATAAATGGCTCGCCTTCGAGTCTATGTTGGTTTTGGTGTCTGTTTTATAGGATGGTGCGGAAGACCGGTACCGGAAAGGTTATCTACACTAAGCAGCTAGACTACAAGGACTTAGTGGTATTCGAGTCATTCGCCCTTATATGTCCAATGTAAATTTTGTTAATTTTTTCACATATTGTCGGTTGGAATGTTTGCTAACCCCCGACATAAGCCAACACTTTGTTTGCTTTCATTTCCCAAACCTCTTCACTTTTTACATTACACTAATTAACTTTGCGAGAGTTATGGGAAGATAAACTGAAAATATGAGACAATAAAGCGACATTAGAGTTTGTATTTAGTGTTTAATGAATGTCCTTGTTAATAACACCGAACGAACTCTGGCAAAGCGGGATTTTTTGGAGCCTTCTAGTCGATCTGTTTATAGCCGTATTGCCCCAAAGTTAAGCTGGGTGTTTGACCATACAAAATTACCAGGCTTTTAAGAGTTTAATGGGCTCGAGATTAGGTCGCTGTGTTTCAATCTGAACATGGCCTGTTCAACGCAGTTAAGCTCAAGTATTAATTACGAATTTTTATGATGTGATGTCAAAATTTTCGGGATGATTAGCCGGTAGTTGGAAATAGTAAAAAAATCTTCCAACAGTCTGGGCGTAACTTTATTAGTCTTTGGGTAGAAGTGCGGAACGCGTTTAATACTGAGATACGGTGTAGGTTACTATGCGACTGACAACCTAAGAAATGACGTTCCAAATAGCCTCCTGTTTAAATTGTTAAGGATTTGTCGGAATTCGTGAAAAATTGAACAATACCTTACGGTGGGGCTTAATATCGAAAAATGCATAAATCATTTTCTTTTTCGCCGAATAGGGTTAGATTAGATTAGATTCTTTATTGTTCCATATTGCATTTTTATATTTTGACATATTAGATAATGGGATGCTACGGTCTCTTCAACTCGTGATTAATGAACGATTATGCTAAGGATATAATAGGTTACAGTTTGGTTGTATTAATTGAGTGAGGAAAATGGAATGAAAAAATCTCATATATGTTACTTAAACTAGAACTTAAGACTACACTTAAAATCTAAGATTTGAAACTAACATTAAAATTAAAACTTAACTAAAATAATACAATAGCTTATCTAACAAAACTAATGATAAAACTAGAGACTAGAGAGAATCGGCGGGTTCTCCGAGTTCCTGCATTTTGAGCCGATTAGGGTTAATTCCTTTAGTAGTGAAAGTAAGTTCGTTATTTCATTAGATCTAAGAAATGTATCGAAATTCGTTAAAATGTACACAACTACTTTACATCCCGTACGGGGGTTGATATCAAAAAAATTAGGAAGGGGTTTAAAGCGCTTATATAAATAGCCACAGATGTAAAAAAATTATAACTCGACTAAAGATATAACAAAATTCGTGAAAATACCCTTTCAACACACAACTGTACAACTACTTTACACCCCTTAGGGGGTTGGATAACAAAAAATTTAGAAAGGCGTTTCTAGACCCTGATATAAATAGCCGCAGATGTTAAAAAAATTATTACTGGGTTAAAGATGTAACAAAATTCGTGAAAGTACCCTTTTAACACACAACTGTACACAACAACTTTACACCACTTACTGGGTTAAAAATTTAGAAAGGCGTTTCAAGGTCCTAATATAAATAGCCGCAGATGTAAAAAAATGATAACTCGATTAAAGATAAAGCAAAATTCGTAAAAATACCCTTTTAACGGATATTTTTTTACTCCACCTTTGTACGTCAATAAAACTGTGAACTTTCATTTTGCTTTAATTACTCTTGTAGTATGTCAACGTATACGTAGCAAGTTTCAACTTTATAGTATAAGCCATTTCTGCGATATTAAAACTACCCCACCCCAAGTTTCAGCCTCTTATCATGCAAACCTACATTTTTCTTAAAACGCTCTCCCCACCTCTCCTTTCACACCCCCAAAAGATACCGCTCGTATGCGGTCCCCAATCTACCCACCAAGAAATCTTAACTTAAAATTTCTACAGGTTTGTGAGGTACGAGCTTCCAACCCTTTTGCGTACGGCGTGTGGCGTCTACGACGGACAGACGAAAATTCACACAATATTTAGTTATAAAAACATAACGCAGTCACGATCGGCTGCAAGCCAATCGCATGATACTCTAGATGAAATACTGAACTCCGATTTGTATTTTAGTTGGGAATATATCAAAAGAATGAGGAGTGCACATACAATTATTGCATGACCTTTTATTTAGGTAGAAACTATTGAACTATTGGATTCATTTGGCTACTCGATGGATGGTTAAACGATTTCTTGAGTTATAGTGAGTTCCATAAATTAAGTTGGGACATTTTTACAGAATTTTTGTATGGCAACTACATGAAGGACTTATGGGATATTTTCCATAATAATACTTTCAGCTGTGACTATTATAAAATCAACGTACACAAAATTTCAAAGTCGTAATTTAAAGCGTTCTAAAACTATCGTTCAATATTGGTGAACACGTGATTTAAGGACTTTTGTATGACGGCTACCCGAAGGAGTCGACGGATGGTGCTAATTAATGAACTCAGTCTTGCTTTTGATATAAAACTAATTCCTATAAAATTTTGAATCCCTGCTTTAACTCATACTAGAGTTATAGTGGATTCTGTAACTTGAATAAATTTTTGAAGAACTTTTGTAGGCTGCTACACGAAGGACTCATTCGATTTGCATCATATTTGGAGCTTTCGCTTCAAACATTGTAAACTTTAATTACGCAAAATTTCAAATTCCGAACTTGAAACATTCGAGCAATAATTGTGAATACGTGTTTAAGGGATTCCTGTATGGAAGGTACCCGAAGGAGTAGAAGGATATCGCCCATTAACAAACTTACTTTTTTACTTTTTCTATTTTACAGATAGTGACAAAATTTCAACTTTCTAGGCTTACGCGTTCTTAAGTTATCGTGCAAACAGACGGACGGACAGCACACGGATTTGGGGTTTTTGGCCACAACTGAACACAAAATAATATATATAATTTTTTTTCGTCCGAGTCTCGGCTCTATGCGATACAAACTTTTCGGGCTGGATTAAACTTATAATACTCTATATGATTTCATCTAGAGTATAAAAATTGTAAAGTAATAGTAAAGTGAGGTGGGTCTATTTATTCGACAGCTCACCAAATTGTTAAGACACCACTCATTCAGTTAAATGTAAGACCTTTATTTGTAAGATCATTTATATGGTAACTACGTGAAAAGGTACCTCAATTTTATGTGTTTTTATACCCGTAGTTTTAAATGGTATTATCGTGTTTAAAATTTTGCATTACTGGATTAGTGGGCTGCCTAATAATATCAAAATATTTGTGTGTTTTACTTTATTATTTTAATAATAAGGTATTGTTATCGATTTTTAAAAAAAAAAAAATTGCTAAAGCTTATAGCTCTCAAACTCTTTGAGCTATTAAGTTGAATTTTTTTTTGTTGGTAGACTGAGCAAACCCCTTTAAGTGGCCATCTTTTGAGTGGTGGGGGTGCGAGGGGGGAGGTGGGGGAAGCGTTTTGACGAAAAATTTTGGTTTCTAGATCTCAGTAACCGTATAGGCTAGGAGGCTGAATCTTGGAATTTATATAGAGCATTGACAGTGGACCCATTTGCAAAAAAAAATTATAATATAGGTAAAGGGGTGTGGCAGTGGGGGGAATAATAATGCGTCTAAAATGCTCGAAAGCCGAGATCGAGACATTCTAAAATCCATATCTCCTAATCGGTTAATGTCACAAAATTAGAACATAATGAACATCTGTGGGTATACTAGGAGAATAGATCGGAAACAAATTTTGGAGAGGGGGCAGTGACGTACGGGGGTGGGGGTTGAAAAACTTTATATTACGATATCTCACGAACGCATTGTACTAGAGAAATAAAATTGGGTTTCTGTATAAAGGTTGACAAATAAGGTTTGCTGAAAGTAAAATTTTTTAAGGGGGCGGTGGAGTATGGAAGTGGAGGGGGTAAGAATTTTTCTTAAAAAATCACGTCTCATATCTCAAGAACGGTGTAAGATAGATGCTTAAAGTTTTTACCAGAAGTAGGCCTAATAGACCTCCAGCAGAAAAAAAAATTTCAGGGACGAGGGTGTAGAGGGTAAGGGTGGGGAAGGGTGAAAAGTGAAAAGTTCCGATTTTTATATCTCGAGAACCTATAACAATGAAAAGCTGAAACTTGGTATTTAGATAGAACTGTAGTAGTCGCATGTTGGAAAAATATAATTTTTTATAGGGGTAGTATGGTACGGGGGTGGGGGGTGTTTTCCCCAACTATAGAATGGCTTATGTTAGAAAGTTGAAATTCGGTACGTATATGTAAATCAACTAGAAAAGTAATTTTGATTAAAAAAAATTCAAATATCATTGGCGTTCGGAAGTGGGGCAAAATAAATTATCAGTAAAAATGGAATGCATATATTTTCACGATTTTCGTCATATCTATTAGGTCTTTCGAAATATTGAATTAATTTTTTTTCTACTGGTTCTTCATATAAATACCTAGAAAGTATTTTCAGGATTTTTTAAAATTGGACCCCCAAGGTGGTGTAAAGGGAATGTATACATTTTCACCAATTCAGCCGTATCCCTCAGGTCTGATTAGATATCGAATAACTTTTCACTTCCACGGTTTTATTTAATAATCACCAAAAACTTGTTTTCAAGGTTTTTCCTTTTTCAACCCCTAAGAGTGTAAAACTGGGTTGAACACGTTTTCACGAATTCCGTCATATCTCTTAGGAGTGATAAGACATCGGATTGGTTTTTACTTCCTCTGGCTTTCTTTATATATATCTAAAAAGTTATTTCAGGATTTTTGAATATTCAACCCCAAAGTGGGTGCATATTATATTTTCACAAATTCTTGCATATTTCTAGTTCTAATGAGATATCGAATTCATTTTTACTTCCTAAGGCTTCCTACATAATCGTCAAAAAGCTGATTTCAGGATGTTTGTTATTCAACTCCAATAGGACGTAAGGCTTTCGACATATTTCTCAGGATTAATGAGATATTAGATTGGTTTGCACTTTCACAGACTTTTATATAATCGTCTTCAAACGCATTTCCGATTTCATGTAATGGCCCGAAACCAAATCACGAAAAACCTTCTAATGGCGTAACAACTGATATTATACTAGGACTAGACCTCGTCCCGGTGTATGACCCAATTATGTAATTCATATGTTATATGAGGCAGCGGCGTAAGTATTCTAGCGCGACCCCATTTTAACCGCTTCCCGAATTTTTTTTTGGGTTTTCAGACACATAGTAACCTACACCGTATCTCAGAATTAAACTCGTTCCGAACTTCTACCGAAAAAATAATTAAGTTGCGCCCAGACTGTTGGCAGATTTTTTTGAAAAATTCCACAATAGTTTGTTATTATAAAATTATAAAGTGATAGTAAAGGGAGGCGGGTCTGTTTATTTGATAGCTCACCAAATTTTTAAGACATCACTCATTCGGTTAAATACATCATCATCAATGGCGCGACAGCCCAAATCGGAATAAGACCCTTATTTTTAAGAACATTTATATGGTTACTACATGAAAGAGTACCTCGATTTTATGTGTTTTTATACCCGTAGTTTGAAATGGTATTACCGTGCTCAAAATTTTAATTTACTGGACTAGTTGGCTTCCTTGTAATAATAAAATATTTGTGTGTTTTTGTATTGGATCTAGCTCAAAGAATGAAGACACTTTGTTTACTAAACCGTAGCGAAATAAAATATCATAGTCCAAAGCTATTCACAATATCAAGGTGTTATGTTCGAAGGCACATTTTTTTAAGAACATTTGAATGGTTGCTATTCGAATAAATACCTTCATTTCTTTCCACTTTTAAATATTGATTAATTATGGTGCACAAATTTTGAACTTCATTGTTTTACTTATTCTTTTGTTTTATTTCAACCACGATTTTTAACGAATTTCGTATGGTAGCTTTCCAACATAAACTATCGAATTCTATATTAATTTTAACTCGAAATTAATTCGATTTTTGCAGCGTGAGAACTTGAATGCAGGATTTTTTTAAGGACTTTTTGTTTGGAAGCTACATAAGGTAATTGCATAATTATTAGAGAACAAAAAATCTGATCAAATATTGTACTTATACCTAGAAGTACGGAAAATTCGAATAAAATATCAAATCTTGAGTTTTGATCCTCTATTTCTAGGACATTTTTTGTTCAATTTTCATTTCAATATCACTCGAATCTTATCATTCAATAAGTAGCAATTTTCAGATTGATAAATCTCCGTGGAGAGTCCCTCCACCTACTTGATAACAACTTCAATAAGCCTTACGGCGAATAAGCGGCATATCCTTTAAGAGGTTTTGATGTTTATCTTCAAACTCAAAGTGCTATTTAATTATTTAAAGTCGGTAGAGGTGGGTCTGAATGTTGAGGACAGACACTACACCGGAACCCTGGCTGTAGATACACTATTGATATATATTCGTTATTTTACCACCCTCTAAGAGGGTATTATCGAGAAGTGTACAGGTGAGTCTTATGCAAAGTAAATGGCCTGTCTGTTATTGTGTTTACCTGCTTAACTAAGCTTCGATTCAATGTTTAGTTTTGATCCGAAATCAAAGAATTGAAATTGTGTTGAAAGGTATATCGATGGTATTTTCTAGGATCAGAGAGAGTTTATTTAAATTTCGGTTGAAGATTATTAATTATTGATGGTCGGACTATTTTCTACTGTTTCAATTTATTTTCGGTACGTAGCCCATGGATAAATTATTTATCCAACGTGTTCAATCAAAGTTCAGCCTATCTAGTAATTTTCTTGATGAGAAATTGATCTAATTTTAGATCAATCGAACCGAGCATTTTTCGGAGGAATTACTTTGGAAATCATTTCGTAAATATGATTATTCAGGTATTAGAAATAACTGAATTGTCGATCTGAGAAGATGAAGGTCTTTTCAATCCTGTTTAGAAAGCAATTGAAGATTAAGGTAGGTATTGCAGAGGGCACTGCGACAATGTATGCTCCGTGGCAAGAAATTTGGGCCTATCATCAAACTTTTCCGGGCTACGAACATACTTTAGTTACCGCGACAACTTCAGTCATTCAAAACGTACCTCTTCATTTCTGTTGCATAAATAGTCGCAGCAGTTCACACGTACATATCGAACGAAAATTAATCCATAGCTAAAGTGTATGTAGCGACAAAGTGACAAAGAAAGAATGCACGTTGTTCAGTTTGAGGAAAATGAGCAGCGGTAGAAGATTTGAATAGAAGACAAGAACAAGTTTTCGATTGTCCGATGAAAGGTGTGTTCTAATTAGGCGACGCCCACTAATCGAGGATAAAAGGGTTCAGATAGTACTGAGCTTCATGTAATTAATAAATGACGTCTGAAAATTATTTTGTTTCCAACTGTGTGGAGCAGTGCATTTGGATAATGATCAAAAAAGAGTAGTGAACGAGATAGCGACTATGACCATAACTCGGATTGTTAATATTCAATTGCCGCTAATTCTTTTCGAAATCAAAGTGTAAGTATAATTTTAACGATTAAAACAAAAAAGCTACCAATTATTTAGGTAGGAGAAAAAGATGATCGCATTCAGTTAAAGAAACACACAGTAAATCAAAAGTGTCGCAAATGAATCACGAACGATTCAACTTGAGGAATAATAAAAAAAAGATGTTTGCCAAGAAACAAGCAAACCATATGTGTCGAAAGTGAATCGCTAGCGATTCAACTTAAAAGTATGGTTCATAAGTGAAAACACTTATTCGATTAATATATGAATCAGTGAGCGTTTTGCTTTGTTGCTCCTAAGTGGATCATGTAGGCAGACCGAAAGCGATTCATCTAGATGGCAACGATTATAATTCGTCTAAAACAGAGAACAACTTTTGAGCAAGTGTTGTATGTTACTTCATTATTTCAATAATACAGCATTATGATCGATTTTTTAAAAAAAATTGCTACTTTGAAAAATTTGTTTTTCACGTTTCATGACAAGAAGACACGAAAAAGACAAAAAAAAAATGTTCAGTCCGTCTGTCCACCGTACGTCTATCGGTGTACGCAAAATTGTTTGAAGGCTCGTAGCACTCAAACCCTTTGAGCTATTTAGTTGAATTTTTTTTCCGCGGGTAGAGTGGGTAGGCCCCCTGAAGTGCCCAATTTCTGAGGAATGGGGGTGTGAGGGAGGAGGTTGGGGAAACGTTTTAGACGGACAATTTTGGTTTCTAGATCTCAGCAACCGCTTGTGCTACGAAGCTGAAACTTGGAATTTATATAGAGCTTCAATAGTGGACCCATTTCCAAAAAAATTGCCGATATGGGTGAAAGGGTGAATATGTGGGGGGAAAATAATGCGTCAGAGACGCTCGAAAGCCAAGATTAAGACATTCTAATATCCATATCTCCTAAACTGTTAATGTCACGAAATTGAAACATAGTGAACATCTGCATGTATAATACGAAAATAGATCGGAAACAAATTTTTGAGTTTTGGTCAGAAGCCTGCGGGGGTGGGGGGTGAAAAATTTTAGATTACTATATCTCACGAACCAATTGCACTAGGAAAATAAAATTCGGTTTCTGTATTAAGGTTGACAAATAAATTTTGATGAAAGTAAAATTTTTAAGAGGGAGGTGGAGCGTAGAAGTGGAGGGGGTACAAATATTTCTAAAAAATCACTTCCCTTATCTCAATAACAGTGTAAGATAGATACTTAGAATTTTTACCAGAAGTAGACCTAATAGACCCCTATCAGAAAAAAAAGTTCAGTGGTGGTGGTGTAGAGGGTGAGGGTAGGGGAGGGTGAAAAAGAGAAAGTTCCGATTTTTATATCTCGAGAACCTATAATGATATACAACTGAAACTTGGCACTTCGATAGAGCCATAGTAGCAGCATGTTGGAAAAATATAATTTTTTATAGGGGTGGGGTGTGTTTTTGCTATCTATAGAACGGCTTATGTTACAAAGTTTAAACTCGTTACGTGAATGTACTGTAAATACACTAGAAAAGTATGTTAGATAAAAAAAAATTTCAAATATCCATTGGCATTCGGAAGGAGGGCGAAAAAAATGATAAGTGAAAAGAGAATGCATATATTTTAACGATTTTCGTCATATCTAGTAGGTCTTCCAAAATATTGAATTAATTTTACTTTATTATTTTTTAATAATAAACTATTTATTCTGCACCTTCTTCATATAAATACCTAAAAAGCGTTTTCAGGATTTTTTGAAATTCGACCCCTAAGAGGGTGTAAAGGGGTTGTATGCTTTTTCACGAATTCTGCCTTATCCACCAGGTCTGGTCGATATCGAATATCTTTTCACTTTCATGGGCTTGCGTAATAAACGCATAAAAGTGCGTAAGGTTTTTAAGTTTTTTCCTTTTTCAGCCCCTAAGAGGGTATAAAAGGGTTGAACACGTTTTCACGAATTTCGTCATATCTGTTAGAAGTGATAAGAAATTGAATTGGTTTTTACTTTTTCGTGTTATATTCATATTTATTCATTAACTCCTTTCAGGATTTTTGGATATTCAACCCCCAAGTGGGTATAAAGAGGTTGCATATGTTTTCACAGATTCCTACATATTGCTTAGATCTAATGATATATCGAATTCATTTTTAGTTCCTAAGGTTTCCTATATAACCGCCAAAAATTGAATTTCAGTATTTTTAGATATTCAATTCTAAGGTGTGTAAGGGGGTTGTATTCTTGTCAAAGCTTCGACACATTTCTTAGGTTTGATGAGATATTAGATCGCTTTTCACTTTCAAAGACTTTTTATATAATCGCCTACAAACCCATTTCTCAATTCATCTAGATGGCTACGATTATAATTCGTCTAAAACAGAGAACAGCTTTTGAGCAAGTGTTGTATGTTTTTCATATAAAATTCAATTTTTCTTCACCTGAAGTAAACATTTATGATTGTTTTTTGCTGCAATACGAACACAACATATTTTTCAAATAACTAATTTCATCATAAAAAAATTAAATTCAAATGTAGCGACTATAATAATTTTTTAATGGGATATAATTTTAACATTTGTATTTTATTTTAAGAATTTTGTTTAGAATATTTTGTCATATCGAAATTATAGCCTCTGGTTATTCTATTCTGTTTTCAAATAAATCATAGGTGGTAACATAGACATAGCTGCACAGGGGCTAAATTACAAAAATTTCTGAAAATTCGTTGCAAAATACTTCTATTATATATTTTGCTAGATAGGTAGGAATTAGTGAAAGTGTACACTATCACTTTGCACCTCATTGGAGTTGAATATTTCGAAATTAATTTTTAGACGATTATTTATAAAACCCTTAGAAGCAAAAGCGAATTTGATACCTCCCTAAAACTAAGAGAAATATCGGAATTCATAAAAACATACACAGCTTCACAACTTCTTTACACACCCTTAGGGAAAGAATAGCATTAAATCTGGAAATTCAAGTTGCTTGAACTAGGAGCTTGCACAAGTAAATTTAATTCGATATCTCGACAGACCTAAGACATATGACGAAATTCGTGAAAATGCATAAAGGTGCGTTTCCATCTCCGTCGTTTAGCGTCGCCGACTACATTCTATATACATAAAAAACTAGTCTGGAGTTGACTCAACTTCAACTTTTTCGGCGAGAGCCGATACTAATGTGCTTTTGATAGAGGTTGGTTTGGATCCAAGCTACGTACCTATGGTAACGAAAAAAATACTTTACTTTTTTTTTATACTTTAAAAAATTATAAAGTAATTTAAAAGTCAAAAATGTACGATAAGCAGCTAATTATCTAGTTTGAAATCGGTTTTATTTCTGAATGAAAATTACGTGTTTATGGTTTTAGAATTCGTAGAATTTGATGATCGTGTTATTGCGCTAGCCCTACGAAGTTTCACGCTACGCGCCTGATACAAAGTTTCAGCTTTCTTGCATTAGCAGTTCCGAAGATACAAAAACATCAATCTACCCTCAGATCCTGCTACCTCTATCGAAAATTTTGCTTATACACAAGCCAAATTTCATCTATCGGACATCATTGGTTTGGAACACTTTGTAGTCCAAATGTCTTTCAACCACAAAACCCACAGGACACCATCCCCTCTAAAAAATTTTGTTTTTAATATTAGCTTCTGCAAACTAAAGTTGAATTTAAATGTGGTTGCTATAATCCGTTCCTTCAGAACAGATGGATTTTAGAATTTTTCAAAAACTATTTTTGCGCACCCTAGACTTTTTTATTTCTCCCACCCCGTATCTTCTTTTTCGGTCATGTCAGTCATTTTTAGCAAATGGCTGGACTATCGTAGTTTTGAAGAAATTCTGGATTTCAACCTTCGAATATACGGAAAAATTTTTTTTTTCAAAACATTACCCCTACACTGCTCTGACACCCACATTCACTAAAATGTGGTAACGTACAATGGTCCACCCAATCGACCTAATAAAAAAAACTTAACTTAACAATTTAAATGCCTTGGGACCTTCTAACCATCAGACGCATTTGTGTACGCCGTACGGTGGACAGACGGACTTTTTTGTACTAGTCTACTAGCCCTGTAAAATGAAAATAAAAAATTTTAGGGTAGCTAAGTTTTCAAATCGATCCCAATACTTTGTTATTAAAAAAGCCAGCCAAAAGTGTGGGCAAAATTTTAATATTTTTCAGATCATAGTCCGTGTGAACATATCGAATTTCGTTGTATCTTTGTGAAATCGTATGCAACCTCTTTACACTCACTTTCACTCACAATCTTGAAAGAGAAAGAAGAAAGAAGTAAATTAAAAGTCCTTTCAAATAAAAACCATTTAGATATCGGATCTGACCTAAGAGATATGACGGAATTCGTGTAAACGTGAAAACCATTTTACACCATCTTTAGGTTTGAAGTAAAAACCAATTCAATTTATAATCGGACCTAAGAGATATGACGGAATTCGTGAAAACGTGTGCAACCCTTTTCCACCCCTATCAGTGTATTGAATTTAAAAAAAAAATTCTTAAAATATTTTCTGAAGAATCCGTAGATGAAAAATGAATTCAATGTTTCAGAAGCCCTAAGAGATATGACGAAATTCGTGAAAGTACCCAATTTTCAGTGACTGCTTTGGCCAATGGGCATATGCTTTGCTTTTTTCGGGATCTACTAGTCCCAAAATGTAAAAAAAAATGTGGGTCGCAATTTTTTTTAAAATTAATAACAATACCTTATTTTATTAAAATAATAAAGTAAGATACTACTCAGTTCTCAGCTGGTGAGCGGCATGAATTTCCTTTTTCATGTAATTTTATTAACAATTTATTGCCTAAAATTATTTTAATATTATTTAAACTTAAAGTAGTTTGTGATCGACTGATTTTAAAATTATAAATAGTTTTTTTAAACAGTAGTTTGTATTTTGATCATACTCTCACCAATAAATAGAACAATTTAATTTAGTGTTTTCGTTCATAGTTTCTCCGTTCCCTAGGCAGCCATAAGTGGTTTTATTTTTTTGAAACCGTATTTTAGGCATTTTTTTTAGCAGTAAGTGGGTCTTAAACACAAATTTTTTTCAAAAGAATTTTTATAGTACCTGGCGATAATAAAAAGTATTAATTTTTAAAAAGTAATTATCTTACCAACACTTCTCCATTATAATCAGCAATAAAAATGCCGTCTAAAATAAACAGAACAGCCTTTATTACTTCGGTAATTTTATCTCGTACGTAAAATTGCCGGTAATGAGTAAAATTAATATCAGATTATCGAACTTTTTTTCTGAACACATGTATATTAAGTGGCGCAGCCGGTAGTATATAATCCAAGGAGTCCATAGGGAATCTGACTACGGTTAGGAAAATTTGAATAATATATCGTCTGGGGTAACTTTTGATGAGAGATTACAACAAGGTACCATTTGCTTAGAACTTTTGATTCATTACAAATGTGTAGTAATCTTGGTAATGTTCGTTAATATTGATTGTTCTTAAAATTACTAATTTTTGAGTAGGTACTAAGATGTAAATTTTAAAAAGCGCAGTTTAGAAAATATTAAGACTGTTGAAAAATTTCTTCTACTTACCTATAGACTGTAGTAATATGACAAAAATCACAAAATGGATATCCCAAACAGCATTTGACCACATCTTGAAATCGAAACGAGCATCCACTAAAACAAATCGTTTTGTTCCCGTAAAGTTTTACAGAAGATCAATTGTAGCGATACCTGAAACTACACTATCTCACTTTGCACCTGCTGCAGTAACAACAGAATCACTAAAATCATCACTGAATAGCCATTCATTTCCATTCACTACTAAATTCACTTTAGTATGCCGCAAAGTGAATTTGTTGCAGCCGACGTCGTTCTAGAGCTCCTGTTGTTATCCTAGTTGTTAATCCAAGCCTCGTAAAGTGAACCACTTTAAATAGATGATCCATTGGCAGAATAGAAGTTGCATGTCCTTTCAGCCACTCGACATCCTTTCGTTCTTCTCGATAATAATCTGAACAAAAGAGCCAAAAGCAAATAATAGTATGGCATTAGTTTTAGTAGTTCGATTCAACGAGTATGTAGATTCTGTAAAATCAGAAAGCCTTATCTAGTTTGCGGAAGATGGCTACCAACTCGATCTGGTAGCAGGATTAGATACAAGTAGGTAGTCGTTCTACTTTGCTGAAATGTTCCTGTCGTGTCGTCAAAGAACGTCCTGCTGTATTACAATTTCGCTTGCAAATCGATTCTATTCATTATTAATTTGAAGCTCTTACTAGACATGAATATTAAATCGGTCAGTTGCAGACAGAAAATAACATAAATGTCGGTAGATTCTAGCGTGAAACCACAAACCCGAGTTAATAAAAGCCATGATAACAATTTCGACAGTATTCCGTATGGAATATATATGCATACACCGCTACCCCTAAATTGCACCCTTTCGCTTATCTTTCGAACAAGGGTTTGAGAGAAGGTCGACTTGGCACTAAGTGGTCGACCGAATCCTTATATAGTTTTAGCTTAATAATATACCGTCGTCATAGTATGAACCCTTTCACGTTCAATAGGTAGCGCTAAGCTCCCTATCCGTTTCTCCACCCGCAACTTGTATCTTTAGTTGATATCTGAAGTAAAGGATAGCGAAAGGACCGATTACAAGATTCTCCACTACAAAGTGTTTACAGTAAATAAATACAAGAGGATTTCTTAATGTCCTGGCCGTTTGTCCTGTGTCCCTTATGCTTCAGTGATTTTCATCTTAAGCCACACAGACTGTTCCTTGAAATAGTCAGGGAGCGCTTCGTCTTATTGCTGTGCAACGACCGAAAGCTATAAGAAAAGGGTAAGGTATCCGCAGTGGTGCTACTCAAGGGGTTGGCCAATTTTAAACGGATTCAGGACATTTTGCAATTTATTTGTGCCCGTTGCCTCAATTTTGGACGACAAGGAGGTAAATTTGTTTGCTATCCGAACGAAGACTTTGAAAAGGATTCCAAAAGTGGATAAAATCTACGGAACCCGTTGTATTGTATACCTCCACTAAATACTTGGTCCTGGTAATTAATTGACGATAATTTGAGGTTTTGTGGCTGTACACTCGATAAGGATTAAGGATATTTTGATTTCGAAACTGAAATGGTGGCGAATTGATTCTTTGTGCGAGCGTGTGGACAAAAAGGTTAGACTCTAGAACGCTCATTAAGATAAATCGATTAGTATTTATTTCCCGCGATGTTCCTATTAATTAGGATAGGCGATACGAAGCAAAAAAGAGGGATCATGCTTCGGGGTACTTACCGAAAGGAAATCAGGAAAATGTTGGGCTTTGACTGTTTATTGGAATAATATACAGGAGGTGCTGGAAAAATTTGCGCTTAATCAGTGCTTTTTTGCATTTTTTGTTATGATTAAACACTTAAAACTCTTTGTTTCTGAGTAGCTTGTACTGTAAAGCTGAAATTTTGCTTGGTTGGTTGGTCAGTTAGTCGAAACTGGGCCCAATTAGCATACTAGCGCGGTTTTGATACCACAACTCGCTTAACCTGGTCGTTGAAGGCTGATGAAGTAGATACAAACTTTTACAGTGACCTGTGACCGGAATGTCCATCAGGAGCTGCTTAAAAAGATAATCAGTTCTCCAATCCTTTTTTTCGAGATCTCATCAAGGTGCCTAATGCACGAAGTCTGGCTCTAGCTAGGGCCGTACACTCGCAAAGAAGGTGGATAACAGTTTCCCTCTTATTTACATCCCCACAACTGCGGCAATTGACGTTAAAGGGAATACCCAGTCTGGACGCATGATCGCCGATTGTCCAGTGACCCGTGTTGACCACCGTGACTCTGGAGACGTCTACACAGCTCCTGGTCAAGACTTTGTCTGCTCTGTTCAGGCAGTAGGATGACCATATCTTGCTAGATATGACGCAATTGGTCAGTCCTCTCTATCTAGAGTTCGCGATTGTAAGAAAGTGGGATGGTATTTGGCGCTTAACAATTCCTAGTGGGACTTGAACGGGTTCCAGGAGAGAGCACTGAAGAACAGAACCTTGCCTAGTTCGTCTTCCCGCTCGTTACCCTCTATCTTGCTGTGACCTGGGATCCAAAGCAGAGTAACTCTGACCCAACTTCCTTTCCTAAGTAGGCTAGCTCCTCTCGGCACTGTTCGACGAGTTTAGAGGAGGTGGTAGCCGAATCTAAGACCTTGATAGCTGCTTGGCTGTCAGTGAGGATTACAACATTTCGCTTCGGCGTAGCGTCTTGCTGCAAAGTCCAACAAGCCTCCCGGATCCCCAGTATCTCCGCCCGAAAAACTCTGGCGTAGTCCAGTAAGTGGTAAGACTTTGCGACATAGTGTGTGTCTGAGAAAACTCCCGCTCCGACTCCGCAGTTCATTTTGTATATGACTGTGTCAAATTCATGTATGACCGAACCATTCTTCTATTCCGCCGTTGGAAAACCCACAGCAAAATCCTTCTTGAAGGTCAGTCTCGGTGTAATGTAGACGGTGGACGATTTCACCATTTCCGTTGGTAGAGATTCTAGAATGTTATTGTGACCGTAAGGTTTGGCATACCAGTACTCAGATTCCTTGAGTCTGACAGCGCTGCACGACACAGTACTTCTTATATGTAAGTCGATAGGCAATAGATGTAGCAGTACGTTCAGAGCGTCAGTCGGACATGACCGAAATTTTGCTTAGGCGATCCAATACCCACAGGAAGGTCAAGTAGCTTAGACAAAATACGAAAGTATGGCGAACAATAGAAGCAAGAACATCTCCATTCAGAAAGTAGACCAATATTTTTTGAGACATTTCGGCTCATCTGTAACCTTAAGACTGCAATCCAAAAGTACGAAAAAATATTGCAAAAAAAATTTGTAAGTAAGATGCCGATGTTCGAAAGCAGACGTCCTTAACACGCTTCAATTTTCTTTAAACAACTTGGACTCATCTGTGACACAGAAAGGTATGGAAAAGAGATTAGGCTTCGAAATTTCTAAAATGGGATATATCATTAAGGCTTTTGACTAGATATGGGCAGAAATAACCGGTTATTTTGTAGTTAACTAACAATACCTGCTGAACTGACGGTTTTTTTCTTATTCCTTCCGTAATCTTCAAAAACTCAAATCTATCATGGGATAATTCGAGTTAGTAGAGTTCACAATTTGTCTAGCTTTAAGACATACACGACTTTCTACATCGCGAACGTAAGAAGCCAGGAAA
This sequence comes from Beris morrisii, assembly GCA_951812415.1. Classification (NCBI taxonomy): domain Eukaryota; kingdom Metazoa; phylum Arthropoda; class Insecta; order Diptera; family Stratiomyidae; genus Beris; species Beris morrisii. The sequence goes on along the minus strand of OX638313.1, from coordinate 104,749,841 downwards.
ATATGAACACAGGACTATTTTCAAGTATGCAATATGCATTCCTTGTGGTTCAATTTGTCACTTATGCAATGGACGAGGGTCTTGTGATTGTGGTTCAATCAAAAATGATGAAATTCGTGAAAATATAAACAACATTAGGGGTTGAATATAAAAAAAAGAAAATTCTAAGAGCTACTATATATGTATATACAAAGAGTTTGAAGAAATAAAACTAAGTTAACATCTTAGCACACCTAAGAGATGTGACAGAATTCGTGAAAATAAAAGCATAAGATTTTTAGCGGATAGTCCCCAATCCGTACACCAAAGCAAATTTAAAAATTTGTTTACGGAAATTACTTTTCTAGTACATTTATTATACATATCGTACCAACTTTCAACTTTCTAGAATAAGCCGTTCTCTTAAAATACTCTCATAACAAATTTATTTTCTTTCTTGCTTACATGTCATATGGGTTTGCAGATGTGCACCCGTCGCGGATGTCAAAGTTTCATTTAAGTACAGTATCTCTGGAATGTATTCGGACATTTAATGGCGAGTATCGCTTTTCTAAATATGTATCGTTGAAAATATTGCGTTTTAAAAATCTAACATTTTCGAACTCTCGCGTTCTTAAAATCGAGCGTTTTTTAAAAACCTTGCATATGCTTTAAATTAATGTATTTCTATTAAATCGAATCACACCGATTATTGCATTATTAATTTTAACAAAATTTTTAAAATTTGTCAACAGTCTAAATACCGTGACCGGTAATCATTTCAGCAGTAACCTGCACCGCATATCAGCATTAGCTACATCCGTTCAGGAGTTCTGCCAAAAAATAATAAAGTTATGACCAGACTTCGGGCAGACTTTTTATTCTTTAATTTATTTATTTAATTTTAATAAAAATATAGGGATAAAATATCGCCTTAATTTTTAAGGGGTTAAATATAAAAAAAAATCTTCTAACTCTAATTTTGATGCGATTCGATACAAAGCCCGTTAACGTAAAAGTTCATTCGATATCTCATCTGACCTAAGAAAAATGTCGGAATTCGTAAAATTGAACACATTCATTTAATACCTACTTAGGGGTTGAATATCGTAATATCCTGAATGTTTGTTAGGTGATTGAATATGGAGCAATAGGAAGCAAAATGAGATCGCTATTTGATTAGACCCAAGAGATTTGGCGGAATTCGTGAAAACATACAAAACCCTCTTACGCCTCCTTGGAAGTTGAACTTCGAAAAATGCCTAAAAGAGTTTCTTGGCGATTATATTTGTAGCCCTTAGAATAGAGATTGAAATTTGTACGACATTGTGAAAAGCTAGACTTCAAACGTACCTAATATTTAAAAAAATATGTGAGGTTCTGAAAAACGCTTAAATAATCAACCGAAAGCAAAACAAAATTCATATAAGAAATATTTTTTATACGACTAACCTACTCCTTGGGATATAAAATTTTTCTGAATATTTTCTTCGAAAGTAAAGTTTTCAAGACAAGTTAGTACAGATTTACAGTCCGCAACATCATAGATACAAACTTGTTTAAATATTAGTAAAGATTCGCGTAATTTTCCGTAATTACGTTCACTTCGAGATCTAAAATTTTCTTAATCGCAAAATAGAAACTTGTTCTTGGTAACTATCGCTTAGGGTTGAATATTAAAATTCCGAATTGTATAAGCCAAAGAACGCTGCAAACAATAATTTATTTTTCCACCCCACCGACTAAAAAACCCTTCGTTACGCCATTAATTTTACCAACTAAGAAACAAAGCAAATAGTAAGAAGTTTGAATATAATCTCGACTTTCTTTCTTTTCTAATTAGACACCCGTTCGAAACTAAGCCTATTTAACTTGTATAGTTGTGCCCTGAGAAAATTGCACGGCGGCTTCTCAGATCGTAGAACTTTATATTCTGTACGGAAAATTGATACTGTCTCGGTACAGTAGTTTGTTGCTACAATTGTACAGATAAGATACATATAAGACGGTTGAGAATTCTCGAGGAGAAGAAGAAAATTTAATTTTAAATGGCATTAGCTTCATTTAATTTTTCATTGGTGTAGTGTACTCGTATATGTTTCGTATCTTTCCTCTGGAAATATGTCATTGCGATTAAGTTTCGTTGCTGTGTCTCGAATAGAATTGACATTTCAATTAAAAAAAAAATATATTAAATATAAGCCCTTTCGACAACAATATCGCACAGTTCTACATAAGAAAGAAACTTGGTGGTTTAGTTCCCGTCTTAGTCTAGAAAATGCCTCTGTTTGTCTATGACTTATGGGTTTTTGGCATTTTCAATAAGTTATTCATCAATTTCAATTTCGTCGAGGGATTAGAGAAGATTAAGAGAAGTTAATTGAAATTATGGCAAAAATTTAGGAGTCTCGTAGATGGCTTTACTCATTTAGAGGTCAAAGCACAGAGAAGTAAATTGGGTTATCTACTGGAAACAATATTTGGTTCCATTCGTCAAACAACCAACCATCGTTTTAACCCAAAATCGATAAGGATGGAACATTCCTCTGGGTTTGCTCATCCTTTCAATTTTTCGGCTAGTTCGGAGTGCATACAGCAAACCTAAAAGATTGCTAAAATTTTAATTTTCTAATCAAAAGGAATCAATTGGATACGGAAGGATTCAAACCCCCGTCTCTAAAAAGACAGGTAAAGTTTCCTGCTACTATACCACAGAGACATGGCGACAAAGAGAATTGATTTGTTACAAGAATACATTATTATAAATTCAGTGAGATTGTGATAATCCAGGTCAATTGCACCTTTTATAAAATAGATGAAAGATATAATTTGAAAGCCATAATTAAATGGCACTGGCGATAGTCTTCACATACTGTTCAATATGCCGTAAAGATTTTATGAAATAGGTAACTATGAAAAAATTTTAAATTAAAAAATTTGTTGGTGAACTAAAATCGTTTATTTAAATTCACTGAAAAGTCTCAAACTATTGCCCTTAATGGATGGTATGTTTTAGAAATGGTATGAAGTTATGACAGCTTATGCGCCAATGTCTGGCCTGGACAAAAATCGTTTAGAGCATTTATTACCAATTTCCATACGAGACATCATAATCCTATTTGCCTTTTACTAAGAGACTGTTTCAAAAATGGTTTTTTGTTGTTCTGAAAACCAATTTAAATTTTTAACTCCACTTCGGCAAAATATTATACTTCTTGAATAATGAATAATTAAATGAAATTTTTTTTTTAAAGAACCGAACATTAATTAGTCCGTCGAGCCAGAGTTGAACTTATGACTAATGAAATACAGAAGAAGTGAGCAAAAATTATATTTTTTTTTCTTTGATATTATTTACCTGCCATATGTTGGATTGTTAAGATGCAGGTTGGGGCAAATACCATTTATGCAAAAACCCTTATTCCCTGATCCGCTCTACACTAGACTACAAAGTTTGTTTACTAACAATTTGTCTTTCTAGTGCTCCATAAATATTCAAAATTCAAATTTCTGGATCAAGTTATTCCACCCTCACACTAATCAAAATCAATTTTCAGTAAATGGAATTTTCAGTCAGTTTAAGTACCTTGTGAAAGGGAACAACAAAAATGAGAAATATTGAGTTATACGTAAGAAAAAAAATATTCAACCTTTTTTCGGTGAATTGGGGTCGAAAATGTAAAAATACTGAAATCCCTTGTTAGGCGTTTGTTTAGGTAGGCTGCAGACATCAAAGCCAATTTTTTATCTCATCGGATTTAAGAGATAGTGATATTGAGAAATTACCATTCAACTCATTCAATGTTCAGTAACGAAAATACGGATAACCAGCCTGTTGAACTAAAAATCAATTTGACTTTCCATCTAATCTGAGACATATTTCAGTGTCCGTAGTTCAACCCTTTTTCACACGATTGGAGTTGAATATCGATAAAAGCAGAAATTGCTTTTTGGACATTTGTATAAGTAACCAGTCCCAACACATCCAGTACCTTAACCGACATATTAAGAAAATCCATTACCATTACTATTCACTTCTTTCAATGCTCAGTAACGAAAAATACAGACAGTTTTTCTGATGTATTTCTATAAGCAGCCTGTTGAACTAAAAGTCAATTTGACTTTCTATCTAACCGGAGACATATTTCAGTGTTCGTAGTTCAACCCTTTTTTACACGATTGGGGTTGAATATCGATAAAAGCAGAAATTTCTTTTTGGACATTTGTATAAGTAACCAGTCCCAACACATCCAGTACCTTAACCAATATATTAAGAAAATCCATTACCATTACTATTCACTTCTTTCAATACTCAGTAACGACAAATACAGACAGTTTTTCTAATGTATTTCTATAAGCAGCCTGTTGAACTAAAAGTCAATTTGACTTTCTATCTAACCGGAGACATATTTTAGTGTTCGTAGTTCAACCCTTTTTCACACGATTGGGGTTGAATATCGATAAAAGCAGAAATTTCTTTTTGGACATTTGTATAAGTAACCAGTCCCAACACATCCAGTACCTTAACCGACATATTAAGAAAATCCATTACCATTACTATTCACTTCTTTCAATGCTCAGTAACGAAAAATACAGACAGTTTTTCTGATGTATTTCTATAAGCAGCCTGTTGACCTAAAAGTCAATTTGACTTTCTATCTAACCGGAGACATATTTCAGTGTTCGTAGTTCAACCCTTTTTCACACGATTGGGGTTGAATATCGATAAAAGCAGAAATTGCTGTCTGGTCATTTGTGTAAGTAGCCAGACTAAAAACATCCAATTCGATACCTTAATCGACATGTTAAGGAAATTATAAAAAAAAATTCAACCCCTTTCCGTAAAATTGTGGTTAAATATCGGCAAACCCTGAAATACTCTTTTAGGCGATTGGCTGAAGAAGCGAAAACCAAATTTATTTCAATGGATTTAATCCGGACATGTACAAACCACTTTCGGGGTTTAACAATCAAAGAAAATCCTTTTTAGGCTTTTTAGACAGAAAATTAATAGGCCTTATTGCGGTAACTGTTGGTGGAAGAATATTCAACTCCTTTTCACCCCCTTAGAGATGAATATTAGCTTGCTCACAGCCAGTCTGTAAAAGTCAAAACCAATTCGAGATCTCATGGAACCCAAGATGTGTTGAGAAATTACCAATATTTAACTCCTTTTCACCTTCTTGGAGGCTTAGTTTCGAAAAACTTGCAAAATCTGCGAAAGTGAAAATAAATTCGCTATCAAATCGGGTGAGATACGGACGAATGAAAAGACTCAACTCTTTTTCACCCTATTAGGGATGAAATATAAAAAGTGAGTTCATAACACGTCGCTACTTTATATACCGAAAAGATGGTCATGTTATTTTCACCCTTAAAAAGTTCGTACCAGTTTGGCTACTCCGTATATTGTAAGAAAATCGCTCCAAAGGTTCTTGATTTTTGTGATCGAATTTCGCAGCAATGTTTAATTAATTTCAGATCAATATCGGCCTCTTGTAAGTAAAATTTGCGACTAGTTTCACGAAGCAATTTTTCTTTTGGATCAAGTCCAACTTAACTAGCTAATTTTTCCACTGCAGCTTTTCATTTGTTGTATGAAACTAGCTGAGTAGCGTCTAAACTAAATGGAAAATTAAATGGTAATGAAAAAAGTAGAATCATGGAATTAGGTCTCATTAGAAAAGAACGAAAATACATTCCATCAGAGAGCCCGAAATAAAGAGAACTCTTTTTTTTCATTAAGACCAACTATCGATAATTTAGCATTTTCGTATCGTATCCTTTTTTCGGCCAAAACTTATCTACTTTGTATAGTAGACATCATCATCATCAATGGCGCGACAGCCCAAATCGGACACTGGCCTCCTGTTGTACAGTCGACATCAGTATCTATTGTCCTGTGTTGTTTTCGAATCGGAGATATACCGTCGGGAAATAGATACTTTGATATCAAACTTCACGTGCAGATTGTAATTGACTTCGTGACATAAATAACTCGACTTAAACTATTTTGGCATACAGTTTTTAGTGCAGCATTCTTCACATATGACAAGAAAATTGCAGCTAGCCACAAGACTGACTCCCACCCCATATCTCGGGCGGGTATTGGAAGTTGATATAAAGTTTACATCAGAGTTTTGGTAATATCCTTTTTGGTCATAGTCTCCATCATTCTACCAATTTTATACCACAAATTTAGAATTTATGGAAAGTTTTGAAGTTTTCCTTCTCGGAGATTTTTCTTCCAGGATAGTTCCAAAATAGATACAGCCCCGGATTGAAAACTATCTAAAGTTGCGGACGAAGATTTGATGACATTCTAGTTCGTTCATACAGTATATGGGGTTTCCCCGAATGTCTGGCTCTACATTGCAAATGGAAAGTTCTTGGGGCGTTTTCTTTTAGATCTGGAACAGATTGAACGGGTTGGTGAAGATACTGTATCTCTAATATACGTCACAAATGTCTACAAGGGTGGTGCATTCATATGAAGAAAATGGAAAGTTTTGATAGAACCATTATAGCGATGAGCCGGTCGTACAGCGGATGCTAGTCCAAACATTTAGGTGCTACGTTGTCTTTCCACAAATTCAGGAGCTGTACTTGTGTTGACAAAAGTTTCCAGAATCAGAAATTTAGCGAATATGTGAATTATTTCATTTCGAATGCAAAATATCAAAAAGTCTGATGTCATTGAAAAATTTTCATCAAGACCGGCGAAATGTATTGGGAGGGTGACGGGGCCTTGGGAGGGTTGGCTTAAATTTTCAGGATTATGGGATTATGTAATGATAAATTGGCTAAAATTAACTTGAGAATTAGTTAGAATGTCGGATTACGAGAGCGAAAGCTATGCGATTACGTAAATCGATTTCAGTTCGTCGAAATCAGAAAATTCCATCTGATTAGCTAATAATTAAGTAGCCTTTCAATTAGGTAACGTACGAGACTCGAGAATTGTACTAATTGATAATTAAAATAAATTTTTGAATTTAAGTACCGTCCTGAAATTTACATTTGAATTAATGAAATTTTAATTTTGAACGGTGTAGACATAAAGAATTTAATTTAATTATGCATTAATGATATTAAAATCAAAAATTTTGTTGCATCAAATTGATTACGATAAGACGTTGAACCTTAGGTAAACTTTGCAATTAAACTAGATTTATAGATTTTTGAAATAATTCTCAAATCAATGGGTGTTAATTTTTTTGAGGTGAAGGTACACCAACAGAATTTGGGGTTAAAAAAATTTAAAGTTGCACTCAGTTGTGGTGAACTATTATATGATAGTACCAAATAACAACTTTCTAGCGTAAGCCATTTCTCGCGTACTTATAACGTTATTTTTCAATTTGGCTGGAATTTGTTGCGCAATGTTAATTTTTTCCAGTCGCTTAATTCGAAAACATATTGGGTACTAACTTAAGAATTACCCTGTGTTTACACTGGCAACTTATCTGGCAACTTATCTGGCAACTTATCTGGCAATGGCAATGGCAACGGCAATATTGCCATACACAAATTGACAGTGTAGAGGCATCAAACGCATATGGCAATATTGCTCTCAACGTTGCCATGTCAATTTTGAGAGCAATATTGCCTGAAAACGCATCGTTCGACATTAGTGAGCGTCACTTGTCAACAGGTAGGCATAATGTTTTTTTTCACTTTGATCGCGAATTGGCGGAAAATAAGTTGACTAAAGAGAAAACTATTGAACTTTTAAATAGTTTTCTTTTGATGCAATTCGAATTCACTCGCTCAAATGAAAATTGCCTTGTTTTGCACATTGTAGCGAAAGTAAAAACAAAAAATTGCATAACCTGAATTGTTCTAAAATAATTGTTTCAATTGTTTGTACACTTTCTTCACCTCCGACTGAATTTAAGGCCCTTTTTAAAAAATTTGGTAAGGTACGTGAAGCACTCAAAGAAGTAGCAACAATTGAAGAAGTATTGTTGATGCTTTAGTTCACTTTAAGTGCGTGAATATTTTGGAAAGGCATTGTTTAAATGCCAGGTGATATAACAACTGACCACATATTGATCGGCAATTTTTGCGATTTATTTACGTTGCAAGATAGAATTGTCAAAAAAATTTTTCAGATTCAATTAGTCTGCGCATTCTAAAATCGAATAGACATATTAACAAGTACTTAGAACCTGACTTGATGCCTCACAGCGTTTGGTGGTGAAAGGTCAAACCTTGGTTAATTTGAAGGAATATTCACTTCTTTAATTTATTCTTAATCCTATTTCTGAGAAGAGTTTCTCTTAAAATTTTTCAAATTACAAACAATCTTTGATTTCTTGGAAGAGTTCATCCTTGAACCTACAATCGGGCGTACAGTGAAATTCTTTGATTTCATTATCATAATCATTTATTTCATCCGTGAAATTCATTTATGTTTAGATACAATAAAATGCTAAGTGATTAGACATGTTTCTATATCTTTACAGCCAGTGGCGGTCATAGAGGGGGGGCGAAAGGGGCCATGGCCCCCCTCCTAAAAAATTTGTTAATCAACGTTGATTTATGTTGTCTCATCTGCTTAAAAGAAAAATTATATTAGACTATTAGATACACTTATTAAACTATACTCGTATTGTGTCCACTATGTAAGTAAATCTGATTTCACTAATGTCTTTCTTTAATCCTTCTTTTGTCTTCTAATAAAAAAATCTGCCAACAGTCTGGGCGCAACTTTATTATTTTATGGGTAGAAGTCCGAAACGTGTTTAATGATGAGATGCGGTGTGGGTTACTATGCGACTGACAACCTAAAAAATAACGTTCCAAATAGCCTCCTGGTTATTTCTTAGGTTGTCAGTCGCATAGTAACCTACACCGCATTTCATCATTAAACACGTTTCGGACTTCTACCCATGAAATAATAAAGTTGCGCCCAGACTGTTGGCAGATTTTTTTTATTTACTTACGTATTTTTTTCATCAATAGAATAATTCATAGAAGTAAAAGCGAATTCGATCACATTAAACCTAAAAGATTTTCGGAATCAGTGAAAACTTGAACAATACCCCCAGGGGGCTTAATTGAGAAAAATACTTAAATCGGTTTTTCCCCGACTACGTTTAGAGCTTATAGAAGTAAAAGTGAATTCCAAATCTCAATATACCTTAGAAATATATCAGAATTCGTGAATATGTACACAACCACTTTACACCCCCTTAGGGGTTGGATATCGAAAAATTTTTAAGAACGTTTCTAGGCGCTTATATAAATAGCACGCAGAAGCAAAATTGATTTGATAGCTCGACATGTCTAAAAGTTTTAACGAAGTTTGTGAAAATATGGATTCACGGAAAATTTTTTTACTCAACCTCTGAATGCCAATAAAAATCTGAACTTTTATTTGGTTTAATTACTCTAATAGTACATCTACATATACGTACTAAGTTTCAACTTTCTAGCATAAGCCGTTTCTGAGATATAACAAACTACCCCTCTCTCCCGTACCTTGACACCTTTATCAAAAATTTTTTTCTAGGATGTCTCCATAGTGGCTCTATATAATCCTAAATTTTTAGCTTTCTATTCATTATGGTTTTCGAGAAATAAAAATCAGAATGTTTTCCATTCCGCCCCCTTTCACCATCACTCCCAACACCCACATTACCAACATTTTTTCCCCTACTAGACCCCAACTCCTGTAAAATTTTCAAGATCATATCTGATACGGTTTCTGAGATATCGAATTTAAATTTTTAGAAAAATTGCTGTCCCCCCACTTTCGTGCTCCACCTCCCCGCTCAAAAAATTTAGTTTCGGTAGACTTCTCTTGTGATCCCATATACAGAAACTAAATTTTATCTGCCTGGTGTAATTGGTTCGGAAGATATTGTAATCCAAGGTTTTTCACCCACCACCCCACACCCCACCACCCCTCTTAAAATGTTTAGCCCTTGTCTAATCTTGAAGTATCCCTAAGGACAACAACAAAGTTTCAATCTTCTGTCATCAATTGTTCAGGAGATATCGATCTTAGAATGTTTCAATCCCGTCTTTCATGCGTTAAAGACTCATTGTTTACCCCCCCACTTCCACACCCCTTAACCAATATCGACCATTTTTTTGCAATTGAGTCCATTATCATAGTACTACATAAGTTCCAAATTTCAGCCTCCTAGCATAAGTGGTTTCTCAGATCTAGAAACCAAAATTTTTCGTCTAAAACGCTCCCCTCTCCTCTCCCCTTGTACCACCACCCCTCGAAAATATACCAGTCGTAGGGGTTCACCCAATCTACCCCCATCAATTTAATATCTCAACGGGCTTGGGAGCTACGCACCTTCAAACGATTTTGAGTACGGCGTACGGCGTCTACGGCGGACAGACGGACATTTTTTTTTTTTTGCTTTTTTGGGGTTTACTAGTCCTAAAACGTGAAAATACAAAATTTCAGGGTAGCAAATTTTTTTTTTAAATTTCAGGTCGATCACAATACTTCATTATTAAAAAATAATAAAGTAAAATAAGACTACCAATTTAAAATATTTCAATGCAAAAGTAATTAAATATCGAATTTAAATATACTTCAATAATTTTGATTAAGTAAGGAGGTATGGTATGTAAGTGCCCAATATTGAATTTAAGGTATTTAAGATTTGGATAGAGTACGAACACGATCCTATTGGAACGGCAGCATTGATTTGGCACAGGTAGCACCTTTCTTTCCACAAAAACTGGTCCCGGAGTAGATTTCAAATTTATTCATAAAATGGATAATCCAGTATATCTTAATAGTTTTGTTGAAATCACCAGATTTCTGCAAATCCAGTTTGAAATCTTGTGTTGTAACTTAGCTATGAGATAACTAAGAGTATTTTCAGTAACTACTACTACTCCGCATATTATTATAATTTTTTTAATACTGATTAACATCCAAAGATTTAAAACTCGATTTGGCGCAATCTTAAGATTTCGGTAACATTCTATTAAATTCCCAAATTTGAATGAATTTAAAATCTAATCGTGTAAAAAGGGTAGTTCAAAAGCTAAAAAAATCTTTAAAAATCTTACAAAGTAAATTCAAAAATTTAACATCATAGTCATGATCAAACAAATGTTTCAGAGCGTTGTACACGCATTTCCAGTTTTCAAAATCTATTTGCCAAAATCTTGCGATGTAAATCAGCTATAAGAGACTGCTCGTGAAGTTATTATAATTTATTATATTATTTTATTATAATTTATTATAATATTTTATTATAATAGTATTAGAGAATTTTTGGGTTTTTTTAAGGTTTTGAATAAGGAGAGTAGGCTAGACAAGGCTATGGTGGCAGTCATCTAAACTCAATAAGGAGACTAATTGAATATGTATATGTATATTCTCTATATATAAAAATGAATGGTTGTCTGCTGTTTGTCCTGTATAGGCTCCTAAACTACTCATCCAATTGCGATGAAACTTTGGTGATTTGTTGAGGGCACGCCCGCGATGGTTTCTGCGTTAACAAAATCATTTAACAGTTGGTGGTACGCGAGTTATTTCAACATTTGAGTGTATTTCATATAGTTTAGCGGCAGTTCGTTCGATTTCGGTGTATTAGTTATGCGTTCCTATTACTAAATGGTAAAGTTGGACGATGGATGTTGGATAGGGGGATAGTGGAGGATGGTGGATAGAGGATGGAAGATGGAGGGTGGTGGATAGAGGATGGAAAATGGAAGATGGAGGATGGTGGATGGAGGATGGTGGGTAGAGGATGGAGGATGATGGATGGGGGATGGAGGATGGTGGATGGGGGATGGAGTATGGTGGATAGAGGATGGAGTAACGGGAGCAGCGGCGCGACGGGAGAAATGAGGGATGGCGGATGGGGGATGGTGGATAGGGTATGGTGGATGGAGGATGGTGGATATAAGATGGAGGATGGAAGACCGAGGATGGTGGATGGAGGACGGTGGATAGAGGACGGAGGATGGTGGATGGGGAATGGTTGATAGCGGATGGAAGATGGAAGATGGTGGATGGAGGACGGTGGATAGCGGATGGTAGATAGATGATGGATAATGGTGGATGGATGATGGGGGATGGTGGATGGAGTAACGGGACCAACGGGAGAAATGGGAGCAACGGGAGTAACGGGAGAAAATGGGAGCAACGATGGTAACAGGAGTATCGGGAGAAACAGGACCAATGGATCCACGGGAGCAACGGGATCAACGGGAGTAACAGGAGCAATGGCACAACGTGAGCGAAGCGAGCGTAGCCGCGGTACGCTGCTAGTACTTAATAAATTACATTGATGAAAAATATGCTTTTCGTAGATTTTAAGTATTGTAGGATAACTTAATAACTGGGGTGATCTTTTCTTCGTAGTCGACCGAAAGTCTTTGGATTTTACGATACAGGCTTCGGATTTCAATGCCAAATCTTCGGTTTCATCAAATATGTATGAAAGTTAAACTATTAAAAATTGAATGCACTACTTTTCTAGTGGTCTTAAAAACTGCTGGTTGACATTAATTAAATATCGAACAGAATTGACGAAATTACGAGATGTTGATAAAACTATCAAAATATTCCAGTTTTCTCATACATTTGAGAGATTTTAAAGTATTTTTGGACTTCTCGAAAAAGAGATTGAATTCTACTGAAAGCGAACAGCCTTGAAATTTTGTTCACCAAGCTTTGGAATTAAATAATTTTATTTTTTTGTTCCTGTTTATGCTATTAAACTTTCCATTGCTTAAAGACTTACAATAATACAATACAGATTAAAATTTTTGGCACCATATATTAAATTAAAAAATATGAACGGAATGTGTTCAGAGCGATGTTAATCCTTGTCGAGATTCCGAAATCTAGTTACCTAAATCTGGCGATGTAAATTAGTTATTAGATCCGGAAATGAAAAACCGCAGCGACCATAACATTTGTACAATTTCCATCCTCATTGTACTAGCGGCTAACCACCATACCTAGTCTCTCTACAGTACTTCCTGAACGTCAGTGGCCCCCCTCTTGGAAAAGCAATATGGCCGCCACTGTTTACAGCTTTAGTATAGTTTATGGCAATTTCAAATGTTGTATGATTTAACTAAAATTTGTACTTAAGGAAAAATTTTGACAAAAACCTTCTATGATTAATGATTAATTAACCTACTTAAAGCTAGCTTAAGGCTAACAAGACTGCCACTCTATTCCTTAGAGGGGTGCTGATCAGTGCGTTAATGAGAGGATTGGTATATTGTTCCTACATTTGTTGATGAAAAAATTTTAGATTTTACTAGCTAATTCGCTAATTTTAGAAACTTTGGCTTCATTATGCAGTCGGGAGGGTCGAGTAATAATATGGTTTGTTAAGAACCACTTTCAAACATTTATTTTGTCTAATTTGTAGTTTGTTTTTATAGCAGGTTGCACATATATTCCATATTGGGGCAGCTTATAAAAATATTGGTTGCAGTACCATTTTAAAAATTAAAAGTTTGTTGTGACACGACAGTTTACTTTTACGATTTATTAAAGGGTAGAGTGCGTGAATGCGAGCTAACTTTTCGCAAGAATTTTCTATGTGAGTTTGGAAAGTTAATTTTCTATCTAGAACAAAACCTTAATAGGTGATTGAGTTAGACCAGTCTATGGATACGCCATTTAGGACTACTGGTCTACTAGGGAGTTTGCGACGTCTTCTTTTCCGCGAGAAATAAATTAGTTGTGTTTTACTGGGGTTTACACAGACGGATCTAAAACGGATCAAGGTGTAGGAGCAGGAGTTTATGGAGTGCGCCCGCCCAAATATCAAATTCTACTGTAGCATGCACATAACATCCACTGTTTTTCAGGCGGAGACTCATGCTATTGAATTATGCATTAGAGAAAATATCAGACGGGGCTACAAACACCAACAAATATATATTCTCTCGGACAGCAAGGCAGCAATAATGGCACTTCAGTCCGTTCAAATCTACTCCAAACTTGTTTGGAATTGACTGCAATGCCTGATTGAACTCAGAAATAAGAACAGAGTTATTGTCATTTGGATTCCGGGACACAGCGGCTATGAAGGTAATGAAATGGCCGACTTAATAGCTAGGAAAGGTTCAGAAGCTGACTTCATGGGACCATATCCATTCTGTCGGATACCATTAAGCACAGCCAGAATGAACATCCGAATGTGGCAAAAATCGCAAAGTGCCATTCACTGGGACTTGGCAACAGGCACTCAAAGCTTTTTATGCCAAAACACTCGGAAAAAAAAACATCTGATTATCTAAAATTAAGCAGATATCAGACCCGAACCCTAGTGGGAGCTCTGACTGGATATTATCACATGAGGAAGCATCTCAATAGGATTGGTCTTTCTGAGACTAAAATTTGCAGAATATGCAATGACGAAGACGAAACACCAGAGCATATCCTCTGTTAATGTGAGGGTTTAACTCACAAAAGGCTTCGTCACTTCGGTCAGGGTTTCATGGACCCATCGGAATTCCTGACCATTCCTCTTCGCAAAATACTAGGCTTCATTGAAAGCGCAGGGATTGAAGAGGAATCATAGTCAATACGGGGGGACGTCACAAACGCCCAACTGTGACTGCAGTGACAGAGGTTAACCATACCAACCCCTATTCCAATCTAATCTAATCTACTGGGGTTTATTTTGATTTTCCATTTATGATAGAATGAGTTTAAGACATGTAGGCCGTTTACAAGATTTTTGATAATAGTATCAGGATTTGCAGATTCTGTAAGTAACCCGGTATCGTCGGAAAAACTGAGAGTTCACAATGTGGTGTTACTGGAATGTCTGCAGTATATATGTCATTGAGAACCGGGCTGGGGCAAGATCCCTGGGGTACTCCAGCCGGTAATAGTAGGTCAGTAGATAAATGAGTTTTTATTTTTACTGAGAAGGTTCGGCCAGAAAGAAAGGATAGTATGATTTTAGTTAAAAATGTTGGAAAAGAAAATTTCATTCATTTAAGTACAAGTCCATCATCGAATGCCTTTTCTATGTCTAAGGCAATCATTCCCAATGATTTTTTTCTATCCAAAGATCTTTCAGCAAGTGTAACAACTTTGTATAATTGATGCGTCGTTGAAAAGCCTGGCCTAAATCCAAATAGGGAGTCCGGTATTATGGGGGAGTTGCTTAGAACTTTATTAATTCGATTTAAGATTACTTTTTCGAATATTTTGCTTAGTACTGGAAGTAAACTGATTGGTGTTGGAAGGTAGGGAAGGATCTTTACCCGGCTTGAGGTTTGGAATTACGATTGCACTTTTCCATTGCAAGGGGAAATAATTTAATTTTAGACACGAATTATATATAAAGTTAAAGAATATTGTAGTCTTTATTGGAATATGTTTTACGATTATATTTGGTATCAAATCATTTCCAGGAGCTTTCTTGGATCTTAACTTTTTTAAGATTTGTCTTAATTCCCTTGGCGAGCATAAATCTTTACCTGTGAAATCAGTTTGTAGGTGAGGAATAGTTTCAACAGCGTCTGTAAGAGTTTTTTCGGTAACAGGATTTCCAAGATTTTGGGCAGTTCGATGGGCGGATAAGAAGGTGTCGCTTAACAATTCTACTTTGTCTTTGTCTGAATATTGCAGAGTGTTGGTTGAGTCTCTTAGTGGAGGAATTGGATTCTTACGTTTTTTCAAAGTTTAATTTAATTTCCAAATTTTGTTGGAACCATTTTCGATGCTGGAGAGCATATCTGTGGCCACCGGGAATAAGTAGGTAAGTCTAAAAACGAAACTATTCAGGGCAGCACTTTTTTGCTATTTTTACTTTTGAACTATTCCTGTAAATCCAGTTTTTGTGAAAAAATTAAATTTGTTGACATCTCAGTGATCAAATGACATATAACAATAACTTTATCACAGTGCGTGAAAGCCTTGGGAGATGTACCCTTACCCTTATCCCATTTTACTATTTTTCGACTTACCAAGTTATTCCCTGTGACCACAGATATTGTTCCATTTTTTGTTGCGACAAGCTTGTAGTTTGGATTGAATAGTTTTAGTAAGAGCGTTTACTAATGTCTTTAATCCAAAATTTCTGGTTCTTTGCCATTGTCTTCACAGAATATTTCTATCTGTGATGATGCGTTTTATTGCTGGATCAATGAATTCAATTAGCTTTTAAGTAAATTGCTGAGGGGTGGCTATATTAGTTGCGTTCCTAACTTCATCTAAGAGTGTTGCTATCATATGGTCGATTTCTTCGGTCCTTGTGATGGACTGATTTGATTTTAAAATTATCTGAACAAATTCACACTCCTTATCATTGCGCAAAACTCATAATACTTTGGAATAAATGCTTTAGTCCTTCGAAAATTGATTCCTTCCTTTCCCCTAGGTCAAACAAGGAACCTCTATTCACCTAAAAGTAGTGATGAGCAGTCACAAACATATGAAGTTCTACTGAACTCGCTATTTAAATTGTAGTTAGTTTAGATAAATCAAAAAAGTGAGCAGTTCGTATGAAGAATATTCTTTTTTTATAAAAGCAACTCCGAGCCTTAAGCTTTTAAAAAAATTTCCTATAACTTCATATCATCTTCAAAATTTATTACGCAACACATTTAACCTTTTATTTTAAAGACTTTTGTATGGAAGCTACAGCGAAGGTCATTTTTGCTGTCAGAATTTTAGCTAAACTTTTGGCGAAAGAAATCACAAATTTTTGTAAGGACATTTGAGTAGTAGCTACCTAAACGATTCTTTGATATGAATTTTGATAACAAAAATGTAGTGTAAATAATGTCTGTTTGCTCATTTCTTCTTTGTTAATCGTGTAGCAAGTGTAATCACTGGTTTTAAGGACTTTTGCATGGGATCTAGATAATAACATTGCTCTTTAACGAACTCGACCTTACACTTTACTCAAATGAGTTTTTGTGAAATTGTGGCTAATCGATTTGCGTTTCAAAAGATCAATGTACACACTTTGGAAGAACTTTTGTACGTAAGGTACACGAAGGTTCAGTTTGATTTTCTTCATATTCATTTCTATGTTTGCAAGTATTGAAAAATGAACTAAAGTAAATTAATTTTACGATTACACAATTTTTTTCAGCACTTCTATATGGAAGCTTCACAAGGGGCTTGCATAAATGTTTCCATATTCATCGCATTAATTGCAGCTATTGGAAAATTAACGCTCGCCTTAATTTTCTGCGTTCGTAGTTATCGGCAAACATTTCTAGAAATCAAGTTCAGTTCCAGGAATACAATTACACAATTTTTTTAAGCACTTCTATGTGGAAGCTTCCTAAACCGTTTGAATGATTATTTCCATATTCATCGCATTAATTGCAGATATTGGAAAATTAATGTTCGCCCTAATTTTTTTCGTTCGTAGTTATCGGCCAACATTTCTAAGAATCAAGTTCAGTTCCAAGAAAACATTTACACAAATTTTTTAAGTACTTCTATATGGAAGCTTCACGAAGGGCTTGAATGATTATTTCCATATTCATGGCGTTAATTGCATCTATTGGAAAATTAACGTTCGCCCTAATTTTCTGCGTTCGTAGTTATCGGCCACATTTCTGAGAACGTACTTCGCGGACTTTCGTATGGGAGATAAAAGGAGGGTAAGAACTTAACACTGGTTAATTAACTTTCTTTTAAAAATTCTATTTAGCAAGCGCATTTTAGAATTATTAGGATAACACTTCCTGATTCAGTGTGTTTTCATACTGACGGACAAAGACTTTGACGGTTTTTTGGCAACCACTGACAAAAATATTAGCTCTTTTTCGCCCGAGGCCCTACTCAATGCGTTGTTAATTTTTGGGGTACTATAAAACCTACAATTCTCCTTGATTTTACCTAGATTATGGAAATTGTTACCACCCGCTGTCTATACAAAAATTTTGGCTCTGGGATTGATCAAAAAATATGGAGTCTTGTTTCTGACTGTGAATACCATTTCGCCACATATAATGTCCCAAAATTCATAGTAGCCGGAATTTTTGATTTCCTTAGTTGGAATTTGCTTCCAGTTTAAGAAATATTTCTCTCTTTCGGTTTATCGTTAAAAGCTGAAAAATTAGCAATAG